>CM057458.1:1162055000-1163277812 GCA_016271365.2 Neoceratodus forsteri
AGCACAGAATGCCCATTGTGCATGTTCCTATGTGCACATGACCAGGCAGACCACCATCACCAATGGCTCACATCACTATTTAGGGGTAATGTGGGCTGGTGCATACAGGACCTATATACAAAACCATCACTGGAAATAACAGACAGCAGGTCCACCACCACTGGCATAACCCTCCCCTTGACTACCAAAGGATGCTCTCACCTGAGTGAAATGACAATCCCACCTCCAATACACCTGGAAGTGAGTGGTCATGGAACCTGTGGAAGTTAGGGTATGTCTGTCTGGTATAATTGTATGCAGGGTTATTGTCCATGGTTACACAGTTTTACATGTGATTCTACTCCGTCCTGTTGTGCTATCATTGCTGATTGCTCCTGTATCATGGAACCCACCCTATAATGTCAGCATTGTTCCCTGTCCTAATCAGGACCCCTAGTAAATGAGTGAAGCTTGATGGAACATTTGCTCAAGTAGCATACATTGCACAACAGCCAGGGGGCCTTCTGTGTGCGTGTGTTTGAGTATGTTTCCAGGTCCTATACATCCACCTGTGTCTCCTCCACTACCTCTGTATATGTGTCTTTGCATGAGGACTCCTTGTCCAACATCACCACTGTCTCCTATGTGTACATGGAGGTGAGAGAAAGGAGCAGTGTTACAAGCAGCTCCACCACTGTGGGGTATCATTGTGTTCTTCTGGACACATGCGATACACATATCTGCATGGTCCTCCTGTCCTTGGCTGTCCATGCATATCTTTGGATGCGTAGCAGAGTCAACAGTGGGTACAGCCTCTGCATTGTGGGACTGGACCCCATTTAAGGCTCTGAAAGGTGCAACACAGGGTGATTAGCATTCCTGTGGCACCCAGGACTTCCTGACCCTTGTGTCTGCAATGTACTATATACCAGGCTCTGTTTCCATGCCCTCCTCCTCATGTAGGGGCACAATGAGGAGGGTGTCTGCCACCATCCTCTCAAGCTGGGTTAGGCTGAGCCCCTGCATGAATGGGCCACTGCCCATTCCTAGCTGTTAGTATCAGCTGCATGCTTCTACCTGACAGCTGAGTGGAGGTCATGCCACTTGTGCTTAATGGCAGACGGAGTCCATGCCCATGGATGGGCTGCATTTATGGCAGGCTGAATATCGAGTCACAGATGGGATTTTGTCTCAGCTGGTGCCTTCAGTGATGGCATAAATTCTCCTGGATATGTTTGTTGAATTTTGTTGAACCGGTAAGCCCACTGGGCCTAGAAGTCCCTTTTTCAGGGGCAACCGGGGAGGGAGGTAGGGGGGATACAGATGGTAAGCAACTGAAATTGAACCTGATTAAGTTGTTGGTGGTATTTTTTTTAGTGAATGAGGGAAATTTGGCCAGGACACCAGGGAAATTCCCTTACTCTTTTCGATAAGTGCCATGAGATCTTTAACATCCACCTGAACTACCACAAATCCAGGCAGATGGGACCTCGGTTTAATGTCTCATCCGAAAGACGGCACCTCAGAAGTGCAGCACCCCTCTCATGCTGCACTACAGTGTCAGTACTGGGATATTAACCCAAGTGCCAGATGTGGGAACTGAACCCACAGCCCTCTGATCTCCCGGCCTCAGAGGCGAGTGTGCTACCTACTGAGCCACTGACACTTACACCATGGCTGCCTCCTTCCCACGTGTGAAATTTGTGGACCATAACAGGGTGCTACCACGTGCCCAGCCACATCCAAGACTCTCAGTGCATCTCTGTCCTGTGCTATTTGTCCTTGGTGTTAGGCTGGGTTCCCCAGGTATAGCACTGCTTTCTCCTGCCACTGCCTGTTCACCCTTGTTCACTATGGTATTCACTTCCATGTTTTGGCACGGGACAGCTCACTTGTCCATATATGGTGTAGTCAAGGGGCAGGGGTACATATTTCAGGATAACTCAGCAGTCCCTCTACATGGCACTGTGCACATCCATAGGCAACAGCCATGTTAAGATCACCCTCTGTGAACATTTGTGCATAGAAAATAGTTGATATGACATTCAGAGCATGCAGCTGTTTGCTGGTGGTATGATGCATCTGGGTGCAATTCACGTGCTTTAATGCATAGGCCTAATGATTGTAGAGTCATACCTGTTAAAATAAAATTGAACAATGTTCATAAAATGATTCTTTCTTGCATATCTGCCAATTTCAAGTATTTCTCAGAGGGTTATGTCGCATGCCTTAATCATTATTTTTTTGGTGGGGCTAGCAGCCTTCTGTTCATGCGACACATAATTAGTGACTGAGACAAGAACTGAGACCATCATCACTGACCCTGTCTAAGCTCCCAAGCTGTTCTGGTTCTGGTTGTTGACTTCTGAGTCCATCTCAGGAATTACATGAAAGGAGAAAGTGAAATAATGCAGGTGAATGGCAACAAGCAGTGACATGAGGCTCAGAAAGGCAGAAGGTACTGTAATCATCTAGTTGCCCTATATATAAAGAAGGATCACAAAGGAGTGTCATGGAGCACTGTTAATGTTAGTAATCACTAAGCTAGAATTACAATTGGAAAGCTATGACTTTTTTTTTTAATTGATTGAGCATATAAAGAGAATACATGCGGGGGTATAAACAGACAGTGTGCAAATTTTATTTTGTGTGAGCCACTAGAACAAGCTGACAGCACAAATATATAATGCATGTTATTTTCCTATTTTACAATATAAAACAAATAAGAAATTGCAGCAATCTGATTGGCTAATGGCATCCAAATATTTCAAGATACGCAAACAGCTCAGCTTTTGCAGCATATTATTTATAATCAGTTAGGGCTTTTTTGTAAGTGCAATAACACCCTCAAAGGTGTCTGGTCCTGCAGAAATATATGGACTTCTTCAATAGCTGAAGGTACTCAACTTTACCTTGTGCCTTACAACACACTAAAGCACCCTTATATTTACGCCTTTCCAACCACCTTGTTGAGTGTTATGGCTTTCATATATAACAACTGAATTTCAAAACAATTATTACTTAAAGAGCAACTGAAACCACTTCTGCTACATTGCAAAATTAGAATGAGCGTACCCCCAGTAAATTGCATACCAAAAACTAGATTTTTACGTTACTTCATTTTAATGGACTGAGCTATTTTGTAACCCTGATTTTACTATCTGTTCAAAAAAGCCTGTGTCAGTGAAGAGCTGCTGCTGATGTCATCTCAGGAACTCACAGTCTAGTACTCCCTGTCAGCAAGGTTATAGACCTGTGTCTCCAAAGTTCTAAAGATCATGTGCAAAGGTTTTCACAAGTAAAATAGGCAGGGCATGGGGTCATAATGTCGCAAGACATAATTCCGCATGGTACAATCACGCTGTCAATACAGCGCGATTGTTACCATATGGCATGTCTTTTTTTTTAATTAAGAATACAACATTATGACCCGGTAGGAACAGGCAGCACTATTCAATAAACATTGCTTTAAATCTATGTGTGTTTCAAGTTTTGTAACAAAGCTGACACTTTGTTTGGGGTTGCCTTTTACATTTTCACTTAAGAAAACCATTGTACATGATATTTACAACTTTGGCTTTTTCGAACAGGAGTGAAATCAGGGTTACAAAATAGCTCATAACATTAAAATGAAGTAACGTTGAAATCTAGTTTTTGGTATGAGATTTACTGGGGGTGTGCTTTTTCTAATTCTGTAGTGTAGTACTTTTGGCCCGAGTGGTGTCAGTTGCATTTTAAGTCTTGCGGTAGTTCAACTCAGTCATGGTAACTTTGCAGAAATAAGAACCTACTATACTGAGTGACCAACAGTGAGTGAGTAATTAAAACAAAAGTTAATTAAAGATAATGGTTATGTTCACCCAACCCTGATGATAAAATGTAACCTCAAATGTATCCATAGGTGGTCTATTTAAGGGGTCATAATAAACAACTGGCAATTTCATGAGCAAACACAAGAAGAAAGGAAAATTATTTTACCATTCGGGCATCCAAGTTATGGAATAACTTGCCTCAAGAGGTAGTGGAGGCAGAGAACTGTTCCCAATTCAAACAATGATTGGATGCTCACCTTGGATGAATAAGAGGTCATCTACCATGCACCCACTGAGCAGTGGGAGACACTATAAATGGGCCAACACCTTCTTGTGTCTGATATCACCTAGTAACCTAGTAACCACTTAACGGAGTTCAGCATTAAGTAGTAGTATAGTAGTAGTTTATTATAGGGGTGCAGTAGTGCCCCTATAGTTACAGTTGAGTAAGATGTTCAATGTTGAACCCCTAGCTTTGTACCTTAATAGCTTTGGCTGCGTTTGCCAAAAACATCTGATATTTTGCATGTGTTATCAAGGGAGTAAGTTCTAAATCTGTGGAAAGTTTTGAGATGGCTGCTTGTGCGATTTTTGAGATCAACATAAGTTTTTTTTTTTGTAGATTCTAATTTGTTTCTTTCCTGCTCACATGCAGCCTACATGGAATGGATTTTTCTCCAAACTTTCAAGATACAGACATGTCGTCCTAATGTAGTGTCTCTGAAAGGTTTTGTGAAAAATATTATGTGGTTCCAGAGTTATAAGGTCTTACAGTTTTGTATTTTTTTATTTCAGCATGCTCAGTAGGGTTCTTGAGATAATGTTCTGATACGACAGTAAAAAGTCTGTGTCGCAAAACTGTTTTTAGTTTTTCACCACTCGCTTCTTGCAGCAGAGCGAAACATATTTTTTAGCACCTTTAGAGTCACTATCTTGTTTCTTTTTCCCTCTAAATAAACAAACTCTTGTCAGAGCCAACATGGCTGCTTCACAGTGGCAAGTTTGAGTGAAAAGTACGTGGAGCTCCCTACATGGCTGATGCTGTACTTGTGCAGTGACCGATGATCACTGCGCATGCATGAGAAACAGCTTACTGTAACATCCCCTTTTTTGTAATTTTTTATGCCCCACTGTGGATACTGCAAGGGGCTCCACTTAGACCTGCCAGGAGGTACTCTAAGTGATATGCACCAGTGTCATACTCTGTTGCAAAGGGGGATGGGGTCTGACACAAGGCTGCTAGGGGTAGAAGTGACATGTGAGGTGACACAGAGGGTCAGGGAGACAGCTGGGTATGGGAGGAAGTGCTTTTGCAACCAGTGTTTTTTTTTTTATTGGTTATTGTCTAGCAATGCATAATAGTGTCCGATAAAGTACTGTAACATAAAACACAGCCAAGGAGGGGCAAGTGATATATCCAAATAAAAACTGCATCATACTTGCATGTTTCTCAGCAGACTTCAAAACTGTTATGGCATACAAACTGTAGCAATCATCAACTACAGTATATACCTATGATTGGAGGTGCCTTTTGTATATCCTCAGAGTCGATGCAATGGAACTATCATGGGGAGGGTCCAAGGAGAGAAAGTGACATGGCACCAGGTGAGCACCTTTGTGCTATTTCCCATCTTATTAATTAATTCATTACTTTTTTCCCATCTTAATTTTAAAGTATTAAAAATAAATGTATTAAAACATTTCAAACTTAAAAACTGGACTCTAATTTTAGTTTTTACTTTTTTGATTAATATGCGGCCAATTTTATAAGTGCAATACAACATGAGAGGGGTTATTGTAGGGTGTTAATGCACTTCAAGGTGCTAAAGGCAAACAGCATGAGCAACATATCCCTTATTACTCACCTGGGTGAGCAGTAAACTCAGACAACCAACTCACTGTCATGTCTTATTGCTTACATAATACATGCGAATGACAGTAGTGCATTGCATGGTATATGGACTATAATAAGGCCCAGTTTCAGCACTGTGTGATGTACTCTGTTGGTGGGGAATGGACTTCATTCACCTGCATGTGGAAACAGAACATTTGTCTCCATATTCAGAGTCTGACATGTGCACATTACAATATCACTGCACATCAGATTGTGTTTGGCTGGCACAAGTATAGTAATCATGAATACATTGTGCTCCAAGGGTAGCACATAACTTTACTGTGCTCCAATCAGAACACACAGTCTTGAGTATTGCTACTGAGCCAGCCATGCACAACAGACCTCACGGTGATATTGTGTACACAGCACAAAGGTAAATGTCTGAATGGGACAAATGTTATTTCTATGTGCAACTGAAAGACTTCACACAGCATAGATTGATCACAACACATGAACCACACAACTGGGCATGTGTATTTGTGTGTGTGTTTGGAGGGGTTAAGGGACTGTACATGTCACCCAGCTAGTCCCCCTCACCATCACATGCAGTTTGGAAAATCAGTACATAAAATTAAGACATCATTCCCTATAAGTGCAGCTCATTCTATTTTAACAATCAAATGCATTCAAAAACAGAAATATGAGCTGCAGGTATATATAGGAAAAAATGTCCATTATTTTAAACATGTCTGGACTGTTTTAGTATTTATCTGTACTGTTCATCAATACAGTAATTAATGTTCTTAAGTGCACAAACATGGACATTTTTTAGAGACTGAAGCATTACTATGTCTCACACTGCCAAAGAATGCAAAAATGATTGATCCTAAGATTCAACCACTGGGAGGAAATAGCATGTAATAAATTATTTGAATACAGATTAAGTACTAAAAATGTGGAAATGTGCAGTAATTGCTGCAGGTATGTTTATTTTTGGACAACTAATGAACAACTGAACAAACGGCAGTGAGGAAAGTCCCAAATGGGCAAAGGTATGTCCAGTGTAACTTGCAAGCATGATTTTATCTCAGAATCTTGTTTCTTTTTCAGCATTTAACAGGCGAACTGATATAGACACACTAAAGTGTCACCACTGAATAATCATTTTGACAATCACTTCTTGTGTTAAATTGCAATAAACTAAAAACGGTGCATTTGGGAAGCAAATAAAAGACAATTAAGGATTAAAACTGTGTGGGTAACGACAGTGCACAAACCAACCAACACTAAAATATCCGTATAAATTTCACAACTACAGATTCCAGTACCATTTATAATAAACAGAGGTAATTATGCTTTTAAATTGAAAATCACTATTGGCTGCCACCTAGAAATGAAAGGCTTGCCTATAGTTTGGTGGCCAAGCAGCCAGCCACTCCCACTTCCTTAGCTATATAAGCAGTTCCTCTAAGCCTCACTGTGAAGCATTTTTTCTTTGCAGCCGGAGGCTATGTTGGTTTGTCCTCTGAGCTGGCTGCGGCCTACAACCCCCCACCCCGGCTGTTTCTGTGTGTCTCTGCTGGACTTTGGTGTTTGTTTTCTTGTTTCTGGTTTGTATCTTTCCTCCAGCTGTATGCTTCCCCGTGTTTTTGTTCCTTGTTTTTGGGCCTTCCCTGTTTTCTGTTTTGCTGTATTTTTTTTCTTTTTGGGGGGGGGCTTTGTTCTAAACTCCTAGCATACTGCTACTACAGAGCTCATTCTCCTTGCTTTCAGTTACAACTCTCAAATTACTTGCATTGCAACTGCAAACCTACTCAGAGCATATGCTACTGCTTTCAGTTACCTACAATTGCAGAAACTGCTGTTTACTTTACTTACTATTGTACCCAGTGTTTGTGTTTTTTACACTATGCTCACCATGGTCAAACTACTGCAATGCAACTGCTTTATTATCTGTATGTTTCATACTAACATACTAACATTCTAAAATGCCAGCAGAATAGACCTAATGGTCTTTCACGTCTGCTCGTTTGGTCAGCCCCAACCCTGGGAGCTGACCTTGCTGCTGCCCTCGCCTTCTCTGGTTTCTCCCTTCCCAGTTCCGGATATTCTCGCTGCATTGGATTTTGCTTCCAGAACCCTACCCCTGTACCTGTCCAACCCCCTCTTGAACCTCTCCACCATATCTGCCTCCACAAGCCCCTAGGAAGCACATTCCATGGCTTCACCACCCTCTCAGTGAAGTAGCACCTCCTCCTTTCTCCCCTGAATCTCCCCTCCAGCTTCCACCCATGCCCTCTACTGGCCCCCTCCTCCTTCCTTCGAAGCACCCTGACTGTTCCTCCCCTATTTACCCCCTTCATGTACCTGAAGACCTCTATTATGTCCCCCCAGTCCCTTCTCTCTTCCAATATGTACATATTTAGCTCTTCGAGACTCTCCTCATAGGTCCTGTCCCCCAAGCCCCAAATCATTTTGGCTGCCCTCTTCTGGACCCTCTTCAGGAGTTTAATGTCCCTCTTTAAGTGTGGCCTCCAAAACTGCACACAGTACTCAAGGTGTGGCCTCACCAAGCAGTTATACAGAGGGAGTATCACTTCCCTCCTTCTGGAGGTGATCCCCCTAGCGATGCATCCCAGCATCCCGTTGACCTTGGCTGCTGCCCTCCTACAAGTCTCCGAGTTGTTCATCTTGACATCCACCACCACCCCCCGGTCCCTCTCAGCCATCAAGACTTGTAGCATTCCCCCCCCAGGGTGTACATTTGGCCTGGGTTTCTGGCCCCCAGGTGCAGTACCTTGCATTTCCCTGCATTGAACCTCAGCTTCCACTTTCTAGACCATCTTTCCAGAGCCTCCAGGTCCCCCTGTAGGGCCACCCTCCTCCTCATCTACCACCGCCCCCAGTTTTGAGTCATCCGCAAAGAGACTCATCTCACTCCTGATACCTCAACCTTAGCTGTTCCATGTTGCATACCTAATTCTTTTCACCTGAGCTTCATTGCACTACCTGGCTACACCTGCTTCAATCATTTGTCTCCATGATTTATTGCAGTTACAACTCTGAGGTCAGCCAACTAAGCTCCTGCTGAGGCTGTTAATATAGCTTGTTTTTCAATCTTGCCTCGCCGCTGAAAATCCTGTGTTTGTCACCTTGATTTGGCTATTCATGTCTGGCTGGCTTGCCCCCAAATCAGAGCTGTTTAATTGCTATACAGTATGTTATGCATGTCCACCTACCACTACTACTGCTTACTGACCTATCAGGTCCACAATTGCTTATGCAACTGTTACTCCTCACAAACCATTGCTTCACGCCTATTGCCATCCCTTCGGCTTTGGCCTGGGATTCTGCTGCAATCAATCTGCATTCGACCTTGCAAGGTCTCAGCACTCAATGCTCATTACAATCTCAGCACACTGTGCTCATTCAGCTCACCAGCTTTTCAGCTCTCAATCAATATCTGGGGCATGCCAGCCATTCTATTTTGGTGCAGGGTTCTTGCAGCTGATGGTCTCACTCTGCATTAAGTCCGCATCATCGAGCGTGTCCAACTTGGGGCGGGATCCTTCTCACCTGGCCCATAGCTGGGAATGTCCTCACCCCAGGTTTGGCTTTAGCTGCCTGCTACATGGCATCAGCTCCTGGTGTAGAATTTAAGACTAGCAGTAAAGGGTGGTTACGATGATCTCCTTTGGCTCTAGTGTCTCACTATTAGTGTTTCCCTAGCAAGGCACCTTCACCGCATCCTTCCTACAACTGCCTCTGGTTCACCTGGTTTGATTTAGGTTGGGTAGGCCAGGTGAGTGCCTCAGCAGTTGTTGCTCTCCTCCTGCACCTTGGATGCATGTATTGTTGCATAGTTTTCTCACAACCTTCCACAGTGTTCCAGCTAGAGGGTTTTAATGAGTGGCTTCCTCCAAATTGGAATATTTTCCACCTCCCTTTAATTATGTGTTCCAAATTGCAGCTGCAGAGCCATCACTAAATAAATTATCCCAAGCCCGGATGGTAGGCAGCCTAGGCCTTGGATCCCCAGAGATTTCCTCCTCATAGGGATTTTTTCTCTCCTCCATTGCCTCAGGTCATAACACTTAGTTAGCTTAGTTATTTCCCTTAGTTTCTTTAGGTAGGTTCCGTTCTTGGATGGAGGTGGAGGATGTCCTGCCATTCCATTTCTCCTTAGGAGATCTCCTACTCTCTATGCAAACCATCAGTATCCTGCTACACAGACTGGGCAGTCATTATGACAACTGAGTATCTCATTGCATTATCAAACTGCCTATACTTCTCTACTACTACGTTACAGTTACTACTCCTATATCACAGTTACTGCTTGCTCATATGCTCATATTGCCTCCTTTAGGGGATGATACTACATTTTTGGGGGATTTCTAATGTACCTTTAGCCATGGGAACTGTCCCACTGCACCTCTAGGGGTGGAACCCTCTCTGAGGGTTCCTTGCCTTCGTAACCCTACAGGGTGGTAATTCCTCTGGAATAGAGAGTGCGAATGGCCAAAACCAAACTAACACAGTTGCACAAGCATAACACTATTCTGGCTGCATAGGCCAGTGAACAAACATTACAAAGGGACCACCCCTTGTCCAGTAAATCACACATTCATAAATGAAAAATATAAGCTTCAAAACAGACACACACATGATAAATAAATATATTGTGCTTAATATACAATTAATTTCATCCAGCCTTCATGATTGTAATAATTTATATCTGGCAAACAACTTTTTCACTCCATGCATTTCTTATCATGACTAAAATTTGTCAATCACTACTGAAACATGCAAATCAGGAGTGCTGATGATATTTAAATTGAAGTGTTTTTACCCAAAAAGCAGACACTCCACAAAGTTACAGTCCAACAATTTATTTAAAAATGGTATGAAATGTTCACAACAATCAGTGCTGCTGCACATAATTGCTGCTATTTTTGGAGGACTGGGGAGCAGTCTGCAGGGCTCAGTCAGAGCTGAATTCTCACCTGGGACTGGGACTGGAGATTGGACTAGCAAGAAGCATTGTTGTCCATCTCTTTAGTGTACAGTGCCTCAGCGCAGCCGCGACTCTAGCAGCAACACACAGGGGAGGACTGGAGGCAGAGCTGCAAGCTGGAGATGGATCTGCAGTGCAGCAGGCAAGTCCGAATGATCTGTCACGTCAAAGTCAGTGATGATGACATGACAGTCTGTCAGTCCCTCTGTCATCATAACTGGCTTTGATCAGCTGGGGGTATGTGGGTATGTGGGTGGATCAGGGGTGGGCCAGAGAAGCAGGGGGTGTGTTGTTGCAAATTGAGCAGTACTCTTGCTGCTAAGGTGGAAACCTGGGACAGAGTGGAGGCAGCCACGGGCCAGCCAAAGTCATCTCAGCAGCATGAAAAAAAAGGTAAAAGCTAACTCAGCTTAGCTGACACTAGGGACCAGCTACAAGACATCTGGGGCTCTGGCCTCTCTGGCTCTGGATTAACGACGCCCCTGATGTGGCTTAGAGAAGGAAGCTGGGTCCATGTCTTGGGTCACAGCTCGGCCACTCTATATCCTCTCCATTTCTTGCTCCCAGACCATCTATCTCCCTCCATGTAGCACCCTGTCTGTTACAGGAGGAAGCAGTCTAACGGTGAGCAAGAGAGGCAAGCAATGGGGCCAGTTGGCTTCTGCTGCAAGCAGGCCCACAGGCAAACAGTGTTAGGTGCCTGATTATTAAAAAAAAAATAAGAGTTCCATTCAGCAGCAACACAGCCAGTCCAATACAGTCCTGTACCTCTTATACTGCCAATTGCAAAGTTATAGTAGTTGCAAACATATCCCACAGGGAAACAGTTGAAAACAGCAGCCCAATAAACTAGAATGAAAATGAAATGGCATTGACACAAAGAAAATAAAAAAGCTGATGTGTCTGACTGCAGGGAGAGTCAGTCATTTAGGAGAGTCAGTCATTTAGAAAATGAAATTCTGGAGAAATACATCAATGAGAAGTGAGAGGGTTAAAAAAAAAATTCTGCCACACTAGCATGCAATAAAGGACAGTGTGAAAGTTACTTTTTCCTAACTGTGCCACTGTCAGGATTGTAGTGCAAACCTTAATCTCTGGTATTTAAATTATCTTTTCAACTTGCCTCTGTCTTTCTCAGAGCAACTCAGTACCAAAAGTGAGATATGCATCCTCTCTAGAGAGAGAGAGGGTAAACTTATATTAAAAGTTACTGCCAGTGCTGGAATTCTGCAATTACGGGACAAAAAGTAGTGCCCCATGAAGGGGAAGGGGTATACAGCCAGCGGAGGGGAAGGGCCATAGAAACACACAGGAGTGGGACTGTGCCCCTGCACTGTGGAAGCATACTGGAGCACTGGTCAGTCATGTGCTTCCACAGTGATAGAAGAGATAAAATGATAGCAATATGGCTGTGGAGCTCCACCCATGCAGCCATAAAAATATGGACAATACATGAAATGGTGTAATTTTTAAAAAACAAACACCTGAACCTAGCAAGGACCTTTTCAGCTAAATCCTTGTGTTTGATTTTCTTAAACATTTCTAGAAATAGATTTACTGGGCACCCCAAAACCCAGGGTGCAGAGCTTAGTGAGAGGAGCTATTCACCCACATTTTCTGTATGAGAATAGAGGAAATCTCATAACTTCTGCAGCCACAACTGGAGTCCTGCTGTGGGCTGCAGTGAGAGGACTGAGCTGCCAATTCGCTCTTCTGTCTGTCTGTCTGTCTGCTTGTCTATCTATTGATCTACCTATCTATCTCCCATCAGCAGAGTGGGGTGTCCACTCCTGGTAATGCTTGTCTGGACCCCTCACATGCCAGATCACCCTACCCCATTTCTGTACAGTGATCTGACACTGGGGTGCCCAATCCCATTGTCAGACATTAACCTGAAATAAAGAAAACTGTAAATATGTGATTTTTTATTTTACATGCAAAACAGAAAATAGTCCCTTGCTGATCTGCTCTCCACACACACACACACACACACACACACACCCCAATCTCAAACACACCCTCATTCACCTGAACAGGTCCCAGTGTGAAGATCCTTTCTCTGACTGAAGACATGTCTTCCTGACGGAACCCCCAACTGCATTATGAGAAATTAAGGTAAGTGTGGTCAAATGGGGGTTTGAACTTTGATGCATAACTTAACTATTTTTGCATATTTTCACCCCATATTTTCAACATGGACTTTTTGCACTTCACCTCATGGCCAGTGGTTGTGGAATTATACAAATCAGGCCCAAAGGGCATTTTTGTGGTCGCTTGTTTAAATCATCTTTTGGGCAGGTTTTAACCTTTAGACTGCTGACATAATTAGAACATATAGGGATTTTGGACTGATATATCAGTCCACAGCCATGCAAGAGTTAAACATTTTCACTACCCTTGTACATAGTGTGGAGTCATAAGAAGACTATGTTGAAAACTGGGATCAGAATATTTAAAAATGGCAAAGTCATGAGTGTACATAGACATTTTGCGACTCACACTCTTAATTTTGTAATTTTGTATATTTTTACCCCAAATTTTCAATACAGATTTTTTCATATCACCTTATAATCATGAAAATGATCACATTTCAAATCCTGGTCAAAATGTGTTTCTGCACCTGTGGTGCAGAATGATGCTGTCACTTCACAAAATCACCTTTCAGTCAGGTTTCGAATATTTTCTCCACCACTGTTCATGAGGAGGGGTCATAAGAAGGCTATGTTGAAAATCTGGGGTAAAAATATTACAAAACAACAAAGCTAGGAGCAAATATTGATATTTAACAACACTCAATAACTTTGCTAATTTTAAATAATTTGATCCCAAATTTTCAACATAGTAATTTTTTCATATCACCTCATGAATATGACACCTGTCATTTTTCAAAACCTGGCTGCCACGAATTTTGCTTACTCAGTAGAGTCTAAGTGTTTTGCTCACAGACAGAAATTGAAGAGGCTTTTTGAGTGCAGGTAGGTTTTGGATTGCTATGTAAAGACTCACTCTTGCAGGTTGCTACCTTAAAGAAAAGTCTGTGTGTTTTTCTCACAGACAAAAATTGAAGAGGCTTTTTGAGACAACATACTGTAGGTTGGGCAGGTTGTGGGGAAACTTCTTGAAATAGTGTCTTTATTATTGTCTTTAGGCTAAATTGAGACAAGCCACAGTAGCCCACATTTAAGGGGCATAATAAAAAGCAGTGCCTTGCCTGTAGTCTCGGGGCTGGGTGAGAGTTGTTTGGCATGGGGCCTCAGCCAGGTGATAATTGGAGGAGGGGTTGAATGAGTCACATTACTGATTGCAGGTTGATTTCAGATTGCTATATAAAGAATCACTCTCAACAGCCAACCAGAGCTCTCTTCAAGTGAGCCAATCAGCAACTGCCTGATACATAAAGAAGTATCTACCAAGCAGACCTCCATGCTGCAGACCTCCGTGAGTAGGACCACAGTGCAAAGGAGAAAACACAGGGGAGTCTGCAAGGAGGGAGTCAGCCAGGGGAGACAGTAGATGGCCATACAATCTGCCACACAAACTCTGAGTAGGTAAAGGAGGTAAGCAGGTGTCTAGAGCCACAAGATATCAAGTAGGAAAAAAAGTGTATCACCCTATACAGTGCTAAGCTACACTAGAGGTTCAACACTTACAAAAACCTAAAGGTTACTCAAACTATCTATATAGGGTAGGGTAATAAAGAGAATTTAAAGGGGTAAAATAACAGAGAAAGCAGGTAGAATAAGATGATAGGAGTGGTACATTGTAGCGACTGAGAGGTGGCAGTCTTCAGGGAAAATTTCTGAAGGCTGCATTGCTGCCCTATCTGCAAGTACCTCTCTGGACTGAGGGAGGAGGTTGCCAGACTCATGTCCAAGTTGGCTTGGGTTCAGAGGACCTTCTGCCCCACCCAGGGATCACCTACTCTACCCTAGAGGTTGCCCAGAAGTAGCAGTGGCTGGACTACAGTGGGCTTGGAGAGGGTCAGGGTGCTTGAGCATTGCCACATTCCACACTTGGTTCCACTTCAAAACTTCTACACCACACTGGCAGAGCAGGGACATTCCAAAGAGGCACCCAACAGTGTCCAGGATGGATGTAGGGGTCCTACATCGTGTAGACCCCAAGGGGGTTGCAGAAGACCCCAGAGGAGTAGGATGAAGTGAATCTTAGTGGGGGATTCCATAGTGAGGGGATAAAATTTGGGACAGGTAAAGATGAGGAGAGGGATGTTCAGTGCCGTCCCAGTGCCACAGCTCACAGGGATGGAATGAAGATCCAAAGGATCACTGGGGCAGCAGGAAGGGAGGGAGAGCTAGATGACGTTGTCCATCTGAGGACTAATGACTAGGCTAGGGATGAGCTAGCATTAGTTCAGGAGCAGCTCAGGGTATTGGGGAGGGGTCTTACATGGGTGGCATGATCTGTGACCTTCTAGGAAGTGTTACCTGTCTATAATGGTGGGAGGACAGGATTCTTCACACCAGGAACTTCAATGCATGTTTGAAGGAATGGTGCAGAGAGGAGGGTTTCAGCTTCATTTGGGACTGTTGCCCCACCTGGAGAGATGAAAGGCCTGTACAGGGGTGACAGCTTGAATTTATCCAGTAGGGGAACCATGGTCTTCAGTGAATGGATTAAATGCAACATTGGCCAGCATTTAAACCTGCCAAGGGGAGGCAACAGAAGCATAAAGGGAGACATAAACTGCCCCCCACACAGGCAAACAAGGTCAACAAGTGGAATCTGGAGAGGATGAAACCCCCAAAAGAACCATGTAACAATGGATTCTGTGGCATAGAAGGCAAGAGTGATAATAAGAAAGATAGCAGAGGAAACAAAGGTGGGCAAATGGGAAACGGGGGATGGCAGCACAATCTGGAGAGCCATGTGCACAAATTCTTACAGTCTAGTCAACAAGATAACAGATCTAGAGGCCACCATGCAGAAGCAGACCTGGATATGGTTGCAATTACCGAGTCCCAGTGCCATGAAAACCAGGATTGGGATGTGATCATACCAGGGTATATTCTATTCAGAAAAGACAGGGTAGGTAAAAAAGGGGGAGGAGTGTCTCTCTATGTTTTGGGACAAAATGAAAGCACATGGAAATACAGGGAAAGCAGGGAGGAGCTGAAGTACTGTGGGTCACCCTGGAAACATGTCAGGGGGTCACTATTCACATAGGAGTGATCTAAAGACCTCCATCATGGGGGGGAGGTGGATAAGGACATAATGGAAGCTATCCAAGGGATGGCATGCAAGGGGGAGGTGCTGCTGGTGGGGGACTTCAATCTATCAGACATGGATGGAAGTCTACCAGCTGCAGCAACAGTCAGAAGCAGGGACATCGTGGAGTCCCTGCAAGGGTTGTTCTTCAGGCAACTAGTTAAGAAGACCACTCATGGGGGCCATTATATTGGACCTGGTTTCTGACTAACAAGAACAGTGTTGCTGACATCATGGTGGTTGACAACCTGGGGTCCAGCTACCACCCTACAGTGTGGTTCAATATAAAGACTTGGCCAGAACTGAGCCACACTAAGATAAGGGTCCTTGACTTCAGGAAGGCCAAATTCAGGAAAATGTAAGAATGTCTCAAGAATAGAATATCTCGAGGGAATCAAGGAACTATAGACAAAAATAAAGGAGCACATTGAAACAGCAACAAATATCTCTGTCAAGCAGGTTAACAGGGCAAGTGAAAAAAGAGACCACTATGGTTCTCTAAAACATAGCAGAAAAAGCACAAGCAAACAAGCTAGTGTTTAGAAAGTTCAAAAAAACACAGAAGGAGGAAGATAGGAAAAACTACCAGATGAGACAAAGGGAGGCAATGAAGGCAGTTAGATGTGCAAAGGCACAAACAGAGGAGAATATTGCCCAATTAGTTAAAGAAGGGGATAAAACTTTCTTTAGATATATAAGCAAGAAGAGGAAGGCCAAAGAGGGAATAGTTAGGATAAAAGGGGAAGAAGGGATTTGTGAGGAGGAGGACCAAAAGAAGGCAGCTCTATTGAACAAATAATTTTGTTCCATATTTACAGAAGAAGGGGTAGGTAACTGGCCAAAGATAAGGAACAAGAACATAAATAGTAGGGAGGTGGACATCAGTCCTTTTACAGAGGAGAAAGTCCTCAAGGTACTATTCATTTATTTTTTATTTACTGTGTTTTAGGATTACAAAATACCTTTAAACCAGAGGTTCTTTTACAAAGGTTCTGCATCAGATACAGTTGTGGAACAAAACAATGAAGGTGGAACAGATGCAAATAATGTATATTACATTTAGTGAAGATACAAATATTGACTAAAAAATATTGATGCTAACATCTTATAGAGGGTGAGGGGAATGGGAGAGGGTTAAATGGGTTAAGAGGCAGTCAAAATAGAGACTTTGTCATAAAGTGCTAATAGCAGCAAAAGTGCAGGGGCAGGCATGTGGAGGGAGGAGGAGGAGGGAGGGAAGGTGAGGGTAGAAATATGGTAGGAAATTGGGAAGAGAAAGGACAGATGAGGAGAAAGTGAACAACAGTGAAGGGGTGGAAGAAGGGCAGGGGTAGGGGATAGGGGATAGGGGAAGGTGTACTGGGGTAAAATGGAGGGAAGTAGAATGAATGAGGAAAGAGGGGAGGGTGGAGAGGGAGGGAGAAACAGTGTATGATAGAGGGGTTCAAGGAGGAGGGAGAGGGGATAGAGATGAGGAAAGTAGAAGTGGCATAGGATAGGGGAAGAAAGAGATGGGACAGTGGGGGAGGTAGCACAGAGGGGAAGGGGGTACTGGGACAGGAATGAAGGAGATCAATAGTCAAAGAGTGGGAGGGAAGAGGAGTCAGTGAGTGAGTGGGAAGAGAGCAGGAAGAGGAGAGGAGAAAGTAGAACGAGGCTAATAAGTGAGGGAGTGGCGTGTCATCCTAGTGGGTACAGTCACAACTGCTGAGGTTAGAGAGGAGAGGAGAAGGGTTTTTTTTTGCGTTTAAATGGGCCTAGCTTATTTTCAGCAGTGACCGCTGTAGGGAGCCCAGTCACCAAGGATGAAGCCCTGATAACGAAGGAGCATTAGGCCTGAGAGATTCAGCAGAAGGGAACATGGTAGGAACATGGTGGGAGGATTTGTTTGCACAGCAGGTGCACCGTGTGTTTGGGATGGGCACCATAAAGGCATGTGTAGCTGGCGGGGTAAGGCCGAGGCAGATTTTCTTAGCTAAGAGGTGGGTCTGGTAGGCTATCCTTCTCTTAAGATTGAGCCAGTTGGAATTTTTATAGAAGTCACAGGCATGCGTTCATTTCCCTGCACCTGTCACTAACTGGCAGCACTTATTCAGTGCAGTCTTCATTCTTTTTAAGGTAGTGTTGCTGGCAGACTAATAGAATATTAGCAAATAATCAGTTATGGATAGGGCTGAGCGATTAACCACCATGTGAATAGCCTCAGTGGTCAGGCAATGGTGATGGTGGTAGGGGATCCCTAACCTTGACTTTATGGCTTTGGAGGTGAGACTAATGTGTGTTATGGGGAAGTGTGCTGTTGAGTGTAATTCCAAGCATGTTCAGGATAGTTAAACTGGCTGATCTATGTTTGCTGTGAGATTTGGAGAACATCATAGCTTTGTTTGTTTTTATAGTTCATCAGCAGTTTATGCTGATCAAACTAAATTTCAACAAGGCTGAAATTTACCTGTAGGTCAAAGTATAAATGGACTGAGTCATAGTGGGAAGAAAAGAATACAGCATCATCTGTGTATAGGTTCATTTTATTATCACAGGCTCCTGGAAGGTTATTAATGAAGAGTCTAAAGAATAGTGGACTAAGGATAGAAGCTTGGGGGTACTCCAGAATGAGACAACAATTTTATAAGATAGGATAAACTCCACTCATACAAAGTATTCTTATTTAGCTTAAAAGCAGCTCTTCTTTATTTTTTTAAAATTTACACCAAAAATTCTGGGCAACAGTTTCGTAGCCAAAACGCCACTTCTTCAGGCCCTCATATACAGTGTTGTTTTTCTGATTCTCCTGTTAATTTACTTGATGTTTCAATACAATACTCCATATGAATCCATTTAAATGCAAATCTTCATATAATATATATTAGTTTCACCACAGGAAGATCTTTATGCCTCCACTAGCACTTCGTGCTTTACATTTCATTGTATTCTTCTTGTTACTCTTTAGTCCTTGACTTATGCCATTCTATTTTCCTTTGGAGAGCGAGACACCGCACAGGAAGGCTGCTGGATAGAGTGTCCCCGATCTTAACTTGCTGGTACCTACCCATCAGGTAGCTTTCAAACCAGTTAGTTACCTCATTATAGAGGCCAAAGGCGGGAAGTCAGTTCAACAGGAGCTGGTGATTAACTGTGTCAAAGGCCTTGGTTAGGTCTACATACACTGCACCAAGCAAATGTCCAGTGTTGAGTGCCTTTTGAATGTGACTAGTATATTCAAGTAGGGCAGTGGTTGTGCTATGTGTCTTTCTAAAGCCATGTTGCTATGGACACTGGATGTTATATTTGTTAAGGTTTTTAGGCAGTTGGTCCGAAACAATGTGCTCAAGGGCTTTAGACAGGTGGGGAAGGATTGAAATGGGGTGGTAAGTGGAGTGTTGAGACCCATCACCACATTTGTGTACAGGAGTGACAATAGCAGATTTCCAAAGGTCGTGGAACTGTCTAAGGGAGAGCAAGATGTTTAGCAGTTTGGTGAGAGGGAGTAAGATGACACTGAGTTAGAGGAAAAGAAGTTTTAGATCCAGTGTGTCACTACTAAATTTAGGTGTACCTAGTACCTTTAGGAAGTATTTTCTGGATTCAGCAAGAGACAGTTTTCTGAAATAGAAGGAATGGGTATTCAGATAATGAGCTGTTTTGTCATCATTACCAGGTAAGGTGTATTCATTGAAAAAGTCCAAGGGGAGTACACTGCTTAGATCAGCAAAAGCGACATTAACCCCTAGGCTGCCAACATAATTAGAACATATTGGAATTCTGGACTGATATATCATTAAAGGTGTCTGCTATTAATTTATTGTCCTGAATAACAGTGTTGTTAATATCAGTTATAGAAGGGGAGGATATAATGGATTTTCCTGTGAGGTTTTTGATGTTTTCCCAAAAAGTTTTGCTATTACCCCACAAGTTTGTGAACTCACTTTTATAATACTCTCATTTTGCTCTATGCACTGCCTGTACACTGGTTTCTGGCAACTTTGTAGTGTTGCAAGTCAGTTAGGTGACCAGTGGCAACTGCATGGTGCCATAAACTGTCCCTTTCCTTCATCAAATTTAATAGGGCAGGGGGAATCCAGGGGTTAGAGGATACCTTAAGTTTTATTTTCTTGGGAGGGGTAAACTTGTCACAAACATTATTAAACCATGTAATGAAGTAGTTTAGAGCCTGATCAATGCTGTTCATAGAGTCTAAGGGGGGACCAGTCAATATATAAGTGATGCAAGGAATTGAGGGAACTTCCCTGTTTTTAAGATTTGCTGATAAGAGCATTTAGCCAGCAATCTGGGTGTCTTATTAGACTATTGGCAGATAACTGGTCAGTAATCACTCAATGAGTCAGGTAGTACTTTAGTGTTGGAGATTCTACTAGGGTGAGTGGTGAGAATCAGGTCTAACTAGGAGCTGCAGCCGGTCCTATAATTGATAACTGAAGGGGTGGGTACCATCTGGGTGATGTCAATGGCTGCAAGGATGTCCTTATCAGGGTCTGCTTCAGAGGCAAGCCAATTTACACTGAAGTCACCTATAACCACTGTCACAGTATGGTGGGGGAGGTTATCGAGGTAGTCAGAGGTCATACAAAAGCCGACAGCCTGGTCACGTGGGGGGGATATAGACAGATAATATGGTGAGGGATTTACCTTGCTGACTTAGGATTATTTTGATTTCTAGCATTTGGGAGTTGTTAACAGTGGGTGTTAGTGGGGGGACTTGGTCTTTACGTGTGTCCTTCAGTAAGTAAGTAAGTAAGTAAAAGTTTATTTATAAGCACTTTTCAAAAACCAAAGCGCTGTACAATAATAACATTAAATAATAAACAAATTATTAATGATAAAATCAATCTTTAAATGCTTTTAAAAACAAAAAGGTTTTCAGCTCAGATTTAAAAAAGGTAAGATTCAGGTAGATGGCACAGCCTCCAGCCCATTTACAGATGCTGTCAAGTCTAAAAAGGACATATCCAGTGATGGATATAGCATTGTCAAGCACCTTAGGGGAAAGCCAGGTTTCATTAAGAGCTAAAATATTGGGTTTAAGCTGTGATACCCAGATTTGTAGGTTATCAAGTTTGGGTAGCAGGCTTCAAATATTAATGGAGGCTAACCTGAGGGACCTTGGTTAGCTGCATTGATAGTTGGATGTTATGGGGGGACCAGGATGAGGATGAACATTTCCAGAGAGAAGTAGGAGGAGCAGGGCAATCCTAGATAAATACAGGACAAGGAGCTTTGAAACATTATGTTGTCTCTGTCTGAAGGTTTTTTTTAGAGGGGTATTGCTACAGGGGGTAAGTAAATGTTGAAGATTAGGGTACTCTAGCAGAGGGTGGTAGTTAGTCAAGCTGCTGGCAGGAAGGGTGAGAGTGAGTTTACAGATATTTGAGATACTTATAGATAATGTGCCCTTGTGTATATCTCTATGTAGAGTGTTGTATGCATGCTGCATGGTGGATAATAATAATACTAATCTTTATTTATAGGGCACCTTTCAAATATCAAGGAGCCTTACGTTATAAAACATAATAACCCGATATTGCAATAAATATAAGACAATAAAATCCATTATATTTCTGGGAATGCCAGTGTCCACAAAAAAGTTTTCAGTGCTTTCTTAAAGCCCCCAACGGTCATGCACTTATGGAGCTGATGGGGCAGAGAATTCCAGAGGGTAGGGGCCACAAAAGCAAAGCACAGGCCCCGGAGGATTTCAAAATAACCCTCAGAATCTCCAGCAACCCCTCATCAGCCAAGCGGAGCTGTCACACAGGGGTGTAAGGAATCAGGAGTGCTTTCAAATAGTCAGGACCAAGACCGTGTAGGGCTTTGTAGGTCAACAAGCCTACCATAAAGGTAATCCACCACTGAATCGGCAGCCAGTGCAGATCACGCAGCAAGGGGTAATATGAGAACTCCTAGGTACCCCTGTCAATAAATGAGCAGCAGCATTCTGCATTAGCTGTAAGCGGCGGATATCAACCCCAGGAAGCTGAAGATAAAAGGAGTTGCATTAGTCAAGCCAAGAGGTCACAAAGGCGTGATTGTAGCAGTAGAGGATGAGAGCGGTATAAGGAGAAAAAGAATTTGGAGGGGGGTCATAGTGTAGTAATTCATCATGAATGGGTAAAAGAGGTGATAGAAAAAGGTGACAGAAGAATAAAAATGAGGGGGCGATTCATCTAGTTGGACTACAGTAAGTTTGGGTTTTAGATAGGGAGGCAGGGAGAGCAGTCCCTGAAGGTATATTGGATTAGTATTGTGTTAATAAACACTTTTAAAAATGAAGTTAAGACTTTAATTAAAAATTAGGAAAATGGCAGTGGGAGTACTGAGGCTTTGGGTGAAAAAGAAAAGGTCTTAGAGGTGTATTAAAGAAATGCACTGCATATATTGGATAGACAGCTCTCAGATGCAGGATATTCAGTGCAAAAAGCCCATTTAAACAGTGCCGGGGAGTGGGAGGGCTGGTGGGAGAAAATTAAAATGTAGGATTGCAGTAGCAGAAACTGAGCAAAGTAGCAGGATAGAGATACACAGTGAAAGGCAGTTAGAGAACGCGCAAGTCATCAGGCAAAATTTCACCAACCAATAGCAGCAGAATACTTAGCATGGTGCAGCAAATAGCAGCTAGAGGCAAGGAGAGGAGGACCAATCAAAAGATCAGCATTAGTTACCGGAGAGCACTGAAAGTAATCCTCCAGCATCCTGGTTTCGTACCTGGGTATGGCTTCTGGTGGTGGGGAGTGGGGCACGGTCTGCAGCCAGCAGTCCTGCCAGAGCTGCCAAAGATCAAGTTGCCCAATCAGGAGCATGGAAATCTGAGGGAAAGAAAAGACAGGCAATAAAAGTTAAAAACAAGCTGTGGGGCAGCCTAAGCCTTAATCAGGGGGAAGGATTAGTAGAAACAATAGGGTCACGAAAATAGGAGCAGATAGCATCTGTGTGGCATCCTGAGGCTTAATCAGAGGGAGGGCTTGTTTAAAAACAAAAGGGACAGATGGGGGGCAGGAGGCTGGTGGCAGACGTATCAAGCTGCCTGGTAGGGTGTAGAGCAAGAGCGGGTTGATAGGAAAGCGGAAAAGTGAGAGAGAAAAAAATTTAAAAGCTTTAAGGGTAAGCTAATATGAGCAGGAGTAACAAAACATAATTCAGGGAAAAAAAAACATGAATGGCAGAGATGCAATTTTCAGTTCAGCAGCCTTTGAGGTTCTTAACAGTATTTACTAGCACAATTAAAAGTAGTCAAGGCGATGGGACCTGATGGGGTACACCCCAGCATACTGAGAGAGCTCAAAGAGGTGGAGTCGGCACCACAGACAACTCTGTTCAAATTATCATAAGAAACAGGGGAGGTTCCTAGGAACTGGAGGAGGGCAGGTGTGGTCCCCCTTCACAAAAGTAGGAACAGAGAAGAGGCAGGAAGTTACAGATCTGTTAGCCTAACTTCGGTATTGGGAAAAGTAATAGAAACACTGCTGAAGAAAAGGATTGTTTAATACCTTGTAACCAGTGGATTACAGGACCCAAGGCAAAATGGTTTTATGGGCAGAGGTCTTGCCAGACAATCCTGATCAAGTTCTTCGACTGGGTTACCAGGGTAGTGGATCAGCAAGGAGCGGTAGATGTGCCCTACCTGTATTTCAGTAAGGCCATTAACACTGTTCAACAAAGAATCCTGTGAACAAGGGTATATACCTCCAATGTTGAAACTTTGACATCAACCAACACTACAGCGACAACAGCACCAGGTCGCAGTAGTGTCAGCAGTGGACCCTGGTACTGTGTTCAGGGGGGTCTTGCACCCCCTTCCCTAATCAGCTCTGACTCAGAGTTGATTATATTTAGTGTGGGGCATGTGGGGGGCACAACCCCACTATGTGGGAGGTTTGTGGGTGAAGCCCCCGAAGAAAACATGTTAGAGACATGAAAACCATATGCCGACTGCAGAAAGCTATCAACATGGCAGTTTTGCTCTCCAGTTGTTTGACAAAATGTCTGTCGATGACCGGTCATAGATCCGTGAACAAGCTGCCCTGTTTGGGAGTGGGTAAAAAAGCTATAAACTAAACTGGGTGAGAAGCTGGATAAGTTACAGGAGTCAAATGCTGGTGGTAAATGATGTCCACTCTGGAGAAGGCAAGGTGACCAGTGGGATGCCTCTGTGCTCAGTACTAGACCTGGTCATTTTCAGTGTCTTTATTAGCAACATTGTGAAAGGGCTAGAGGGAAAGTATGCCTGTTTAGAGCTAACACAAAAATATGCAACAGAGTAGACACAGTTTGAGGGGTGAGGGATGATTTCAAAAAGTTGGAAGAATGGTCAAGGGTTTGGCAGCTGGGTTTCAATGCAAAAAAATGCAAAATAATGCACTTGGGACACTGAAACCCGGAGGCTACATATCAATTGGGAGGGAAAGTATTGGCAAGCACCAAACAGGAAAGGGGTAATTACTTCTGATGACCTGAAGGTAGCTAAGTAGTGTGATAAGGCAGTGGGGAAGGCTAGCAGGATGCTTAGGTGCATAAGAAGGGGTCTCACCAGTAGGAAGAAGAAGCTAATATTACCAATGTACAAATCACTGATAAGACCTCCACCTCTAGTACTGTGCCCAGTTCAGAGGCCACACCTTTGAGAGGACATTGATAAGGTACAGGCAGCATAAAAGATGGCTACCAAACGTGTGCAGGGCCTGCATCAAATGCCCTATAAGAAGAGACACTCAATGAACTGAATATGTACTCTCTGGAGGAGAGGAGGGAAAGAGGGGATGTGCTAGAAACATTCAAAGACCTAGCAGGTATTAATAGGGTACAGGAAGGTAACATTTTCAATATAAAAAGAAGCTTGATGACAAAGCGGCTTGCTATAAAGTTGTGGGGGAGGAGGCTCAGATGAAATGTGAAGAAATATTTCTTCATGGAGCAGGTAGTGGATGCCTGGAACAGTCTTCCAGCGGAGGAGGTGGGTGCCAAAACACTGACGGTATCTAGCATGCATGAGACAGATACAAGGGGACTTTGGTAGTAAGGCAAGGGGAGGAGACAACTGAAGGTCAAGTAGGGTCTGCAGTGGCACAGTAGGCAGGGAAAACTGGGCAGACTAGGTGACCAAGAGGTCCTTATCTGCCAGCAACTTCTATGTTTCTATGTTTTGCACCTGTGCTACAGAATTACATTTCAACCATGATTTGAACATTTTCACCAACTAGGTTCCTGAGGTGGGTCTGTATCAATGCTATGTTGAAAAGTTGTTGTCAAAATATTAAAAAAATAACACATTTATGAAGATACTTTGGCATTTTCCTACATACGTTAATAACTTTGGTAATTTTTGACATCCGATGCTACATAGAAGGGCAGGGCTATCAGGGCCCCACACTTCTGTAGGTAGACAAGAGTCATCCCTTGGTGCACAGCCCAGATGGCTATCTGTGTCTGTATCTGTTCACCCATGTCCAGAAGGGACGTACATGAATGAGGATACAATTACACTATCTCAAAAAAAAAAGGAAATTCTTTGCAAAAGACTTCATTAATGTACTGGTTAGGGTAACTTTCTGCTATAAAAGTGGGGAAATGTGGCATTAGAGTTTCCAGCCATAACTCCTCACCCCACCCCCCAAGCAGCAAAAGGGAAAAAAACATTAAGGTTTTGGGTCTCTGGAGTCTTGGCAAATCAGTGGTGGGGTCTTCCTTGGGGTTAGTGGTAGCAGGGAGGAGGCAGGGAGCTACAGACCAGTCAGTCTTACTTCAGTAGTGGGCAAGATTATGGAGGCATTCCTTAAAGAAAGGATAGTGCAACACCTGGAATCCATAGGAGCACAGGATCCAAGACAGCATGGGTTTACAGCAGGAAGGTCCTGTCAAACTAATCTCATAGATTTCTTTGACTGGGTAACAAGAGTGGTGGACCAAGGGGGAGCAGTTGATGCCGCCTACCTTGACTTCAACAAAGCTTTTGATACTGTTCCCTATTAAAGAATGATTAATAAGCTAGGTAGGCTCGAGGTGGGTCAGAGGTTGGTCAACTGGGTGGTAAACTGGTTGACAGGCAGAAAACAGAGAGTGGTGGTAAATGGTATACAGTCAGAAGAGATGCAAGTCACAAGTGGGGGTACCTCAGGGATCAGTCCTGGGGCCAGTCCCCCTCAATATCTGCATTAGTGACATTGCAGATGGACTGGAGGGTAAGGTTTGTCTGTTTGCAGATGACACTAAGATCTGCAACAGAGCAGATGATCCAGATGGGGTGGGCAGAATGAGAAGAGATCCGGATAAACTGGCAACATGGTTGGAAGAGTGGCAACTGGGGTTTAATGCAAAGAAGTGTAAGATCATGCAAATAGGGAAGAGAAATCCTGAAGTCACATATAGGCTGTGGGGGGAGTTGCTGACAGTCACAAGAGAAGAAAGAGACTCGGGCGTCATTATCACCGATGACCTGAAATCATCCAAGCAGACCACTAAAGCAGTAGGTAAGGCTAGGGGGATGTTGGGGTGTATTAGTAGGGGTATCACAAGTCGTAAGAGGGAAGTAATAATCTTGCTTTACAAGACACTGATTAGGTCCCATCTGGAGTATGGCATGCAGTACTGGAGGCCTCACCTTCACAAGGACATTAACCAAATTGAGGCAGTCCAGAGAAGGACAACCAAAATGGTGCAGGGACTGCATCAGAAAACATACGAGGACAGATTAACGGAGCTCAATATTTATACCCTAGAACAAAGGAGACAGAGAGGTGATATGATCGAAACATTCAAACACCTTAGGGGCATTAACAAGATGAAAGCGTCTAACATGTCTCAATATAAGAAAAATAGCAGGACAAGAGGACACAGCATGAGATTAGAGGGAGGCTAATTAAGGGGTAATGTGTGGAAGTTCTTTTTCACAGAAAGGGTGGTGGATGCATGGAATGGCCTACCTCAGGAAATGGTGGATATGAATACAGTGTAGGGCTTCAAACAGGTATGGGATAGGTATAAGGGAGCAATACAGATGAGTATGAGTAGATAGGCTATTGACAGAGCAAAGGCCACTGGCACATTCAAAAGGTAGAAAAATAACAGTGCAGACTGGATGGGCCTTGCGGTACTTATCTGACATCAGCTTCTATGTTTCTATGTTGCCAACCCTAATGCTCTCTCCTCCCCCAGCCGATAGCTTCTAATCAGAAGCAAAAGGTGCCGGTCCAAGACATTGCCTTACAGTGATAAACTCTTCAAGGGCAGAAAATTATGTCTCACCCCATGTTGCCAACACAATTTGTTATAGCTTTGTTCACACAGGACCCCCAGGGAAGACACGTGTGATATTGCTTGCTCATAAAATGGGTTGAGCATTAGGGCTGACATCCTCAAGGAAGACACAATTACTGATTTGTCAAGACTCCAGAGACCCAAAACCCTAATGTTTTTCTCTTTTGCTGCTTGGGGTAAGGGTTGGGAGACAGGGATGGCAACACCAATGCCACATTTCCCAAATTTTGTGGTATTAAGTTACTATAAATGGAGCATTAACAAAGTTTTTTGCAAAGATTTTGTTAATAGCAGCTTTCCCAGCTGCAGATCACTTTACAGACTGTACTAGGTACTACCTATACTACCTCTCAACTGTCCCTGATTACGAGGGACACCCCTCACTTTACCCCACAAAATTGCTCTGTCCCTCATCAATTCCTCTTGGAAAAAGTGCTTACTACAAGAGAATGTGCTGCAAATTCAGACTTTAAAGCAACAGTTCATAATATCTTTACACACAAAATAAAAAAAAAAAACTATTAAAGAACCACAGTGATTTCCACTGTGTTCTGAGCTTTTATTTCCATGTTCGAAGATGTGCCCTCATTATGAGGGTCAGTGTCTCTCATTGTCCCTCATTCTGAGTGTCCATGTTCCTTATTTTAGTGATAAAAGGTTGAGAGATATGCAGGTACAGTATAAATACCTGTAGGCAAGATTATGGCAAAACAATTAAAATTGCACATGCTGTAAAAACAAACATGGTTAACAATCTGATCTCGGGTGGGGCAATCACGGGCTCCTTAGAAAGCATACTGCTCTGATAAAAAAAAAAAAACTACAAAAGGTAAACCATGGAAGCTACATAACTGAGCAGGAAAAGTATAACTCCATGCATCAAAAGATTTGGTAGGACAAACATATCAAAATGTTTATAACTTTAAGCTCCTAGATATGTATTGAATGTGAAAGCCAAATCTTAGCAGGATGAGAGCTTCATGGGTCAGGAATGACCACTGCAAATGTCTGGTCTACTATTTTTTTTTATTTTATTTATTTAAAATTTGATGACCAGGAAAGGCAGACTGAGCTGAGGCTCATTTCCAGGTGCGACCTGGGTACAGTTTGTACAGAGAGTAACAATAGGTGAGGAGTACAGACAGTTGCATAACAGTTTTACAGACAGTTACAATACATAGTTCGGTGGTAAACAGCTAAACTGCATGTAGAGTGGGAGAATGGAGATGAGGTGAGCTAAGAGTAGGTGGCTGGGGTAGGTGAGTGGGGACTGTGTGTTGCATCAGCTGCAGACTGGGACCATTGGAGCATATAGAGCAGTGTGGAATGGGTTGAAACTTGAGGAGCCGAGTAAAAACAGAAAAGGAAGGGGCCAGGCAAAGGTTGGGAGGAGGTTATTCCAGAGAAGGGGAGGTGGTACAAGAAGACAGCTTGGCCAGTAAGAGTGCGATGGCAAAGGATGTGGAAAGTGCAGGGGGCCCTCTGGCAAAGAGGGTAGTTTAAGGAGGTTGTTGGGATGAGGTGGGAGGTGAGGTGGGGGGAGGGACCCAAATCAGAATTTAGCTAGGAAGGAGGTGCCATGCATGGTTCACCTATGGGAGAGCACAGCCAGGGAGAGTGGAGTGTAGCGCAGGCAATGGTGAATGAGTGGGGTTGAGGCAGTAGTGAAGTGGCAGAAGGAGTTGAGAAGGAAGTCAAGTCTGGAGAGAGAGAGAGAGGATGGGGCCATTCCATAGACTATATCAGCATAGTCTATAACTGGCAAGATAGTTCTAAGTACAAGCTTCCACCGGGTGGGAATTGGTAGGCTAGATTTGTGGCGATAGAGGATGGCAAGTTTTGGCTGGAGTTTGGTGTAGATTGCTTCAATGGGAATGGAGAAGTTGAGGTGGCTCTCCAGCCAAACTCCCAGGTATTTGAAGGCTGAGACTAGCTCCAGAGGAGAACCATCCATGGTGGTGATCACGAGGGTGGGGGGGGGGTTGGGAGTGTGGCCAGCTTCTGTCTGGAACCAAAGACCATTGTGACCATTTTTTTAATTTTTTTGCATTGAGTGTAAGCAAGTTTCCAAGGAACCAGGATAAGATTCTTTTGAAATCGTTTTGGAGAATAGGGAGGACACTGTCAAAGGAGGGGCCTGAGGCAAGAATGACAGTGCAATTACGTAAAGATGCATGTTTGAGGTGAGGCAGAAAGAGGGAAGGTCCTTTATGAAGAGAAAGAAGAGGAGGGGGCCAAGAATAGAGCCTTGGGGGATTCCAGATACAATAGGAAGAGAAGAGAATGTCACCTACTTGAACTGATTGTTGCCTGTTGTGGAGGTTCAAGTGAAACCAGTCGATGGCAGTTTGGGCAATGCCAAAAGAGCTAGGTTTATTGAGTAGCAGTGGGTGGGAGACAGTGGAACGCTTTTGCCAGGTCAATGAATATGGCAGCTGTGACTTGGCCATTGTCTATGGCAATGAGGATGAAGTTGGTTATGCTTAGAAGGGTGGTGATGGTGGAGTGGTGTTTTTGGAAGCCAGACTGAACTGGTGAAAGGGAATTGTTGGAAGACAGGAAGTATGACAGTTTGGACAGTACAAGGGATTCCTGGACTTTGGCTAGGGATGGCACTATGTATAATACCAGTATGTTTTGGTATAACAATTTTCACATTTTTCTTAACCATTAGATGGCATCAACTATCTATCAAGAAAGATGGACAACAACTCTACTATCACTACAATCAGACTGAGATTTGATGATCTGAAGACTATGGCATACTTTTACTCTGTTTGTTCAGTGGCACTGTATCTTGTTATAGTGTTTATTAATCTTTTACTTATTTATGTGGTTGTGCTAAAAAAAGGACTCCATGAACCTATGCCTGTCTTTTTTAGTAACTTATTATTTAATGGAATTATTAACAGCACTGCAATTTTACCAAAATTAACAGTTGATATTTTATCAGAAACTAAATCTATTTCTATTTTTGGATGCTATACTCAAGGGTTCAGTATTCATTTTTTTGCTATCACTGAAACAATACTTTTAACCATCATGGCATATGACCGCTATGTGGCAATTTGTAACCCTTTAAGATATCCTGTCATTATGACTGATGTAAATGTATGCAGACTTTTAACATCTGCATGGCTGTATTCTTTCTCTGTGTCTCTCATAGGAGTTATTTTATGTATAAGACTCCCATTGTGTGGTTCCATCATAGAAAAACCTTATTGTGATCATTTATCTGTTTTAAAATTGTCCTGCATTGATTATTCCTTTAATAACTTTTATGGAATAGCTGTAACGGTAGTTACTCTAGTACCTCCAATAACAGTCATTACATATTCCTATATCAAGATAATCCAGATCTGCTTAAAAACTTCCAAGGAATCCAATCGGAAAGGCCTTCAGACATGTTTCACACATTTTCTGGTTCTTTTATTTTTTCTGATTGGTGTTTTCTTTATGGTAATCCAACATCGTTTATCCACAAACAATGTTCCTCAAAGTGTACACACATTTCTTTCATTACAATTTCTAATAGTACCTCTGATTGCCAATCCAATCATCTATGGATTGAGAACTAAAAAGATTAGAATGGCAGTAATACATTTAACTACTCAATTAACAAACAAGGTACACATAGGAAAACCACTTAATACTTAAGTGATTCGATTCAAGATCAATAAAATGGCTAAATTAAAAAGGAAAGGAATGCTGCACTTTTATAGTGGAGAACAGGAGCAAAAATAAATCAGGTCAGCTGAGGCAGAGGTTGGAAACCTCACATGTGAATGAGCACTTCTCCTAGTTTTATGGTGCACTTCCCAATGCTTGAGAAAAAATACTCTCCCCTTGAAAGATAAAGTCAGGTTTTATCTAGCTGCAAACCGATGATTAGTGGCAGAAAACCCAGGCTTATTCCAAATCACTTTAATGACATTATATGTAAGTAATCCCTCTTTACAAGACAATGGTTAGGCCCCACTTGGAGTACAGTGTGCAGTATTGGAGGCCACACCTTCACAAGGACATTAACCAAATTGAGGCAGTCCAGAGAAGGGCAACCAAAATGGTGCAGGGACTGCATCAGAAGACATATGAGGACAGATTAACAGAGCTCAATATGTATACCCTTGAGCAAAGGAGGGAGAGGTGATATGATCGAGGCATTCAAACACCTTAAGGGCATTAACAAGGTGAAAGAGTCTAACATGTTTAAATATAAGAAAAATAGCAGGACAAGAGGACACAGCATGAGATTAGACGTGGGCCGATTAAGAGGGAATGTGAGGAAATTCTTTTTCACAGAAAGGGTGGTGGATGCATGGAATGGCTTACCACAAGAAGTGGTGGCTATGAATACAGTGCAGGGCTTCAAACAGGCATGGGATAGGCATAAGGGTACAATACAAATGACTATGAATAGATAGGCCACTGACAGAGCAAAGGCTGATGGCACATTTATAAGGTAGAAAAAGAAATGGGCAGACTGGATGGGCCTTGAGGTCCTTATCTGCCATCAACTTCTATGTTTCTATGTAATTCAAATATGCGTACATAGACAAAATCTTTAGAGCACCTTCCAACTGGATAGCATAGTAATACAACAGCCAGTGTATTCAATGAACAAATGAGTGCACAACTGTTCATGCTTTGGCAAGGTCTCTGCCTTCCTCATTGCTCTTGACCTGTTCTGCTACACTGATGTAGGGATGTATAAAAGCACTGTTTTTACATGCGGGTTTGTATTACTTACACCAGTAAAGCTTTACAGTGATTTGGATTAAGCCTGAATTTGCTGTCACTGTGCATAAGCAATGACACCAGATAGAAGTGAGTTGTTCTCTAATAAGCCAATCCATGAGTGTGTTAGAAATTACAACAACCCCTTGAGTACATTAGCAAAACAAAACCTACACCTTGCGAGTGTGACATTGTGCTCATAATATGAAGCAATGATTAATATTCATAAACATTACATCGAGTATCAACACCACTTTTTTGCCATAACTAACTTGAATAAGCAATATGTAACTAAAAAGCATAGCAGACTGCTAAATCAGGTTAGTTAGAGCAAAGTAAAATGATGATACAGCAGTAGGTAATGTTCTTGATATGCAAGCCAATGAATGGTACAATAAATTATGCTTGAATGCACTGGGGTGTGCCTTTGGGGCATCAGCTATAACACTAATGCCATTTTACCTCACCCTACCCTGCAGACACTGACAAGTGTTGTGGTGTGCTTTGAGGTCTTTGGGCCTTATACTTACCCCATTCCATAAGGAAATACACTGAGACGGGTGCAGTATAGGAGAATGGGCCTCACCCTACCCTGTAGACACTGACAAGTGTTGAGGTGTGCTTTGGGGTCTTTGGGCCTTATACTTACCCCATTCCATAAGGAAATACACTGAGACTGATGCAGTATAGGAGAATGGGATGAACGTTAGGGACGAACACTCCAAGACACACCTCGATGCCTGTCACTGGCTGCAGGGTGGGGGTGGGGTGGAATGGCATGAGTATTACAGCCAGTGATCCCAAGTCACACCCCTGATGCCTGGCAGTCTCTACAGGGTGGGGTGTTACAGTTGGAAACATGAAAAACTTGATGGGGGGAGCCTTTAAAAAATCAGTGCACTCACTGTGTTGTATAATATCTTATTTTTATTCTTTCTTGATTCCCCTACATTTAACCCATACAATGGGCTTGTTTACGGGGTATGTACAGTCTCTGTAGTCTTTATTGTATCTGTAAACAATTATAGAAAATATTCAATAAATGTTACATAATCAATAATGCTTTTAGGTAATTTCATGAATATTAGCCAGTCCTTATACCTGAGTAGAAATGTTGCCTGTTACCACAGAATTTGGTTCTGTATACTTAAACCCCTTTCTGCTTCTCGGCATACATTTTTCAAAATTTCTGTGAAAAATACATTGAAAAAGTGAAAAGACACTCTGGCAGTCAATTATTACTCACTGCTATTAAAACTTGTGCTCCTTAGTAACAAAAGCACTCATCCTACCTGGCCCAATGATGCTGTTAGGTGCAAGGATGTTTGTATTTTAAAACTTTTGAATTATATTCTGTGAAAAAGGGGCATAATGAACAATATTTCAAACTCTTGATTAGAAGCATCTAAGGCTTATACCACTTTAAAGCCATAAACCAGCAGCAAAATAAGATATTATACAACACAGTGAGTACATTGAATTTTTAAAGGGCCCCTCCCATTAATTTTCTTATGTATTCAGAGCCTCTTTTGGGGGGGCTAAAAATGTTCCTATAAGAACAGTGTTGCATTTCCCACCATACCCATACTGTGCATATTGTTACAGCTGGAAACCCTAACATCGTAGGCGTTTGTTGGTATTTTCACTCCAAATTTTCAACATAGGCTTTTTGTGACCCCACCTCATCAAATGCAAAAAACAATTTTAATCATACGTTTCCCAATGTTATAAAATAACACACACAAAAAAACCCCATAAAAAAATCACATAAAAAAATCTAATTATGAAAAAGCAAGGAAGCTTTTTGGTAAGACTTTTCAACCATTTGGACTCTATCTCCTGAAACCTAATGTTGTTATGCTTATATTCAAAAATTGCTTTACTACTAAATTCATTCAAGCAACACAGATGCAATATTCAGAACTAGATTAACACTTTATGTTAGACATAATGACAACAGGTAACTTTTTTCATTACTGCAAATCCTGCCTTTATCAATTTCTGGAATTTAGTGTCACCTGAATTTACATCAAACATCCAAATTATTACATCAGTGAAAAAGTTGACAAGAACCAACAATCAGCACTCTGGGAAATGTGAATCAGTCAGTTAGCTCTTCTCCCTATGCACCGTGGAGCACACCTACAAGTTTTAGCTCAGTGGGCCTTCCATGGACTAGGCAAGGCAAGGCAAGGGCAAGGCAAGATTTATTTAAAAGATACCTGTTACGGTGTGGGATATAAAAGATGGACAGATGCTCCAGAATAAGGTGCAACCCACCTGGTTAAGTGGGAATTTTATTATAAAACAAAAATAAAATAAACAAACAAAAAAAACAATATAAATCACAGTCTTAGCTTTGGCACCTTCTTCATCATTCACTTCCACTTGCACCAGTTTGTAGAACAAAATGCAGCAAAAAACATAAACGGAATATCCTCATACCAGTGGAACCTTCCTCCACCACTGATCAGCAAGCACTGACCTTATCTAAAAAAGGCAGCTTACTAAAGGACATTTATATCCTCCCCCTGAATCATGTGACTTAGATTCATTATGTAACAAGCAATGAATTTCTTTAAAACTTATCTTAACATTTTAGAGTACACATGAATTGCTGTACAATGCTTAAATGAATTGTAGAAGTCCTTTTTGTAACCAATTTTGATATTCAAAGCCTAAGTATATTCAATCACCATGCATGACTTTGCAACAGTATAAATCTAGACCACTAGGGGCCACCATTTCCCTATAGTTCCCTGCCAGAATGACACAGTTAATCCTCAGAGCAGCTTCCATTTTGTATCTCTCCTGCCAAGCTTAAGGTACAATTTATTTATTCCTTTATTTTGGGATATAATATTTCTACTACTGTGGCATAACTGAAGGGGGACATTTCAAAAGTGCAGAGTGTAAAAGTAGGAGCCACACTACTAATATATTGTTCCAGGGGAAAGAAAAAACAAAGAAAACCTCTCACAGGGAACTGGGGCTTATACCTGTTTTAACAGTGTTTCCTGGGCTTCCTGCAAGGACAACACCTCTATATTAAGCCTGCTCACATTCTGCTGCAACCAGGTCCATTTTATTGGGAAGCACAGACTCTTGCAGCATGAAAATGGGAGGAAACCAAGTTTATTTAAACTACACAGCTGGCTTCAGTGCAGACTCGGCAGGTTAAGCCATCGGCAGCATTGTTTCTAAGCCCAAACAGATTTTATTACCCCTTTTGGCAACTTAAGAACCTTATAAACTGCAAAGCTCTCACAGTTTTTACCACAAAAGTACAGGGGATATGTCTTTCTTTATTTAGGGCATTATACCACTACATCAAATATTTTAAGGGAGCCATAACCCTTTTCTACCCAGTATAAGGTGTATTTATGCTGGACATTTGTGAATAATGTTTCAATGGAAGGAAGAGAATAAAAAAGAGGGGCAAAGAATATAGAAGATTTAAAAGGGGGGGGTCACTTGATAAGGAGGTGGCCTGCCTCCTTATCAGGAAAATAAAAGGGATAGCTCTAGAAGACAAGAAGATAGATGGTTGCAACCAAGAGAAAGTATGAAACATTATTCCGTGACAGGTATTAGCCCTGTTACATTTACCACCCCTTAAAGAAAAGAGGAGAATACTCCCTCTTTTAGATATAAACATCCTTCCCTATGGAGGGTGGAACTCCCACTCTCCCACTCTCAGGAGTTCCATCCCAGGGCCCCTTTTTTACGAAGATACTGGCATCCATCATGCCATTATTTCCTTTCCGATCTTGACCTGGGATAACAATAGCCATTTTATTCTTTTGCTACTATCTCATTTTTCTGAGAAATCATACAGTATCCATATGGTCCATCCCCTTTTTGTACTAAAAGGGATGGAGGAGCTTCGGCCCATCCTCTTCCAAGAAGCTCCATCTCAGGGACCCTGTCACAGTGATTAATCCAACATTAATCAGATGCTAATTTCACCATATATTATCTACTACATTCTCCCTGAGATCCATATGATACTATATTTTACATTTCTTGTAAACATTCATTCCTTTTCTAAGGGTCTGTTTTCTCCACATGTATTTTCAACATCTGCCTCATATCGGGATAGATAATCAGTGTTTTTGTGTTCACTCCCTTTCCTGTGGATAACTTTGAAATGGTATGGTTGTAAGGCCAAATACCATCTCATAATTCTGGGATTTTTCTCTTGCGTTTGATGTAACCAGCATAAGGGATTATGGTCCGTAACAACTGTAAATTCTGAATCCCAGAGATAGTATTTTAAAGCTTCTATAGCCCACTTAAGGGCCAAACATTCTTTCTCTACAGTTGCATATTTCTGCTCTCTCACATGTAACTTCCTACTCATATATACTATTGGGTGTTCTTTTCCCTCTATAACCTGCATAAGGACAGCTCCCAAACCTACTCCTGATGCATCGGTCTGTACATAAAAAGGTTTTTCAAATCTGGACTTCTCAAGACTGGATAGGCACATATGGTAGCTTTAATCATTCTGAATGCTTCATCGCATTCCTTGGTCCCCTCTACCTTATTTGAACATTTTTTCTTAGTTAACTCCTTTAGGGGTCCTGCTATGGCTGAAAATCTGGGTATAAAGCATCGGCAATAACCAGCCAATCCCAAAAAGGCACAAACTTGTTTTTTCATTTGGGGAACATTGTAGTGGGATACTGCTTCCATTTTATTCACTTCAGGTCTAATAACCCCATTCCCAATCATGTGCCCCAGGTACCTTGTTTCAGTCTGTCCCAGGCTACATTTGGTAGGATTTATAGTGACCCCTGTCCTTTTTAATTCCCTTATGATCTCTTCTATGTGACTCAGGTGTGATTCTCAATCTGGACTAAACACCACCACATCATCCAGGTAGGCTGCAGAGAAGGATGTGTAGGGCTGTAGTATGTGATCCATGAAGCGCTGGAACGATGGTCATCCGTGCAGTCCAAAAGGCATTGTTAGGAACTCGATAGGCCTCACCAAGGTACTAAAGGTAATTTCCTTGATTGAGGGCAAGGAATCTGCCAGTACCTTTTGTGAGGTCAAGGGTGGATATGTACCTGGCACTTCCTAGGCGATCAATAATATCATTTATGCGAGGCATAGGATATCTATCAAGGAGGGAAGCAGCATTTACCTTTCGGAAATCCAAACAAATGCGAATACCCCCTCCTTTGTATTCACTATCACCATAGGTGAAGACCAGGCACTATAGGAGGGCTGAATTATATCTAGTTGTTCCATAGCTCTTACCTCCTTTATTACCACTGTTCTAACCTGTACTGGTAACCGGTATGGTTTCTGAAGTATAGGATTATTTTGTGTTAATCTGATCTCATGCTGTATGCCCACTGCATGACCAGGTACACTGGTAAATACGTCAGTATATTTACTAAGCAAGTGTTGCAACTGGGTATGTTGAGATGTAGATAGAGAGGGATTTATCTGCATTTCCTGCAGTCAGCCCCTATTTTCCAACCTTTTGTAGGCTATATCCAGCTCGGACTGTTGGGCTTCCATTTGTATATAGCCACCTACTTCTTCATCTTTGGGCCTTGCATGCCATAGCTTAAGCAAGTTTGCACGGTATATCTGGTTTTTATTCTTTCTATGGGGCATCTGTATTTCATAAGTTACAGGGCCAACTTGCCTAACCACACTATTAGGCCCCTGCCATTTCATCAGTAGTTTATTTTCGCTGGCAGGTAAAAGTAATAATACTTGGTCCCCTGGGATGAATTGTTTATGCCCTACCCCTACATCATAATGTTTCTTTTGTTGAGCCTGTTTATCGCTCAATGTCTGATGGGCTAAGGTAAGATACCTTTTCAAACGTTGTCTCAAAGCTACCATGTACTCTAGGACCCCCTTCTTTCCTACCTTAGTGTTTTCCTCCCTGGACTCTTTGACTACATCCAAAGGTCCCCTTGGGTTATGCCCATACAGGAGGGTAAAAGGGGAGTAGCTTGTAGAGGCCTGTGGTGCCTCTCTATATGAAAACAAAAGGTAGGGCAGAAATAAGTCCCAGTTCCTGCCTTCCTCACTGCAAATTTCTTTAACATGTTCTTCATGGTCTGGATGAATCTTTCAGTCAGCCCATCAGTTTAGGGGTGATAAGGTGAAGTCTGAATAGCCTGTATACCCAGTAGTCTATATAGTTCCGCCAATAGTACAGAAGTAAAGTTGGTTCCCCTATCCGTCAATACCACCTTAGGAATGCCAACTCTACAAAAAACTTTAGCCAATTCTTCAGCCACTCTTTGTGCTGTGACCATTCGCATTGGAATCACCTCTGGATAGTGGGCAGCATAGTCACAGATGACTAAGATGAACCGGTTACCCTTAGTGCTGGTCTCTAAAGGGCCCACTATATCCATGGCTATTCTATCAAATGGCTGGTTAACTATAGGTATATTCTGGAGAGGTACACCTCCTTTCTTCCTATCTTAGTGACTTTCTGGCAGTCAGGGCAACTCTGAACATAGTCAGCTACCATGTCATGTATTCTAGACCAGAAAAAACGATCAAGTATTCGTTTTAAGGTGGTATCTTCCCAGAATGCCCTGCTGGGGGTATATCGTGGGCCAATTGTATTATTTCTTTCCTAAATTTCTGTGGCACAATTAACTGCAAGACTTTATCCCCATTTGTAGGGTTGGTACATTCTCTATACAAGATGTTATTCAATAATAAGAACTTATGAGTCCCATCAGTCCCATCATCTTTGTTAACCTGTAAGAAAAACTGGTTAAGGGTTTCATCTTTTCTTTGTTCCTGAGCTATTGTCTCAGGATCTTGACTCATCAGTCCATTAATCTTTTGGTTTCACCAGTCCCTTTTTATTTTTCATTTTTCTGCCTTCCCTTTAGGTGTTTTCCCTGGGGCCTCGAATAAGTCATCTGAAAAATGAAACACAGATTCCATTGTTTCATTTGCCTGTTTTTGCCTGGTTTGTGAACGTGTTGTTACTGCTACCACATATACCACAGGTGTTAAATCATGTCTTTCCATTAATTTGGAAAAGTCTGGATGGTCTTGTCCTATTATCAGTGGAACAGGCAAATGAGGTACTACTCCTTCTACCAGGTCTTTAGTGCTTCCATTAATGGTGAGTCTCATTGGGGCAGTGGAGTAATAGTGGGTGTCCCCATGGATACATGTGACCCTGGTTCCTCCTTCCATCTTTGCTGTTTTCTCACTAGGTCAACTCTCACTAGCATTTGTTGACTCCCAGAGTCCAACAATCCTATGATGTTATGGGGTCCCATTTTAACTGTGGTGATATATAGGGCCCAATTGGCTAAGCCAAATGTCCAAAATCTTTTAGCTGTTAGACGTTTCTAATCATATGTCCCTTCTTCTTACAGCCATGGCATACTACCTCTGACAGGGAATCTTTCTTCTCTCCTTTCTCATTTCTGGTCTGTTTCTATATAAATCAGAAGAAAATGTGTTCCTTACCGGAGTAGTGGCAGGGGTATGAATGGATCTCCCTGTGTATCATCCCCGTGAAGGTCTCGCTGCCAGGAAGTCTTCGGCTAGTTCAATGTTTTTTTTCAGCTCCTTCAGGTTTATGCTCTCTAACCCAGAGTTGTACATCCTGGGGAAGAATTTTGATAAATTGCTCGATGGTGATAGCCTCCATTATTTGCTGAATGGTCTTACTGTCAGGTTGTAGCCATTTGTCGCTAAGATCCTTCAAGCATGCATAAACCTCTCTGGCAGCATCTGCTGGCTGCATCTTTAAGGAGCAAAACTGCTGCTGATAAATCTTGGTATTTATATCGTATCTCCATAGAATTTCCTTCTTTACAAAGTCATAATCATCTGCCACTTGTATAGCTAGTCGGCTATATACGACCTGGGCTCTTCCCGTCAACTGGGGGGCTAGTCGCACAACCCATTGCTCCTTCGGCCATCCACATGTTTGTGCCACCCTTTCAAATGTGGTCAAATAGGCCTCAATGTCATCAGTCTCTTGTAGTCTAGCTAATTTAATGTCCTGGGAGCCTTGAGGTCAATCAGCATGCTCTACTCTGATAATCTGTAGTACCCGCATAGTATCTGCTCATTTGGCATATTGATGCCTTCGATCCAGTTCTTGTTCCTTATCCAACTGGACTTGCCAAACACATAACCATTTTAAGAGCTCTCCCACATCTTCCATGGGAGCTTCTTCCATGTATGAAGCATCAACCTCCTTCTCGAGATCCTCTGATTCCAGTAGTTGTTCTGTTGGTAAATCAGCTCCAAGTTCACCTGGCTCCTCCATGACCTCTCAGAAGGTTGTCTCTTAACCTTGGGACGAACATCTGGTAAACCAGTCAATAATTGGGCCCCAGTCTGGGCTGCCATGTGTCTGGTAAGGGTGCCCTGTGGTTGTCCACCAGCCACCATGTCCATCCTGGGTATCCAAACAAATACCCGCTGCTTCAACTCCCTTCTTTATTCTAGTCAAAAAAAAACCCGGCAATTATATCTCACTTCTGACACCAAATGTTACGGTGTGGGATATAAAACATGGACAGACACTCCAGAATAAGGTGTAACCCACTTGGTTAAGTGGGAATTTTATTATAAAACAAAAATAAAATAAACAAAAAAACAATATAAATCACAGTCTTAGCTTTGGCACCTTCTTCAGCATTCACTTCCACTTGCACCAGTTTGTAGAACAAAATACGAGCAAAAACATAAAAGGAATATCCTCATACCAGTGGAACCTTCCTCCACCACTGATCAGCAAGCACTGACCTTATCTAAGAAAAAGGCAGCTTACTAAAGGACATTTATATCCTCCCCCTGAATCATGTGACTTAGATTCATTTTGTAACAAGCAATGAATTTCTTTAAAACTTATCTTAACATTTTAGAGTACACATGAATTGCTGTACAATGCTTAAATGAATTGTAGAAGTCCTTTTTGTAACCAATTTTGATATACAAAGCCTAAGTATATTCAATCACCATGCATGACTTTGCAACAGTATAAATCTAGCCCATTAGGAGCCACCATTCCCCTATAGTCGAGGTCGTCGAGGTCACGAGGGACCCTCCAGCTGCCCTCCCTCCCGGTAGCCCACCCGGTTACCCCTGCAGCCACTCTCCTCAGTCGCCCAGAGGTCGTTGAGGTCACGAGGAACCCTCCAGCTGCCCTCCCTCCCGGTAGCCCACCCGGTTACCCCTGCAGCCGCTCTCCTCAGTCGCCCAGAGGTCATCGAGGTCGCGAGGGACCCTCCAGCTGCCCTCCCTCCCGGTAGCCCGCCCGGTTACCCCTGCAGCCGCTCTCCTCAGTCTCCCAGAGGTCGTCAAGGTCGCGAGGGACCCTCCAGCTGCCGTCCCTCCCGGTAGCCCACCCGGTTACCCCTGCAGCCGCTCTCCTCAGTCGCCCAGGTAATTACAGCCGCGGATTTCCAGCACATCGTTCCACAGCCGGACTCGCCTCAGTAAAGGAAAGAGTGCAGCCCTGGAAGCTCTGCATTTTAGTTTAATTTACGGGAACTCTCCCTATATGAATTAGAGGACTTAAAATCCTAAGCTGCTACTGTACTGTCCGGGTTTCCCTGGTGCTGGTGCTAACCGTGCTATAAGGGAGCTTTTTTGAATTTCTGTTTTGGCGCCATAACCACTCGCATCGGCGTCTTACTCTTGCTACCTGTCCTGGTTAAAATACTTGAAACAGCTAGCACAAAAACTGTTTTTATGACTGAACTGCAGCTCCAATTTGTGTTGTTCCGTGGCAATATTGTAAAAGTAGACTGTTTACCCATTTAGCTTTGTAACCCCACCTACCTGTATAACTAGATCCTCTCTCTCCCTTGTCCACAGAGGTCGTCGAGGTCATGAGGACCCTCCAGCTGCCCTCCCTCCGGTAGCCCACCCGTTACCCCTGCAGCTGCTCTCCTCAGTCGCCCAGGTAATTACAGCTCCGGATTTCCAGCACATCGTTTCATTACAGCCTCGGATTCCAGCACATCGTTCTACAGCCTGACTCGCCTCAGTAAAGGAAAGAGTGCAGCACAGTTTTGTCCCCACGGCGCTATGCCCCGGCTCCCCACCGCCCCCACCACCACCCTTGGTCGGCATCTAATTATATAGCTACAGACCACATGATGTGCGAAACCAATCAGCCCACTTTACCATTTGCAGCTTATACTACTGCACCACCAGAGGGCTCACTCCTTTGACTTCCATTTAACAGGCTTTGTTTTTACAACACAATGAACTCCACCTCCTGTATCCTACAACTTATCTATATTTTTTCATATGCCCTTACTGCCCCCATAGTGCTAAGATCCAACTGGGCTCCTATGAAGTGCCCCACTTCGCATCCCACTGATAATGCAGCTGAGTCAATTCACCTACAACCCCCCTACCCAATCCTTAACAGCAGAATAGGTTTACCTAACTTTAGCAGCACCACAAATGGCATCTGGATTGCCCCAACAGCCTCCCCCACTTGCGCATTTTCTACCCCATACCGCCTAGTTTCCCTAGCTATCCTAGCCCAATGTGTATCCACCCTACACATACCAACTAGCCCCACCAAACAGCCATCTAACCCAGGTCCTTCTAGTAAAGCAACTAATCTTATGAGAATTTCGCCTCAGGCAAACGCCCTTCTCCTCCTACTTTTATCCGGGAATGTCCATCCCAACCCAGGCCCACCAGGGTCCAGTGGCAATAAAAGACACACACAGTGGCCTATTTCTGGCCTCCCTCAATATCTGCAGCATGCCAAAAAAATTTACCCTGCTGCAAGGATGGCTAGCTCAACACCAAGTGGATATACTTACCTTATCAGAAACCTGGCTCTCTAAAAATGTTCCAGATGCCGCAGTCTCACTCAGATACTATACCATTTTCAGAACTGATAGGGTTGGCAAAAGGGGTGGGGGATGTGCCATATATGCTAAAACATCCCTCAAGCCACTATTAGTCCCACTTCCCTTGCCCGACCACGTGCCCAGGCCATTACTATCAAAGTAGCCCTTGGTGCCCCTGTTAAACCCCTTTACATTATGGCAGTTTACATCCCATCAACCAACCAGAAACCAGCATTTGATTCTATTCTTTCTGCAATCACATATCTTCCCTCTAAAAGTGAACTAATTATAATGGGTGACTTTAATGTGAACTGGCTAGCCTCTACGTCGGCTGCTTTCAAAGACACAACATGTGCATATGACCTTACCCAAGTAGTAACATCACCCACTAAGCTGGACCCTCGGTCAGGATCCTCCTCTCTTATAGACCTTATCTTTACTAACCACCCAAACCACCTTACCAAAATTAGCGTGCTCCCTGATGTACTTAGTGACCACTTACCGGTGGCATGCTGGTGGTCAAATAAAATCACTCCCAGTAAACCTAAAATCTCCACCCAAAGGCACCTCAAAAAAGGTGCCCTCTCCTGCCTTAGGGTGTACCTCTCCACCTGTAATTGGGAGTCTGTTCATAATGCCCAATCCTTGGGACTTAGCTCACTGCATTTATTACCATTTCAATGCAGCCTGTGACTTATTTGCCCTTCTCAAAATCGGTGTAAAATCCTGGAACACCCTTGGATTACCCAGTCCCTCCTTCATATGATACACCATAGAGATAACCTTTGGCACAGGGCACTATCATCACAGCTGCCACATGATAGACAGCTCTACAGAGAAGTGCGAAATAAATGTACAAAGGCTATCCGGCAAGCCAAGGCCACATACTATCAACAAGCCTTCACTACCACATGGAGCTCTGGGAAATCTTTCTGGAGCAATGTTAAGGAACTTTGTGGGAAAAACTCTAACCCCGACCCTACCCAGCTCCTAGTTCAGGGCACCCTCTCACAAGACCCCACCACCATAGCCGACACCCTGAACAACACCTTCACTGACCTTAGCTATGTCCTTCCTCCAAATTTCTTTGACCCCATTTCCCACATAGCCACCACCACACCTTGTTCTCATACACACCCTCCTTTCAGGCTGCGCATAATCTCCTGCAATGAGGCTAAATGCTACCTCTCAAAAGCCCTGCAAAACGTGCGTTTTAGTAGTGACTCCCTTGATCTTAAAATCCTTAGACTTACGCTTACTGAGACACTACCGCATCTCACCAAACTCCTCAACTTCTCTCTTTGCCGTGGCCAAATCCCTACTCTATGGAAGAGGGGTATTATCACACCTATCCTAAAAAAAGGTGATCCAACAAACCCTAGCAACTATAGACCCATTACGATCCTCCTTCCCCTCTCAAAAGCACTAGAAAGAATTGTATCTGACCAACTCACAGAATACCTTGACAGATATGGACTCCTCTGCCAGGAGCAACATGGTTTTAGAAAAGGGCACAGTACTACCACAGCACTACTAGATTTCACGTCCTACATTCATGAAGCACTCGATCAGGGGGCTGCAGTTGGAGCAATCTACATTGATTTGACTAAGGCATTCGACACTGTCAATCATGAGCTACTTCTGCATGCCCTTGCATCCCTCAATATTGCACCCAATACTAACTCATGGTTTAAAAACTATCTGTCTGACAGATCGCAACAGGTAAAAATTAGAGAAACACTCTCCCCCCAAAAAACGGTCCTTGCTGGTGTCCCTCAAGGGTCGATACTTGGCTCCCTATTGTTCACTCTCTTCTAAACTCACCCTCAAGCCCGTAGTGGAAAGCTACTGCTTTATGCCGATGATGCGGTGCTTACTGGAAACATACTAATCACACCCACCTCCAAAATAAGCTTCAAGGCTGCTTTAGGAGCTGGAGGGCTGGTTCACTGAACACCGCTCATACTTAACTATGATAAAACAAAATCCATGATGTTGCCCATCGTCAAAACCCCCTCAATACCGCACAGCTCTCTCTGACAAACATACTGGGCACCCACATTGAACAGGTCTCCTGCTTTAAATATCTTGGCATCACACTTGACACATCCCTTACATACCATCAACATCTTAAGACTCTCTCCACCTCTGTCAATACCCATCTTGGCATCATCTACAGACATAGACATTGCCTCCCCCACAGGCCCCTAAGGCTTGCGGTTACTAGCTCTGTCCTTTCATTAATTGACTATGGTATAACTATTTATGGCGCTGCTGACAATCGCACTTAACAGCATCAGAACAGCACTCAATAAAGCCTGCCGCTTGGTCACAAGCAGCCCTAGACAGACACATACCTGCTTACTCTACTCTCAAGTGGGCTGGCTTACCTTGGAAGGGAGGCTTAAATATCACACCTGTCTCCAAGCCAAAAAGATCCTTATGAAACTCACACCAACCGAATTACACCGGCTCATCCAACTGGCCCCCAATAGGAGCACCCCAAGACGGCTGGCCAGGACCACCTTCAAAGTCCCCATCTGTAGGACCTCACTAGGACAAAGATCCTTCCAGTATCGTGCCCCTCTCTGGCTTAACAACATACCATCTGCCGTCCTACTCACTCCCACCCTAAGTCAATTCAAATCAGGGACCAAGTTTTTTCTCCTCAACTCGGTGACCTGCAAATGTTCCCCTTCTGTCCCCTGAACTGGCTGACCACAGGGACCACCTCACCGACTCGACCTTCTCAACCACCAGATTTCCTTTAACTGTGCCCTAGCGCTAACCATATCCAGTATTGTTGAATCATGGTAATTGTCCTGTTGGAAACCTCTAACCAAACGGCCGCTACTGTGTAACCCTACGATTTCCTTCTGACGAATAGCTTTAACATATGCTATGATGTTAATATCTGTCGTATTGTAATGACACTGGTTTTGTGGAATTTTGAACACTCTGTTGTTGTTATGTCCTGTCCTGAATGACGTGGAGCCTTTGCAAAGGAGTTCTGGACTCAAAGGTTGTAATTCCGAAATGTTCAATAAATAAATAAAATAGTTCCCTGCCAGAATGACACAGCTAATCCTCAGAGCAGCTTCCATTTTGTATCTCTCCTGCCAAGCTTAAGGTACAATTTATTTATTCCTTTATTTTGGGATATAATATTTCTACTACTGTGGCATAACTGAAGGGAGACATTTCAAAAGTGCAGAGTGTAAAAGTAGGAGCCACACTACTAATATATTGTTCCAGGGGAAAGAAAAAACAAAGAAAAACTTTCACAGGGAACTGGGGCTTATACCTGTTTTAACAGTGTTTCCTGGGCTTCCTGCAAGGACAACACCTCTATATTAAGCCTGCTCACATTCTGCTGCAACCAGGTCCATTTTATTGGGAAGCACAGACTCTTGCAGCATGAAAACAGGAGGAAACCAAGTTTATTTAAACTACACAGCTGGCTTCAGTGCAGACTTGGCAGGCTAAGCCATTGGCAGCATTGTTTCTAAGCCCAAACAGATCTTATTACCCCTTTTGGCAACTTAAGAACCTTATAAACTGCAAAGCTCTCACAGTCTTTACCACAAAAGTACAGGGGATATGTCTTTCTTTATTTAGGGCATTATACCACTACATCAAATATTTTAAGGGAGCCATAACCGTTTTCTGCCCAGTATAAGGTGGATTTATGCTGGAAATTTATGAATAATGTTTCAATGGAAGGAAGAGAATAAAAAAGAGGGGCAAAGAATATAGAAGACTTAAAAGGGGGGGTTACTTGATAAGGAGGTGGCCTGCCTCCTTATAAGGAAAATAAAAGGGATAGCTCTAGAAGACAAGAAGATAGATGGTTGCAACCAAGAGAAAGTATGAAACATTGTTCCATGACAGTTATTAGCCCTGTCACAATGCCCAATCCCAGAGGCTCTGGGTGCCACACAGATATACAAACACATGTTTCAGAGATATATCAATAAAACACAGAAATAATTGTTAAAATAAAATAATTCATGTAAACATTAAACAAATATCAAATTCTCAGCATATATACATGAATCAGTCCTTATAAATTAATATTCATCTAAACATACCTGGGCAAAAAGGAGGGCCTTGAGGTGGTTCTTAAAAACCTCCAAAGTGGGCCCCCCTTAACCCCATAAGGGAGTGAATTCCACAGGGCAGGAGCAGTGACACTGAAAGCCCTGTCACCAGCTGATTTTAGCCTTTATTTATTTAGCTTTTGTTGACCGGGTAAGTGCCCTAGACAAATCCTGCCTATTTTCAGGCACGACCCGGGGGAAGGGGATACAGATGAATGCCAACTGACCCTGAACCAGATTAAGCTGTTGGTGGTATTTTTTTAGTGAATGAGGGAAATTTGGCCAGGACACCGGGGAAATTTCCCTACTCTGCTGGCGTTCTGCAGCCAGTAGGGGTGTTGGTCTCGACAGTCGAGATGGCCACTTCTGTATCGTCTTTGCAGCAGACAGAGGTGGATTCGGAGAGGATTCTGATTCCACAATATGTTAGTGCTACTACACCTGATTGCTCTACAATGGAGGCAGACAGCGAGGAAATCTTCCATGAGGCTTTGTCTGCGAGTGTTGATTTTGTTCTACAGTCAGACAATTTGTCTGGTCCTGCATTAGCCGAAAATTCTTGGAAGATTTCGGTGAAGGACTGTTCTGAAGGTACGCTGCTTCCTGTGCGTGTGGTTATTTTCTCGATGTGCGGCCAAGGTGCTGTTTGTTGCAGCTGTTGTACATGCTGCATTTACTTGTTAGGACTACTTGATTAACGTGCTGAAAGAACTGCCACTTTATCTGTGCAGAACACAGTGTGAGAGGCTGTGTTATTCACACTGATGAGCTGCCAGCTGGAGCAGGAGCTGTGAAAGGGGGCTATCAGCCGATTGGCTCAAGGAGTGGGAGGCACTGGATAAGACGCCGTCGCTGCTCACCAGCGTGAGCGTGTCACGAGCGTTGTGAGTGGCGGCACCACTCGGAGTCGAAATTTTGTCTGTTCTGTTGAGAGACGGGTGTGAGGTGGGAATCTTGTTTTAATAGAGTGTATGTCTACCAGTTTTATTATAAAATAGAGTTTTTTAGGTTTTTCCTGCATGTTATGAATGTGTCATTTGGTTATTTAGCTAGATATGTGTAGGTCAGTTGACAGACGGCCCTTGGAGCCTCGAATTGTTTATGGGAACTCACAGTTGCATGCGTTGCGTCCTTTTATCCCCTTCCCAGTATCTGATATTATTGTCAGACATTGTAGGGAAGTAGGGATTAGTGGGGATTGCTTTTTGCATGCGCTGTGTGATGACCAGGAGCGGGTTGTTCAGATGATTGAGGTGGTTAAGTCCAGAAGACGCCCTGGAATAAATAGAGCACCCAGAAGAAGCCAGACATGGTTGGTGCCTATTTCAAGGGGGGCCACCAGGCCATGTGGCCAGGTGACATTTGGGCTGCATCACCTTTAATATCTCTGATGGCAGTGCTATGCAACGCCAGGTCGATCAGAAACAAGACAGCTATTATTGCTGCTCTGGTTTCATTGGTCGACCTGGCGTGCATTACAGAAACCTGGGTAGGGGACGATGCTGGCCCTGTTTTTGAGGCTGCAGTCCCCCCAGGTTATACTGTAGTGCACTGCCCAAGAGAAAATTGTAGGGGAGGCGGTGTAGCTATCTGTTTTAAATCAAGCCTGGACTTCACCGTGCACCCGGTGGGAACCCCAGGATCTTTTGAGTGCGTGGCCGTTTGAGGAGGACTCGGTGTTGGCTGCAGGATCCTCCTCATCTATAGCCCTCCTGGACCGATGGGGAGGTTCCTGCAGGAATTCGCCGAGTTTGCTGCCGGTGAAACATTGAATTCCCCAAGATGCATCTTTCTTTGGGACTTCAATGTTTGGGCCGAGGATAGAGGTCAAAAGTGCGCCGACGAGTTACTGCAGAGTATGTCCCTTTTGGGGCTGGTGCAGTCTGTCAGCACGCCCACTCACCAGGATGGCCACACATTGGATCTGGTGTTCTCACTGGGACTTGAGATCACTAATCTTGACGTTGGTCGAGTGGTTTGGTCTGATCATTGCACGGTGAGGTTCATGTTTAGTGCTCCCGTCATGAACTCTTCCCCTCCTGAGATATTTCGCTGCCGCCCGTTAAAAGATCTTACCCCTGAGGGTTATTTGGCGGCAGTTGATTTATCAAGGGTGTGTGATGCATGCGTCGGAGCAGTTGACGCAGGGGTAGATGCCTATAATGAGGTACTATCTGGTGCCATCGACTCCCTCGCACCTGTCCGTGTACGACCCAGAACTTCTTACCTGAGGTCGCCTTGGTTTGATAGCGATCTCAGGGAAATGAAGAGGCTGGGTCGGAGATTAGAGCGTCGCTGGAGGAAATCCCGTTTGGGGGCTGACAAACTGGTCCTGTGTGCACATTATTGTGCATATCAGGAGGCAATCAACCAAAAGAAGTCAATATTTTTGTCTCGGGAGATTGCTGCTGGGAGAAGCCGACCAGCCTCACTTTTCCGGACTGTCGATAGACTTCTCCATCCACTCTGTCTTCAGCCCAGAACAGTTTCCTCGAATGAGGATTGTGAGGAATTTGCTCGGTTTTTCTCGGACAGGGTGTCTGCGATCCGGCGGGAGGTATCCTCAGCCAGTAATATCATTGCTGTCAGTGGTCGCCAGTCATGTTCTAAGAGCACTCTCTCTGGGTGGGGGGAATTTAGGCCAGTGGAGGTTCGTGAGGTCACTGAGATAGTGGCCAACCTGAGGCATACCGTTTGTGAACTGGATCCCGTGCCAACGCGCTTCTTGATGAGGTGCATTGACACGGTTGGCCCGGTGTTTGCCCTGATTGTCCGGTGTTCCTTGAGTCAGGGTGTTTTTCTGGATGCCTTGAAGGAGGCTCTGGTGAGACCTCTCTTAAAGAAAGCTTCTCTGGACCCAGAGATCAGGGCAAATTACCGTCCTATCTCCAATCTTCCATTTTTTGGAAAGATTGTTGAGAAGGTGGTATCACTTCAGTTGGGGGAACATCTCAGGACCCACGAGTTGTATGATCCCTTCCAGTCAGCTTATCGGGCCAGACATAGCACTGAAACTGCATTAGTTCATGTGCATAATGACCTCCTTAGGGCTAGGGATCGGGGGGATAAGACAATTCTTGTTCTCCTCGATCTCTCTTCAGCATTTTATACTGTGGACCATAGTGTATTGCTTTTCCGCCTGAGGGAGCTATGTGGACTCACCGATGTTGTCATCAAATGGTTTGAGTCATTTCTTACTAACAGGAGGCAGTGGATTGTGATGGGTAATTTCTCATCTGCACCCTACCTCCTTCCATGTGGAGTCCCTCAGGGTTCGGTATTGGCTTCTATGTTGTTCGCAGTGTACATGCTGCCCCTAGGGGAGATCATTAGGAGGTATGGTTTGAGTTTTCATTGCTATGCTGATGATACTCAGCTATACCTTTCCTTTGCCCCTGGAACATCAAATGCAGTGAATGTGTTAAATATCTGTCTGGCTGAGATAAATGACTGGATGTCTTCCAGCTGGCTGTGACTGAACCCTAACAAGACTGAGGTATTAGTAGTGGAATCGAACAGAGTTTGTGATGAGATGGCCTCTGACTCTGTGACTGGCATTGTGCTAGGAGCTGTGTCATTGATGGCCTCCCCATGGGTGCGAAATCTTGATGTGATCTTTGACAGGAATTTGTCCATGGAGGCTCAAGTATCCTCTGTGGTTCGGTCCTGTTTTTTTCATCTGAGAAATATCGCCAGGATTAAACCCTTGGTTCCAGCTCTGGACCTCCCTACTTTGGTACATGCCTTAGTCACTTCTAGGCTTGACTACTGTAATGCCCTCTATCTCGGGGTCTCTGTAACTTCTCTTCACAGACTGCAGCTAGTGCAAATTGCCGCCGCCCAGTTTTGACTGGACAAAGTAAGTTCAGTCATATTACTCTGGTATTACGCGAATTGCACTGGCTGCTGGTCAGGTGGAGAGTATTGTTCAAGGTGGGTTTTCTCACCTATAAGACCCTACATGGACAGGGCCCTGGTTACCTTTCTGATCTCCTGGAACTGTCCACCTCTATCCTTGATCTCCGCTCCTCTAATAGCGGCCTCCTCAAAATCCCGAGAGCGAGATTGAAATCAGCTGGAGACCGATCGTTTGGAGTTGCTGCTCCAGTTTTATGGAACTCGCTGCCATTGGAAGTGAGAGAGGCCCCTACTATAGAGGCTTTCAAGAGCCATCTGAAGACCTTTTTATTTATGCAGGCTTTTGGAAATTGAATTTTATGTTTGTTATTTTAAGGAATGTATATGGTATGACACACTGTATAGTTTTGTGCGGCGCCCAGAGCCTTTGGGATTGGGCGTCTTTTTAAATAAAATTGACATTGACATTGATATTGACTGTGTGTATGGTGACGTCAGCAGGTGTTGACTCTCAAGTGATGGAATTGCCTGCGATGAACGCGGAAGAGAATGCATCGCCTGTGTTGCAATCCCAGTGTGCGGTACGTTTTGCAGTACACGGAGAGGGTGTTCGTTTACCGGTTTCTTTCTCTAAAGATTTTCAGACAGAAGGCGGTCTGTCTTTGGTTGCTCCTCCGGTTTCTCCTTCTAACCAAGGATTAAGGACTTCTGTACCGATTTTACTCTGCTCTACAGATAACGTCCTGGTGAGTGTATCGACTGAATGTTCTGAGGGATCTCAGCGTTTTTTGGATAAAGAGACAGGTTTTGTTTTTCATCCTGTTTCGGGTGGAACTTTGCCTATGTGCTCTCCTCCTGCTGTTATTTATCAAATGGATGGGACTCATCAAGACGGGGTGACTGAGTTTAGCTTCTGTAAAGACCTGGCTACTCCTTCTATGGTTACCATGCCTGAGCGAGACATTGTTAAGATTCAACCTACTGTTTCTACTTTGGGGTCATTTATCCCTGATACTGATTTATCTACTGTTGTTGTTGGTCCACGCTGTCATGATCATACTTGGTCTCCACAGGGTGCATTATTAGCGGCTGGTTGGCAACAACAGGTGAATGGTTCCTGGTCTTCAGATTTAGCTTGGGATCCAACATTTGATTTACGTAGCCATTCCCCAGGGTGGAAACCGGGTGACTCATGTAATACACACAGGTTGGCTGGGTCGGCAGGGGTCAGTTCCCTAGATGATAAATTTGTGAAAAAGGTTCCTCTTGACCAAGGGGGTGGTGTTACTAATCCCACAGGTGTTGTCCATAATGACACCTCTGGGCCTTTACCTGCCCAAAAACCTCTTTTATCTGACTTATTTACTCGAGTGAAAAGGGAGGCGGCTCCACGCCGCAATGCAGTGCGCATTCGATATAAGGGGGGTATGGCTGAGAGGCCTGACCGATATTTTGTGGGGAAAACGTTAATTAAAGAATCTCTACATTTTCCCCTGAGATGTTTTGCTTTCATCAACATCTCGGGAGGATGAGTATGAAGTCAGTTTTCGCTCAGCAGTTGTTGGATTTATTCTGGGACAGGTATAATCAGGTGATTTTTCCCCAATGAGGCTCCTTTTAGTGGTCCCACTGTCGCAACTCTTATTAAATTTGTGACAGTGATGTTTAGAAATGAAGGAGTACATGTTGAGGACATTACCTATTGGTTGTCCCTAAATGTGATATTCAGGTAAGCCTGACCCGATCTTGGATTCAGAGAAATTTTGGACTGGGGATGGAAGTATAAAGTAAACTGTCAGACTGCTCAGGTTTTGAACACATTCCTAATTCCTTTTTATTGGGTAGGGATAGGGGACTATGTTTTTACAGCGGCCAACCCAGAGCTTGTTACAGATGCGGATCGAAAACACATCTTTCTAGTGTATGTGACCGTCCACGCTGCGATAATTGTGGGGAAGTGGGTCATGTGACCATACAGTGTAATAATTCAACTAAATGTGACCTTTGTGAAGGAATTGATCATTGTTTTAAACAATGTCCTTGGGCTGCGAAAAATAAGATTTCTTGTGGTGACACTGACTGGCTTATTCAAAAAGCACAAGAAGCTTTGGAAGATGAGCCCTGTGCACTACTTTATGTGAGCCCCACCCCTTTATCCTCCAGACTGGCACATCAGGTTATTATACCTGATGACAAGATGTTTCCTCCTCCCGGGGTGACTGTTCCACTGCTCAAAGTGGAGGATGCTCCTCTGGATATGGCACTATTGAAGCCTGTTTGCTATAAAGATATTGTGGATAGGCCACGGGTGACTGTAGTTCAACAACCTACATTACCTCCTAGGAGGTCAAATAGGAATTTGAAAATAATTCCTATTCCAATATCTGAACCGGTGGAATCTCAGAACTCTTATGCTGCCCTTTCTACTTCATGGGGTGACTCGGAAGTGGATATGGGAGATTCTGATTCTCAAAAATCTATTCTGGATGTTATAGGGGTTACACGGGAGGATTATAAAGATAAAAAAAAGAGGAGAAAGAAATGAGAGTTAGATCTCTTATTTGGGTGATTTTTCTTTTTTCCTACATATGGGTTTTCATTGGGCTTCATTGAATACACATAGTATTCTTCATAGTAGTAAACAGAAAGCCATTTTTAATGTAATATATGAGGAGCAGATAGATATTTGTTTCCTACAAGAAACCTGGATGTTTTCCATGAATCAGATTACTTCATTTCAATATGATTGGCTGGGGACCTTCTTATTGGTCTTTCGGAGAGAAAAAGCAGGACGGAGTTGGGATTTTGTTTAGTTCATATCAGTTTGGTTTGCTAAAATTGATTGATTTGATTACTGACGGGTTTGATTATAGGCGGTAGGTGGGATTCCAAAATCTACCGTTTCATTAACATTTATAACCTCAGACGAAAACATCCAGGATAGCCTGTATGAAAGAGGTATAACCTTATTTGTCACATCCGTTTATTCTATACAAGGGACTTTAACTGTAGTATTAAGTCCCCTACATCTGTTTCAAGTAAAGTTTATTGCGATTCTAACTGCTTGAAATCAATTATTAAGTTAGTAGTTTTAATTGTAATTTTTGAGTCAAAGAACCTTGGTTTCACTTTTGTAAAAGGAATTAAGGGATCTTGTATTGATTATTTATTTAGTTCAAAGAATTTGAATGTTGCCAATTTTAAAAGGGTACCTATGGAGTTCTCGGACCACATGATGCTACAAGTGCTAGTAGAGGTTAACTCTGTACAATGTGACAGGAGACGGAGATGGAAGCTGAACTCCGCTATTTTGAAAGAACAATTAGTTGTAAATTCCATCAGATTGATCTTGCAAGCTAGATTCTCTGTAGTTTTTTTATATTCAGATCTAGGGGTATGGTGGGTGGAAACTAAACGGGATTGTATCAACTGGTTCAAGACGTATGAAACCCGACGAAAGAACAGTAAGTTTTTTGATTATTTGAAATTTCGTGGTCACTTACAAGCCTTACTTTCATTGGCTAATTCCTCTAGACAGGATTATTCTGCACAAATTGAGATTCTTAAATCACAAATGAAGCAGGTTCAATATGACCGAGCGAAAACTCTGCAAGCTTTGATAAATAATCACACAAAAAAATTGGTTGTGGGTGATCCTTATCTCCTCTGTAAAACTATTAAAGATGCCTCTAATTTGGACTATTTGGACTCTGAATTGGGTAAATTAGAAGACTCTGGAACTATTGCCAATTGTATTGCATGGTATTTTCAGGAGCTTCGTCCTCACGCTAATATATCTCATGCTGAAATATATAATTATTTACAACCTTTACGTGGTCCTAGGGTTGATGCCACAATACTAAAGGCTATGATAAAGCCATTTTCATCACAGGAAATAGAGGGGATTATTTCAAATTTGACGATCAATATTTCCACGGGTATGGATGGACTTCCCAATATTTTTTACAAAACTTTCCATATTGAATTGGTTGCTTGTTTACAATTACTTTTTAATAAATTTTTGGCAGGTAACCCAATCCCCCATTATTTTTCGGTAGTTGTATAGACTTACATTTATAAATCAGGTAATAGAGGCGAGATTCGAAATTGGAGACCAATAACCCTGCTAAATACGGACTGCAAAATTTTTGCCAAGTTAATCACTAATAGACTACAATTGTGGGCGGACATGGTTATTTCTCCTATGCAGCATTGTAGTTTGCCTAAATGGAAAATTCAGACGTTATTATACTTGATAAGGGATTTAACTGAATATTTGTTGATCACTGGACGCTCTGGTATTTTGCTTTCCCTGGACCTAGAAAAAGCTTTTGATAGGGTCAGTCATCCCTTTATGTTTGCTACTTTGGATTTTTTAGGCATTCCCAGTGCCTTACTTGCTATTATAAAGAAATTGTATGCAGGTGCGTGGATTCATCCTGTAATTAAAGGTAGAATTGAGAAGGGTTGGGTACTGGAGTCTGTGGTGCGACAGGGTTGTCCTTAGAGTGCACTATTATATGTCTGCTCATTGGAACCCCTGGTTAGAGCTATTCACATTTTTCCTCAGTGGGAAGGATTTCATTTACCTACTTCAGATTATGTTTTGAACATACAGGCCTATGCAGATGATTTATGCCTTTTTTTTCAACATAAGGAACAAATGGGTAGGTTTTTCCAGATTTTTCAGACATATGCAGTTTTCTCCAATGCCAAAATTAATTTTGAGAAATCTAGAGGAGTTTTGTTAGGATGTTCACATCAGAAAGCTGTTGTATTCAAGTCTATTCAGGTGTCTACTGAGCCCATTACTATATTAGGGATTGTTTATGGTCCATCGAATCTCCCAGATGATAACTGGATGAAGGTATTGAACTCAGTAGAAACCAAAGTTATTCGATGGAAACAGTTTCATTTTTCAAAACTGAAGAGAGTACTGATTTTTAAACAGTTTATATTACCCTGTCTACAGTACGTTGCTGTTCTGTAACCATTGCCTTCCCATTTGGAAACAAGACTTTGTAGCCTGAGTTTCCAGCTATTCTGGGGTAATCGGCTTAATCCAGTTAAGAGATGTTACACCTATTTGGATAAACAGAAAGGTGGTACAGGGATGATTGACCCGGTAGTATTTTGTCACACGTTATTTTTCTCAAAATCTTTGCAAAATTGTTTTAAACTTCCTATAACGGCCAAAGTTATGTGGTTTCGGACAACTTTGGATCACTATTGTGTTGCATGGATACATTGTGCCCCTAAATTACATCCCAAATTATCCATCCCTGCCTATTTTAGGCCTGCTGCTCAAAAACTGTATAAATGGCAGATGACTAAAACTCAAATCCGTGATAGTTCTTCACATACACTGTATGAAGTGGTTATGTCTTTGATCTATCCGGTGTTACCCAGTTTCAAGAATTGTCCTTCTGTCCTGAACCATAACATATTGGATCAGTTGAATAATCCCCGTTTACCATTGCACATGTGGGAAGTACAGTGGCTCATTATGTATGGTCATCTCAATATTAGGGGTACTGCGAAATACAAGGCAATAGAAGAAAGAAACTGTCCATATTTGGAATGCACCAATAAGGAGGAAACTATGGAACATTTTCTTCTGTATTGCTCCTTTCAAATAAATTGTGGGATATTTTGAAGAAATGGGTAATGGCCTAGTTGGCACATCCTGCCTATGATTTATTGGTAATTGGTAATTTTTCATCACAATTCTGTATGTATGATATAGGAACGTTAAGGGTATTTCTTGCAGTATTATGGTTTTGTTTATGGCAAACGCGTTGTCAATGGGTCTTATATAAAAGAAACCCACTGTAGAAGGATGTTGTCAGTATATCCTAAATGAATTACAAAAAGTTTATCTGACAGATATGCAAATGTATACTACTGATAAAGTTAAAAATTGGTGGAAAGGGTTTTCACACATTATAAAGTATAAATAGGTGTGATTTGTATTTACTTGCTATTTGTTATGAAATAATTGTGTTGCTTTAAAGGTTGTTTTTTTTATTTAAGTTGTTGTTTTCCTTTTCATTTTGGTGTTATGAAATCTGTAATTTGTAACTAATTGTGATGAATGTACCCTTGAATGTACTGTGTATTTTGTTACATGTCTTATTCTAATAAAGAAATTACCCCTACTCTTTTTGATAAGTGCCATGGGATCTTTAACATCCACCTGAACTACCACCAATCCAGGTAGATGGGACCTCGGTTTAACGTCTCATCTGAAAGACGGCACCTCAGAAGTGCAGCACCCCTCTCATGCTGCACTACAGTGTCAGTACTGGGATATTAACCCAAGTGCCAGATGTGGGAACTGAACCCACAGCCCTCTGATCTCCCATCCTCAGAGGCGAGTGTGCTACCTACTGAGCCACTGACACTGCTAACCTTGACCTGGGAATTGCTTAGAGGCCTCCACAGGAGGAGCAGAGGGGGCAAGTCAAGACAGCAGATACGAGAAGGACTAACAGGTAACCAGGGCCCTGATCATGTAGGGTTTTATCGGTGAGAAGCCTCACCTTAAAGAGGATCCTCCATCTGACCAGCATCCAGTGCAGATCAAGCAACACAGATGCAATATGACAAGACTTCAATTGCCCAGTAAGCAATTGAGCAGCTGCATTCTGCACTGGCTGCAGTCTTCGGAGAGATCCTCCTGTGACCCCGAGGTAGAGCACATTACAGTAGTCAAGACTCTATGTAACTAAGGCATGCATCAAAGTGGGGAGGTCCAGAGGCGGAACAAGGGGCTTTATCCTGGCGACATTTCTAAGGTGGAAAAAACAGGAGCGGACAACGGAGGATATTTGTGCTTCCATAGTCAAACTCCTATCCAAAATAACACCAAGATTTCGCACCTTAGAGGAGGCCTTCAATGAAACAGAACCCTGAACAAGTCCAGTCTCTGAGTCAGAGGCCAACCTATCATGCACTCTGTTCGACTCCACTATCAATACCTCTGTCTTATTGGGGGCAAGTCGTTGATCTCAGCAATTCAGCTGTTTAGCACATCCACTGCGTTAGATGTTCCTGGGGCAAAGGATAAGTATAGCTGGGTATCATCAGCATATCAATGAAAACCCAAGCCATACTTCCTAATGATACCCACTAGGGGCAGCATATATATTGCAAACAACACTGGGGCCAAAACCAATCCCTGAGGTACTCAGCAGGAAAGAAGGCTAGGGGTGGAGGAGAAATTCCCCATCACAACCCATTGCTTCCTATTGGTTAAAAATGATTCAAACCAGCAGATGACAGTGCCAGTGAGCCTGCAGAGTTACCTGAGATGGTTAAGCAATTCACAATGGTCCACAGCATCAAACGCTGAAGAGAGATCAAGGAGAACAAGAACTTTCCTATTTCCTTGGTCTCTTGACCTGAGGAGATCATTCTACACTCAAACAAGTGCAGTTTCAGTGCTATGCCTTGCCTGAAATCCTGACTGGAACTGTTCATACAACTCATGGGTCACGAGGTGCTCCTCCAATTGAAGTGCCACTATCTTCTCCATAACCTTTACAAAAAAAAGGAGATTGGACATAGGGCAGTAATTTGCCCGGATCTACGGGTCCAAAGATGGTTTCTTTAAGAGTGGTCTCACCGACACCTTTTTCAAGGTGTCAGGGAAGACCCCCTCAGATAATGAACACCGGACAATCAGAGCAAACAGCGGGCCAATGGTGTCGATGCATCTCATCAAGAAATGCGTTGGCACCGGATCCAGTTCACAAAAGGTGTGCTTCGGATTGGTCGCCACATCAATAACCTCACTTGCTTTCACTGGTCTAAACTCCTCCCAACCAGATGGAGTGCACTTAGAACACATCTGGAGACCTCAGCCAGCTATAGCAATGCTGACTGTAGAAACCCCCTGCCAGATACCGGACACTCTGTCCGAGAAAAAATGAACAAACTCCTCGCATTCAGCATTTGAAACAAACTTCTTTGGCTGCAGACAGGCAGGATGAAGTAGCCTGTCCACAATCTGAAAAAGTGTAGCTGGTTGGTTCTTCCTGGCAGCAATCTCCCTGGACAGGAACACTGCCTTCTTATGGTTGATTGCCCCCTGGTATGCATTATAATGCACATACAGGGCCAGTTTGTCCTCATCCAGACAGGACTTTTTCCAGCAGTGCTCCAACCTCTGACCCTTTCTCTTCAACTCCCTGAGGTCCCCATCAAACCATGGGGAACTCAGGTAGGAAGATTTGGGTCATACATGGACAGGTGTGAGGGAGTCAATGGCATCGGATAATACTCTATTATAAGAGTCTACCATGACACCAATGCCTCCGATGCATGCATTACCCACATCAGATAAATTAGCTGCCACCAAAATACCCTCCAGGGTCAATTACCACAAAGGGCAACAGCTCATCATTTCTGTAGGGGGAAGGCATCCAGTGGGAGCCCCGAACATGAACTGCACCATGCAATGATAGGACCAAACTACCAGATCAATCCTGAGATTATTTATCTTAAGCCCCAGTGAAAACACCAGGTCCAATGTGTGGCCACCCAGGTGTGTCATAGTTGAAGCAGCTTGTGACAGGCCCAAGGATGACATAGTCTGAAGGAGGTTATGACCAAGCCAGGAAAATTCATCATTGGCCCAAACACTGAAATCCCCAGAACAATACATCCAGGGGCTCCCAATGTTTCGCCAGTGACAAATTCGGCAACCTCTGGCAGGAAGTTCCCTGCTGCCTCAGGGAGGTAATAAACAAGGAAAATCTTGAAACCAGGGCATGGACCCCCACGGATGGCCACACACTCAAAAGAACCCAGAGTTCTCTCTGGGTGCGCGGTGAAGCCCAAGTCAGATCTAAAACAGATGGCTACAATACCACCCCTACATTCCTCTCTGGGGCAGTGCACCACAGTATATCCGAGGGGACGGCAGCCTCAAAAACAGGACCTACATCATCTCCAATCCAGGTCTCCGTGATGCAAGCCAGATCGACCGAGGAAATCAAATATGCAATAATTGCAGTCTTGTTCCTGATCGATGTAACATTGCATAGCACTGCCCTCAGGGGATTCATGGGTAAGACAGCTCCTTGGGTTACCTGACTACTCAGTCTGGTGGATTCCCTAGAGACAGGCACCAAGCACATCTGGCCTCTCTCTTATGTCCTTCGCAATCCAGGGTGCCTTCTACTCCTAACTATCTCAATCCTATCACCCTCCGCTGTGCACTGGGCTTCCCTCCACCCAAGATCAACCCCAGTCTCTCCAAATCCCCACCTCCCGGCAGCAACTTATTGTAGTATCCAATACCAAGAGATTGGTGAAGGGCTGTAAATCGCGTAACAGGGATGGCCCATACACTATCCTGCCCCCCTTTGGCCTCCCAAAACAACCCTACACATAACTAATTCCAGGAGAAATTGCTGCTAAAACTCACTGAATAAGCTAAAAAACTCCTATCTTTAGCATACAAATGTGCAATTTATAATATATTTCTATACATAATATGTGTTATAACTTACTATAAGCAAACCAGTTATAAACTAAACTAAACACAGCAAACTTTTAAATACCCCCTTCCCCAAGGCCCTTTGAAATACAGATTCAAAGTAGTAATTTTAGCAGGTAAACAATTACATATAGCCACCTTGTTTAACCTACAGCCAAACATTAAAGTGTTTTTCCTCTGAAGAGGGGTGCTCACACTACTCACTACCACTCATGCTAGTGAGCGGCATGGAGATTTAAACAGTGTAGCCCCTCACTGAGCTGTGATGTCAGTAGCCAGTTCCCCAAACCCCCTGCTTGCTGCGCATACAGTTAGTTCAATGGACAGGGAGTACAAAAACAGGTGAAGTGACCAGTGTCTCATCCTGCTCACTCAGCTTGCAGGCTTGATGTCTCTCTCCAGTCCTACAGCAGAACTATGCAGGGGTGTAACAACTGCATACAAATCCCAAAGGCAAAAGCAGAATACTATAAAACTACAAATAAAAATAAAAAAAAAAACAATTCTTGCATTGAAAGGGCTGTATTGTAGAGGGTTAAGCCAGGTTTGTGACCACTGAATTCTCAATCTGAACACTTAGCACTGTCTGCAGGTAGGCATACAGAAAATATGGCAACCATGATTGAGCGACTGTAAAAAGGGTAACTCAATCATGGCGCCTGTGTTCTGGGCTACCTGCCAGTATAGTGATGGGATACAGGGGTAGGTGACTACAGTGACAGGATGTGTGTGTGTGTATATATACATGCACGTGGGGGGGGAGGGACCATGCCACACAATGGGTGGATTGGGATGGAGGGTTTGTGGGGTGTAGTGCTGTAGTTGGTTGCCAAGCTGGCCATGTGGCTTGGTGGTAGGATGTCAGGCTGGCATTGGGAGGGTGCCAGGTTCTTTTCTGGGGCAGGCTTCCTTTTCGCGTGAGGCCATTTTTTTTTTAATTAGGTGTTACACCCAACCCCGACATGCACCCCTCCGGAGCTGAGAATCCTTAAGCATTACAGAGTATTAAGCATAAGATTAGAGAGTGCCTGTCCATGGAATCATTTAAGAGGTCTCCGAAAAGTCACTTATTTACACTGGCATTTGGATAGATTATTTTATGGTCATTTTATTGTTTATGTTATTATTTATTATTGTTGATGTTTTATCTCTTGTTATGTATTAGCGCTTTGATTCATTGAAAAGCGCTTTATAAATACAATTTTGATTGACTGATTGATTGATTGAAGTAGGTGAGACCAGGAGGCACAGTCTCTGCATATCATAGAATCCCATCGCTGGTTTTGTGGTTACTGTGAGTGTACAATGCCATTATATATTTTCAGTGATGTACATTCGCCCTAATGGCGATCGCCTTTCTGACATAGAACCCTGCAGGAAGCACCATCTGTTATCATTCAGAGGTCCAGTGTGAAGTCAAACCAAAATAATATAGCAGACCTGTATCTGAAATTTTGTTAAAATCTGACAGCCGCCAGTGCCTCTTGCATACTGTCTGTGTGACCCTGAGCAAGTTAGTCATATCTCCTTCCTGTGTTCCATGGGGCATGTCTACAAGCTTTGATTCAGTGGGTCTTCTATTGACCATACATAAAAAAAAATATTACAATCCTTGCTTTGAAAGGACTGTGCATAGAGGGTTAGTCCAGGTTTGTATCCTTTTAATCTTCAATTTGAACTGTGGCATTGTCTGTGGGTACTGGTATTGGGTAGCACCATCCCTTATAGTTGGGAGTTCCAGTGTAAACCAGAATAGTACAACAGGCCTGTGTCTGAAATTTGGTTAAAATCTGAAAGCCACCAGTGCCAGTTGCATGTGACCATGAATAAGTCAGTCAGCTCTCCTCCCTGTGCTCCATGGGCAAACCTACAAGCTTTAGCCCTGTAGGCCTTCCATGGACTATAAATAAATTAAAAAAAAAATCCTTGCTTTGGAAGGACTGCATTGTACAGGGCTAGGCCAGGTTTGTGACCCCTAAATCTTCAATTTAAACTCTAGCATTGTCTGCGGTATCACAGCCCATATCAGAGATGGGTGAAATCCACAAATTTCACCCTGCAAAATATTTTGTGAAATTTGCACATTTCATTACAAATATTCTGCTGGCGCAAAGTGTGAAATTCCACCAGTGAAATGCAAACTTTCACCCACAAAATGCAGAATGTTGCTACTCCCGGGTGAAATTCTGCCATTTGCAGACAAAATTCCACTGTTCGAGAGCAAAATTTTGCATTTTGCATTTTGCACCCGCAGAATATTTTGAAACATTTGCAAATTTTGAAAATTTTTCACAGGGCGAAATTCCCATTTTTGCTGGAACTTCTCCACCAAAATTAAACTTCGCTGCATCTCTAGCCCTCATAGTAGAGGTCAGAACAGTACCATATAGAAGATTGAATTTGCTTCCCATAGTTTTCTTGCAAGAAATTTGTTAAACATCTTCATATCTTGCAGAAATCACACTGTGGCAGTACCGGTAAATACAGTGTTTAATAGGCTGATAGGGGGTTGTAATTTTGGAAAGTATTTAGCTAGTCTGTGTTTGACTTACCATTACCGCACCATCTGCCCTATACTGAATCTCTGTTGTTAAGTTAGTATGTCCCTGCTGAAGTGGATAAAGTCCTCCCAGTGCAAGTGCAGGTATTCAATGGAGCTGAGTGCTGTAGATGCCATTGAACTTTCTGAGATCTCAGGCGTGGAGATTCTTGTTGCGGCATCTGTTTCAAGAGAACTGTCAACCCCACTGACTAAGAAACCCAGGCCCTCCACATATGCCACATTCACCCCTGACCTCCATTACCAATTTGGGAAGTACACAGCTGAGAATGAGGTAATGGCAGCCATTCGCTTTCATCAATCACAGCATGCAGGGTTAGTTAATGAAAGTATGGTCCAAAAGTTCAAAACCAATTACCTGGCAGCAGTTAACATGGCTGGGGACCCCACAACAATGTCCTCTTCACTGCCTCGTAAACCACAGGGACGACCTACATACCTGTTGGACACTTTTGAGGAGCAGCTCAGAAAAATAGTTCGGACCATGACAGATGAAGAAGCAGTTGTAAACGCTCGAGTCATCCATGTGGTACCATTTGCATCATAAAGGCAAGTGCACCACAGCTTCTGTTTGAAAATGGGAGGCACCTGGTTCTTTCAACAAAATGGGCATGGGGTTTCCTCAGTCAAATGGGGTTTAGCCAGAAGAAGGGGACAAAAGCTGCTTGCAAAGTGCCAACCGATTTTCAAAGTTTACAAACTGGCTTTTTACTTAGAATTTCAAAAGCCTGTGCTCAGGAACTAATCCCCTCACAGCAGGTGATAAATTTAGATGAGATGGATGTAAGCATGGTTCTGGTATCCCAGTGGACAATGGAGGAGATAGGATCGAAGCAAGTCTCCCTTACAGGACTCGGGGACAAGCAGCAGGTGTCTGTTGTCCTAGTGTGCACCTTGGCCAGTTAGATGCTCCCTTCACAGGTCATTTACCAGAGGAACACCTCTGTATGCACCCTCTCCTACAAATTCCATAGGATGTGGCACATCACCCAATCAATCATCCACTGGGCAAATGAGCATATAACTGCTGAATTTATTGAATGTGTGGTTGGACCATATGTACTGTACAAGGAACCAAAGCTGAATTGAGACTGCCAGATGAACAAAAGTGTCTCCTCATAATGGACCTGTACTGTGCCCACAGCACAGAGACTGTACTTTTACAAACTGGAGGAAGCTAGCATAATACTTTTGTATGTCTCTCATCATGCACCAATGCCTTACAACCCCTCGATGTCTCCATCAACAAAATTTTTAAGGACTTACTAAAAAACTGTTTCACTGAATGGTATGCCAATTTAATTTCAGCACAGATTGCTTTTGGCAGTGCAAAGCTGATAGTGGATCTCAAGCAGCTAGCACTAAAATAGTGTCAGTGGCTCAGTAGGTAGCACACTCACCTCTGAGGCTGAGAGATCAGAGGGCTGTGGGTTCAGTTCCCACATCTGGCACTTGGGTTAATATCCCAGTACTGACACTGTAGTGCAGCATTAGAGGGGTGCTGCACTCCTGAGGTGCCGTCTTTCAGATGAGATGTTAAACCAAGGTCCCATCTGCCTGGATTGGTGGTAGTTCAGGTGGATGTTAAAGATCCCATGGCACTTATCGAAAAGAGTAGGGGAATTTTTTATTGCAAAATACATAACATCATATTTACAACCAAAGAAAAACATACAGCATCACATACATAATCTACAAATTCACAGAAGAAAGAAATATAAACAAAGCAAGAAAGCACTACAACAAAAAAACATGTTGCCAAAAAAACTGAAATTTCCCTCTGTCAAATACCCTGGACTCCTTCATTTTAAGTTGCTTCAGAGCTTCCATAATCTGTTTAATCAAGACCACATTAGGAGTATTCACATGTTGTAAATAGAATTGACAACGTGCCTGCCAAAGATAATATTTAATATATGCAAAAAGAACATTTAGTGTACTAGAATGATATCTAGAATAAATACCAGAATAATTCCCCAGTATCAAACATTCATATTGAATATGCTGTAAGGGAGAAAAATGCCAACTTAAGGCCAAATCAAGCCAAAACTGTTTAATATAAGGACACAGAATAAAAACATGTTCCTGTGATTCTTCCATGCCAATACATGAAAATCTTAAGCACAACCTGTCAGTCACGGGTTTATGCTTCCAATTACCTTTAACCCCCAATTTCCCATGACAGCACAGCCACTAAACATCTCAAATATAATCTGGGATCCTATCATCTTTAAGAATGTTCAAGGCAAACTGAAGTTTAGTAGGGAGGCATTGTGGAAAATCAACCCGCACAGCATGATGTCTATCCATCACAAGACCATAAATAGATTTTCTCTGCATGGAAGTAATCTCAACCTTACTAAGGTTCCACCTTTTGACTCTCTTTAACATAGGAAGAGCAAAATCGGAACCTGTAAAGACTCAGTAAACTGTGGAAAAATAACCTCCCATTTTTGAAAAAAAATTTAAAATAAACACAAAGTCCATTATGCCCACTGAGTGGGAAGTCCCACTGACCTAGAAAAGGAAGAAAAAAATACAAAAGGATTGAAAAAACACCACAGGATTTATCATACCCAATCCCCCCAGTGAAACTTTAAGATAAGTGAAATCCCGTTTTACTGGGTTCAACTTACTACCCCATGTCATCTGGTAAAAACAGCTAAATAGCCTCGTCTCGAGGTTAGTAGGTAAAGGAAAAATGTGAGCAGTATATAAAAAAATGGTATGAGAAATTGTTTAACAATATCAACCCGTTTCTTCTTCCCAATCCCCCAGGACTTACAGCGTGAAACCTTTGCCTCACCAATTTGCAGCCTATCTTCTCAATTTACCCGTGCCATATCCTGTTCACCAAACTTAAGACCCAAAATCAAAATGAAATGTGGAGATACCTGAACAGTACTTACTGAATGTACTGGGTCCCCATCCCCAAGCTGTAGAGCCTTGCTTTTATGGTGGTTAAAACCTGCCCCAGTAATCCCTGAAAAAGAATCCTACACCCATAAGGCATATGCTCCAGCCTGAACAGAAGTAATCAAAAGACAAATATCATCCGCATATGCCATAATTTTTTGATGAAAAACCTCTGGACTGGGGGATAACCCCATAATCAAAGGGTCATTCAGAATTACTCTAATCATAGGATCCAAGCAAAACGTATAAAGAAGGGGACTAAGGGGACAACCCTGCCTAACTCCCCTTTTTATAGAAACTGAAGACCCCAACAGCCCACCCACCACAGGAATGACCACTGCCTTCTGATACAAAATGTGAATCCACCTAATCATAGATGAATGGATACCATAAACCTGTAAAACTTTAAATAAAAAAGAATGACACACATTATCAAATGCTTTTTTCTGGTCCAAAGTGATCAGAAACCCCCACAACTTCCTCTGTCTCCCAAACTCACAAACATCCCTCAGTAATTGAAAGTTCTGTTGAATGTTCCTACCAGGGATGGAACATGTTTGGACAGGGTGAATTAACTCAGATGCAGCCTTCTGCAACCGATGGCATAAAATCTGTGAAAGAATTTTATAATCAGTGTTCAAAAGGCTAATCAGCCTCCAGTTACCCAAATCTAGTCTATCACCAGTTTTATAAATATAAACCACCATAGCTGAGGAAAAACCATGTGGAACCTCCACGGCTATCAAAAATTCATAAATACTTCCACTAACAGTAGAGCCACTAACTCTTTAAAAGTTTTAAAGAACTCATTTGTCAGTCCATCTTCTCCTGGGGACACACCTGAACGTAAGTGAGAAATAACCTCCAATACCTCAGTCAAAGTAACTGGACCATCAATATCTGCCATAACTTCAGGGGATAATATAGGCAAGAAGCAATTTATTAATGAATCCCAAGCCACAGTAGGGACAAACTCCTGTCCCAGAGAATTCTGAATATATTTTACCATAACATCCAGCATCTCAGCATGTGACATACGCACTTGACCAGAGTGATCCAAAAGACCAGTCATATTTTTATTTCTGCAATTCTGCTTAAAGTTGGACCAGCATAACATTCTGTGGTGATTTGCATATGCAGCCCATGATGCTTTGCATTGTGTGGGCATGTGTGATTTTGTATTTTCTTGAAACTTGGCTTCCCAGCCAAATGCCCTTTAGGGTAACCCTTGCCTCAGTGTTTGCGCACAGAGGTTCTTTGTCTTTTAAATAGTTTTTTATTTTAATGGGTTCACCACAACATATCCAAGACACACTGTCTTAGGGTAGCTGGTCCATTCCACTGGGATGTCAAACAGACGAGGCATACTGATGATTCCTGGTAGGACGAAACACATGTTTATGTCATCTGTTAGCACCCTTTGCAAACTGTGTGAGAGGCCTTTCGGCACCATGCAATTCTGCTTAAAGTTGGACCAGCATAACATTCTGTGGTGATTTGCATATGTAGCCCATGATGCTTTGCATTGTGTGGGCATGTGTGATTTTGTATTTTCTTGAAACTTTGCTTCCCAGTCAAACGCCCTTTGGGGTAACCCTTGCCTCAGTGTTTGTGCACAGAGGTTCTTTGTCTTATATTTTTATTTGCCAATTTTGTTTTACATGCTTCAAATGGATCTGAAAAAGGAGTTTTAGTAGTACCAAATTTAAAAGTAGCATATACAAAAGCAGCACACTGATAGTGATAATCCTTCATTTTCTCCTTAACGATATCCAGCTGTGCTTTAATCCTACAATCTGCTGCAGTAGGGAGAGATAGAAGATGATAAAATTGGTCTCTTAAAACTAGATACCCCAAATAATCCTTATTTCCCTTAGATTTCCCCAAGTCAAGAAACAAAGTTTTTAAATCCATTTTAGTATCCCGCCACCAAGAGTACCAGGAGTCATAAAGAACAGCCACCGAACCCCGAAACTCAAACAACAATTCTACTTTAGTTTTAACAACTGGATCATCTAAAATGACAGAATTCAATTTCCAGCACCTAGGCATCCCTGGAAAAGAGGGGGGGGGGCATGGGAAAATTGAATATCACACTTTAGAATACAATAGTCAGAAAATTCACAAAACTGTAACCCAAACCCCTGAACCATCAACTGATGAGAGGTAAAAATATAATCAATATGAGTACTATATGGCTACGTCGATAAGTAAATCCCCCATCCTTATGCAAAGCCCTATAGGTATCCACCAAATCTGCAGTATGAATGATATTATGTAATGCATGGGAATCACAAAATACTTTTTGCTGAACGCTATCCCGTAGTTTCACATCTAAGCATCTAAGCTACAGTTCATGTCACCCCCTCCAAAATAACATCCTAGAAGAAAATAAAAAAGGTTTAATAAGGGTAAACAATTCTATTCTAGCTTTCTTACTTTGGGGAGCATAGGTGTTAATTATACGTAAAGAGAACCCTTCATACACACAATCTAACAATACAGCTCTTCCTGGCAAAATATCAAACACCTTCTGAACCTGAATGTAGGAAGACTGAAAAAGAATCCCAAGACCATCAGCTACATCTTCCCCAAAGGACCAAAAAGAAGGCCCCCAAGTCAAATGTTTTTTAACTTGGACAATGTCCTGTAAGGAAGTAAATCTAGTTTCCTGAATAAGTACAGCATCAAATGGGCAGTGTTGAAACAATCCCAGTAAGGCCATTTGTTTTCGAAAAGACTTAATGCTGCAAACATTAAGGAAAACCAGATGAAAAGAAGCAATGCATAGGTTTATAAGAAAAACTTAAAAAAAAAAAACTTTTGTTTTTCCTTTTCAACCCTCCTCCTGATCTTTTTTCCTCTTCCTCCCTACCTTTTTTTTTGAAGTTGGAACACTCCGAGGAGCATCCTCATCACATTCCATTTCAGAAACCATACCTGATAAGGATGAAACATCAGACTCAAAACCCCCTTCCTGCTCCTGAAGTACCTGAAAGGAATTTTGTGTGAGAATAGGGCCAATTAAGACCTTGGGTTTCAGGGAGGATCTAGTCACCCATTTTTGAGGAAGAAAATCAGCTTCCACCTGGGGGGGCATCTGCCCCATATCACCCTCTGAAACAGGAACTGCAACAGTGGGAGAGTGAGCAAAAGGAGAAACCGGGGAGGTTTCAGGAGCAGCAGGGCCAGCTGAGGAAGCAGTTGCCTGGGTGGGATCCGAAGAGGAGGACCCAGAGGCCTCATCAGGGCCAGGTTCTGGTCTGACCAGCCTATATCTTTTTTGGGCCTCAGAGACCAAATTCTATTGATTAAGGCTGCCAGTACAATTCTGGCCTGCCCAAGGACACTGATGATAAGCATGGCCAGTCTCATTACAAAAATTACATTTAAACATATTCCTGCATACTGAACTGGGATGATCATATTCTCCACATAAAGCACAAATAACCCTGTCACAAGTGCTGCTAAGATGTCTGGGACTACCACATTTATAGCAAGCCTTTGGTTGCCCTGGGTAAAAAACTACCACTCTATCCTTCCCCAAGAAAAAAACTATTGTGAATATGCTGCACGTCATTTCCAACTAAATGTAATTTGACTTTAAACCTCCAGCTACCATTCCACATCTCTTCACTATCAATGATAGCCTCAGGAGGCCCCATAACCTGACATTTCTGCTCCATCCAATAGTAAATATCACCAACATTAACCCCCTCATTCTGAAACATTACAACCACTGATTTATACAGTGGTTTAGTAAGGGGGATAGCCCAAAAAGGAGACCATAAAGGCAATGTTTTATACATTCATATTTTCTCCAAAAAGAATCAAGCCCAGCAAAGGTCCTAAAACTGATATTAAAGGTATCCTCCCCCCTGACATTAATGAGAGCAACAATATCAGCAGCTTGAAAACCCATAGAATTTTTAAAAAGATGTTTAGCCACACAAAGTCAGTCAGGATGCTCCAGTAGACCCCCTCTATACCAAAGCTGGACAGCATTATACTGAGGGGCTTGATCCACTTTATTAGTTTTAAAGAAATCCGAATATCTGGGTCTAGTTCTATGACCCTCTCGATGTGGGGAAGGGGGGGTAGAAGATCGATCCCTGTGCTCAGTACAGTCAGTTTGATCAGTTTCAGTACTAGGGGTACGCACCATAACAAGTTCAACCACCGAAACTCCCATCCCATTGATCGAGGAAAGAACAGGCTGCTCCCCTTCCCCCTTGCCTAGTTGCACAGTACCTTGCACCAAAGTATTCTCTGCAGAAAAAGACACCCAAGTGGAATCAAGCACCCAGGCCCCATGTGGGGTTTGAATCCAGCCAGCTTGTTTCAATGATTCCTCTTTCGACCACTCGTTGCAACCAGGCACCGCGGCCAGCTCCACTACAGAGAAGGACTTCTGCATTCTCTCCGTCATCGGCATAGATTCCGTCACTGGCAGCTGAACTCCTAAGACAGGCTTGACAGTAGACATCAAAGCAGGCTCCACGGAGAGAGGCAGGGACTGCACTGGTACCGCTCCACTAGTACCAGACAGTTCAGGCACAGAACGTACAGCCATAGTGGTGGATACGGCATGCAGCAAGGAATCACCTGAAGCAGCTGTTTCCCAAGAAGATAAGCCCTCCATGGCTATCGGTAGATGCACAACTTCTGTTTGCCTTGTAGCAGACTTCTCCTCGGCACAGACAACCAAAATTTTCTCCGCACTCTGAAATGTATCCCTTGGTAAAGCAGCAGCCGAGGCCAGGGATAGAACCTCTGACCACACCAGACGTCCATCCTCCTCACCCTCCATCCCACAACTGACCACCACTCTGAAAGAGCAGCAGTCCCTCTGCAGGAAGAGTAGGAGAATTTCCCTGGTGTCCTGGCCAAATTTCCCTCATTCACTAAAAATGCCACCAACAGCTTAATCTGGTTCAAGGTCAGTTGGCATTCATCTGTATCCCCTTCCCCAGGGTCATGTCTGAAAATAGGCAGGATTCATCTAGTGCACTTACCCGGTCAACAAAAACAAAATAAATAAATAATTAAATAAATAAAAGAAAAGCATTCTAGATGGATCGAGTCCAGTTTTAACACATTTAAGATACAGCATTAGGACATTGTGAGAGGTTTTGAGCAATCTGAAATATTGAGAGCACACAGTGATTGCCTAAATATGATAAGCTCCCAACATTATTCCATGCTACATGTACTGTGATTTGTTTTTGTCTGGTTTAGTATTAAGTAGCTAAGACCAGTCATTCTTTTTTTTTTTTTTAGCATGTGCTACCACAGCAGGAGAACTGAAGATGGTGACTGAGGAGAACAAACGCGAGAGAAGATTCTGTTTTTTTTTTTCATGGCTTTGGAAGTGCAGAGTTTTTGAATAAAAAGGAAGTGGGGACTGGAAATGGGTGCAGAACCAGGCAAGCAAGGAGAACATTTTATGCTTTTTGTTTTGGTCGAGCAAGGAGAACATTTCTGCTTCTATTTGGGTGAGCAAGGAGAACATTTCTGCTTTTGTTTTGGGGTAACAAGGAGAACATTTCTGCTTTTATTTTGTGGCTTCTGAAGTACTGGGCTTTTGATTAAAGTTACAACTTTTAATTGTATCACTGGATGGTTGTGTCTTCTGTTAACAGTGGAGGTGTTCGGTAATTATCACTTCCTGCTAGATTTCGTGTTATGACTCGCAATAGCGAATATAGAGAATATATCAGGATGCAAAATATTCCTGCTATACAGTATTATCAACCAAAGTAATGTAGCAGACCTGTGTCTGAATTTAAATTCAGTTAAAATCTGACAGCGACAACAACTTGCATACTGTCTTTGTGACTGTGATCCTGAACAAGTCACTTAAGAAAGACTGGCATTATCAGCGCACAAAACAACTGTAAAACAAAAGCCAGGGACAAAGATGAAAACATAAAAGTTTATCCAGTAGTTCAGGTAGAAGTGGCCCATCAATATTTAAAGTTCAGTCACTACAGTCTATTGAAGGGACTGAACTAAATAATGCTACTAACATAAATGTGCCTACTGACTCTCAAAATGCTGAAGCCTTGTCAACTGGGATTGGACTATCTATGTCAGAAGGGCTCAGTATTGCCATACCAAACAAAGTTTTGAAAGATTCTAAGGTATCTACTAGCAAGTCATCTGAGAAAACTGAAGAAAAGAGAGTATTCCTTTTACATATGGGCCCAGATATTCAAAGGGATGTGCCCGGCACAACTTGGATGCACCAGGTGCAACCTCACAATGCGCCCAGCACGATATTCAAAATGGGCATTTGCACAGTGCAAATCCCAATGCTGTAACTGTATGCAGCTCAGCTGAAAGGGGTGTGCCCATGCATATCTGGCACATCCCAATATTCAGCCCGGGATGTGCGGCGCATATGCTGGTACAACCCCCAGATGCACCACAAACCTGGGTGCAAAGTTGTTCCGGGAAAAAACAGGAACAACTGCCAGCCACCCGCAGGTGGTATGCTGTATTGTAGGGTGCAACACAGCAGCTGCCAGCTGTGGATGGCCACCCACCCACCCAAACACTGTCCACAAGCACCCATATGGTGCCTGGTAGTCTAGTGTTTCCCCCTCCCCCCATAGCTGTGATCACCGGTAAACTGTATAGACTACAATCCCTGGTAGTCCAGTGGTCCCCCCTCCTGCCCATAGTCATGATCATGGATAACATGGCAGAAATACAATCCCTGGTAGTTTAGAGGTCCCCCCTCCCGTAGCCATGTTTGTTGGTAAAATGACATTAAGACATTCCCTGTTGGTTTAGTGGTCCCCCCTCTGACCCTAGCCCCTAACACTGGTAAAATGACATTGATCCATGCCCTGGTGGTCCAGTGGCACCCCCACCTCTACCACCCACACAGGACCCCTTGCCTACCCCACTCCCCTGCCATCATTGGCAGGCAGCTGCAACCCACCTGCATACCACCCTGCCACCTGCCAAATGACAACATACAGTATGGGCTGTAAGCCCATTGGTCCACATTGTGGACCAATGTGCTTGCAGGGCATTCTGTACTAGACAGTCACAAATATGTGAATGACTTCACATTACCCCCTTCTACAAAAATCAAACTCAGAAGACTGGTTAAAAAATTAGAGATCTGGGACTTGCCTGCCTTTGGATCAAATCATTGTCATCTTGAGGGTGGGTGGGAGGTGCAACCAGTAAATGACAGTGTACTGGTAGCAACTGTGGTAGATAAGTCCCTGTTCTCAGTATCTCTCACATAGTTACTTTCTCATTCTAAGAAGATCATTTAGCTAAATGCTCCTTAATTGGATTGAAAAATGCTGCTAGCTCTGTTTATTCACTCTGATAGTAGTGGTAATAGCAAAGGTAAATTAATAGTTTTCGGACTGCCTGGTGCTCTTCTCTCACATTGCTTACTACTAGTGGTGTGTTTATGTTGTGTTCCACACCATGAGCCATTGCCAATCAAAACTGGTGCCTGTGGCTGAGAAATAAAACTAGCTATACAAACACATTCTCTAATTCTACAAAAATCAGACTCAGGAGTTCACAGAATGGGTGGTGGACAAGTGGAACACCCTGCCAGAGGAAGTGGTGGGGGCTGAAACAATCACGGGATATAAGAATGCATGGGATAGACATAAAGGAAATCTGGAGGTCAGGGGTAAGGGGCAACAGACTTCTAGGAAAACATAAACTGAACTTACAAGCTCAAATGGGCAGACTGGGTGGGCCAAAGGCCCTTATCTGCCGACACTGTCTATGTATCTATGTATCTAGGAGACTGGTTACAAACTAGAGATCTGGGACTTGCCTGTCATCCCAGTCACTTTCTTATTCTTTTCAAAGCAGTCCTTTTTGGTAAATGTGTCTTAACCATATTGATCTCCATGCTGGTACAGTAGCTCTATTTTTCTCCTGAATGTAGTATGCAGAGGTAGTAGCCATTATGAAGTGGTAGCTGGCTGACTGGTTGCTTACTGGCTAATGTTATTTCTGATTCTCCATTATGGTGGTGGTGTGTTCCTCCTTGTTCATTAATCTTAACTGAAAGATATTCATAGTGGTGCCTGTTGAGAAATTGAAGTCACTACTGCTATTAACTATTATACACAGTATAATTTTCTTAAATGTCAGAAACAAAACAGTAGTCAGAGAGCATTCTGGGAGTTGCCTGCCTTTTGACAAAACCACACAGACAGTATGCATGTGGTTGGTGGCTGTCAGAGTTTAATACACACACACAGGTCTTCTAATTGCTATTATTCTGGTTCACATTGGTGATGTAACTAAGAAACTATTAGGGCTGTTCAGAGTTCTTGGACTTGCCTGCCTTTGGACAAAAATCATCTTGGAGGTGGAGTCTCAGTTATGATGTTGAGCATGTACATATCACAGCACTGGCACTTCCAGTAGGCACACCCACAGTCACATCATTCACTCCTTCTCATCTCATTTCACTAATTATGCTGTTTATTACTGCTAAACAGTGGTTTAATTGCTTTTTTCTACTGACATGTTGATTAAAAGCTGTTTAAAATGATTTTGTAACATACAATTATCATAAAACATAATATTCTACAAGATTCAGATAAGGTTCAGGTAACTGTCCAAACCATTTTTGCTTATCAGAACCTTTTAGAACAATAGAACCTTTTGAGTTTCTCCAGTTATTAGTTTATGTGCAGGACAGATTTTGATGTTTGACAATACTGAGGCCAACTGCTGTGTTTATGTGTTTCAGCACCAAGTGCAGTGTAGTGAATGCATTTCTGCTCTATGATATGGATGTTTAGGGGACTGAAAAAATGCCTTACAGTGAGATATGGTACAAGTTTACCAAATAGCATGCAGGGATTTCAGAATCCAGTACCAAACTGCTTTTGCTGCATGTTTAAAACCTGACTTTACCCATCAAGTTATCCATGAGATTTATTTTAAAGAATTGATACTCCATCATAAAATACGGGAGATCTTGCTTCACAAGAAAGATTTTCAACCTCTGCCTTGTCCTATTGTAAACTTAGAAGCTGAGCACACTTCACTCTGTGTCCCACAACAGTTTGTAGAGCTCCTTGTACTCATGTTAGTTTTTTCAATAAGTCACAATGAAAGAAGTAACTCATGAGTTTTTATTTCACTTGTTTTTTCCTTTTTTTTTGTGCAATGGATATAGGAACTCAAATGAAAACACCAAGTATGGGACAAAATAGTCAATGTTTAGAAGAAAGGAATCAGTTTAGAAACAACTATACGTTGCTCTGTAGAAGTACCTCAGAAATTATTCATAAATGCACAAAGCAGTGGGGTAAGCAATGTATTCAATATTTACCCACTGTTTTTGCGTGCATAAATTAGAATACAGAAGAATACATAACCGTTACTTTACGTAGCCCATTCCACACTTGCAATACTGAAAATTGCTGCAGATTTCAATTGAATGAGTTAGTCACTGGTACTGCAGATGCATAACCGATGGAATATGGAAACAACTAACTAAAGAGGCTCTCCTACAGAGGAGCCAGCGAAGATGCAACACATTACTTTATAGTAGATTACATGTCACAAAATATTGTATGACAAAACTGTTAATTGCCATTGAATTACGTTGTTTTCTGCATCATACTGCAACATTTTGTAGTAATACTGTAAGGTAGTACATTGCATCTAGGCTGGGACTGCTGTACATCCTTGGAACAAATTCTAAGCCAGTACTGAGACAAATTTCTTTGTAGTCACTAAGATTAACTTGTTACAGTATATACCTCTAACTGCATCAATATTTGGTGACAGATCATTTTTTTTATAAATGTATGCCTTAATGATATGGACTATCCAGACAAATACAAGTGTCAATACTGCACCAATATTTAGTGACAGATATTCTTTTGCAATATGTACATTAAGGGTATGGATTTTTCTCTTTGCTATGAAACTCAGACAAATAGGCACTGCTGTAAGGCTATACTCATGATGCAGGCAGCTGGGCTTTGGGAATCAGCCTGGTTCACTGGTGACCGGCTGAGAGAGAAAAATTGAGCTCTTAGAGGCAAGGAGCTAGCTGTCCCAGGAATGTATGCCATCAATGAAACCAAGCACCTTTTGTGGCAGTAAAAAATGTTTGGTCCCCTGAAAGGTCATGTGAGCCTCCTACTACCTGTTACATGAGGTTCCTGCACTCTAATTGATATTCTAGAGGTACACAGCAGACAACTAACATTTATGTATAAGTTATACTAACATATAGGGCTAAGGACATCTACCGTACAAGAGTAGATATCAAGATATGTATGCATATGATTGCTATATGATTTACTTTGCAATATATACATGTATTTCTTGCTTACAAGATGTTGGAACACTTGTGTTCTTGTAGTGTTATCATATTTGAGTCGGCATTGCCATCTTCTGATGATTTGTATTAGTACACGGCTATGTACAAACTGTACTTTCTTTGTTTCCACAAAGTGATGGCTATAGCAGAATTGTATAATGCTATCTAGGACTGTGGAGCCACCTCTAATTTAGCCAATAGGGCTCATCTCCATAACTAGAAATGTTTCTATCTTACAGAAACTATGGTAACTATCTTAGGTACAGTATATAATGTAAGACATTAGGTCTTTTACCTCAGAGACCCAGAGATTTCTTCATTCCTAGAGGTGTAGGGAACACATAACATTGGCTCCCAGTTCCTAATGTTAAGAACTGCTTAGGGCAACTGTGATTTTCCTTTTGGTAGTAATAAATAAGATTTATTAGTCTTATGCAATGTGTTTGTCATTTCTTGTGTTCCAATTATTGCCAAGAACCTTGGAGTGAGGGTTTAGACCTCCTGACAATTGACGACTCTATGCAGGCAGTATTTGGTGTTCGCAAATTTTCACTCGTTGCTACTACTTTCCATTCCTAACGGGGACAGAAGGTGTGCACACCCATATCACCTCTCCAGTTTTTCACCCACTTTGTAACTACTTGCAAACTGTGACTGCTTACTGGGTGTGGTCGATGCCAACTCACCTCACCTCATGGCAGTTTTGAATTGCAAGCTTACAAGTGCACAGTAGCCCACCTGTGAATTAAAGCACTTGTTGTGGATCGATACACAGCATGGTGCCTTTTCACAGTTTGATTTTACGTTCCCTCCCACTAAATGGCCACCGCATCATAAATCTGGGCAGACTTGAGACTCAATGTCTCGAACTTCCTTGCATCCCATGGAGGATGGGCTGACTTCACGCTGGACACAAGTCAGTCTGACAACCCTGTTCTGGGGATTTCAACCCAGTACTCAGAGATGAGACAAAGAGACAGAAAGCATGAAGCTAAAGGGCTGTTGGTTGTGGCTCTCTACACTGCTCTGGAAGCTCCCGAAGAGAGGTTTTGAACCCTTGATCTGCAGGTCTCATCTCTCAAGCAGGAGATGGGACTGCAGGACACTGAATGTTTGAAAAGAGAGCAGGATTTGGGTCTGAGCTCCAAACTCTGTGGAATGAAAAGGATTCCCTTTTGCATCATTCTGTTCAGGAAAATGAGCAGGAACTTTGTGTGTTGAAGCAGGACTGTGAAAGTTTGAGACAGAATAAGAGGCAGGCATTGCAAATGAATGATATATTAAGTAGAACTAATGACCAGATCTGTGATGAGTTGGGAGAGCTCCAGTATGAGATAAACTAGGTACATAATGATTTAGATGTAGCAACTAGGGACAATCGCAAATTGAGCGCCACGTATAGAGTGTTTAAGAAGCAGTTACTGGATGATGTGGATTGGAATTTTGCAAAAGTTAGTCATGATGAATTTGAAGGTAAAATGGAGAAACTGCGCCATCAGCGAGAGGTACTAGCTAGTCACATCAAGGCAATGGGTGGCTTAGCCCCCATCCTGATAACATCATCTGATGACATTTCTGAGTACAATGCCCAGACTCCACCCCACCATCCACATCATGGTGGACCCCATCACATGACCCCACATCCCTACGTCATTGATGGCATGATGACCATCATGGGCGATGCCAACATGGTGACTCCCATGATGGGGAGGAGCAGGCCTAGTTCCAATGGCACCACCAATTGCCTTTAGTTCTGTGAATGATAGCAAAGAGAGAGAGAAAAAATGATTGATAATGCCTTAGGTACAGTGACCCTTCCAGACAGAAGCAGATGGACTCTCTGAATGCAGCTTAGGCAGCTGCTGCAGGACAGTGCTACTCAGGAACAGATGGTCCAGACTGTGGCTGAAGCTGCAGCTCAGGCAGCCCTGCAGGGTGCCTGAGACAATATACCTCTGAACGATCGTCCCAGCAATACCCTCCAAATGGCCCGCTCTTTTCAGCAGATAGCTGACAGCATTGGTTGGATGAGCCCATACAACAACCTCAGTTGTCACTTGGAAAAGGTGCATTACAAATACGAAATGCTTAGTCTCGCTGCAGACTACTAAGTCCAGATCCTATACTAGACCACTGATCCTGGCCTATGGGCCAAACTCCCCGATGTCATCTGACAGGTTAGCCAAGCCACCTTTGATGAAGTTGCAGCTGAGCTCATTACAGCACATAACCCAGGTGTGGTGGGAGTGATGCTCACATACTCTGTGAAACAGAACGTGAAAGAAAGGCCAGTGACCTTCCACCAGAGGCTTTGGATGGCCTACCGAGCAAGAAAGAATCTTGCAGGAAAAAACATGGATGCAGATCTTATTGAGTACAAAACCTTGTTCTTTCGGAACATGATCACTGCAGTGCAAGAGAAGGTACAGCCAACCACCTATCCAACCACGGAGATGTTTTATGAAATACTTCAGAAAACAGAAAGTTTATCAACTCTACATCCATGATTCAAGCTTCAGCTCCAAGAAGATAGCTGCCGTGGAACTCATCCCAGAGGCCATGACGCACTACACGGTGGAGGGGCAGGCCCAAGAGAAACAGCCCTTCCCTACAGATTACCAACAACCCCAGCTGACCTAACAACAATCCTGGGGTGGAAACTGGAACTACTACAAAAACAAGAAACACCAAAAAAATAATAAGGGTAAACAACACAGACCAGGCCCTTCATATAGGGAAACAGAAGAAAACCGAAGCATCCGAGACCTTCTCAGGTAAGTGCACTCCATAGCAGATGCTGTCCCAGTTCAGGCCCTTGCCACAGTAGAGCCAGGAGGGCAGGCCTCAGCAGGCCACAGGGATACTATATAGCAACAGTACAGCATGGTGAAACAGCTCACAGGAACCAGGCACAAGTGCTCTTTCAAGAGCTTCCCTATGCCTCTACTAGTATGGATTGACAATTACAGTGCTCAGCCTTTATTGTAAACAAGCTGGTCATGGATACAAATGGAAAGCCCTGTACAGAGGCCGAGGTCGGGGGCCACCTACCTACAGTATTGCTGGATACAGGTGCAGCAGTGTCTGTATTTCATGATGACAACCCAGCCACATCACCTTGGTCCACCAGACAGAAGACCAATATGCCTGGCATAGATAGAACTAGGTTACCTGTGTACCACTCCCTGCCACTACCTGTGACACTGGGACACCTGGAGGTGTATCATACCTTTCAGCTGATGGTACTGCATGATCACCCTAGTATTATCGGGGTTGACTTCTTGGCACTGCACAGCTGTGTGGTAGACCTGGTCAACATGTTGTTGATACAGATTCAGGGACAGTACCACACTGTCATGATTTCTGACTCACATGTGGTTGCAACAATAGCCGCAAATGCCAAAGAGTATGATGTCATATATTTATTTAACAACCACAAGCTTTTCCCAAAGCTCCTTCCCATCCTGCAAAGGCATCTGGAGGCATTTGCCACCAACAAGCATAATTGGGGCAAGATGCATACTGTCATTGAGGTGACAGGCCCAGTCCATGAGAAGCAAAGGCAATACCCTATTCCATCTGAAGTCTTGCCTTCTCTTAGGGAAACAATCACATCACTTCTCAAGCAAGGTGTAATCAGGGCATGTGTTTCCAGTGCAAATTCCCCAGTGTGGCCTGTACAAAAACCCATGGGTGCATGGAGTCTTACAATTGACCACAGGAGACTAAACCAGGTCACCCCTAATTGTGCCCCAATGGTGGCATCAGCACCAGATGTGCTACAACTACTGACCCCTGAGCAACAATGGTTTAGTACCCTGGATATTTCCAATGGTTCCTGGTTGGTGCCATTGGCCCCCAAGAGTCAATATAAGTCTGCCTTCACCTTTGAAGGTAGGCAGTACACATGGACCTGCTTACCACAGGGGTTCCATAACAGCCCCTCCCTATTCCATCGGCACATGATGGACAAACTTAATGGTTTCTCTACACCCCAGTGCCTCTTTCAGTATGTGGATGACCTGTTGCTAGCAACAGCCATGTAGGAACAACATCTAGACCTCTTGGATGTATTGCTGACCCTCATTCAGAGGGCAAGCCTCAAATGTAACCCAGCAAAAGCACAACTGTGCCAGAAAGAGGTACTCTTTCTTGGTCTGAGGATATCAAACAAAGGCAGAGGCCCTACCTGGAAGAAGATACAGGGATTACAGGACTTGCCACTCCCCACCAGTGTGGCCACCCTTGGGAGATTTCTAGGTATGGTAAATTATTCCAGAGATTTTATTTGTGATTTTTCTCAGAAGGCCACCCCTCTGTATGAACAACTGAAAAAGGATGTACCCTGGACTTGGGACCCCATACATACCCAAGCTGTGATGTCACTTAAGCAGGCTCTGGCCTCAGCTCCAGCTCTGGTCAACCCCAATCCAGCCTTGCCATTCCATCTGGAATCTGCCACCTCTGACATTGCAGTGTCTGCATTGTTGGCCCAGAAGGGTCCATGGCACCTTACGACCCATTGTATATGCATCACAGCTCTTGACTCCCAGTGGAACAGAAGTACAGCCTTTGTGAAATAATCCTTCTGGCTATCTACTGTGCTGTCAAGCACTTTTTGTATATCATTGGGTATTCCCCCTCTGATCATCAGTACAAACCACACCCCTACAACCTTCCTACTCTCAGATAAAGTAAAGGATGGATCAGCCTCTAATACCAGACTGACACACTGGTCCCTCTTTCTCCAGGATGGGGACATCAAGGTTCACCCAACCAAAATGCCATCCATGCTGGTGCATGGCCTCCTTTTCCAAGGAGAACCACATGACTGTACACTGCAGCCACCTGATCTACCAGATCCAGGCCCTTTCCTTCCTGCTACTCCACAACTACTTGAGAACACCTCATTGTGTTGTGTTTTCACAGATGGATCAGCATCCAATTATTAGGGATAACAGATAGCAGGAATGGATATATTCGTGGTTTACCCTTTTGGTAACACTGTTAAACTTTTCAAACATTGTAGTGAAGCATAATCACAGTATGCAGAAATGGCAGCGGTGGCCTGTGCCCCTGAGTTCATCAAGCATGGAACCGGGGATACCATCATTTTTACAGACTCTAACTGGGTTCGTTGTTCTCTTACAGAATTTCTCCCTTTCTGGCAGAAGAACTCCTTTACCTCTTCTGATGGCACCCCAGTGAAACACAAGGAACTGGTAATATACATGAATTCACTGGCACAGAAATTTGCACACAAACTCTATCTACACAAGGTTAAGGCCCATTCCATACACAACCCCTATCATGCCTTCAATGACACAGCTGACACCCTTGCTAAGGAAGGTGCCCAAGGGGGGGGACATCTGTATGATGGACCATTCAGAAGCCAGAATGGCTGTGCCCATTGCAGCCATCAGGAAGTAACCTGAACCCCTCTCCCCCTTGGATTTGTCAGAATCCCAGCATGCTGACTCTGAACTCAAGGATGTGTACAGATTTCTGGACAAAGGCACCAAGAAGAATCTACCTGCCCATAACCCATACCGAAGATATGAAGGCAAGTTACACTTGTCCCTAGATGACAAGCTCTTTTGGTAACAACCAGATGACACCAACACAAAATTGTGTGTGTGATCTCTCATCTTAGACCCAAATATTTGCACCAGGTGTATGATACCCCCACTGGTAGACAACAGGGAGTGGAAAACACACTCCAGAGGCTCAAGGCCACCACATGGTGGCCTGGTATCACCAAGGATGTCAAACAGTACATATATAACTGTCTTATTTATGTACAAAATAACCCCATCCCTACCAAAAGAAATGCCAAATTACTACCACAAAGGCATTCTGGCCCTTGGCATGCTTTACAGATCGATTTCATTGGTCCCCTCACTAATATCAGTAGGGATAACAAATATGCCCTTGTGGTAACTAACGTCTTCTCTAAGTGGGTTGAGGCTTTCCTCACCAAGACATATACTGCAAAAGCCACTGCCAAAATCGTGGTGGGACAGATTTTCTCCGGGGGTGGCAACCTCTTAAGGTGGACTCTGACAAAGGAACCAGTTTTACAGGTGAGTTGATGAAAGAAGCCCTTGAACTGCTTGGAGTTCACCAAAAGTTCCACATACCATACCACCCACAATCATCAGGTCAAGTAGAGAGGGCCAACAGATGGATTAAGCAAATGCTTTCCAAATTTGAGGACAATCCCAAGGATTGGGATTCCCTACTGCCATTACTCCTTATGGCAATTAGCGGCACACCCTCAACCACCACTCAGTTGACACCCTTTGAGGTGATGACTGGCAGAAGTATAAGATTACCTGAACACCTGTTGTTTGATCTGCACACTACCACTGCAGATCGTGTCTCTGTGCCTGTGGATAAATATGTGGAAAAGTTGAGAAAAGACCCAATACACACTCATTTGTATGCTGCAAACTGCATGGGTAAAGCCCAGTAACAGTCCAAAATTCAGTTTTACAAACACGCACAAGGTGTCGATTGGCAAGTTGGAGATCAGGTAATGGTTCTCAGACTTGCGCATCCAACACACTCTTTCTCCAACAAGTGGGAAGGACCCTACCCAATTGTCAAGAAGCTCAGTCCAGCAGTCTATCAAATTAGACTCATGCAAAACAACAAAATGACTGGCAAATGGTTACATGCAAACCATTTGAAACTGCATAAAGGAGTATAATTACTTTTTCTCACCCTATTGGGTGGAATAGTACTAACCTTGCTAATGTTTGATTTTCCTTTTCAGATACACTGACAAGATGGCTATCTTGTTCCATTTTCTCCTCATCTCAGGAGTACTCCCCTGCATCCAAGGCATGGTAAAACACATCCTTCCTCATTTTTATCTGCCTGCAACTACCCCAGAGGGAGTATCCATCAATATTCCTGACAATTTGATTACAGTTCAGGAAGGTTCAGATGCCTACCTTGCTGCCTCAGTTGTTGCTCCTGATAAATCTACCCTACAAATTGAGTGGCAAACCAAGTCTCAATGACACATACTTCCTGTGGCCAAACTCTGCAAGGGAACTTTCCATGGATGGCCCAATGCAAAATTATCCCCAAATGGTATCTTGTCCTTGCACCAAACTTCTCTTAGACACTCAGGTTTATATAATATTACTGCCTTAATTGACCCTTCATATTGTAATATGCTTTCTAAGGAATCTGCCAGGAAATTGTGTGCCATACACAACATGGCCGCAGCTGCCATGTATTTATCTGTGTTACCCTTCACTGAGAAGGAACTTTTGGAATGTCCAAAACAACACTCTGGCCCTCATAGTGGTCTTGCAACCACTGCTTTACCTGGCACACTTATTAATAACTTGCAATATATGCATATACCTGTTTTGCTTAACTTGACTTACTGGAATATGGAAGAATTGGGTATGTGTTATACTACTTACATATCGTTATTTTATAGTACTTTGTTACTTGATAGCTTAGCAGCTTTTCAGATTCGTAATCAAGACCCTATTGCCAGGGTACACACCACCAAGCATAGAGGCAATTTTAGGAGAAAACTTATTTCTCAGACAGATGATTCGCAAAGTCATAAAAGAAACACATGTGACACATCGGAAGTCACTGGTGCCAAAGGCACCCTTACTGGTCTTTTTGGTACTACAATATCTATCTGGAATAAAGCAGACATTGCTACTATTAAAGCACCTTCACAGAAGTTTAAAGCTGATGTGATAAAAGCCATCATACCCCCTTTATTGCCTGGTGTGAATGGCCTTAGTCGAGAAGAAAAATATATTGGCCCAGATATTCAAACTGCACCATTCTGTGGTGCAAGCCCCTGCACTGCTCAAAATAGTTGCACAGGGGTCTGGCCAGGGTGATATTCAATGGAGTTGTGGAATGGTGCAACTTCTTTGAATATCGCACCCTGGCCACACCCAATGTGCATGGCGCAGTGGAACTGCACCAGCATTCATTCACATATCTGTACTGACTTGTACGGTATGGGCTGCATGCCCATTGGCTCATGCTCTGAACTAATGGGTGTGCAGCCCTACCGAGCTGTCAGTCAGCAGGCGGGCAACAGGCAGGTGGGTGCTGCCACCCCGCTGACGGGGAGTGGGTGGTGGGACTCCGTGGGTGGAGGGGTGGGGGCCACTAGATCACCAGGAATTCTGGATGTGGGGGTGAGGATGCCACCATGATTGGGCTACTTGGGAGATTTACATTGTGCCCGATCGGGCTACTTCTCGGGTGGTGGGGGAATGTGGCATTATGCCCGCACTGGGCTACTCGGGGTGGAGGAAGATGAACATTATGCCCATGATCAGGCTGCTTGGGGGGCTACAGAATACTGTTCTGCCCGATCGGGCTACTCGGGGGGACACTTCAGCCCGTGATTGGGGCATGGGGGGGCACCGCCAGGGGCAGCGGGAACAAGTGGAGGTCCACCCACAGGTGGCAGCTGCTGTGTTGAACCCTGCAATGCGGCGGCTCACCTGTAGGTGGCCCTCGACTTGTTCCTTTTTTTTCAGCGTAAAGTTGTGCAGGTGCAGGTAGGGGTTGCGCTTGCATAACTCTGCATGGCCCGGGCTGAATATCGGGCTGTGCAGTTTATGCATGGGCACACCCCCCCACCTGTGCCTGCATACATTACTGATGCGCACCAGCACATCGGGATTTGTGCAGGTGCACTTTTCCCTTTTCAATATCGCACCGGGTTGCATCAGTGGGTTGTGCATGGCACAATAGTGTTGCGCCATGCGCAACCCTTTTGAATATCTGGGCCATTGTGTATAATATGCATGACATTGCTAAAGCCTTTACAGATTCTAAAGAAAAGACTAACACTCTATTGCACAGAACAACAAGAAGGCAGATAAGCAATACATTGCCCATGAAATATTATGCTGTGCTATGGGTCATTTATTATCACTACCATCAACAATCTCTTCTGCGATCTGGAATCAGAAAGAATCCTTGATATCATACATGATAGATGTAGCTCTAAATGATACTGCTTCACTGCAAAACTCTTAACTGTGTTGCCATGTGTATGTGACAATCTGTTTCTATTCCTATTTCTAATACTAGGAATTTGGGATTTGTGACCAGGCACCCTAATACTGGTCCTTGCTTTACTTCTAAGAAATGTTTCATTAAGGATACTATGTTTGTGTTTTTCACTGTTTCTTTACCACATTTTGATCCCAATACAGCTATATTTGATAAACTAGCATCCGTTCACTCCATTGGGCACCTTGATGAGGACATCTACAGAGAATGCCTCGACTTGCCACCTCTTCTGGTTTTTCATCCACTTCTGGGTGCATGGGTCTCACCACACATGGACTGTTGTTCTAAGAAATGGTATATTTATTTGTGTCGATGTGACATATTTGATGTTATTAAACCTGTATGTGGATATTTCCCAGACAGTACTGATTGGTCCTTTTCCATGGACGATGACATCACCACCAATGGCACAGAATACCAGGACTCTTCATCTGCTCCAGACACTTCTTGATTTGTACCAGTCTTACAGGAAGGAGGTTCATCGGCTGTCAACATGGATTTCCAACCAGACTTTCCAAGTACAACTACAAAAATGGAGACTACTTAATCAGAAAATGCAATATAATTCAGATGGTGAATTTTGTGTGGTAACTAATTTTAAGCAATTTACTTATGGAACTCGGTTATGTGTTATTACTGAATCCAATTTTTGTTTCATCCCTCACCAGACAACTACTATGTGGCACACAGTTATCACCCCTGTTCCGCTTGTGGAACCAGATATCATTGATGGTGACCCTGATTATCTTCTTACTCTTTCAGAGTATTTACCTTACTTTAATGTGCATATTGATCCTCTGACTTTAACACTGAAGTCACTTTTAGACAGGAAAGACACACACCTCAACAACATCAACAATAATATGACCACAGCAAATGAAGAAATACATGATCTTATTAATGATGGTGATTTTAATAGTGCACTTACTAATACTTGGTTAGAAATTACCTTTAAAGGTTTTGTTATAATACAGGCCTTTTTGATATTTTTCCTTATCCTTATGCCCTGCTGCCTCCAGCGCACACTCCGCCAACATCGTGAGCAGCTGCAGTTCCTTTACAAGGCTCATTCATTGGTTCTGTAAATGACACCTGCTCTCTCTCCACTTCCCTACTTTTGTTTGTGTTGCCCCTTCTGTGGCAACAAGGGGAAGGAATGTTACATGAGGTCCCTGCACCCTAATTGATACCCTAGAGGTACACCGCAGACAGCTAGCATTTATGTATATGTTATACTAACATATAGGGCTAAGGACATCTATCGTACAAGAGTAGATGTCAGGATATGTATGCATATGATTGCTATATGCTTTACTTTCTAATATACACATGTATTTCTTGCTTACAAGATGTTAGGACACTTGTGTCCTTGTAGTATTATGATATATGAGTTGGCATTGCCATCTTCTGATGATTTGTATTAGTACACGGCTATGTACAAATTGTACTTTCTTTTTTTCCACAAAGTGATGACTATGACAGAATTGTATAATGGTATATAGGACTGTGGAGCCACCTCTAATTTAACCAATAGGGCTCATCTCTGTAACTAGAAATGTTTCTATCTTACAGTAACTTTGGTAACTATCTTAGGTATATAATGTAAGACATTAGGTCTTTTACATTGGAGACCCAGAGATTTCTACATTCCTCAAGGTATAGAGAATGCATTGCATTGGCTCCCAGTTCCTAATGGTAAGAAATGCTTAGGGTAACTGTGATTTTCCTTTTGGTAGTAATAAACAAGATTAATTTCTTGTATGCAATGTATTTGTGATTTCTTGCATTCCCATTATTGCCAAGACAGTGAGAGTGAGAGTTTATGCCTCCTGACATACCTAAGAAATAGACTGGAACATAGCTCCTGTGGATACAATAATAGCTGTATTAGAAAGACCACCCTTCCTGATGAAGGTGTTAAACCTTCTTTATTTTGTAAGGAAGACTGATTGGCCCAGAGGACACTGTCTTCCTCTAGAGGGGAGGCTTGGCAACTGTTATGCGAAGTTCATGCACCCTACCTGACCCTCTAGTGTATACCTTAGACAACTCTTAGATCATATATCATGCATAAGTTATATTAACCCATAGGGCACAGGCATCTACCATATAAAAGTAGATGTCAGGATATGTAACGATTGTCATTCACTTTACTTTCTCTAATGCATGGAAACTGCATGTAGTAGGCCAAAACATGTATGTTGTTGTCATTTTCCGATACCTTAGTATGCATTGCCACCTTTTGGATTTGTGTATAATTACACCACATCCTGTATTTTTCATGTACCATCTGTACCTTCTTTCTTCTAAGAAATGACGATCTTAGCAAAATTGTACAATATTATCTACAACTGTTGAGCCACCTTATTTTTAGCCAGTATGGCTCATCGCCTGTAACTAGAAGTGTTTCTATCTTCTCGTAACTATGGTAATTATCATAGTATATAATGTAATGAATCACGTATATTCCTCTGAGACCTTCTTCACTCCTTGGTGTATAGGGAAATGCTATGCTCTGGCTCCCAGTTCCTTATAGTAAGAACTGCTTAGGGCAACTGTGATATCCTTTGATAGTAACAACATATATATATTACTGATATGCAACTTGTCTGTGACTTCTTTGCATCTCTAATTATCACTAAGAACCTGATCAGGGTTAGAGACCCTAAAAATTTGGAGACCGTGTGAAGACAATTTAGATGGAACAAAGTTTGACTTGTTGCTTGAGAAATTTCCCTTTCTGAGGGGACAGTAGGTGTGCACACCCATATCATCTCTCCCATTATTTTATCCTCCGTAGCAACTTGTAAAGTCTGGCTGTTAACTGGGCATGGTCGATGCCAACTCACCGCACCCAAGGGCAGTTTTGAATTACCAGACTATGAGAGTAAAGAAGCCCACTCGACTGCTGGTTTTGACTGTCATGGATCGATACATGACACAGCTGCAACTTACTGGTTCTGATTTTGAGCTTCCCGATTGATTATTGCCAGTAATACAATGGCCACTACATCAAATATATAAGCAGACTTGAGACTAGCCATCTCAGACTTCCTTGCCTCCCATGGAGGATGGATGGACTTTGTGCTAGACACAAGTCAATCTGAAAACCCCGTACTGGGGATTGCAACCTAGTACACAGAGATGAGACAAACAGCCAAAAAGTGTGACACTAAAGGGCTGTTGGTCACGGCTCTCTATGCTGCTTTAGAAGCCTCTGATTCGAGGTTTCATTTCCTCAAACTGCAACTCTTGTCACATAAGAGACAGATGGTATTGCAGGCTACTGAATGTTTGAGAAAAGAGGAGGGACTGGAAACTGAACTTCAGTCCCTGCAAAATGAGAAACAGACTCTTTTGCACTGTTCTGTTAAAGGTAATCAACAGGAACTATGTACGTTGATAGATGAATGTGAAAGTTTGAGACATGATAAGAGACAGGTGTTACAAATGAACGATTTGTTAAGTAAAACTAACAATCATCTTCGAGATGACTTGGACAGACTCCAAGATGACTTGAACCAGGTACATGATGAGTTGGATATGGAACATAGGGACTACTGTGAATTGAGCACCACATATAGAGTGATCCAGAAACAGGTTACAAAGGGTGTGGAACAGAATATTGCAAAAGTTAGTCACGAAGAATGTGAAAATAAGATGGTGAAACTGCACCATCAGTGGGAGGCTTTAACTGGTCACATTAAAGTGATGGGTTGCTACACCCCCATCCACATCATGTCATCCAGGGATGATGAGTCTGACGACCCTGCCACTCACAAGATAGTGGAGCCCCTTGCTTCAACAGCACATCCCTACATCATCAACTCGATGATGAATATCATGTGCGATGCCAACATGGTGACCCTCATGATAGGGGTGAGGCTTTGGTGTACAATTGCCCTCTCAAAGCCTGCCATTGGCACCTCTAGTTGCTATTATTTCTGTGAATGATAAGGAGGGGATTGAGAAAATGATCAAAGATACTTTGCATGATATCGATGTACCTGAGAAAAGCAAATGAACCCTCTGTATGCAGATAAAACAAATGCTGTGGGACAGTGCTATTCAGGATACCATGGTCCATACTTTGGCCGATGCCTCAGTGGAAGCAGCCCTCTGGGTGCTTGAGATACCCTTCCTCCCCCTCTCCCCCTGACTGTCCCAGAAATCCCCTACAGATGGCCCACTCTGTTCTGCAGATTGCTGATAGCATAGGCCGTATGAGTCCCACTGACAACCTCAGTTGTTATTTGGAAAAAGTACACTCCAAATGTGAAATGCTCAGCTTGGTGGCTGACTGTCAAGTACAGATTTTCTGACAGACTATTGATTCTAGCCTATTGGCAAAACTTCCTGATTGTGGTCCACCATGATAACTGAGCTACTTTTGACCAAATCACATCTGAACTCCTAGCCGCACAGAACCTAGGTGTGGTTTGGGTGATGCTAGCCTACCCTGTAAAACAAAATGCAAAAGAAAGTCCCGCAACTTTACATCAGAGGCTATGGATGGCATGCCATGCAGGCAAACACCTTGCAGGAGAGGCCATGGATACCGACCTCATAGAGTACCAAAACTTTGGTCCTTCAGAACATGATCCCAGCCATCCAAGAGGAGGTAGAACCAACAACTTTCTCTACTATGGACAATTTTGCCAACATTCTTCAGAAAAGGGAGTGGATATACCAGCTCTGCATTCAAGACCTCAACTCCGGTTTGAAAAAGGTGGCCATGGTACAACCTACTGAGAAGCTTACAACCCACTATACTGTAGAAGACAAGGCCCATGAGAAGAGGCCTACCCCTTCAAGCAACCAACAGCATCACCAGTCCAGAGGTGGAAACCAGAACCAGAACAAAAACAAATGTAATTGGAATTTTGACTTCAATTGGGGCAATCAAAACAATCGAACATGTCCCTCATATAGAGAGATCACAGAGGAAAACTGAAACCTCTGAAACCTTCTTGGCCAGGTCCACTCTGTAGAACACATGGTTGTGGCATGAACTCTTGTGGCTATTGGCCCAGGAGAACAGGCCTGAACATGCAACAAAAATTTCAGAACCACGGGTCATCAGGACAAAGCAGGCCTGAACACTGATGCCACTCCTTTTATAGCAGCCATCCAGCACAGGGATGAGGTCCACCGAGACCAGGTCCAACTGCTCTTCCAGGAGTACCCTGCTGCTGGCACTACAGACTGACAACTACAGGCCCCAGTACATATTGTGAACAAGCTGGCATTGGACACAAACGTAAGGCCTTGCACCGAGACCATGGTTGGGGCTTCCCAATGCCAATGTTTTGGATACAGGCATGGCTGTGTCTGTATTATATGATGATGATCCAGAAAACTCTCTTTCACCCACTGGATGGAGGACCAAAACTTCTGGCATAGATGGTAAAAAGCTATCTACGTATCACTCTGTGTTCCTATCAGTGATGATAGGCAACCTGAAGGTGTACCATACCTTCCAGCTTATGGTACTGCATTACCATCCCAGTATCATAGGAATTGTCTTCCTTGCACCACACGGCTGTGTGGTTGACCTCACAAATATGATATTAATCCAAATCAAATGACAATACCATACTATCATGATTTCTGATTTGCACATGGTTGCAGCCATAACCACTAATGACAAGGAATATGACGTCATTACTCTATTTCAGAACCATGAGTTCTTTAAGAGACTCCTCCCCATCCTGCAGAAGCATCTGGATGCATTTGTCACAAACAAGCATGATTGTGGTAGAATGCACATTGTCATCGAAATCCCATGCCCAGCCCATGAGAGGCAAAGGCAATTCCCGTTTCCCGCTGAGGCCTGACCATCTCTCAGAGAAACCATTCAGTCACTCCTCAAACAAGGTGTGATCAGGACTTGTGTCTCTACTGCCAACTCCCCTGTATGGCTTGTGAAGAAACCTAGGGGGAACTTAGAGACTTATAGTCGATCATTGGAGACTTAACCAAGCCACTCCTAGCTGCTTACCTATAGTAGCCTCAGCATCTGATGTGCTCAAGTTGCTGACTGCTGATCACAAGTGGTTCAGCGCCCTTGACATCTCCAGTGGTTTCTGTTCACTGCCATTGGCCCTTTGAAGGTAGGCAGTACACATGGACATGTTTGAACAGGGGTTCCACAATAGCCCCTCTCTCTTCCATCTGCACATGATGGACATTCTGGAGGATTTTTCTGTGCCACAATGTATTCTGCAACATGTGAATGACCTCTTGCTAGCAACTGTCACCCAAGAACAACACTTTGACCTCTTGGATGAACTACTGACATTTCTGCAGAGGGCAGGCCTCAAACGCAACCCTGCAAATGCAGATCTTTGCCAAACAGAAGTTATCTTCCTTGGCTTATGCATAACAAACAAAGGCAGAATCCCAGCCTGGAAAAATATCCAAGGTCTACAAGATTTGCCACTCCCTACCAATGTGGCTACCCTCAGATGTGTTCTGGGCATGGTCAACTATTCCAGGGACTTTATTTATGACTTTGCACAGAAGGCCGCCCATCTGTATGAGCTTCTGAAAAAGAATGTGCCCCAGACTTGGGGCTCTATGCACACTTGGGCTGTGACATCATTGAAACAGGCCTTGACATCTGCTTCAGCCTTAGTGAACCCCTATCCAGCATTGCCCTTCCATCTGGAATAAGCCACTTCAGACTTTGCTACAGTATGTCTGCTGTCCTCACTCAGAAAGTCAATGGTACTCTAAGATCTGTTGCATATGCATCCCAAATGTTGCCACCACTGAAGCAGAAGTACAGCCTTTGTGAAAGGAACCTCCTATCCACCTACGGGGCTGTCAAACATTTTCTGTATATCATCAGGTTCTCACCAATCATTATCAACACTAATCATACTCCCACAACTTTCTTGCTTTCAGATCGAGTGAAGGATGGACCAATAACCAACACCAGACTGACTCACTGGCACTTCTTCTCCAGGGCCATGACTTCCAGGTCCACCCTACCAAAATGCCTTCCATCTTGGCCCATGGACTCCTTTATCAAGGAGAACTCCTTAACTTCACACTGCAACCACCAGTAGCCTGTGATGTGGGTGACTGCAATTGAGCAACACCAAAAGGGTAACTCAATTGTGGCATCCATCAAAAGGTCTACCTCTTGGGTAGAGCAATTGGATGGGGGGGTGGGTGATGGCAACAACAGGAAGTCACTACATGTATACGTGCACGGGGGAGCGAGCGTGCTACTGTACAAGTGCATGGGGTGGGAGTGAGCATGCATGGCAATGGGGTGGGAGGGGATTTGAGGGGTGGCACTGCAGTAGACTGCCAACCCTGCCCCATGGTGTAGAGGGCTGGCACATGGCCTCCATGCCTAGGGTGCTAGGCTCGAGTACGGGCTCAGGTTCATTTTTGATGCCCAGCCTGAATTTAGTTATTTTATACATTTCACCCCCCCGACATGCACCTCCCTGGAGTTCAGAATCCTTTAGTTGGGGGGGTGTGGAGAACAAAGCCCTCCATGGGGTGGATCTGGGGGCACAACCCCCCCTGCATAAATGTAAAAAATACAAGTCCCCTGTGCTACTTTGTTGTGATCCAGGGAGTCAGAAAGCCAAAATTGATTTTCAGCACTCTGACTTCACTATAATGGTAGTTGCCCTTTGGTGGTCACCGTTATCACATAGAACCCAACCACCTGAACTGCCTGACCCAGGCCCATTTCTTCCAGCTACTTCCAAGCTCCTCCAGGACACTTCCCTGTGTCATGTTTTTACAGATGGCTCAACCTCATACTACAAAGGAGAACTGGTAGCTGGACTTGGAGTACTCATTGCATATCCCAATGGTAACACTGTTTGAATATCCAAACATTGCAGTGTGGCATCATCACAATATGCAGAACTGGCAGCTGTGGCCTGTGCCCGCGAGTTCATATAACATGGTACTGAGAACACCATAATTTTTGTAAACTGTAATTGGGTCTGCTACTCTCTCACAGAATTCCTACCAATCTAGAAGAACAACTCCTTTGCATCTTCTGATGGCACCCCAGTGAACTATAAAGCACTTGTGATTTATATTCACGAATTGGCCCAAACCTTCCCACACAAACTCTTCATCCACAAGGTCAAGGCCCATTCCAAATCAGATCCTTACCACTCCTTCAGTGACAAAGCAGATACTCTTGCAAAAGAGTTTGCTCATGGGGGGGAACACTTGGATGATAAACCATCCAGATGCCCTAGCAGCCATCCATGTGTCATCTATCATGAAGAAACCTGAACTCTTCAGTCCATTAGACTTGCCCACTGCACAACATTCAGACTCAGAACTCAAAGAAGTGTTCTGATTCATTGACAAAGGAACTGAACAAGATTTACCTACCCATAGTCCATACAAGAGGCATGCCAGTAGGTTACATCTGTCACCAGATGACAAATTGATCTGGTATCAGCCAGAAGACGTACCCTACAAATTGTGGGTGGTCCCTTAAACTCTGAGATCTGAATTTCTCCACCAGGTGCATGACACCCCTACTGATGGACATCAGGGAGTTGAAAACACACTCCAGAGACTTAAAACTGATGGTTGGTGGCCTGGCATCACCAAAGATGTCAGACACTGTATTGACAATTGCCTGATCTATGCTCAGAAAAAAACAATACCAACCAAATGTAATGCCAAGTTACTGCCACAAAGACATTCTGGCCCTTGGCATGCCATACAGATCAATTTTATTGGTCGCTTGACCAGTACCAGCAGGAACAACAAGTATGCACTTGTGGTTACTGACCTCTTCTCCAAGTGGGCTGAAGCTTTTCCTACTAAAACTTGCACTGCAAAAGCTACTGTCAAAACCCTGGTGGAACAGATTTTCTCCAGGTGGGACCAACCTCTGAAGGTAGACTCTGATAAAGGAATCATCTTTACAGGTGAGTTAAAGGAGAAGACTCCTGTATATTTATCATATGGATATGTCTGATGTATTTATTATATATTACATCAGTTGCTTTACATATATGTCAATAAGAGATCAGTCATTTCTTCTGTTGCAACAGATATCTAGAGTCTGAGGCTCTGACACAAGGTAGTAAAGTGTCAAGCAAGCCTCCATTTACGTGCAAATGAGTCACTTGTAATACAGCCCCTGCCATTCCCTGATGTCACTGCAGCAACAGTGCAGAAGAAAACATAAGGGTATCAATGCTGTCTATCCTGATTTTAGTTTAAGTTTGCAATGGCTTAAAACAGTTCTGTCATGCAGCTCACTCAGGGAGTAGTACTTGTAGCCTTAATATTGTATGTGTAGAGCAAATAATACATCTAATAGTATTTCATTCACAGGAAACAAAATCTGTTTCTTTGTACTGCTCATTTCTCTCTGTGAGACAGTTGGAACATGTTGTGGAGAGGAGTAGACTTGAATCAGTCAATGAATCAGACAATTAAGCAGTCAGTCAGTCAATCTGTATTGAACCAGGTGAACACCCTTGAAAAGATTCATTTACAAGGTGAGCCTGGGCAGTTTCCCAAAGGATCACACAAGACTGATTCCTCCTTTGCACAAATGATAGACACACCCTTTCAGTAGCCTGAAAGTGGAGAGCCAGATCACTTACTTTACAAAGTACATTGTTTTACATTTCAGATGCTCCTTAAATCTAAGTTTCTGACTGGAAATACCAAGACACAGAATGCATATGTCATGGGAGGAATGAGCTAAGCAAATACAGAGTACTGCACACACTGAGACTGATTAGTTTCTTTACCTACAACAGCTGAAGTGTAGCATCTGATTTGTGAGGGACATCTTACTTCAAATGCTGACATTACAAAGTGTGGGGGGGTGGGAGCTGCCACAGCTTGTCCTCAGTACCTTCAAAGTGAAGTGCTGTAGCTCTCACATCACTGCTAATAATGTATAATGGGAATGGGGGCACTTTTAAAGTCATGGACCTGAGGGGCCATCACAGTTCCCAAGGAGGTTAAGGGAACTTGTTAAGGGTTAAAGAGTAAGGGACTCTAGTAGGATTTGAACCAGAGTCTCCCAATTCTTGTGCCTGTGCTTTAACCACTACATGACCCATCTTCCATATGCTGCAGCTGATGCTTTCCTGGTAACCTATTCCTTGTTATAACTGAACTCTTTTTTGCCTTACAGCAGCCATTCAATCACTGACTGCCTAGTTACAAAGGGAAAGGGGCATATTTGCAAGATTGTTTCTCACTGCTGGTGTCAATCAAAACAGAGAATGCTAATACACACAGAGCATAATACAACAGCTGTATAATGCCACTTAAAACTGTTGTTGTACCCAGAGTCATTTATTGGGAAAACGGTTCTTGCTAACAGAAGCTGTAACACAACAACACATACAGGCACTTCCTTATATGAATACTGTATATACCTCAGATCAGTGCTGCATCACACTCGCATGGTCCTAGTCCCTATCAGACCTGCACTTCAGGATGTGCATAACACTTAAAGGGTTCCTCCATTACTCAAGTGGGATTCGGCACATTGTGGGTTTGGTTTACTGGTGCCTACAACTGTTATATCATATTTTTCACAGTAATATTTGATTTCCTTGCCTGTACATATTGTATATTTTGTTTACTGAGTATTCTGTGTATTACTTGCTCACTGGATGATGCAATCACACATTGTACACTGTGTCTACAATTTGTTTGGTTTGTACCAAATCTTCTCATGCCCGATATTGAAACCTTGTATTCACTGTTCTCAAATGGACCTATGCATTAAACCTGTATATTGTGCTTACTATTGTTGCTTGTATTAAATCTGTTTCATGTGTATTACTGTTAACTTGTACTCCACTGTCACCCTGCACCATGTGTTATGGCCCGGGTCATGCCTGAAAACGGTCCCTGGGATCAGTGCACTCACCCCGTTATCAAAGTCATAAATAAATAAAACTGCATTTAGTGCAGCACCTTTATCTGTTGCTCTGATTACATCATCCTAAAGCAGAACTGATGGAAAATGGAGGACAGACACATTGGTAGCTTCTGGGAGCTGTATATTTTTATTTATAATCTAGATTTGGACAACAATAGGACTGCTGGCAACAGGAGAAGGCACACAACCGTTATACATAAGTAGTTGGGAAAATATTGGTGTGAAACTATGGAAGATGTCCCCTTTAATGAAAGAAGCACTTAAACTTCATGGGGTACACCAGAAGTTCCACATACCTTACCATCCCCAATCTTAAAGTCAAGTAGAGAGAGCCAACAGACAGATTAAGCAAATGCTTTCCAAATTCATTGAGGACAATCCCAAAGATTGGGATTGTTTGCTGCCTTTACTCCTTATGGCAATCAGGGGTACTCTTTCAACCATAACCCAACTGACACCCTTTGAGGTGATGACTAGTAGAACCATGAGATTTCCTGAGCATTTGTTGTTTGACCTGAACACCCCCACTGCAGATAGAGTGTCTGTAGACAAGTATGTGGCCAAACTAAAAGAAGATCTTGTTAAGACCCATTTGTATGCAGCTCACTGCATAGGCAGAGCCCTGCAACAGTCCAAAATCCAGTTTGTCAAACATGCACAAGAAGTGGATTGGCAAGTTAGAGACCAGGTAATGGTACTCAGATTTGTTCTCTCTACACATGTCTTCTCCAATAAATGGGAGGGACCCTACTCCATTGTCAACAAACTCAGTCCCACAGTCTATCAAGTTAGACTTTGTGAAACAAGAAACCTACTGACAAATGGTTGCATGCAAACCAGTTAAAGCTTTATAAAGGAGTATAATGACTTTTCCTAACCCCATTGGTTGTAATTGTACAAAATGACTACTGATTTCTCATTTTTCCTTACAGGTATTCTTGCAAGATGGCTATCTTGTATTTGATTCTCCTCACCTTAGGAGTTTTCCCCTGCATTCAAAGCACAGTGGATCGCATCCTTCCATATCTAGACCATCCTCCTGCTACAACCCCAGAAAGAGTATCCATTACATTCCCAATGAAATTGATCACTGTACAGGAAGGTAAAGATGCCTACCTCACTGTCTTGGTTGTAGCCCATGACAAATCTACCCTACAAATTTAATGGCAAACAAATTTTAATGGACAAACCCTCCCTGTTGTCCGCCTGTCCAAAGGAACTTTCTATGGCTGGCCAAATGCCAGAATGTCTCCAAATGTTACCTTATCTCAGCAACTAACCAATCATAGACATTCAGGTTTATATAACTATATAGTTTTGATTGACCTTGCCTATTGTGAGAGTTTCTCCAAAGACTGTGGGGAGTAGTGCAATGCACTGACTGTGGGGCAGCAGTCTTCCAGGAGTCTTTCCGGAAGCTGAGATGCTGCCCAATTTGCAGACAACTCTCTGCTCTGAGGGAGGAGGTTGCACATTTTCATACCACACTGGACAGTAGTAGGGGAACCTCCCTCCCTCTCCCAGGGAGTACCAGGGCCACCACCACTGTCTCAGAGATTGCCAAGAAAGGTCACTGGTTGGACCACAGTGGGCTCAGGAGGGTGAGGGTGGTGGAACAGAGGCACATCCAGTCAGTTGTACCACTCCACAATCCATGCACCATTCTGGTGGAGCACAGTTCCCCTATGGTTGCACACGCAGAGGAGACTAAGGAGGTTGTGGATAACTGTCGCAAGGGAGGCCCACAGGAAGGAGGCAGAGGACACCACAGGGAAAGGAAGCAGCTCCTGGTGGGGGACTCAGTTATTAGGGGGATAGAACTGGGGGGAGCAGGGAAAAGTGAAGTAAGGTGCATGCCTGGTGCCATGGCTTGGAGGGACAGGAAGTGCATCCTCAGGATCATGAGAACAGCTGCACGGGAAAAGGAGCTGGATGTAATTGTCCACCTAGGGATGAATGACTTGGCTCAAGATGGGATTAGAGCAATGCAAGAGGAGTTTGTGGAGTTGGGGAGGGGTCTTAGGCAAGTAGCACACACAGAATCCTTCTCAGAGGTGCTGCCTGTCTATGGCATGGGTGAGGTGAGGGTACTCAATGCCATGCATTTCAATGAATGGTAGAAAAAGTGGTGTGAAGCACAGGGGGTTGGCTTCATTGGGGACTACGGTTCCAGCTGGAGGGATACCAGCCTATACTGGCAGAATGGTCTGCATCTGTCCAGCAGGGGTGGGGTGAATGGGGGAGGGGAGAGGGGAGAGGAGAAGAGTTAGTATTTGGGTGGGAGGGAGAGACTCCTGGTGGATGGAGAGAGTGGGGGGTTCTTGGATGAGTGGAGAGAGGTTATCAAAATGGGTGTTAAAGAGGGGTGGTGAGAAGAGTATAGTTTGCAAGAGAAGGCAGCTTAGTATGGACATATGCATTGTGGCTATGCTTTGCTGGAATCGAGCTTGGTATAGGTGAAGTGGTGGCCACTGGAGGCAAAAGCAGATAATCTGCAGATATAGATCTTTTCTGGGTTTTGAGGACTAGCAGCCACTAGAGGTGAGATTCGGTAATCTGCAGATGAGAAAGTTGCCTGATAGGTTTTTGCCATCATGTGATGGCTGCAATAAAGGTCCATGTTGGCCAAGGGTGGTGGTGGGGCAGCTGACACAGAGCATCTGCGGGGTCCTTCTTGGCTGTTTCAGCCAAGTGTGGTGGAGCTCCTGGAATTGTACCTTAGGCAAGCTGTGGAGGCTGTGGGGAAGGGCTATGTTTTACTGCCCTTGCAACCCCTTGGGGGAGCCAAATCTTCCTTGTGGAGACCTGTGGAAACAGAGGAGAAAGAAGCTAGCTTTATAGCCGGTATGGATAGTGGTGTGGCTGAACAGGGGAAGGGGGTCATGATAGTGCAGACTAGCCCTGACTGACAATGCTAGAGAAATGCTGACCCAGCTAACAGGAGATGCTGCTTGTAAATTAATAGTGTGCTGCGTATCAGCATGGCCAAGTAGGCAGTGTAATGAAAGGCTTGGGGAAGTTGGAGTGAGAGAGCTATTATTTTTACCAGAAACTATGAAATTAAGGGCACAATTAATTTGTCTTTCAAACAAGGTAATTTGACTACAAACAAGCGTGTTCTGCTATTGCTCCGATGATACACAATTAAATTGTCTTACCAACAAGGTAATTTGGCTATAAAAAAGTGTGTACTGTTAAGCAGCATATTATTATTTCTTTTGGCTGGGGCCTTGCTGCATTTTGTGGCTGTGGACTAATAAAAGCAGTCTAGATGCACCGGAAAAAAAACAATTCAAAATTAAGCAACAGATTAAGGCAGTCTGTTTGTCTCGAGGTGCCCAGCTAGACCAGCATTAAACAATTAAAGTAGCAACTGTATGAGGGCAGTCTCTATCACTTAAGGTGCTCAGTTTGAAATGTGCAAAACAAGTTAATTTGTCTGTTATACAAGCCTGGATGCAGAAATAGCAATCCTGGGCAACGCCGTCATTCGGCATGACCGCCAGGGGAAAAAAAGGGGGAGGCACTGCTATGTTCATCTCCTCTCTCCACCAGTTCACCCCTGTCCAGCTCCTTCTGACCACACCATCCATAGACTCCTTGCTAATCAAAATCTCACTACCGCACACAATTCCAGTATAAATAGCTGGGTCATACTGCACCCCAGACACCCCTATGCCAGCCGTACTGGACCACCTGGGCACCCTAAAGTCACTCGCATTGGGGGTGAGCTACACATCCTTGGGGACTTCAATTTTAACTGGCTCTCCACTGCTAACTCTAAGCTACATAGCCAGGTAAATGCCCTAAACATGACACAACAAATATCTGTACCCACACACTTAAATCACAAATCACAGAACCACTCCCTTTTAGAATGGGCCCTTACCTCCCACCCCCATAGAATACTTGAAGCCGAACTCCATCCAGACTCTTTAAGGGACCACCACATGATCTATGTGGTAATTAAAAAATAATTGCAGCCCAAAGCACCTCCCCCACAAACACTGCTTACCAGGTCATTCAAATCACTCGACCTTGGAGCACTCTTAAATGACCTATCAAATGTTGATTGGTCCTGCATCCCACAGGCACCCTCCATTGACACTGCCGTAGAGCTCTTCAAGTCCAGATTTCTAGCCATCTGGGATTACTATGCCCCACTCAGAAGGGCAATAGTAAGGGGTGCCCACCTGCCCTGGGTCACAGCAAACATCATAGACCAACTCCATGCCAGGGACCAGGCCTGGAAAACATACAAGACAACTGGCATCCTGGCGGCTCTCCAACTTTTCCCCTCACTCTGTAACTCCTGCACAACAGTTCTATGACAGGCTGAAGCCAACTACTTCAAGGTCTCCTTCCACACAAATATAAACCACCCAGCAAAATTCTGGAAAACAATCAACTCACTTTTCTCCCCACCCAGCCCCCCACCCCAGCCCTCAATGTAGAAAGCTCCATCATCACTGATCCAGGTGCAGTGTCCTCATTTTTAACACCTTTTTCACTAGCTGTGCATCCTCTCTCCTATCCTCCCTCCTTCCCCACTCCACAAGCCCACCCCCTACCTCTCCACCCACCTCCCCAGCCTCCAGCTTTACCTTTTGCCAGGTTACTCTGACCGAAGTGCTTAAAGCCCTGCAGGTTCTCAACCCTTCCAAAGGCAAATGCCTCATGGGTCTGGACTTCAAAATGCTCCACCTATCTGCCCCTGCCATCACTGCCCCACTGGCCACTCTCTTCAATCTCTCTTTCTCGCATGCTGAAATCCTATCTGACTGGAAGCGTGCCACCGTCATCCCACTCCCTAAAGGTGGAGACCCCTTCTCACCGGGAAACTACCACCCTATATCCCTACTCCCCATCCTAGCTAAACTACAGGAGCACCTCGTTCTCTCCCAACTTGCCTCCTTTCTCGACTCCTCCTCTTTCTTCACACCATACCAGTCTGGATTTATGAAGTTGCACTGCACCATCACCTCACTCCTAAGGCTCACAGACACCATCCTCACAGGAATTGAACATGGGCACACCACCTCAGCTATCTTTATCAACCTTGCCAAAGCCTTTGATACTGTCTCCCACGCCATTTTGCTGTCCAAACTCTCCCATGCTGGACTTTCTGAAGCAGCCACCAGCTGGTTCCAATCCTATCTGACAGGCAGGTCACAAGCAGTAAAAATAGGCTCTTGCACTTCTGTCCCTCTCCCTGTCACCTGCGGGGTCCCCCAGGGCTCGGTCCTTGGCCCATTATTGTTTTCCATTTTTCAAATGACCTGCCCTCAGCTTGCCCACACACATTCATTCACATGTACGCTGATGACATTGTAATGTTTGCATCAGGTCCCTCTACCTCTGATGCAGCTGCAGGACTCCAGGAGGACTTCAGTGCTGTTCAGCTTTGGTTTCAATCGAACCAGCTTTTTCTTAATCCCAAGAAAATTGTCTCACTAACTTTCATCACACGGCAACGACTCTCACGTCTCTCCTTAACCCCCACTTTCCACACCACTGACGGGTCCCTCTTGGAAGACTGCACCTCCTTCAGGTACCTTGGGGTATGGCTTGACCAGCACCTTGACTTTTCTGTACATATCAACTCAATCCACAAAAAACTTCATCCCAAACGGGGCGCTGTATATCGCAACAGGGTCTGCCTCCTTTTGCCAGCCTGCAAAGCAATCATACAGAAAATGATCCTCCCAATTATTGACAATAGGGATGTAGTCTACAGCACAGCCCCTAAGTCCACCTTAACCAGACTAGATCCCCTCTTCCATTTCTTCTGCCGTAATGCCCTAGACTGCTCACCCACTACACTTCACTGCATCCTTTACAAGTCACTTGACCTGACGTCACTTCAGGAATGGAGACAGGCCCACTGTGCCAGTGTTATAGCAAAATTCTGGGCACAGTCCCTTCCCTCATACCTTGAGTCCACCCTCTCTGTTCAGCCCCCCTCTGCATACATGCTCAGGAACACAGACTCCACACTCCTTTATATCCCATGCATGTGCACATCTAAAGGCCAAGATGCCTTCAGCTTCCGTATGTCCAAACTGTGGAACTCCTTGCCGGCAGACATTTGGCATGTAGACAGCACTCAGCATCTCACCCATCTCCTCAAGGCACATTTCTCCTCCACCTGCTCATGCACCTAGCTCGTTCCCGCCTTGCTGCACTCATCCACCTGTTTGCATGGGGCTTTCAGCCTGCACCTCAAATAGGTATTATATGTAAATGTATGCTAGGCATTTCAGTTTCTATTAAGAGTTGTAGTGCTAATTCACCTGCTTGTTACTCCGATCACCCATCTACTTTGTAACCATTTGGGATATTGACTCTGTAGCCTATTGTACTGGAGCTGCCTTTGTGTATTTGTTTATTGTACTGTATATATTCCTACTTTTGTTTGTTGTATTGTATATATTCCTGCTTCCCTTCCCCCAGGACACATCTGGAATCAAGTGGTTACTGCTCAGCATGCCTTACTGGTAAAACTCTTAAATAAATAAATAAATAAAATTGCTATCTCTTAAGGTGCACTGCTAAAATAGTAGAAAAGCTTTGCATTTGGCTAAGGATAAGCTGCTCAAAAATTATCTGCATATCTCTGGTGACACAAAAAGGAGAGCTTTCTTCTTTTAAAAATGGTGCCAAAACAAGTCCTTCTCAGCCGTTTCAGCCGAGCGCAGTGGAGCTCCTGGAATCGTACCTTAGGCAAGCTGTGGAGGCTGTGGGGGAGGGCTGTGTTTTCCTGCCCTCGGGACCCCTTGGGGGACCCGAATCTTCCCTGCAGAGACCTCACCCCAAAGCTAACGCATCTCCTCTCCCTTCCCCCATTCTCCCCATCCCTCCCACCTATTTATCCCTTACTACACCACCCACCACCATCCCTGTCTGCTCCACTTCACCCTCCTCAGGTTGGAGGCTCTACTATGATGCTTGAACCTACATGCACCACCCTCCAAGCACTGTTCTAGCGCATCCAAACTCTTGCCATTACTCACCTTCTCTTGCTTCTGGTGGGTGACATACATCCCAACCCTGGCCCCCAGGTTCCCAGGCAAATCCCTAACTTGCCCCCCACTTCTCCAGGCCTGCCCTCTTACCTCACCCCAGACTCACTCCCCAAGGTCCTCAGCATTTTCCATGTCAACATGGAGGGGTAGCTATATATGTCCATCAATCAATTGATAGTGAAGAAATCACAGATGGTATCGATCTTGAAACTCTATGGATTAGAATAAAACTCCAGTTAGGCCCACCATTTATTCTGAGTCTAGTATACAGACCTCCCTCCATGAATCCTGATAATGATGGAAAATTATTACATTATCTTAAAAACCTTGACCCATCAAAAAGCTATGTAATTATGGGAGATTTCAACTTAAACAGTGTAAATTGGGATCACGTATCTGCAATAGATAACGTTGATAGATGTTATGTGGAGTTATTTAACAAAATAGGTTTGGAACAACTGGTCCAAAATAATACTAGGGCAATAGAATATTAGATCTTATACTAACAAATATTGCCCATTGTGTAACCCAAATTGATGTTAAAGCACCATTAGGTAACAGCGACCATAATACTGTTCAATTTCAAATTACAAATAGTAAACCCATGCTAGCTACTGGTATAACTAGAATCTTAAATTTCACCAAAGCTAACTTTGTAAACATGAAAAATATTATAAGATGTTGGGATTGGCAGGTTTTATTTACAAACTTATCAGTAGAGGCTAAATGGCAGTTATTGGTTAACAAATTGAAGGACCTTATCAAAACAAATATTCCTACTAAAAGCAAATATGAATCTAATCACAAACCTACACCTGGATGGATGTCTTCTAAAATAAAAACCTTAATAAAAAAAAACTATACAAACAAATACAAAAAGGTTTCACGCATCTCAATTTGAAATATAGAGATTTATTAAAAACAATAAAAACTAAAATAAGACTAGAAAAAATCCAATTTGAACTAAGATTAGCATCAAGGGTGAAGGACAACAAGAAATCTTTTTTTCTTATATTAACAAAACCAAAGGTAATTCAAAGACTATTGGCCCATTTACCACGCAATCTGGTTGTGTATCAGATAAACATGAAACAGCAGATATTCAGAATCAATATTTTTCTTCAGTTTTCAATATTACTTCCATGGTAAAATAAAAGAACTGGTTGGCTCCATACCTGGCAGATTTGTAATTCAGCCTAAAGATGTTTTAGACAAACTTAACAAAATAAATATCAACAAATCCCCTGGTCCAGATGATATTCATCCAAGGGTATTAAGAGAACTTGCTAATGAGATTTATCTACCTCTGACTAATATATTTCAACATTCATTAGATAGCGGGGAAGTCCCAAATGATTGGAGGGTAGCAACAGTTGTACCTATACATAAAAAAGGGTCTACCAACAAGCCAGAAAATTTTAGACCCATAAGTCTTACATCATTAATAAAGAAACTCCTTGAACAGTTTGTTAAGGAAATTATTTTGGAACATTTAAACCATAGTAAACTTACTGATAATTACCAACATGGTTTCACCAAATCAAGATCATGTCTAACTAACCTATTGACCTTTTATAATAAAGTTACTGAAGAAATTGATAAAGACAACTCGGTAGACCTAGTGTTCATTGATTTTGCTAAAGCATTTGATAAAATCCCACATTTGGAACTTATCAATGCCCTAAGAGCCGCTAAATTGAATCCAAACGTTATAAATTGGATAATAAAATGGCTTAGGAATAGCAAACAGAGGGTAGCCATAAATGGAGAACTATCAGAATGGGCAAATGTAACTAGTGGTGTTCGCCAGAGGTCAATGTTGGGTCCTTGTTTATTTAATATTTATATTTCTTCCTTAATATCAAACAAAAATAACATCTGGCTGCTTAAGTTTGTGGATGATTGCCATATAGGCTCTATTATCAACAACAACGATGAAAATATTCTCCTGCAAAACTTTCTTGATGAAGTTACAAACTGGGCCCATGAGAGGAAATTAATATTAAATAGTGAAAAATGTAAGGTGATGCATTTGGGAAAACATAACCCACATTTTCCATACAAATTGGAGAATCAAACACTGCACCAGACTATAGAAGAAAGGGACCTTGGGCTTATCATTACCCACAATTTGAAATTTAAATTGCATTGTAACAAACAATTTAAAAAGGCAAACCAGAACCTAAATTGTATATTTAGACATGTGGCAAGCAGGACAGAGGAAGTTATGTTGCCATTGTATAATGCTCTGGTGAGACCTCATCTTGAGTACTGCGTGCAAGTGTGGTCCTCTTAAATAAAGGAAGACATTAACAAAATGGAAAGAGTACAGAGACGATTCAGTAGGGCAATAATAGGAATGAAAAGGAAAAACTACGAAAACAGACTGAAGGATTTGAAATTGTATACTTTAAAATACCGAAGGCTTAGGAAAGATCTGTGCCTCAACTACGGCCTACTACAAGATTCTGCACTAACTGAGGGGATTGGTTTATTTGACTCCAAATTTAGACTTAGTAGTAGTAGACATAATAAACAGTTACTGACTGGAAAATGGAACTCATTAAGGAGGAAACACTGGTTCAGTGTAAGATTGGTCCCAATATGGAATAATCTTCCTACTGTTGTAGTAGAAAGCGCAAATATGGATACATTCCAAAAAAACTTGGATCTGGTGATGTCAGATAAAGATAAATATATGTAATTATAGCCAAAACTAATAGGCAAGCATTATGGACTTATTGTTCTCTAGCTTGAAAAAAACCTATGAAACCTATGAAACATCAGGAGCCTCCTCCCCAAATTTGACACCCTAACAGTATGAGTCACCCAGTACTGCCCCAACATACTCTGCATCATGGAATCACGGCTATCTCCCAAAATTCCAAACTCCTCTCTTGCCATCCCTGACTACAACTTATTTCACCAGGACTGGGGCAAGCGCGGAGGGGGCATGGCACTGTACATCAGGCAATCCCTCTCAAGCTCTATCATCTTCAATGAATTTTGCCCTTCCTCCCATGAATCCATTGTTTTGCTCTTATGCTTTCCCTCCTCCACCCCCCCTCTACACTGGGGATCTATATGACCCACCAAAGACCTCACCCGACTCCGTCGTCCAGGCCATCTTTTCAATCTCCTCCAGAACATCTAATGGCGAACTTGTGCTTCTAGGCAACTTCAATCTTGACTGGCTCTCCTCCTACACCAAAGTGATCTCTCTTAGGATTGAAGCCCTGAATCTCTCCCAAATAATCTGGGAGCCTTCCCTCCTAAACCATAGGTCCCAAAACCACACCCTTCTGGACTGGATTTTATCCACCCATCCCCACCATATCACGGCCTCTGGCATTTTCTCCGATGCCCTTAGTGACTACTGTGATACTTATTGCATCCGCAAAATTCACTCCCCGCTCTCCCATCCCAAATTCATCTGGTCTCACCCCCTACACATCCTAAATGAGTATGCTCTGCAACAAGATCTCTCAAATGCAGATTAGCAACCAATCCTCTCTGTGTCTGATGTAGACATCGCCCTTTCCCAGTTCTGCGGTATTTGCCAGCGTATCTGAGACCTACATGCACCCCTCAGGAAAGTCAGGGTAAAATGCCACCATCACCCCTGGATCACACCTAACCTTATCCCCCTGTGTCATTCCATGGACAAGGCATGGAGACTGTACAAAGCCTCCCATGCCTCATTGGACTTACAATCCTACAAACATCTCAGAAATAAATGCACTAAGGCCATCTGACATTCCAAATCTTCTTATTTAAATGCACAATTCAAGCAGATCCAGAACCCCCACACGTTCTTCTGGAAGATGATCAATTCCCTACTTGACCCCCCCTACTGAACAGGCATGCCCGGCTCTTAATATTGACAGCAGTACCATCTCAGATCCTGCCTCTGTAGCTGAGCTCTTCAATAAGTTCTTCACCTCCTATGCCCTCCCTGACTCCCCCCCCACCTCCAAGTCGGCCGAACCATCCTCCCCTACCTCCGGCTTCCTCCTTCCACCCCCACACCTCTGGAAGTATACAACGCACTCTTCTCCCTTAACACATTCAAATCTAGCCCCGACAGTATTCACCCCAAACTGCTTCAATATTGCGGCCCCCTTAACTCACATACTAAACCTCTCTCTATCCACAGCCACTGTCCCCAAAGCCTGGAAATGGACAAAATTATCCCGCTGTACAAAGGCGGTGATTCCTCCCTACCAGGAAATGACAGGCCTATTTCATTCCTCCCCTCCCTTGCCAAATCCAGGAATCTCTCATTCTGTCCAAACTGTCTGACTTTCTCTCTTCCAACAGCTCCCTCTCACCCATACAGTCAGGATTCAGAAAACACCACTCCACTATCACCTTCCTTCTATGTGTAACTGACTCCATCCTCTCTGCCATGGACAACAGCCTAACCACAGCCACCATTTTCATAGACCTGGCTAAAGCCTTCAACTCTGTCTCCCACCCACTGCTACTCTGCAAAATGAATTCTTTAGCTTAGCCCAACCTGCCATCGCCTTGTTCCACTTGTATCTCCATGACAGACAACAATCTGTTCAAATAGGTGACACTCTCTGTATCCCTCTCTCTATCTTATCTGGTGCCCCCCAAGGCTCTATACCTGGACCCATCCTATTCTTACTCTTTATAAACAACCTTCCCTCCACCTGCCTCTCCTCCAATGTGCATCTATGTGCAGATGACACTATTATCTTTGCCTCGGGCCCCTCTTATGACAGTATCCTCTCCAGTCTCCAAAACAACTTCAGCAGAGTCCAATCCTGGTTCCTTGAGAGCCTGCTTACACTCAATGCTAAAACAACTGTCACCATGTTCTTTGTTTCCAGGTAAAAGCTTGCTACCCTCCAGCCCCCACAGCAATAACCACCCTGGATGCTCACCCCTGGAGCCAGTCCCTGCTTTCAAGTACCTGGGAGTATGGCTGGACAGCCACCTCAACTACTCCTCTCATATCAAGACCATCTGCACTAAACTCCAGCCTAAACTTGCCATCCTCTATTGACACAAGGCCAGCCTACCCATCCCCACCCATTGTGAGCTCATACGTAAAACAATCTTGCCCATTATAGACTATGCTGACATAATCTATGGTATGGCCCCAACCTCCTCTCTCTCCGGACTAGATACCCTTCTCAGCTCTTTCTGCCACGTAACCACTAACTCCTCCCACTCACTCACTCACCACTGCCTACTCTATGCTACATTCTCCATTGCCCCACTCTCCCACAGAAGAACCATCCACAGCACCTCCTTCATAGCTAAATATTGGCTTGACTCCCTTCCCCCACCTCACCTCCCACCTTTCCCCTGCCACCTCCCTAAACTACCCTTTTTGCCACAGAGACCCACGCACTTTCCACCTGCCCCACCCTCACACTCTCACTGGCCAAGCTGCCTTCTCGTACCATTTCCCCCCTTCTCTGGAACAACCTTCCCTCCAACCTTCGCCTGTTCCCTTCACGGTCTGCTTTTATGCAACTCCTTAGGCTCCTCCCCACCCCAGACTGTTCTAAATGCTCCAATGGTCATAGCATGCAGCAGAGGCCCCTCACAGTCTCTACTTACCTACCCTAGCCCTTGACTGCACTCTTGCCTCACTCTGCTTATTTATTCTATGCATTAACTCATTATATTTTATTGAAAAGTATTATATTCTTTGTAAAAATGTTTGTATATACTGTTTGTACTCCTCACCATTTGTCACTCTTTTTCTTCACTGTACACTCTGTACCCGGGTCACACCTGGAAATGAGCCTCAGCTCAGTGTGCCTTTCCGATCATCAATTTTAAATAAAATAAATAAAATTAAAAAGGAACAAGTCTTCTAGGAAATTGGTTTAAATGCTTCATTGGCAAGCTTTAAACTAGCCTAGGGAGGGAGGCACTGATAAGCAAGGGAATTCCCAGCCCCTACAAAAACAGGGGTACTAATGAGGTAAAGACCAAGGTAGAAACATCAGTAGGGAGCAGGACAGGGGTATATGGAGAAAGCAAAGTCAATGAGGACAAGGATGGTGCTACAAGAGGTAAGGCCATCAAAAAATGGACAGTAATGAATACCAATGCCCGTAGTCTGGGTAACAAGCTTCTTGAACTAGTGACCTTGATGGAAGAGGAACATCTGGATATCGTGGCAGTCACAGAGACATGGTACACACAGAACCATAACTGGGACATAAACATACCAGGATACACTATCTACAGGAGGGACAGGGAGAGTAAAAGAGGAGGAGGAGTAGCTCTTTACATAAGGGAAGAAATCAGAGCAACAGAACAAAAGGGTAAATGGGGAGGAGAGGAAGCACTGTGGGTCAATTGTACAGACAGCTGGTGAGACCCCATCTGGAGTACTGCATGCAGTTCTGGAGACCCAATCTCTGCAAAGACATAGACAGAATGGAGGCAGTCCAGTGTAGGGCAACTAAAATGGTGCAGGGTCTGCACCAGAACACTTATGAAGACAGACTTAAGGAGCTTAATATGTATACCCTTAAGGAAAGGAGGGAGGGGGGCATGATAGAAACATTCAAGTACCTCAAGTTAATCAACAAAGTCCAAGAGGGTAGCATCTTTCAGAAAAAGAGGTGTGCGAGAACAAGGGGGCACAATATGAAGATAGAGGGGAGATGGCTCAGAGGTAGTGTGAGGAAGTATTTTTTCATGGAGAGAGTTGTGGATGCATGGAACAGCCTTCCTGAGGAGGTTGTGGAGTCAAAAACAATGGTGGAATTTAAGAATGCATGAGACAGTCATAAGGCAGTTTTAGGGGGTTGGGGTAAGAGGAAGTAGGCTGTTGGTTAACTAGGATCTGCAGCTTATCCAATAGGTAGGGAAATGGGCAGACTGGGTGGGCCAAGCAGTCCTTATCTGCCATGAAATTCTATGTTTCTATGTTTCTATGACTCCTCAAAGCAATATTGTGCACTCAGTTCTATGACCTCAGCTGCCATGTACTTATTTGTCATTCTTCCCACGGAAGCAGAACTTCTTGAAGGTCCCCCACAAGAATATGGCCCACTTAGTGGTCTAACTGCAAATTCAGCACCTGGTACCCTTATTAATAATTTTCAATATATGCATATTCCCATTCTCTTCAATTTAACACATTGGAATATGGCAGAATTTGGAATGTGTCATACTACTAACACATCAAAGTTTTTTCAGTACTGTGTTATTAGATACAGTAGTCTGACAGCCTACCAGACACATGCACAAGATCAAAATTACTGGTGTTAACACTGTAGAACACCTACTGTAGGTTTATTTAGATCTAAACCACATTCTAAGAAGAAAAATAATTCCTCAGGTAGAAAGAAACATGGTACCTCTGATGTTACTGGTGCAACTGGTACCTTAACTGGTCTCTTTAGTACTACTATGTCTATCTGCAACAAGGCAGACATTGCAACTATCAAAGCTCACTCCCAAAAATGTCAAGTAGGTATGATTAATGACATCATACCTCCATTGTTACATGGTGTGGATGGCCTGAGTCAGGAAGAAAGATACACAGATTGCAACATGAAGGAAATTGTTAAATGTTTTACTGACACTAAGGATAAAATAAATGCACTCATCACACACAATAACAATGAGGCAGACAAACAATATATTGACAGGGAACTCCTTTGCTCTGCTTATGGTTCTTGTGTCATAAACACCATCAATAACCTCTTCCATGAGCTGGAATCTGGACATATTCCTGATCTCATTCACAATAGAAGAATTTCTAAATGGCATTGCCCGTACTGCAAATCCTTTTCATGTGTTGCAATGTGTATGTCTCAGTCTATTTCCATACCTTTAGCTACTGCTAGAAACTTAGGTTTTGTCACTAGACATCCTAACACAGGACCCTGTTTTACTGCTAAAAAATGTACTATTTCAGATACAATGTTTGTATCCTTTACTGTCTCATTACCATGCTTTCATACAAGTACAGCTATAGTTGACAAACTTACTACAGTTCACTCCATTGGGCACCTTGACGAGGATACCTATAGAGAATGTATCAAACTGCCATTATTCCTGGTCTACCACTTGATCCTGGAAGCATGGGTTGCACCTCACACAGACTGCTGTACCAAGAAGGGCTATCATTATTTGTATTGTTGTGACATTTTTGATATTATCAAACCAGTCTGCGGCTACTCGCCTGACAACATTGATTGCTTCTTTACCTTGGACCAGGACATTACTGCTACTGACACAGATACCCCAGAAGCATGATCAGCAGCAACACCATTGGTGAATTATGATCAACTCTCCAAGGCTTATAAGGAGGAGGTTCATCGTCTAACTACAAGAATATCGAAACTGTGTTACTCCTGCCCAGTCCAACTGCAAAAATGGAGGTTACCAACCATAAAAATTACTTATAATTCTGATGGACCGTGCTGCATTGTTACTAATCATAAATCTTTCACTTATGGTCAAAAGATTTGCAATATCACTCAACCTAACTTTTGTTTCATTCCTCATCAAACCATTGTCATAGGACATACAGTTAGCACCCATGTTCCCATCACAGAACCAGACATTATTGATGGTGACTCTGAATATTTGCTTTCTCTATCTCAATATCTATCCATATTTAATGTACTCATAGACCCATTGGCATTGACATGAAAATCACTTTTAGAATGGAAGGACACACACCCCATCCACATCAGTGACAATCTCACTGCTGTATCAGATGCAATAAATGCTCTAATCAATGATGGTGATTTAAATAGCACACTTACTAACACTTGGTTAGAAATCACTTTTAAAAGTGTTGTCATCATATAAGCATTTTTTAATTTCATTTGTTATCATTATGCTTTGCTGCCGAACGCGTACGCTCAAACAGCATTGAGAGCAGCTCAAATTCCTTTACAAGGCTTGTGCATTGGGTCTGTAAACAACAGTTGTTCTTATCACTTTCTGATAGTGTTGCTACCTTTTCGGTAAGGCAACAAGGGAGGAATTGTTATGTGAGGTCCCTGCACCCTAACTGACCTTCTACTTTACACCTTAGACAACTCTTATATCATATATTATGCATAAGTTATACTAACCCATTGGCACAGGCATCTACCAAATAAGAGTAGATGACATGATATGTAATGATTATTGTTCACTTTACTTTCTCTAATGCATGGAAACTGCATGTACAGTAGTAAGCCCAAGACATTTATGTCTTTGTCATTTTCCGATACCTTAGTATGCATTGCCACCTTTGGATTTGTGTATAATTACACCACATCCTGTATTTTTCATGTACCATCTGTACCTTCTTTCTTCTAAGAAATGATGATCTTAGCGAAATTGTATAATGTTATCTACAACTGTGGAGCCACCTTACTTTTAGCCAATAGGGCTCATTGCCTGTAATTAGAAATGTTTCTATCTTCTAGTAACTATGGTAATTTTCATAGTTGATAATGTAATGTATTATGTATTTTCCCTCAGAGACCTTCTTCACTTCTGTTGGTATAGGGGAATGCTAAGCTCTGGCTCCCAGTTCCTTATGGTAAGGACTGCTTAGACCAACTGTGATATCCTTTGGTAGTAATAAATAAGTTTATTACTGATATCCAAATTGTCTGTGACTTCTTTGCATCTCTAAATATCGCCAATAACCTGATCAGGGTTAGAGATCCTAGCACAGCACTACACTGTGCTACTGCCACTGGGGTGACCAAAGGTGGTGGTGCAGCTAGAGAGCTTATGTAAAGGAGAGAAGGACATTGCCAACCATCACAGAACATGTGCATTGTCTGCATGTGTGGCCAAATGGACATCCATGAGGCAACATCCTCAGGGGGTGGGAGAAATAAATAGGTAAACTCCTATCCCATGAAGTGTGAAAGCCCTTAATGCCCACAGGCCCAAGCACCTGCCAATCCAGTGTACCTTCTCCAACTCTATCTTATTCTCACCCCAGGATCCTGGGGAGCTGTCCCAGAGGAGAACCACATAGGGTATGCCATAGGGATTCTGGAGTGCTGGTAAGTCCTAGGGGTTGTTGGTATGACAGCAATGGGGTGGCCTCCTAGAAGGATCTGAAGGTATATACTCCATGGCCAGAGGTAGGACATAAAGAGATTTAAAACAAAGAAACTTGAATAAAAGACTTTAAGCGCTGATGAATATTTTTTGTAATGGGCAAATAATATGATACTTTGGTGTCAAACCCATTAAAACTATAATAAGTCAAATGGTGGATACATCAGTTAAGATGGCAGTGGGATGTACACGATTTACTACTTAGTGTTTTTTGTATAATGATTCATGTGTCCCTATGTTTTGCTTTACAGCAAAGGTATATTTATTTTTATTTATAGCTCTCTTCATACTGAAAGTATCAGGTTAATCAGGGAGAAAAGAAGAGATCTGTAGGCAGTGTCTGGAGCACATTGAAATTTTGTAGGCAGTGTTTGGGGCACTGTGAAACTTGGGTTTTAAACTGTAGCAGGTGGTGTGGGGAAAACTAGCTGTGGATATTCATGTTGGGGAGAGTAGATTCAGGAGGCCCTGTAGATTCAGGTAGCCCTATGAATCAAGTGTGTAATAGCAGGGTGGAGCTGCTAGATGCTTAGTGCCTTCTTACAAGAGCACTATAAAAGTGCCTCCACTCTAACTTGTCCAGCACATTTGTGTCCCAGTGAATGAGTGGAACAGTGAAGGAGTGCAACAGGTGACTGGCATGCTAGGCATTGGCAAGCATGAAAACAAGGAAACAGGGAAGCAGGGGACATTGCCTGTCAACTAGGGTAAGTTACCTGTTCGCTAATGTGTAACAGTCACTATTTGGAAGGGTGGAAGTTAAAAGGTAGGAGCAACCTCCTATCTAGGGTAGGAGTATAAAGAGATTTAAACAAGGCAGGGAGCAACACCATTAGGAACAAACAATCAAAAGGGGAAAACTAGAAATACCTGATCAGGAGTAAAGGTACAAAAATATTTCCAAATAACATGGGGAGAACAAAAGTTGGGAATGCTGGGAGTGGTGCAGTGCATTGGCTGTGGTGAGACAACTTTCAGAGAGCCCTTCTGAAGACAGCAATGCTTCCCCTTCTGCACACACCTCTCTGGGTTGAGAGAGGAGGTGGCTAAATTCCAGGCTCAGTTGGCTGGGATTCAAGCTACCTCTTCCCACACAACAGGAAACAAAGTCTGCCACCATTGCCTCAGTCAATGCCAGGGAGGAGGAACTGTTGAACTGTGGTGGTCTTGGGGAGGGTGGGGTGGTGGTTGAAAATATGTTCCTCAACTTGTACATCTATTCAGTTCCTACACTGCTCTGGTGAGGCAAGACTGCCAGGATGAGGCACTTATGGTAGAATCCAGGGAGGCTATAGGAGGGTCCTCTATAGTGGAGACCTCAAGGAAAACAGCTGAGGACCCCAGAGGAGGAGGAAGAAGCAATTCCTAATGGGGGACACAATTGTGAGGGGATAGATTTGGAAATAAGAAAGTGAGGGGAGAGGGAGATCAGATGTCTATGCAGTGCCATGGCCACAAGATATGTGAAGTAGATCCTAAGGATCATAACAGCAGCATGAATGGAAGCAGAGCTGAATATCATTGTCCACCTGGGGACTAATGACCTGGCTTGGGATGGGGCTGGGATAGTACAGAGAGGGTTTAGGGAGCTCAGGACAGGTGTTAGAGAGGTAGCACACTCAGTGACTTTCTCTGAAGTGCTGCCTGTCTATGATGGGTGGGGCAGAAGATATCCAGATCAGGAGCTTTAACACATGGCCAAAGGAATAGTGTATAGAGGATGGTTTCAGCTACATGGGTGTCAGAAAACACACATGAGAGGATAAGGGCAAGTACAGGAATGATGAACTGCCTCAATCCTGGAGGGGAAGCACAATCCTCATTGGATGGATTAAATGTTACTTTGACAAACATTCAAACTAGCCGAGGAGGGCATGAGATCTGGTAGGGCAGAAACTCCCCACCCAAAAAAAAAAAAGCTGGTGTAGAGAGTAGAGAGAACCCAAAAGGAGTGGAATCCCTTGGGATGCAAATTAATACAGTATAGAGAGTGAAAGAAATGAAGGGGGATTGAACTGGATACATTAAAAAGAGGCGGGGCAGGAAGGAAAGCAAAAAGGAAAAAGGGGGTGCTGCAAACACAGTCGTAACAAAACTTGGAGAGCCATGTGTGTGAACGATAGATGTCTAAGAAATAAGGTTTTAGACCTAGAAGTCACAATGGCAGAGGCTGGCCTGAATATTGTTGCCATTATTGTGCCATGGTGCATTGAAAACCATGACTGCGACATGGCCATACCAGCCTATAATCTCTTCAGGAATGACAGGGTTAAAAGGAAAGGAGGGTTTGTGGTACTTTATGTGATGGAGGGCAATAAAGTGACAGAGATACAGGGAATATGGGGGGCAGAGGTACTGTTGATCACCCTAGAGACAGGGGACTGATTCTGTATTCACACTGGTGTGATCCACAGACCTCCAGCACAGGGGGAAGAATTAGATAAGGTACTAATGGAATTCATTAACAAGATGGCAAAAAAAGGGAAGGTGCTCCTGTTGGAAGACTTCAACCTGCTGGATGTATAATGGAACAATTTCAGCTAGAAGCAGGCATCCCTCAGGCAATTAGTCCGTGAACCTGTTTGTGATGGGACAAGAGTGGACCTGGTACCCACCAACAGGGACAATGTTAAAGACGTCAAGGTAGAGGGGCCATATGGGGAACACTGAATGCTGTACAATGTGGTTCACTTTAAGGACAGCTGCAGAACCACAAAAAGGTGAGGATCCTGGACTTCAGTAGGATAGATTTTTAAAAGATGGGTGACTACAACATGGATGACCCAGCAGGAGGGTATGAACTGGGTGGCATAGAGGAGCAGTGGGGGAAACTAAACAGGGCAATAGGAAAGGCAACAAACCTCTGCATCAGCAAGGGAACAGAAGAAAGAAGAAAGAGAGACCATTATGGTTCTCAAAAGAGGTGGTTGAAAAGGTAAAAGCTAAGAGGGTAGTAGTCAAAGTATGGAGAGATGCAGAGTTAGGAGCATTGGGAGGTGTATGAGGAGACACAGAGGGAAGCAGGGAGAGTAGTAAAGAACTAAAACTGAAACATGAAAACAGAAGAGAGAATAGCCAAGGCAGTAACAAATGGTCACAAGACATTTTTTAGACATGTAAGCAAAAAAAGGACGACCAGGGATGAGATTGTAAGGTTAAGAAGGGAAAGGGAAGACTGTGCAGAGGGGAAACAGGAAAAGGCAGTCATCCAGAACAAATGCTTTTGTTCAGTGTTCAGAGTGAAAAGATGTGGTGAAGGGCCACCAAAATGTAACAGGAATATTGGAGTGAGAATGGAGACACTAGTCCATTTTCAGAGAAGGCAGTCCTAAAGGGGCTCATAAATCTGAAAGAGGACAAAGAAATGGGACCAGACAGTGTCCACACAAGGATATTGAGGGAGCTCAGGCAGGAACTGGCTGCACCTCTGATGGCCCTATTTTACAGCTCATTGGAAACAGGAATGGCCCTGGAGGCAGATAAAGTCACACTTCACAAAAGTGGTATCAGCTGAGAGCCTTGCATTTATAAGCCTGTCATCTTGACTTCGGTGGTCCAAAGGTTTACTGAGTTACAGCTTAAAGAAAGTATTGTGGAATACCTTGATTCCAGTGGGTTACAAGAACTGGCACAGCATGAATTCATAGGGTGGAGGTCATGTAAAACAAATTTGACAGAGTTCTTAGACAGGGTGACCAAGGAACTAGATTAGGGTGGAGCAGTGGGAGTAGCCTAGCTACATTTCACTAAGGCATTCAACACCATTCCTCATAGGAGACTAGTAAGCAAGCTAGGTAGTTTTGGAGTGGATCCAAACAAGGTACGCAGTGTAAGAAATTGTTTAAGGGAAAGGCGGCAGAGGGTGGTGGTAAACGGAATTCCTTAGAGGAAGGGAGGGTGACCAGTGGGGTGCCTCAGGGATCAGAGCTAGGATTGGTCCTCTTTAACATCATTATAAGTGACATTGTAGAGTAGCAAGAAGGGAAGGTGTGCTTCTTTGCAGATGGCACCATACTCTGCAATTCAGTAGACACTGCTGGGGTGGGGGGGTCGAAAGGATGAGCAGCAACCTGAGAAAACTTGAGAAGTGCTCAACGGGTACGAGCCAGGTTTCAATGTGAAAAAAGTGCAAAATATTGGTCTTTGGGTACAGAAACCAAGGGGTTGCATACAAAATGGGGGTGGTGGTACTGACAACTACCAAGCAGGAAAGACACCCTGGGTGTTATCATATTGAATGATCTAATGGAAGCCAGGCACTATGACAAGGTAGTAGGGAGGGCAAGTGCGATGCTTGGGTGGAAAGGGAGGGATATCACCAGCAGAAAGTTTAATGTGGTGTTGCCTCTGTATAGATGGCTGTTAAGACCTCTCTTAGAGTACTGTGTCTAGTTCCTGAGAACACTCCTCAGAAAAGAGATAAACAGAGTGGTAGTGGTCGAGAGGCGGGCAAATAAAATGGTGCAGCGTCAGCACCAGAAGCCCTATGAGGAGTGATTAAGGGACCTAAGTATGTACACCCTGGAAGAGATGAGGGGGAGGCATATGATAGAGACCTTTAAATACCTCACGGGGGTAAACAAGGTACAAGAGGGAAGTATTTTTCAGAGAAAAAGGTGTTTAGGGACAAGGGGCATACCACAAAGTTGGAGGGGAACAGATTCTGGAGAGATGTGAGAAAGTATATCTTCATGGAAAGAGTGGTGAATTTCTAGAACAGTTTTCCAATGGAGGTGATGGGGTGAAAACAATGGTAGGGTTCAAAAGAATGCATGGGATAGTTATAAGGAAATCTATGGTAAAGGAAAGGGGGGTGACTGGGCTGGAGATAAGGTTGGATCTGCACTGATACGATAAGCATGGGAAAATGGGAAGTGGTCCTTATCTGCCATCAGTTTCTATGTTTCTATGAAATGCTTTTCTGATACTTGCTTCCTGTAACCTCTTGTCCTAGGCCATAGTGAAAAAACAGGTCTTTTAATCTCAAAAATTGTCCCAGTTATCAATAAAGGAAATAAATTAATTTGGTTTTATATAGTGCTGCTCATATACACAGCATTGCAAAGTGCCTTACGACCCAGGATGGAGGGATACTTCCATTGTGAGTGTGCAGAGGAGGATTCAAAGTGCAGAGAGAAGAATCAGGCCTAGAGATTACAGCATGTTAAGCACAGAAGGCTATGATTATTATTATTATTATTTATTCAGAGCAAAGCAACTGAACATCACAAACATTGCTCTGTCAACTTTATTTTTAATAGTGTACTATGTTAATATGTAGTACAATTTTAAGTTATCAACAGTTATAAAATACAATACATTTAAAAATGACTTTGCACATATAAATACAATAGAATACAGTGGTCATGATTCACAGGATCCCTACATGCCTCACTAAGGCAGCGTGTCAGCATTCCAACAATTGAATGCCATGCAGCCATGCCCTGTGCACCCCCCACAGTATTCAGCAATGGGGTCACTAGTGCCTTGCATACTGGATCCCCAGCCAGCTGCAGGGTGCTCTGCCATGGGCAGGATGATGATGTGTTGGGGGGTGCCCACACTCTGCGCCAGTCACTAAGGTGTGGAGTGCTGGGCGTGGAGGCACAACATCCATTGGGGGGTACAAGGAGTATCTGTTGCATGAACCCCAAAGATGGCAGTCATTGGCCATGGCGGGACATGGGGGTCGTCCCCTTGATACAGCCCAAGCCCACTGGGCTCACGGGGGGGCAGGGGGGCAGCTGGTTGGGTATGAGCCCTGCTGTGCCTTACAGTCAGATCTGCACCTACCCACACACCCCTCCTCCTGTGGGGCAAGAGATCTTCTCAAGGACCCAGGATGGGCTTCCCACTGGATGCCTGCCCAGGTCCACAACTCTGCACTCATCCACCCCCTGCAAACCTGTACACTAGGTGGGTGGAGCCATAGACAGGTGACCGGCCATAGAGAATTCCGACTGGTGCACACCTGTCCACAGGTGTGGAGCCACTTGGACAGGGTATGCAGGTTTTGTGCATGAAAGTTGCCCCTTAAAGAATTGCAGTCATTATAAACATTATGAGTGGATATAAACAACTTAAAACATAAAACACAAACTATGTAAAACACTGCCATGAAACATTTTGTTATTTGCTGTCTTAACCTTAAGGGACCAGAAAATGGTCTTCAACTCTACAGATGAGCATTCCAATGACAGCTGGATTACTTTGTTCAGTTCTTGAATCCCCACCTAAAGAGAGACAGGAATCACTTGGTAAGGGACAAGAGGAGAGCTACAGAAATAATCCAGGGACAGCATGGGAAGATGTAATGTATAAGGAGTGAATGGAGTATCTCAAAACATACTCTCCAGAGGTCAGGAGAGAGATGGAAACTTGATACAGACATTTTAAAATTTTTTAACCCAAAAAAATAAATTACTGTTGGTGTCCTTAATGCTCAGTGGAGACATAGAAACCAACCCCAGCTCTAAGGATAAAACCCTAATGATAACTTAAGATATTGCAAGTCTCCCCATCAATGACAAAAATAACCTTACCAGAGTCACTGGCAAAACTAGGATGGGTGGTGATGGTATAGACATGAAACTGATCTCTATAGTCCTAACAGAGGTCATCAGACCCATCAACAAACTATTTAACCTGTCACTCTGTCTGGCTACCTTCCCCACCACATGGAAAACCTCCCAGGTCACATCTGTGCATAAAGGGGGTGACTGGTAAATTGTCTTGAATTATAGGCCCATCTCAATTCTCTTACCACTCTCAAAAGCTCTGGAGAGAATCATAGCTGACCAACTCACTGACCATCTGCACAAATACAACCTCCTCTCCCACCAACAGCACGGCATTCGCAGACTGCACAGTACTAATACCGCCCTTATTAATTTCACTGGATACGTACATGAGGCACTCGACTGGGGTCAGCTGGTTGAGGCAATCTTTATAGACCTAACCAAAGCCTTTGACCTTGTGGACCACGAGCTGCTGCTTCACAGGTTAAGAGGTCTAGGGCTGTCCCCTGACTCAGTCCAATGGGTCTCCAGTTATTTATCCGGGTGATCTCAAAAAGTCAGAATTAACTGTGTTACCTCCAACACCTGTGAGGTGTCAGTAGGTGTATCCCAGGGGTCTATACTGGGCTCTCTCCTCTTCAGCATCTTTGTGAACCACCTCCCTGATGCCTGCCCCATGTCTGAGATTCTGCTATATGCAGATGACACGGTGCTATTCTCACAAAACTCCTGCCAGGAAGCACTGACTAAGGAGTGGCAGAACAACTTAAACGTACTGCAGGAATGGTTCAAGAACAGCATGCTGGTGCTCAACAGTTAAAAAAAAACAAGGCAATGCTCTTTGCCGGATGACAAAAGAAGAGGTCCACCACACCTCTCTCAATTACCTGCAGCTCTCACACCACCCTGGAACAGGTAACTTCCTTCTGGTATCTTGTTCTCACCATAGATGAGTCCCTATCATTCGCTGAACATATGCGATATTACCACAGCGGTCAATAGGAAACAAAAGGTTCTGCATAGGCACTGGTTCTGTCTTACTCCCAAGGCCTGGACACAGGCAGTCAAAGGTACAATCCTTCCAATCATGGACTATGGGAATGTAGCTTATGGGGCCACCACTGAAACTAGCCTGCCCGAAGTGCACGCCTCCTTAAATAAAGCCTGTAGGTTTGCATTAGGGGCAGATCACCTATTGCATACATGTGAACTGTACATATGGACTGAATGGCTCCCACTTATGGACTGCATTAAGCTCTATGCCTGCATCTTGGGACAGAAGGCCTTACTCGGACTTGCAGCTCTCTCTATACAAGCATTATTCCATCCTACTCCAGCTGAACATGCCACAAGAAGTGTTACAAAACATGCATTAGCTGTTCCATTCAGAAGGACTGCCTTGGGGAGATGAGCCTTTGCCGTCACGGCCCCTGCTTGGATAAATGAGCTACCAACCGCCACCACAAGCCTTACCCAACTTGGGTCTTTCAAGTCTGAGCTAAGGAAGTCTATCCACCCTCCTGTATGTTGCTATTGTCACTCTTAACCTACGAGCCACCATGCCTCTGTTTAAAGTCATGTTCCCAAAGACTGTCTCCCCTCCTGTACGCTGCCACTAACTGCCCATGTCTTCCCACCTGCCTGCTCACCTTTCTCCTGTCACACTCTTCCTGACAAACCTTCACCCACTGACCTCCTTATACCGCCCACCTTTGAGCCTACCATCATCCCCCTCCTCTGATTCCTCTTCTCCAACCTAATCCCGATTGGTTCCCTCTAATCTTTCTGACTACTATGCCTAGGTTGACTCCTCTGGTTATAGCCTAGTAACCTTTGGGTATCAGTTTTGATTAACAGCTCCATCTCCTGTTTCCTCCCAATACAAGATTCTGCCTAGCTTCAACCTCTAATTTTTTCTCAAACCAGTACATAACTCTGACTTAAGCACTTAATTGTATGACATGACGTATGAACCCAACCCCATTGACTATGTACCCTTGTTTTGATTATGTGTTGTTATTTGTCTATGTTATCCTACATTTTTATGCTATTGCCAATGTTTGCTGATTTCTCCTGTTCACATTTTTCCTATTAGATGTTCTTGACAATTCCTACTAAGCTGCTACTGACTCCAAACTTATGTACCCTCTCCTACCCTTGTGATGATGATCCTTTGTAAATGAGCTTTTAGCCCAAAGGTTGTAATTCTGATTATTAAATAAATAAATAAAAAAGGGACCTCCCTGAAATCTGATGGTAACAAATTCCACAGGACAGGACTGGCAACACTGAATGCCCTGTCATGGCAGTTTTTAACTTCATCCTGGGACCCACCAGGAATCCCCTAGAGGAGGAGTGGAAGGAGCGGATGGACCTGGCAGGTGTAAGGACATCAGTCAAATAGCCAGGGCCAAGTCCATTCAGGGCCTTAAAGGTGAGCATCCCGCCTTGAAGAGAATCCTTCACCTGACTGGCAGCCAGTGCGGTTAACACAACACTGGGATGTGACTGAACTTAGAAAGTCCCATCAGCGGCATGGCAGTGGCATTCTGCACCAACTGCAGCTGGTGAAGGGTCCCTCCAGAGACCCTGAGGTAGAGTGCATTGCGGTAATCAAGCCTGGACTTCACAAAGGCATGCACTAGAGTAGGAAGATCCTCAGGAAGAACTAGGGGTTTGAGCCTAGCAATATTCCTCAAATGGTACAAGCTATTTTTTTTTTTGTTGGTACTTTTTTCTCCTGGCCACCAGTCTGCTTGCCTCACACTTCCAGGCATCCTCCTGAGGTTTCCGGCCACCATGCCAAGGACCCCTGGCTCCATATTTGGGCCAGTGGCATACCCCCTTGGCTTCCCCCCCATGGCGGGGAGGTGGAGAGCTCCCCTCGCACTCTCACACCAGGACCAAATCCAGTAGAGCCGCACACCCTCGGCACTGAGGGAGTCCCCTGTGTAGACAGCCATCAAGCCACCATGACTGGTGTGCATACAGTATTTTCCATTTTCTCCCTTTGGACGTCTGTAACGTGCAATGATGCCAAGGGACAGGAGCGCACACACTACCGCACATGCCCCTTCCTGGCGTCTGCCACAGCATGTCCCTCCAGTCTGCCCATGGCCTGCTGTTACCCCTAGCCACCACTAGAGGCCACTAGGCCACCGAGGCATCCTCCCTTCCCAGAGAAGGAGGCAGTCCTATGGACATTCGATCCTTCTCATCCCCTGCTGACCCCAATGACCCAGGCTTCGTTCGAACTGGTTACTGATGAGGTGTGGTGTGGCATCCAGCGCCTCAACCCTCAGCATCACCGGGCCGAGGGTACAAGCTACTCTTGACAATGGACGACACCTGAGCTTCAAATTAGGAATTGCTAATTGCTAATAATAGGAATTAGGAACTGCTAATTAGGAATATTTAGAATATTTCGAATACGTGTATTTCGAGTGTTAATGTATTTTGAATGTGGCATATGGATGGGCAGATCCAGGCCCTGGGCCAGTGGAGGTCGCAAGTGTTTTTGCATTATGTAAGACTACATTTGCTTTAACATCATTTTGCTGTTTTTTAGGTTCCCCTGAATGTCCCAAGTTCATTTGGATTTGCAGATACGCTATACACTGGGCATCAGAGACAGCAGAATTTTGGACTGGGGGAGTAACTTGACAATTCCACAACAGCAAGTACGAATCTGATCGTTGAGTCAAAGAGGCATGTATGGGGGGGGCATCTCCCTAGGATGACAGTGGAAGTCTGGTATGGAACATCACCAGATCTACTGCTGGTTTATCTGGATGAAAATGACCTGGGGCTCTGGATGGCTATAAACTTGCTTCTGAGAATAGAGGACCTAAGATCCATTCATAAACAGTGGCCTGGGACCAAAATTGTTTGGTCCCATTTTATTCAGAAGCATCACTGGTTTTATGCAGAGAACTGTCAGGGCATGAATGAAGCATGTATATGCAGTAACAGGGAGGTGTGGTTTTTCATGGAGTCCACTGGTGGAGCTGTTGTGCAACATAGCAACATCAACACATCCTGCCAGGACATTATGCCAAGGAAGGTGTTCATTTGCTGAAAGATTTTGTTTGATTCATTCCATCAGATTTTGGAGGAGTATTTGGAAAGCTCTGCTTTGGGTAGTCAGACTGTGTCCATCCTGTTGTGGCTTGAGAGTCTCTCAGGGTGATGATACAAGTAAAAAAGGTGAAGAAGTAAAATTCTTCTGAAAGAATCTTCTTCCCTGGTTGGTATGAGGCAGAAAAGCCATTAACACCTGGTCTCCATTTTGGGGAGGTCATGGTCCAACTTCATTGGGCTTGCCTGCAGATGCAGTGTCATCAGATGGGGGGAACTTTGTCAACCTGCCCCATGACCTCCCTATTCACTGAGGTTGCTTTCCAACTGAGAAAGGTACATTATTCCCTTGGCCTGCACATGGGTAATGCCCTAAATGGGAAGTGGTGTGGAGGTTTCCATGATGACTGGTGAGCCTTCCCCAACTGCACACATCACTCCAATCATGTAAGAGGTTATTTTGTAAGCATATAACTGTTGTTATTTCTCCAAAACGTATTGTGTGTGTTCTTCAAAGGAAAGGAAGATATATGGACTAACAAAAATAAACTGTTTGTCAAGCACGGCAGCAGATGAACCATTGCCTTGGTCCTTTCCACCATACCCTGGCCTCAGGTTGGGTACTAGAATTCCACCCACAATGCTTGAGAGTTTTCCAGCACCACCATCAGGGAGGAACCATATTGGCCACCCACAGGGTGGGGGCTAGTGATTGAGGCAAGTGGCTGAAATTCGGCCATGGAGTAACTCGAATCATGAGTGCTCTGCAATGTAAGTGGAGTACTTTACGTTATAATGGGGAATAAGTCCATTGAAAACAATGACTTTGCATTATTCTGCCTTCCCCAAACCACTTCTCCTCCAATTTTAAGAAGTACATTGAAATCAATGTACTTGGCATCACTTTATCTTGTTATTGCACTACAAGGCAAATTTGCAGTGCTTCTTGGGATTGCAGGTCACATGGGCTCTAGATTGTTCTGCACAGCCTCAGTTCTGTGTATTGTGTGTGTAGTGGAAGATGGAGACAGTTTCCTCTCAGGGCTCTGAGATTCAAATCCTCTAAAAGCTGTTAAAAAAGCCTTTTTGAGCCATTTTTTTTTCTCAAAATTTAGTGCATCGATTGTAGGAAACCTTCCTGTGCTCATATCATCGAGTGTTTATTGTTTGTGTGTGCATTTTGAATGCTAATTTACAACAGTCAGTCTGTGTACTGTGAAGTGTGCTTTGAGGGAGGGTCGTATCTGTGGTGTAGGTAGATTAAATGGGAGAAAAAGACAATCTTTTTGTTTTGGTTATATTTTTCTTGTATAACTGTGTTAATGTACACACTAACTCACGGTAATATTTTCAGTAGTTCTTGACATTTCTTTTTGCTGATTGTAGTGGTGCAGCAGTGTATAATTTCAGTTTGTTTAAATCATTTGGTTATATAGTTAAAGTTTTTCAATTTGCCACACAATACTTGTAGTGTGTGTGCCAGTGTGTGTGCTGCATACCATTAAATTAGACTTTAATTGTGCCAAAATAATTGCAGCAGTGTGAACCTGCTATTCACCACAACTGCATGAATGTTTTATACTGCTTTGTGGTATCTTTACTGGTTGTGGACTGTTACTGCCGTGCACTACCCCCCACCCAACCGGCAAAAGATATTCTTTTCCTGATTTCGATTTGTGACTTGTGAGCACTGGTTAGGTGTTGTTGTGCCTTTGCGTCTGACTGCATCTCTTGAGTGCGCAGCGCAATCTTAATCTGTCTGTGCATTTGCAGTACACCATTAATTCTGGGAGACTTTGCATTTCTTGTTACACTCTCATTTCACTTTGTCAGCACTGAGGAATTTTCTGGACACAAGACAGTAGCATTTTGGGGATGCAAATTAATTCTGGTGACTGTCTGTGACCACTGTGCGTATGACTGAGTGTGCCATTAATTCTGCCAGACTTTGCATTTCTTGTTGTGCTCTCATTTCACTTCATCAGCACCGGGGAGTTTTCTGGACACAAGACAGTAGCATTTTGAGGATGCACATTAATTCTGGTGACTGTGTGGGGGGGGGCACTGGAGGGCTGCCAGTATTATTGCAAATCCACCTTACTTCGCATTAAGGCAGAATGACAATGCGAAGTGATAATGACAATGCGAAGTGAGCCTTTCCTACTGGCCACTCCACATAGCGGAGTGACAATGTGAAGTGGCCACTTCGCGTTCACTTCGCCAGCGGAATTGAATTTTGCTGCATCTGCACTGGGGGCATCTGGCTGTGGGTGGAGAGCGAAGCTCCAGCTATCCCTCTCTTTTCCCTCAGAGCTTCATATTTCCTACACACCCACCTTCATTACAGCAGGGTTCTGGGCCAGCCAGACAAGAATATAAAACCTTTTGCCCCATATGGGTGCCCACACTAGGGGTCGAGGAAGAGTTTTTCCGGTTTTCCATCGGACATTTTTTCAAGGTTTTTCCCCCTCTAAAGTGGAAAAATCAAGATTAGCTTTACCAATAACTGTCTCAATCATTGTACCATGAGCAGATTGGGAGTTTCTCAGGGTGATGGTACAAGGGAAAAATAGGAGATAGTTGTGTTCTTTCAGAGGACTCTGAGGACTATTCTTTTCTTACCTCATAATAATTAGGGAAGAAGAGTCCTTGGAATTCTTCCAAAGAACTCTTCTTCCCTGGTCAGCATGAGGTGATGAGCCATAAGACCTGGTCCTCATTTTGTGGAGGTTGTGGTCCAACCTCACTGGGCTTGCCTGCAGGTACAGCACCACCAGCCAGGGGTGGTCACTTGCCACCCAGTCACATAACCTCCCTAATTCACTGAGGATGATTTCCAGCTCAGAGAGGTACATCATTCTCTCAACCTGCACATGGGTAATGCCCTTCATGGGAATGGGTGCAGAGGTTTCTGAGGAGGCTGGTGAGACTTTTCCAGCTGTGCACATCACTCCAATTATGTAACAGCTTGTTTAATAAACATATGGCTGTGGCCATTTCTTCAAGACTGGTGTTGTATGTGTTCTTCCAGGAAAGGGAGTTATGGGAACTAACAAGACAAAATGAAGCCCACATTGATTTTATTACCAGTCCTACTTATACTGTTTGGATTTGCTGGGGCAGCAATGTTAAGTTCTATAGAACTGTAGTTGGCTACCCAAAGCTACAAAAGGTATTAAGTATTACTTCTTCACTTCTCAAATTAGATAAGCTACAAGTAAGAGCAGGTAGAAGAAATGTATTTAGCAAACAGTGGAAGAACCTTCCAAAGTTTTTTTTGATTTACAATTTTTGTGTGTTTTCACCCATTTTCTCCCCAGGATCCAGGGACCCCAGTAGACACATGCGTGCATGCGCATGGAGGTGCACAGGCATGCTGGGTACCAGCTTGACCCCTTCTGCCACACCCCTGGTAATCGCCTGCTGCCCCCTCTACCTACACTTCACATTGGACCACCACCCGATGAGAGTGGAGCTACGGAGGGGTGAGCAACCTCCCCAAGAGAGGAGAGCTTCCTTTTCGGCTGCTCTATCCTGCTCCCTCCTTCACCCATGATGGCTCTCCAATGACCCAAGATCATTCCTGTACCCAAGCCCCAGCATGATGTGTGGTAAGGCATCCAATGCCTCAGCCCTCAATGCCACCAGGCTGGCAGAATCTTGCTAAGGTTACTGTTAAAATGGGATTACAGAAGCTGGCCAAGTGGGGTAGCATGTCATTTTGGCGAATGCTAAAAGGCAAAAGTGACACTGCCGACTTTACAGTGACTGGAAACATGGCAACATTCACATTCCTCCATTCCCGAGGTATTATGACCTTGGAGTTGGTATCTTTAGAAAAGGGAGTATGGGGGGCATAGCCCCCCAGAAACACAGCAGTCACTATTTTTTTTTTAATTCATATTTTATTAACAAATTTTCACATTACAGGGGACAGAGAGTTACAACATACTCTGCATACAGTATATTCAAAGTGTTACATGAGCTGTCCCCATCCCCCCTTCCCCTACCCCATACAGCAGCAGAATCCATACAGTAATAAGATAGGAGTACTATATAGTATCTCAAATCAAAGATCATTGATTACAGTAACTCATATACCTGATCTGGTCATAATTAGCATGTGAAGGGGATCCCAAGTATTCTTGTACCACTGCAACTTATTATGGAGCCTCGCAATCGCTTTCTCTGTACGTAGGTTAGCTAGGATTTCATTAACCCATTCCTGATATGATGGGCTTACTGCATCCCTCCTATGCCGAAGTACAATTTTTTTAACAGATAATGCAATCATGGAGATATGAAATCTCTTGATTCTCACCTTGATAGAGGATAGATACATAGACAGTGTTGTCAGATAAGGGCCTATGGCCCACCCAGTCTGCCCATTTGAGCTTGTAAGTTCAGCTTATGTTTTCCTAGAAGTCTGTTGCCCCTTACCCCTGACCTCCAGAATTCCTTTATGTCTATCCCATGCATTCTTAAATCCCATGAATGTTTCAGCCCCCACCACTTCCTCTGGCAGGGTGTTCCACTTGTCCACCACCCATTCTGTGAAGAAATTCTTCCTCATGTTTCCTCTGAATCGTCCTCCCTCCAACTTCATCCCATGCCCACTAGTCCTGGAACATCTTTTTCACTTAAAAATAGTGTATTCATGCACTCTGTTCCTCCCTGTAAGATACTTGTATGTCTCTATCATATCCCCTCTCTCCCTCCTCTCCTCCAGGTAGTACATGTTCAGTTCCTTCAATCTGTCCTCATAGGACCTGTGATGCAATCCATGCACCATCTTTGTTGCCCTCCTCTGAACCTTCTCTACCCTGTCTCTGTCCTTACGTTGGTAAGGTCTCCAGAACTGAACACTGTACTCCAGGTGGGGCCTCACTAGTGTCTTGTATAGTGGAATTATGACCTCCCTTTTCCTGCTGGTGATGCCCCTGCCTATGCATCCCAGCATCCTATTTACTTTACCTGCTGCCTTGTCACACTGTTTCCCTACCTTGAGGTCATCAGAGATGATAACCCCAAGATCCCTTTCCTGCTTGGTGCATGCTATATTCTCACCTCAACTGATATATTGTGCCAGGTTTTGTGCCCCATATGCATTATCTTGCACTCTTTGCATTGAATTTCATCTGCCAAATCCTGACCATTCTTCAAGTTTCTGCAGGTCCCTTCTCATTCTGTCTACACCCTCTGGTGTGTCTACTCTGTTACATAGCTTTGTGTCATCAGCGAACAGTGAAATTCTGCCTTCTAGGTCCTGTGCAATGTCACTGATGAAGATGTTGAATAGGACCGGTCCCAGCACTGATCCCTGTGGTACCCCACTGGTCACTCTTCCCTCTGTGGAGTGACAGCCATTTACCACCACCCTTTATGTCCTGCCGCCCAGCCAGTTACCTACCCACCTCACTACTGTCCTGCCCACACCCATATTCCCCAGTTTGTGTTATAGTCTTCTATGTGGCACAGTGTCAAAGGCCTTGCTGAAATGCAGATAGGACATGTCCACTGCCCTCCCCTGATCCACCTCCCTAGTCACCCAGTCAAAAAATTCAACGAGGTTGGTCTAACATTTATTTTATTTATTTATTTGTTCTAGGAATTAATACCTTTGAGCCAAAGGCTCTTTTACAAAGGTTCCACGTCAACTGAGTACAATACAAGTGTAGTTACAAAGCATGGCAAATAAGTTGGATATTGTCACAGGCAAGGAGAAATAAAACATTACCTTAAAATATAAAAAACAAGTACAGAACAGGAAAAAAAATATATTTTTCTTAAAGAAAACAACAATAGATAATGGGAAAAAAAGTCTCAAAAGAGAATATACTAATTGAGAGAGTAAGGGGAGAGAAGGGGAGCAGTCAATAGTGAGAGAGAGCCTCACATATGCCTTTGTCAAGAATAATGTGGTGAGGAAAGAGGAGGAGAGAAAAATAAAAGAGAAGGGAGTAATTTAATCAAGTTATTTAATCAAGGCAGTCACAGGAGCTGGAGGCTGCGAGGTGTGAGTGGAGCTGTGTTTTGAAAACTCCCAGGGATGTAGATGGTGAGATGAGGGTATTTATGACATTTAGCCAGCTAGGTGCATAGTAAGCAAATGATCGCTGACCCTGAGTAGTCCGGCAACGGGGAACCTGGAGAGGTTGATGATTTGATCCTCTAGTGAGACGGATGCAAGGATTAGGGTATAGCAGGTCTTGGATACAAGGATGGGTAAGGCCCATGGTTGTTTTTTAGCCATCAGGCAGGTAAGATACTTTAGGCAGTTTGAGAGTTGCAGCCAGCCAGTTTCAGTGTAGAGCTCACAGGTGTGAGTGCGTTAATTTGCACCAGTGAGCAGTCGACAGGCCTTGTTGAGGGAGGTTGTTATGCGCTTAAGAGAGGTGGTTAAGGCAGCCCCATATATAATTAAGCCATAGTCAATTATTGAGATGACAGAGCTTTGAATAGCAATCCTAAGTGCAGGTTGGGTAAGGAACTGCCGGTTCCGGAACAAGATACCAATACGCTGGTTTGCCACTTTTGCTGTCTTATCAATATGGGTAGCAAAGGTTAGGCCTTGGTCAAAGGTGATTCCAAGATATTTAAAGGTAGTCACTTGTTCTAGAGAACTTCCCAGATATGTATTGATTGAGAGTGGTAGTTGCCTTTTCTTGTTTTGTGGGCTAGAGAAAAGCATCGATTTTGTTTTTTTGTGGTTAAGGACCAGCTTGTGATCAAGGAACCACTTTTCAACTTTGGAAAAAGCAAATTGAAGGCGGTGGTGTAGTGGTTCCGAGTCTTTGTGGGAGGTTAGAATTATGGCATCATCAGCATATAAGATTATTTGTTCAGGGCATGAGTTGGAAAGTGAGTTTAGAAAAATGCTGAAAAGAAGAGGGCCCAAAATGGATCCCTGGGGAACACCTGAGAGAACAGGTTTAGGGTCTGAGACAGCTCCTGCCGTTTTGACAGCTTGGGTACGTTGAGAGAGATAACTTTTAACCCAGTCTCCAGCACTTTGAGAGAGGCCAAGGAATTGTAGTTGTTTGACAAGTAGGCCATAATGAACAGTATCGAACGCCTTTGTTAAGTCAATGAAAACCGCACCGGTTTGGTAACCATTATCCAAGGCATTATGGATAGCACCTGAGAACTCCAAGAGGGCAGTCGATGTGCTGTGCCCTTTCCTAAAGCCATGTTGCTGAGTGCAGAGGATGTTATACTTTTGAAGGTAGTCAGTGAGTTGGTCTGCCACTATCTGTTCAAGGGCCTTTGAGAGAGGTGGGAGTATAGATAATGGGCAGTAGTTACCTGGTAGGGACTCGTCACCATTTTTGAATACAGGGTGACAAGTGCTGATTTCCATTTTGGGAAATTGACTGTGGTAGAGTGAGAGGTTAAAGATTTTTGTAAGTGGGAGCAGCACCACATCCAGAGTAAGTGACAGAAGTTTGAGGTCAATAGTATCACTACTTACTCGGATTTGAGATAGCTTCTTAACATTTTTGTAGACATCATGGGCCTTGACTAATTTAAAATGGAAAGGGGGTTTGGTTGGAGAGGTAGCGGGAAGTGTTTGATTTGGTGTGACAGGCTCAGAGAAAAAATCCATAGGGAGAACCCCACTAAGGTCTGTGAAGGTTTCATTAAGGGCCTTTGCCATGATCATAGGGTCTAGGGTAGTGACTCTGTCTACAGTCATTAGGGTGGGAGAGGACTTAGTCTGTTTACCAGTGACATTTCTTATGTTGTCCCAGAAAGATTTCCCATTACCCCAGGAGTTGGAGAGGGCATTCTTGTAGTAGGAGCTCTTTAACAAACGGATTTCCTTAGTGCAGTTATTGCGAGCATGTTTATAGTTTTGAGAGTCCGTTGGAGAGCCTGTAGCTCTTGCAATAGCCCAGAGGTGATCCCGTTCCTTGAGTTGCACCAGGAGCTTGGCCGTGACCCAAGGGTTTGAGAGTGCTTTAATTTTGCACTTTTTAACAAGAGCATAGGTGTCACAGGCGGCATTGAATGCAGTGATAAAGTAGTCAAGGGCTGAGTCAACATCTTGGGTATTGTAAATTAGAGACCAGTCTTGCTGCCTGAGACATGCCTTGAGATGCGTAAGGTTGCCAAAGGGCAGTGCTATACTAAAAATGGTTTTTGTAAGCGGCTTTCGGAACTTATTTGTCCATGTACAGATGACAGGAGAGTGGTCACTAAGGGAGTCAGGGAGAACAGCAACATTTCTTATACGGGCAGGATGACTTGTTAGGATCCAGTCAATGAGGGTGCTTGTCCCCGATTTGTAGTTCTTTCTGGTGGGGGAGCTTATCATCTGCGTAAGGTTAGCTGCTAGTAAAGCATCCTTGTAAGACCCTACATCAGAGGCAAGCCAGTTGATATTAAAGTCACCAAGTAGAAGGAGCTCAGTGTCAGGAGGTTGCCCACTTACGAATTCGAGGACAGTCTGAAGGCCGGGTCCAGGGTCATTAGGTGGGATATAGACAGCCACGACAGTGAGAACTTTATTTTGTGCACCTAGGAGTAATTTGATAGGAAGGAGTTGCACTGAGGTGTTTGCAGAGGGATGACTGGCATAGTGACTTGTGAGGTAGTCTTTTATGTAGATTGCACAACCGCCACCTCTTTTGGAAGTCCGATCCAATCTGATAACATTGTAACCTTGCAGAGAGATTGCATAGTCAGGAATGTTTGGTTTCAGCCATGTTTCAGTTATGGCTAGAATGTCAGGATTGTGTTGGCTGGCAAAGATTTGAAGGGAGGCCAGTTTTGGAAGAAGACTGCAGATATTTAGTGTGGCGATGGTGAGACCCCCTTCGGATTTGGTAAATTTAGTAGAACTGGTTGAGGCAGGGCCAGGATTAGGATGGACGCTTCCAGACTTCAGGAGGAGGAGGAGGAGCATAAGTTTGAGAGACATCCGTCATAATTCATAGAGTGAAGAATGACCCCTTTGTTGTTTGTCATGTTAAGTAAAGTGCAGCCGTCTAGAGTCTCAATGCAGGGAGGTGGCAAGAAGCAGAGGGTGAACTGCACTCAGAATATTAGTGTAACTTGTCATTGTTAACCAACTCTTGACAGGAGGGTGAAACAGGTGATGATAGGGGGAGTAATCCATAGTTCCAGCTTGGAGGTGGTGTATGTGGATCGTCGGAGTGTAGGGTAGAGTGGGGTGGGAGGACATGACCTCCCCCTGGTGAAACCATGCTGCCTTGGGTCCCGTAGTTCATTGACAACCAGATGTTCCACCAATCTCTCCTTCAGTAGTGCTTCCATGATCTTCCCCACTACCGAGGTGAGGCTGACTGGTCTGTAGTTCCCCGCTTCCTCTTTGTTCCCACTTTTGTATAAGGGGGACTACATCTGCTATCCTCCAGTCTTTGGGTACCTCCCTGTTTCCAGTGATTGGCTAAACAGGATAGCCAGAGGTTCAGCCACCACCTTCTTAGTTCTTTAAGGACTCTGGGTGCAACCCATCTGGCCCTATTGCTTTATCAACTCTTATTACTTCCAGTTCCTTCAGGACCCTTTCTCGTGTAAAGGGACTTGTGTCCATTTCTGCACCATTCTCACCCCTTGTACTCCATTCAGACCCATTACCCTCCTCTTCCTCAGTAAAGACTGAGCAGAAATACCTGTTCAGTAAGTCAGCTTTACTGTTGTCATCCTCCACTCGGCCCCCATCCTCCCCCTTCAGTCTCACTATCCCTCCCTTTGCCTTTCTTTTTTCACTTACATACCTGTAAAATGTTTTGTCCCCTCTACCCACTGATTTTGCAATGTGTTCTTCTGTCTGAGCTTTGGCTTCCCTTTCTGACCTCCCTGCCTCCCTTTGCTTCTCCTGGTACTTCTCCCTATCCCCTTATGCCTGTGTCTTTTGTAATGCCTGAATGCAATCTTTTTGGCTTTCACTTTCTTTTGCTACCTCTTTGGAAAGCCATAATGGTCTCCTCTTTCTTTTCCTCTTGCTAACCTGCTTAATGCATAATTCTGTTGCTCTTGTAAACCCCATTTTAAATACTGCCCACTGTTCCTCAACCCCTGATCCCTGCCCCATTCCTCTTAATGCCTCTTTCAAGTATCTCCCCATTTTCCCAAAGTCTGGCCCCCCTAAAATCCAGGATACATGTTTTTGTGTGGTTTGGTTCTGCTCTTTCTGTGATTTCAAACCACAATGACTGGTGGTCACTGTTCCCAGGTGCTCCCCCACTGTTACCCCCATCACACTGTCCCTGTTTGTGAGCACAAGGTCCAGTATTGCCTTCTGCCGAGTTGGTTCCATGACCAGTTGCTTGAGGAAGGCACCCTGAAGGGAGTCCAGGATAAATCTGCTCCTAGTTGATGCTGCTGCTGGGATGCTCCAGTCCACATCTGGAATATTGAAGTCTCCAACCAGTACTACCTCACCCTTGTCTGACATCCTTTGGATGGCTAGCATCAGCTCCCTATCTGTTTCTTCCTCCTGGGCTGGTGGTCTATAGACCACACCTGTGCGGATGGCTGGCCCCATTTTCCTTTCCAGCTTAACCCACAGTATCTCTCCCCCATTTTGTTCCTCCTGGATCTCTGTGGCCCTTATGTCATTTTTCACATACAGTGCCACTCCTCCTCCCCTCCTGCCTGCCCTGTCTCTTCTGAATATGTTGTAGCCAGGTATGGCCATCTCCCAGTTGCGGTTATCATTACACCAGGTTTCAGTGATGGCCACAATGTCCAGGTCTGACTGCACCATGACAGTCTCCAGATCTTCCATCTTGTTGTTAAGGCTCCTGGCATTTGCACACATGGCTTTCCATGATTTGACCTCCCTAGACTGTTTCGCTGTTCTACTCCAGCCCCTTCCTTGGTTGTCCTTTACCCCTGGTTCTCCTTGCTGTCTGCCCTTCTGCTGAATTATGCCCCTTTTTTGCCTATCCACCTTTTGGGCGCTAATCTCCATCTTTTGCACACTGCTTTGTAGAGACAGCCACTCCTCTGGTTCACTGGTTGATCTCCCAACAAACATACATCTGGGGTGAAGCAATCTTGCAAACCTAATATAGGATCTAGGTTAGTCTGTATGGCTACCCACAAAGACCTTGTCTTGGGGCATGACCAAAAGATGTGAAGAAGTGTGCCATCCTCTTGACATCCTCTGGTACAAGCCCCTGAACTTATAAGACCCCATTTCCTCAACTTCACAGGAGTGTAATACATGTTATGCATAATGTGATATTGCATTAGGCGGAGTCTATCCTGAGAGACATATTTATGACATAACTCCCATAAAACTGACCAGTTGGGAGTGTATTGGGGAAAAAAGGAAACCCAGAGCCTAGTGAGGCCTTCAGGTCTCCCATATTTCCAATAAAATAAAACACGGTATATTTTAGAAATAGCACCTGGTGACCCCAATAAGGAGGAGAGATCAGATACAAATAGAAAGGCAGGTGGGCGAGGAGGAATGATACCAAATACTGTAGAGAGCAGATGCTTTAATTGGACCACCCTAAATTGAAAAGCTAATGGGACGTCAAATTTACGAATTATATTGGAAACTGAGAGCCATTCCCCTGCGTCATCCAGAAAAGTAGAGATTATCTCATCCCCAATTTGGGGTAACCATTTACGAGAAATCATCCTTTTGTTTACTGTGAAAGACGGGGAATTCCAAATAGACTGAGACAAGTCCAAATGTGGGGAGTACCGCAAAAATGAACAAAGCTGCATGTGAACTCTGAGGGACGTTCGAATAGTGGGACAGCTACAGGTGTCAGGCAGGGACGCCATTTTAACATAGAGTATAGTCTGGGGGTCTATGTTCTCGGACTGAATGAAGTCTAACTCAATTTTGTGCCAGACCGGCCTTAAGTGTTCCGGACCCAGATTCACCCAATGCATATACTTTGCAATATGACTAGCACAGTAATAAATTGCCAGATGGGGGATCCGCAGCCCTCCATCCGTTTTCTAACAGTCGCTATCTTGCCAGTCACTGTAAAGCCGACACTGTTTTCACTTTAACCTTTTAGCATTCGCTGAAATGACATTGAACCACCAATTGGCACAGAGGGCTAAATTGTGTCAGTGACCCATGTTTAGGAATGCACTCAGAGTCTGAGGACTGGCCAGGGGGGAGAGGATTGAGCATCCTAGGGAATACTACTGTCTCCTGGGGAGGGATGGCAAGCTATCTCAGGCTTTGATTGCCACCAGGTGGAGGTCCATGGGTAGTACAGGTGCCAAGCGACTTCAATGGATGGGTCTGTGGTTCTGTAATTCATGTGCACTTCCATGTGCATGCACCTGTGTCTGCAACTAGAAGGAATTTGTAGAAAAGGAGCCAGGTAGGCTTAATGAAGCCCCGCTGCTCTCCTTAGCCTGTGAAACCATTCAGTCCCCAGGCCACTTCTAGATTATATACCAGGGGAGGAGGACCCTCCTTATTCTGACCTTTCCATGGGGGGGGCATCCATGGGAGACTTAAGCCACAAGACAGAGGGAGGTGATAGCCTGTAGGGTGGAGTGGGGACAGGGCGGAGTAGCTGTCCACCTGACTCTGGAGAGTAAATGGCTGCCCCACCCACCCTAGGTGGTTGCTGCTTTATAGGTCCCTGAGGTCATGTGACCCCATCATGTGACCTGAGTGTGTTTATCTCCCCACTTTCCAATTTACATTCAGCCACTAATGGCCACTAAAGGCCACTAAATCTCTTCTATTTTCTTCAGACTCTCTCATCTTGCATTCATACCCCTCAACCACTCATTCCTCCCCTTGCCCCATAGTTCTTTCTCTCCCTGATTCACCCTATCATCATCCCCTTCTGCTCCTTATCCCCTCTTCATTCCTCCACCCATCAACTGTCTACCCACCCTGACCCCTCACTCTGCCCTTCTCCCATCCCCCTCCTGAAACACTTCTCACTTCTCACATCATTTCTTCACTCCCCCAGACCATTTCTCTCCCTCCCCTTCCCCAATCGAAAACACCTCCTCTTTTCCTGCCTCCTCCTTTTACTCCTTCTCTCAGGTGATATAGAACTCAATCCCAGCACACCTGCCCCCACCCAGGACCCCATCCCCCACAAAGGTCTTTATGTTTTCCATGTAAATGCTATAGTCTGTTCCCAAAGTTCGACTTGCTAAATGTATGGCTATATCAGCATCCCCTGGATGTACTCTGCATATCCTAATCATGGCTTTCCTCCTATGTCACTGACTCTAGCCTTGCCCTACCTGGATTTGACCTATACTGTCATGACAATGACAACGGAGGTGGAGGTGTTTGCCATGTATATCTGAAATTCTATCCCCTGCTCCATTATACATCATGAAGCCACATCAAAATCCTATGAAGTTCTCCTCCCCCTCAGCCCTCCCATTGACTTCCCCAATTTTTATCTGCATCCTATATGCTTCCCAAAGACTTGCTTCCGAGTCCCTCACATCCTGCATCACCACCATCACCTCCCTCTCGTCTCCAGGCAAACTGCTAATGTTGGGAGACTTAACATTAATTGGCTCTCCCCCTCCTCCTGCTCCACAACACACTTCATTGAAGCCCTCAACCTTACCCAGCTAATAACCGATCACACCTGTCTCAACCCCCACTCTTCAAACCACTCCCTTCTTGACTGGATCCTCTCCCACCCCCATTGCATCTCAGCAGCCAGAGTCCTACCTGATGCAATAAGTGACCACTGCTTTTCTTACTATGTCAGAACAGCTCACCTCCCCCACTCCCCTGCAATACATTACCTATTGGGCACTCAAACACATATCCCCCTACCTCCTCTTTTCTGACCTCCCCTCTGCTGATTGGTCTGGCATCCTATCAGCAACCTATACCAACACTGCCCTCTCACACTTCCACTCCATCCTGACCCAGATCTGGGATCGTTACACTTCCCTAGGCACTTCTCGGGTAAAGCACCACCATCACACTTAGATTATACCTGAACTCCTCTCCATCTGCAAGGCTTGTGAATGTGCCTGGTCCCTATTCGAAGCTTCTGGCTCCACCTCTAGCCTCCAGGACTATCACTTCATTAGGAACAAGTGAATCAATGAGATCCACCTTGTCAAATCCAACTATTTCAAGTCCCAACTCTTTCTTAACTCTAACCTGTCCTCCTTCTGGTCAACCATCAAGTCCCTCCTAATCTCTCCCCCTCATGTTGCCTCCTCTACCCTCAAAGAAAATGAGCCGCTAATCTCTGACCCTTCTAAAGTGTTATCCATTTTCAACAATTACTCACATCCTGTGCGCTCCTTGATTCATCATCACCTCAATACTCACCCTCCCACTCCGCAGGCTTCAACTTTCCTCCTATCTCCTTCTCAGTGGTCTATCACACCCAAACTTCCTTAAATGCAAACAAGTATAGCCCAACGGTCTCCACCCCCCGGTCCCATGCCTCTGTGCACTGCCCAACACCAACTCCTTTATTCATATTCTCAGCCATTCCTTAACTACCAACTCTGTCCCCTCCTTGTGGAAACTTTCAAGAGTTCTCACCCTCCACAAATGTGGTGATCCAAACCTGCCAAACAATTACCATCTTATCTCCCTCCTTCTTTCACTCACCAAACTCCATAAATCCCTGATCCTTTCCAGGCTGTCAGACTTCCTATCCTCCTCTAACTTCCTCTCTGCCTACCAGTCCAGTTTTCACAGGAATCAGTCCACTACATCCTCCATCCTCCGTGTCTCCAACTCCATCCTCTACACCATGGACAATGGGCACACTTCTGCTGCAACTTTTTTAGACCTTGCTAATGCTTCAACTCCATCTCCCACTCACTCTTTCTTCAAAAACTCCAAATAGTTGGTTTGTCCTCCTCCGCAGTAAAGTGGTTTAGTTCATATCTCTGTGGCAGGACACAGTCTGTCTCAGTGGAAAACTCGGTCTTCCCCCTTCCCCATCCTATCTGGAGTTCCCAAATGATCTATTCTTAGCCACTTCTCTTTTCAACATTAATAAACAACCTTCCAACTGTCTTCCTACACTCTAACTCCCACCTTGACTTAGATGACACCATCCTCTACACCTCAGGATCTACCCCTGACTCTGTCTACCCTACCCTCCAATTTGACTTCACCAGTATCCTCCACTGGTTGCAGGACAACAGCTTTTATAGTCCACACTAAGAAAACAGCCTCTGTGGTTTTTGAGACCCCAGAAAAGCAGGCAAAACTGCCCCTTCACCCCTCCTTCTCTTCCTTGGATGGATCCACCTTCGATTCTATATCCTCTTTTAACTACCTGGGCATGTGGCTTGATCATCACCTCGACTACTCCATCCACATCGACTCCATGTGTACAAAACTTCACCCCAAACTCAGAGCGCGCTTTTGAAACAAAGAGTCCTTCCCCCTTCAGCTTCACCACATCCTGCTAGGCAAGACCATTCTGCCCCTGTTCGACTATGGTGATATTATCTATGCATCGCCCCCCACCATCACTATCTCCTGTATAGATACCCTTCTCCACTCCTTCTACCACTTCACAGCAAACACTGCTTTTAGGACTCATCACTGTTCCATATTCTCTTCCTTAAACCTGTCTTCCCTCTCGCACAGAAGGTACCTCCATTCCCTACTTTCATTGGCAAGTTCTGGTTTGACCTCCTACCCCATTACTATTCCTCCACCCTCTTCCCTGTCTCTGCTCCCTCCAACTCCCTGTGCTCTTATCACACCTGCACCTTCTCCATCCCTTACAACTGGTCCTCCTCCTGCTTCACTGCTTTCTCATCCTGCCTCCCACTCCTCTGGAACCAGCTAACCCCAACCCTTCATGATTCTCAACAATGCATTTACTATTGACAAGTATCTTACTTTCTGCAAGATTCACTATGTGCAGTCCAGACAACCTTCTCACACGAGACAAAGCAACATAAGACATGCCATCCTTGAATATACCAGTGCATATATCTACAATGGCACTATCAAGGCTAAACCCTTGTGATTTGTGTATTGACACTGCATAAGCAGCACACAATGGAAATAGTTTCCATGTCACATATATGGCTTTGACAATCTCAAACTTGACTGTCACTCTGTCTATTAGTAGAAGAGTTGTCAAACATAACAACCACAAACTCCACAGTTGTCTTCTGCACATTATAGTGGAACTCATGAATGTACCCCCGTGGCTCTATTCACAAGACCACGGTCAACATCAGTGTTTCTGCGATGCATGACCTGTGCTTTCCTACTCAGTGATAACACAGCTTCCAAACCAGCGGTACATGACACATCACTTGTGAGGTCTTTCAGAAGCTCAACCATTTTTGATACCATTGTGCATGTTAGACTAACACTATCTAAGGCATCTAAGGATGTAAGAGGATGTAAGAATGTAGGTTCCTGTTCTCTCTCTGCATCATGATCTCATCAAACTCTGCACACTGCTTAAGCCTTGGAAATAGACATACAACATGTCCCTCAGAGATGTGTGGACGTTTTTGCTTTTTGTGCCGCTTACATGATTTCCACCTTGCTACATTTAGGAGGTGGGGTGACTGGACCGATTGTTGTAAGGTTGCTGATATTCTCACCCTCAGTCTTGTCATCTAAATGGGCTACATCATCACTGTTCATCTTTTTCACTTCTGGCTCCCACAGGGGATTCAACACCTCGTCATCAACTGTACCGAAACATATTATATCCTCCTCCACCTCCTCCTCGCTATCACTGTCTACTGCCAGAGAAACTTTTCCCTTCTCTGGCATCTCCTCACTGTGGGGGGGCTGACTTTCCTTATCTCCTTCTCCAGGAGAAACAGTCTGAAGCTGGACACTATCACCCCTACCACCATCAGCTACTCCTTGAGCAGGAACAACAGCCACACTGACACCTTTTTCAACCTCCTCCTGAACCTCTGTGCCTTCACTGGTGTGAGTGTCTCCCTTATTTGCAGTAACATAGAAACATGGCCTTTGATGGCAGATAAGGACCGCTTGGTCAACCTAGTCTGCCCATTTCCCCACCTACAGATTGAACACTGGTTTGCTGAACACATATTGGTTTTCAACATTAAGAAAACTAAGACAATGCTCTATGCCCACCACCAAAACAGACCAACGGATTTCCCCATGGAAATACTCTCCACCTTTCTCATCCCTCTTTAACAGTTCCAGAAGTACAAGTATCTAGGTATTACATTTGACTCTTCCCTCTCATTCCAAGAACATATAAAAATCCATACCTCCACCACCAATGCCTGCATTGGTCTCCTTTACAGACATGAAGACTGCCTGCCACCTGAAGCACTTCACCTAGGCATTACCACCTCAGTCTTATCACTGGTGGACTATGGCCTCACAATCTATGCTGCCGCTGACCCTACGGCACTTCATCAAATACAAGTAGTTATCAATAAGGCCTGCTGGATCATCTCTGGTGCTGACAGAAATACACATACCTGCACCCTATACCCACCCACAAATATTGTCTCTTTTGAGGAAAGACTATTATACCAGACCTGTCTATTCCCCCAAAAAATCCACCTCGGTTTAATGCCAGTAGGTGTCATGGCTTCTCTTCAGGCAGCCACCATCTTAGTGTTCACATGGCCAGCCCTAAAAACTATCTGGAAGGTGCCTAGGGTCAGGATCACCCTGGCCCAGCGATCTTTTCTCCTTAGAGCTCCATCCTGGTAAAATGCCCTCCCACTGGCTGTCACATCAGTCACCAATCTGGGTCCTTTTAAAGCTGCCATAAGGGCCCATATCCTCTTCTCATGTCAGTGCCAGTGTATCCGGCAACCTGTGGATCCTGCACCACACCACTAAGCCATGCAGCCACCCTTGGCCAGGCAGTGGAGAGACCTCACTATTTCTAGCCTACAGGCTTCTCACCCACCTCGGTTACCATATAGTTGCACTGGACTATGAATGCATTGTATTATTTATAAGACAAGGCCTCCCTGAGGCGGCTTACTACCAACTCATATCATGCATTGCTTTAGCTACCAATTGTATAGGTCTTAACCGCTCATTAGGTAAATATGTTGATAGCTCTGCTCAGTTTTAGCTACCAAATGTAGTGGCATTAACCTGTGCTCATTGTACTTATACTCTGTATGATTGCTCACCCAGATTTATTCTATGTACATACTGTATGAATGCCTATGTTTTATTCTGATGTGGAGCCTTTGGAAACAAGTCTATAACTCAAAGGGTTGTAATTCTGATTTCCTAAATAAATAAATAAATAAGCTGCAGATCCTAGTTAACCAGCAGCCTATTTCTTCCTACCCCCCACTAGAATTGCCTTATGTCTGTCCCATGCATTCTTGAATTCTCCCACAGTTTTAGACCCCACAACCTCCTCAGGAAGGCTGTTCCATGCATCCACCACCCTCTCTGTGAAAAAATACTTCCTCACATTGCCCCGAGCTGCCCCCTCTATCTTCAGATGGTGTCCCCTTGTTCTTGCACTTCTCTTTTTTCTGAAAGATGCTACCCTCTTGGACTTTATCGATTCCACTGAGGTACTTAAAAGTTTCTATCATGCTCCCCCTTTCCTCAAGGGTATACATATTAAGCTCCTTTAGTCTCTCCTCTTATGGCTTCTCTTGCAGACCCTGCACCATTTCAGTTGCCCTCCTCTGGACTGCCTCCATCATGTCTATATCCTTGTGCAGATGGGGTCTCCAGAACTGGATGCAGTACTCCAGATGGGGTCTCACCCAATGTCTGTACAGAGGGATAAAAACTTCCTGTTTTCTGATGGTGATGCCTCTCCCTATACATCCCAGTATCCCCCCAGCCATCCTTACTGCCTTCTCACATTGCTTGCCAGCCTTAAGGTCATCTGATATGATTACCCTCAGGTCACTTTCCTTTTTTGTTGTAGTTACTATCCCCCCATTGTGTAAACTTCCTCTGGTTTTTTGTTTCCCAGGTGCATTATTTTGCACTTCTTTGCATTGAATCCAAGCTGCCTTACTTCTGACCATTCCTCCAACCTTGTCAAGTCCCTTCTCATCCTTTCCATGCCTCTTTGTGTATCAACTCTGTTGCAGATCATTGTGTCATCTGCAAAGAGGCATACTTTTCCTTCCAGTCCCTCTGCAATGTCACTTATAAAAGCATTAAAAAGGACTGGACCCAGCACTGAACCCTACGCTACTCCACTAGTTAAACCCCTTTCTTCAGAGTGGACTCCGTTTACAATTACCTTTTGTGTCCTCTTGTCCAGCCAATGTTTTACCCATGCTACCACCCAGGGACCCACTCCCAGGCTAGTTAATTTATTTATTAATCTTTTGTGTGGGACTGTGTCAAATGCCTTTATTTATTTATTTATTTATTACAGTATCATAATTACAACCCTTTGAGTCATAGACTCATATATAAAAGCTCATCATCATAACACAGGGTAGGACAAGGAAGCAGAAACATACAGTGAGTGGCGAACAGACCAAAACAGACAATAGTGCAGTTGCAGACATGGCAGACTATATACAATTTACAGTTTGTACAAATTGAATACAGGTGGAGAGGTCCATATCAGCAGGAGAGAGGTCCCTTCTTGCTGGATACAGGCCTATACATGATGGTAACTAGACAAGAAGGAGTGAATCATTGGGCATATAAACTTAGAGGACAGTGGTAATATATGGCAGGAGGGGTGTTGCTAAGCACAACATTGCAGGTTTAGGTGTGTACATGATTGTAACTCAGCATCGAGAGATATGTACACTGGAAGAGTAAATGAGCAGAGTGGGTGGTAAGAGATTAGTGGGTTAATGCGGACATGTGGTGGAGCAGTTATTTATAATTGCAGTGACAGGAGCTTAAGAGGTGGCTGCATAGGGTTGTCTTGAAAGGACCAATTCTGAGCTCAGAGGAGGTATCAGGAGGGAGGGTGTTGAACCAGGAGGGTGCCCTGAATGAAAAGGATCTCTGTGCGAGGGACCATGGGTGTAGGCAGGCATACTCCAAGCACTCCATGGTGTGCAATTTTATTTAAGGGGGTAGCAAATAGGCTCTGAACTGCTTCCTTTTTCCATGAACACTAACAAAGAAAATGCTGAACCCTTCTGTGATTTTGTTCATAGGAGTCAAAACCAGAAAGACTGGTCACTAATACTGTCTTTGCATCCCAAGGACAATATGACTTTACAGGCTCTGGGCTGGTACGTGGGTGTCTTAGGGAGCAAAGCATGGCATTTGTATTTACCCATGCATGGCAACAACCATTGTTATGAGATACAAAAGTTGTATTTATTGTGCCAAATGAGGCACCAAACACTTGTCCTGGTGTACATTTGTATATTGTCTGGCTACACCCCGGGGTGGGGTAGCTCACCCTAACAACAGGAAGAGGGGTAGCAGTGAGTCCACTTGGTGTGCATATCTGAAATCCCTGGCTACACCCCTGCGAGGGACGTCCTAACCCTGGGGACTACTAGCAGGGTCTTAGTGGAGCTACGGGTGTGGACAGGAGGGGTGGCCATGTTGATTAGTGCAGACAGACCGGGGGGGTAGCCCAACACAGATTTTTTGGGTGACCAGGCAGTTCTGTTAGAGGTTCCGTTCTTCAAGGGAGAAGATGTTGGACCAGGCATAAAGTGTACATGTATGTGTTTTCCTGTCAGCCCCAGTGTGTAGCCAGCAGACCTTGTTGATTGAGAGTTTGATTTTGCCCAGTGCATTGCTGTTTGCAGCGCAGTAAATTAGGAGTCCATAGTCCACCAGGGACAGAACCAATGAGTCAATGGTGAGTCTTAGTGCTTCTGGGAGGAGACAGGCTCTGTGCTGATAAAGCAAGCCTCTGTGGGAATTTAAGGCAGAGCAGAGGGCCTGGATGTGTTCATGGAAGGCGAGAGAGGAGTCAAGGATGATACCTAGGTATTTGTATGTGGTAACCTGCTCAATAGGGTGGTGAGATAGGGATTGAAATGACAGGGCAGAGCCCTTGAGTTTGTTCTGATTGTGGGTGAAGAGCAGGGATTTTGTTTTTTTTTTAGGTTGATCACAAGCCTGTGGTCAAGGAACCATTGCTTGGTCTGAGCAAAAGCAGATTGTAGCACCAGCTGGAGTTGAATGGTGTCAGGGTGGGATGAGAAGAAGACAGCATCATCTGCATAAAGCAGAATGTTTCCTGATGTGGCATTGGGTAGCATGCATAGGTATAATTTAAAGAGTAGTGGCCCCAGGATAAAGCCTTGGGGGAACACTGGAGCGGACCTGATGAGGGCTAGAGAGGATATTGTTAATTTTTACACTCTGGATTCGGGCAGCAAGGTAACTGGCAGCCCATTTTACAAGGCCCGAGGTGAAGCTAAGCTAGGTGAGGGTGTTAATGAGAAAGGGGTGGCTGACCGTGTCAAAGGCTTTTGACAAATCGATGAAGACTGCCCCGGCAGGATGTCCTTTGTCCAAGGCAGAGTGAATGAAGGAGGTGAATTCAATGAGGGCAGTTGTGGTGCTGAAACCTTGCCAAAAGCCATGCTGTTCCCTGCAGAGGAGGTTATACATAGTAAGGGTATTCTGTTATCTGGTCAGCCACAATCATTTCTAGGGCTTTGGAGAGGGAAGGGAGGATGCAGATTGGTCTGTAGTTGCCTTGGGTCATTTTGTCACCACCCTTGTGTATGGGGGTGATGATAGCTCTTTTCCATGCTTTGGGGAATTGACCCAGTCAAAGGGAGAGGTTGAGAAGGTCAGTAAGGGGGGTGAGAACAATGTTCAGGGTAGAGTGGAGAAGGCAGGGATCAAGTGAGTCAGCACTGTGTCTGGCACCCTTAAGGGCTTTGACCAGATAGGGTTAGGCATCAGATAGGGAGATGGCTCAGAAATAGAAGGGTGGGTGTTGGAGAGTGGTGGTAGGTGGATCAAGGGCAGGATCAAAAAAGTTGGTAGGTAGGGTAGCGGAGAGATCTGAGAAGGCATCATTTAGCCCATTAGCAATACCATGCGGGTCAGTGGTGATAGTGCCATCGATAATGAGTTGAGAGGGGGGACTTGGTTTTGCCATTATGTTCCTTTATGTTGTCCCAGAACTTGCGTGAGGAGCCCCAGGTGGATGCGAGGGTATTCCTGTTGTATGCCGCCTTTGCACTATGGATAGCCCAGGTGCATTTGTTGTGCTCTGTTGTGCTCTGTTCTATAGGCTTTCCTATCTGCCAGCTGCCTGGAATCTGGGGCTTTGTACAAAAGATCATCCCTGAGGTGCATTTGCTTCATGGAAGCAGGGGTGATCCAGGGTGAGTTGTATTTCCATCGTATGGTTTTGGAGATGGGTGCATATGCATCGCAGGCCTTGTTAAAGTAGTAAATAAAGCAGCTGAGGGCAGCATCAATATCTGGGCCAGTTTTACTGGGGACCAGTCACAGTTGGCAAGATGCTGGTGGAGTAAGGCAAGGTTACACATGGATAGGCACCTCCTGGAGATGAGTGTGGGCTTTGGCTTCTCAAGGTTACATGACCAGGAGAAAATGACTGGGCAGTGATCACTGAGGGCATTTGGTAATACTATCAAGTCAGTGATCTTATGGGGCCTGTTTGAGAGTACCAGGTCCAGAAGAGTGGCATTACCAGTAGTCGGGTGGGGGTGGGTGGGGGAGGAGACAAGTTGGGTGAGATTGAGTGCAGCAAGGGCATCTTTGGCACTATTCCCACCAATGGTGAGCCAGTTGATATTTAGGTCACCCATGATAATATGTTCCATTTTGCTGGGTTGGTGGGAGATGTAGTCTAGTAGGGATTGCAGTGCATGGTTCTGGTTACGTGGAGGAATGTAGGTGGCTGTGAGGATGAGGGGGGCTCTTGAGGGGCCCACTGTGACTTTTAGGAAGACAGCCTGTGCACTATGCTCTAGCAGTGTTTTTTGAAAGGGGAGGCATAGGAGTGAGTCCTGTATGTAGATGGCACAGCCCCCCCATTTCCCAACTCTGTTCTCCATGTATAGCGAGTAACCTGGGAGGGCGATGACTGAGTCAGGCGTTGTCCTGGATAGCCATGTTTTGACTAGTGCCAGCACATCTGATTGGTGCTGGGTGACCCATACTTGCAAGCCAGCAAATTTTTTTAGCAGGCTGCAGATGTTAATGCAGGCAATTTTGAGGCCTGCAGTTGTTGATGGACGAGGTTCATTGCCAGTGAATGGGCCAGGGTTGGGGTGGACATTACCAGATAGAAGGAGGAGTAGTGCAATCAGTCTGAGAGGAGCACTGATATGCCTATGACATCTGGGGCAGCACCCTTGGTAGGGTTTGTGGAGAACGAGACCAGGATGGGAAGGGATCTGAGAGAAGGCAAGGCAAGTAATAGCTGGGGCCAAATTGCCTTCAGCCCTGCATGAGAGGAGGGAAATAGGAAGGAAGCTCCTAAGTCCCAGTTGTCCAGGTGATTTTATTTATTTTTATTTATTTAGTTTTTGTTAACCGGGTAGGTGCACTAGCCATAAAATGACTATTTTCAGGCACGACCCAGGAGAGTACAACAAAAGGAGAACAGTTGAACAACAGCATCGTGGGTACAATAGTACAAATAGAGGAACAGTACAGCAGTGCTACAAAAATACAATGGGTAGAAACAACAAAAAATAATGGCAAGTATTATACAGATAATGGTAGTAAGATATATAATAAGTGCAGAAACCATGGACCCGACCTGTGGAGTGAAAGGGTTAATAAGATAGTATGGTTATATAGAGAGAAATGTGAGGAATGTTCAAATATAACAAGAAAGACTGACAGAAGGAAGGTCAGGGGTGGTAATTGGCAAAACAACAGTGGATGGTCAACAACAAGGTTCAAGAAGGAAGAGAGCTAGTAGTCAAGAAGTTATTTACAAAGAGAAGGAAAAATATGAGGCAGAAGAGGAGACAGTCTTGGGCTGGATTAGAGCAGGGTGACATTACTGGTAAGTCTCAGGAGCTTCAGGTTGGGTCAAAGCATGTACAAGCATCAGCTAAGGATAGATATATGACGATATTCACTTTTAAATCCAAAGTGAGACTGGGACAGCCGGAGGTTGGTGGAAGAGCATTCCATAGCCTGGGAGCAGAGAATTGGAAGGCCCTGTGCCTTTAGTCATCCAACATCTCGGAACATAGAGCAAGGATTTGTCAGCTGATCGCAGGCCATGGGAGGATGGTTGAGGACCAGTTGCGCCAGCTGGGACAGTTTTTTTTCCCAGATGATTGAGTCCATTAGTGATCCAAGGTAGTATTGTCTACTGGCAGAGGGTGAGAGCAATTCAGATCCTTATAAAGAAGGCAGTGATGTTTGAGTCGAGGTGACGAAGAGGCAAATCAGCATATATTGTTATAAGTTCGTCCCATTTTAGTAGGGAGGTTTTATGGGCAGAGGTAAGAATAGAGGCACCATAGGTAAGGGTTGGGAGCAGAACCACCTCGGGCAATTGCTAATTTGGCCGAGTGTAAGCATGTAGCTTCGTTTGTAAGCTACTCCTAGTTTCGAGTTTACAGCTTTGCTCGAGGACTGAATGTGAAGATTAAAATCTAGGACTGGTCCAGGAGGATCCCAAGGTACTTGAAGGAAGTAACATTTTCAAGTGGAAATCCTCCTGGATGAAGAACCTCCAGCAAACTAGAACAGGTCTTAATCTTCGGTGCAGAACCTAGGAGCATGGCTTTCGTTTTCTTTTCATTTAGTGCAAGCTTACGATCTAGTAGCCAGTCTAAGACCTTATTGAAGTCTGAAGTAAGTGATGTGTTTATGCAGGCAATACTAGAAGAACTAGTGTAGATGATCAGGTCATCAGCATAGAGAATAGCTGAGCAGGATTCCAGGACCTCAGCTGCATTGTTGATAAAAACTGAGAACAAAAGGGGCCCAAGGATAGAGCCCTGGGGGACCCCAAGGTTGATAGTAGACGTGTTGGACAGGGAGGAGTTAAATTTGACAGCTTGCGACCTGTTTGACAGGTAGCTACAAAACCAGTCCACAACAGGGGTAGAGAAATGGAATTTATGGAGAGTGGAGAGAAGCAGGGGATGGTCAACAAGGTCGAAAGCCTTAGTGAGGTCAATGAAGATGGCACCTGTGAGTTTTCCAGAGTCCATGTTGGACAGAATATCAGTAGTTAGTTGAAGAAGAGCCGTGGTGGTGCTATGACCTTTTCTGAAACCATGCTGAGTGTCTGAGAGGAGATTGTAGCATGTAAGGTAGTCAATGGTCTGTGATGCAACTATTTTCTCTAGGATCTTGTTAAGGACAGAGAGAATTGCTATAGGTCTGTAATTGGCCATGTCCTTTGGGTCACCTTTTTTAAAGACAGGCGTTACTCTTGCAGATTTCCATAGGTCTGGCACAGTGCTATGGATAAGGGATAAAGTATAGATTCTGGCAATCGGAGAGGCAATGAGTGGAGCAGCCAGCTTAAGAAGACGAGGTTCCAGTGAGTCAGGACCAGAGCTGGTATTGGCAGATATGGATCTCAGTAATTTCAGAACTTCCGCTCTTGATATAGCCTTGAAATAGAATGGTGGCACTGGAGGAGCATCATACGATAGGGCAGTATGGTTGTCTGATGGTAGTGTGGTAGGTAGATTGAGTGCGATCCACTAGGTTATAAAGCCAGGTATAATATGAAAGATCAGAGAAAAATTGTTAAAACTGTTTGAGATGGTCCGGGTCATTACAATGTGCCCCATTTATGATCATTTCATCAGGAGTGACTGACTCGTAGGTACCGAGAAATGTTTTGACATGGGCCCAAAATTTCCTCGGTCGCAGGCTGAGCTTTGTAGAAGGTCCTTGCAGTATTGCTTTGTAACTCTAACTTGTCTCTTACATCTGTTCCTTAGTTCACGATAGACAATAAGATCTGACTGTAGGCCAGTTTGTTTGTAGCGATCCAAAGCTTGTCCTCTGGCGAGATTAGCAAGGAGGTCTTTATGCAGCCACCTCGTCTGTTTTCCTCTGACCTCCTAGTAGTCTTGGGTGCATGTTTATATTGAATGGTAAGAAATTCATTTATGAATATCTGTAGAGCAACCTCCACATCCTTTGTTTGATAGATACCTGCCCAGTCGATATTGGAGACATCATAGAGAATGCATCCTGGTCAATATGAGCTAGATTTGTGAACGTGATTAGTCTTGATGGAGGAGATGGAGCGCAACCATAGATAGGATACAAAAAGTGGGTGAGTGGTCTGTTAGTGCATCTGCAAGGATTCCTGCTTTTGACACATGTTCCATCGGTTAACCATCACCCAGTCTAGAGTGTACCCCGTTTGATGGGATGACGTGGCTCTAGCTGCTTCAGAGATCAACTGGTGAAAATTATAACTAAGCGTGAGTGATTGCAAGGATATTTGAGCTGACCCTAACCAATTGAGGTTAAGATCACCTAGGATGACAGCCTCATTATGATTTACAGTCTGGGAGGTGATGTCAAGAGTTCTTGAAGACCTACTAATCCCCAGCAGGTGGATTATAGGCACAGATAATATGACTTCTTTTCCCCAATACAATAGTTGCCTGTATGAATTTGCACACTGCGGAGAGGCAGATGCTGGGACAATAGAGATGTTGAGGTGGTTTTGAAGAATAGGGCAACTCCACCTCCACGCTTGGATGAGGATCTATCCCACGGAACAGAGTAGTTAGGCAAGGAGCATACTTCATCAGGTATTCCGGGTTTTAGCCAAGTTTCTGTGAGACAGAGTACATCAGGATTGTAGAGTTTCACCCAGGCCTCGAGTTCCGCATGGTGACAGGTAAGACTTCTGATATTGATATGGGCAATTAATAATCCTTTTCTTGGACATGCCAGATAACTCATTTGGGAAAAGAAACAGGTAGGTGGACCTGGATTTGGTTTGACATCCCCAGATAGCAGAATAATGATCATGGCTAGAACCCAAAGCCTTGCACAGCAGTGGCAGGTTAAGGTGAAAGCACATCTCCATGGCAGCTTCCTCCTGGCATGCAGAGGGTAATAGATGCTGCCTCTAACAAGGAGGATAGGGTTAGGTTGCAGATCAGGCTTTGTCTCTGCAATCAAGTTAGAGAAAATATAGTTCTTGGTAAGCCTCTGAGGTCTTTGCCATTTGGTTACATGGGAGAGCCCATGTGGCAGTGTCCAGGCTGAGTAAAGGACAAATGACAAGAGTGCCCACAGCAGACTATACTTCGCCATAGTGTTACTATTTCACTTGGGTAGGAAGGCTAGTGGTATACTAAGACGGAGGATTAGCTCTTAGGGATAAAGAGATAGCGCGTGTAAAATTAAGACAGCAAAGGGTGACCATGTTCCACCGTTTTAACCCTTGGCCGAAATTAGAGATAGAGCAAAAACAACGAAGTGTTTCCTGCTAGCGTAGCAATTATTTAGAAGAGTGGATCAGAAAAGCAGAAAGTAAAGCCCCACAAAGGTTAATTGGGAAAGCAGACCAGCCGGGCTCTACTTGTGGTAAAGATTACAGTGAGGAAATGAAGACCTATTCAAGGTATGTTAGGAGGCACCCTAGTGGCGGAATTTTATAAGGAACAATGGGAGACTAGACAGATAGCAGTAGTGTTCGGCAAGAGTCAATACAAAGCAGAGGGCGCCAAAGCCCAGAGACTGATAATCCGGCAGAGAAAAGGCAGCACCAAACAGTGGCTGAGCAGAGAGCAGCAGTCCAATTAGAGGAGGGTGGTAGCAGGTGGCCACCTATCAAACCCGCACAGTGCTAGCCCGGACACTTAACCGGATTTGAAGGTGTCCTGTTCGTCAGGACGATAGAGGTACGGGCAGCTGGAAAGAATTAGCCGTGCCACTCACTGGGATCACGATCAGGCACAGTGGATCTATTTTAAGATATCAAATGTAGGTTAAGATAGAAAGTTATTAGCTAGGGCAGGGGGTACCAAGGCAACTTGAAAAATACTCGGGGTAGCAAGAGAGGAAGCCCAGGTATGGAACTGCACAGTAGATAGCAGAGCAGGAACTAAACAATGCTGATAGGCAAGCAGATGGTGAAAATAGGAAGATGTCTTTAAAGGCAAGACAGAACAAGTGTTGAGCTAATAGCTGCACTCTGTATCTTTAAGAGGAGTTGCAATATTAGCGAGAGGGGAGGATGAACATTGCTAGAAGTGGTGCGAGGGGGAGGAGATATATAATAAAGGCTGGAGGGGGATGGGAGGTGAGCATGAAAATTGAAGCAGCAAGGAGACAGAAGGACAGAAAGTGAAAGAGAAAATGAGTTATTTGCAGGGCAAAGCTTACAACTGTGACCCAAATGGAATCTGGTCTAAACAGAAAAAACTGTACCACTTTAAACTTACTTTCTGATCCAGAGTAGCTTACCACTGGACCTTAAAACACAGAGAGCTGTAATATTTTACAATCTATAAACCTGCAGCCTAAATGAACTTGCACTTCAAACTACCCTTAGAGTGCAAAATTGCTGTAAAAAGGCTTAGGTTCGTGTTTAAGTTAGGATTTACAAGACAATTTGGAGAGACTTAACAAGTACCACAATCAGAATATAACATTAGCTTAAGGTCCAGAGAGGAAACAGCAGTAGCAAAGAATTAAAGAACTGCAGCAGCCCATCAGCAGGCAGAGTCGATGGTTCTAGACAGTCCAGTTTCTGCAGCGTACCTTCGGTCTGGTGATCAGCGGGCAGTGCAGCGAGGAAGGCGGCCGGTGGACAGAAGGGGTCCGCCCGGCTGCTTGAAGTAGCAGACGCACCCGTGTCAAGGGTGAAGCTAAGGGAAGAAATCAGAAACAGACAAGGTTATAAAGTTGTAAGAGAGGGAGTGTTTACAGCCGGGGAGGAGGAGTTATTCACTTCAGAGCAGAAAATTAACAGACTGGAGCTATGGCACCAGTAGCTGGTCAATGAGATCAAAGAGTAGTGACAGGGCACAGTTAAGAAAGGGCGTAGATGTCTAGGCCCAGAGACACCCCACAGCAGGAGGAAATTCTAACTGGAGAAATATGGCTGAGACAGAAAGGCAGACAGAAAAGGTATCAGTTGCAAGGCTTAGCTTAGGACTGAAGCACAAAGAAACCAGGTCTACATAGGAGAATAAGGACAAAAATTGAAGCAGCAAGGAGACAGAAGGACAGAAAGTGAAAGAGAAATTGAGTTATTTGCAGGGCAAAGCTTGCAACTGTGACCCAAATGGAATCTGGTCTAAACAGAAAAAACTGTACCACTTTAATATGAGAGTGGCAGCCATAGAGGGGAGATGGTGCTATGTGGCTGAGGCACTATTCCGGGGTAGAGAGCCAGGGGGCATGGCTGAGGTAGGGGTAGGTGGAAGGAGGGAGGGAGGGAGGCTAGTGGTGTTAGCAGGCATAGTATTGAAAGATACCAGAGGAGCATATTGCTGGCAAAGAAGGAGGTAGTAGAGAAAAGTGCTAGGGTGGCCACTAGTGGTGAGCTCAGATAATCTGCAGATGCGAGAGTGGGCTGATTTGTTCAGTGCAGCATATGATGCAGCCTATATAACCAACAGCTCACCAAGGGTGGTGGGGGTGGTGGGGAGCCGGCACTTAGCGCAGGCGGGGCCTCACACACACGCACTTCTGAATTAATTCTGCATTTCCAGTAGCGTACCTGAATGCCAATTTCGGTGGGCGGTCCATCTTGGGGGAGGACAGGGAGCACCAGAGGCCCTCACGACCACCTTACAGGCTGTGGGGAGAGGAGAAAAGAAGCAGCATTAAATAACAGGTAGGCAGGAGGAGGAGTTTTATACCTTGATTAATTCATATCAATGTACTTGCTTATTGGAGGAAAAAGAAGCTTCAGGTTTTGCTGACGATCACCCTACCCCCAATGGACCTCACATTAAATAGAGTTTCAAATAGGGTAGAAACGCACAGAAACTGTTTCAGTCCCTGATTCAGTGTTTTTTTTTTTCACAAAATATTACATATGGAGCTCTCTCATATATGTGGGGCACATTTACAGCGAGTCTAACGCTCCGAGTCTAACGCTCCCCGCAGCTGGGAAAAAAACATAAAAACAAAACAAGCAGACTTGGAAATTAGGACCAGTAAAACAAAACTGTTAACGCTCCCAGCACTTGCAGAGATGCCTTGCTAAAGTCTAGGTATGCCACTTCCACAGTCCCTCCCTGGTCTACTGCTCTGGTCACCCAGTCAAAGAAATCAATTAGATTTGTCTGACATGACCTTCCTGCTGTGAACCCATGCTGCCTTGGGTCCTGTACCCCTCTGGTCTCTAGGTACTCAACAATTCTTTCCTTCAGAAGTGATTCCATCACTTTCTCTACCACAGATGTCAAACTGAGAGGTCTGCTGTTTTCTGTCTCTGTCTTGCTCCCATTTTTGTCAAGGGGAATCACATCCACCTTCCTCTAGTCCTCAGGTACCACACCATCTTCCCTTGATTTGTTAAAAAGGGTAGTCAGTGGTGCCACTAGTTCTCTCCTAAATTATTTTATAATTCTGGGGTGAATTCTTTCAGGCCTCATTGCTTTGTCTACCTTCAGTTTTAGGAGTTCTTTCAGAACCCTCTCTTCTGTATAAGGACTGGGATCGACCTCCCTCCCTATCCAGAGTGCTTCTGTTAATTGGATTAGGTACCTCCCCCTCCTACTCTTTTGACAGACAGAACAATTGGTTATACCATGGAAGTATAGAACAGAATTGTTACAGATAGCACATGATAATCCTATGGCTGGTCACTCAGGAAGGGATCGCATCTTTGCCAGATTGCTCTATAGATTTTACTGGCTGGGAATTCATGAAGATGTTGCTGCCTATTGTAATTCCTGTGCTGAGTGTCAGAAAGTAGCCCCAGTCGCTAGAAAAGACAAGGTGCCCCTGGTTCCCCTACTCTTAATAGATGTGCCTTTTGAGAGAATTGCAATGGATGTAGTTGGTCCTTTATACAAAAGTAAAAAGGATAATAGATTTATCCTGGTAGTATGCAACTATGCTACTCAATGCCCAGAAGCAGTTCCAATGCATACTGTTACAGCCCCAAAAGTTGCAGCAGAGCTAACCAAAATTTTCATCAGCGTGGGCATACCTAAAGAAATTATTACTGATCAGTGCAGTATTTTTTTTGCTGCACTGCTTAAAGAGCTGTACAGACTGTTAGGTATCACTGCCATAAGAACCTCCCACTATCAGCCTCAGACAGACGGTCTTGTTGAGCATTTTAACCAAACCCTAAAATACATGTTAAAAAGGTTTGTAAAAATGGAAGGGAAAGATAGAGACTAATACTTGCCTTACTTACGTTTTGCTTACAGAGAAGTGACACAGGCATCAACAGGGTTTTCATCATTTGAAATGCTGTATGGTAGGCAGCCAAGAGGGCCACTGGATGTTAAAAAAGAAATGTGAGAAGATAACCCAACTCAGAAACAATCTATATCTTCTTATATGTGTGCCCTAAGAAAGAAGCTGGCAAAATATGTTGAAATTGCCCACAGAATCAGGAAGAGGCTCAAAACCAGCAGAAGGTATATTATGACCATGGGGTAAAAGAAAAGGTTTTTGAGCCAGGTGAAAAGGTTTTGCTACTGTTACCCACAACAGAAAATAAGTTGTTAATGAAGTGGCAAGGAACGTATAAGGTTCTTAGATGTACTTGCACTGTTAACTATGAGATTGAGACCCCTGACAAGAAAAATCTTTCTAAGATATACCATGCTAATCTCCTCAAGAAATGGGTTGAAAAAATGTCAAAAACTGCCTTGTTAGTTTTACTAGAAACTGGTAAAGAAGATATTGATGTAGCTTATGATAGACTTAAACAAACTGTAAATGCTGATACTGTAAAGGTGAGTGTTTCCTTAACCTCAGAACAAACTGCAGATGTTCGTAATGTGCTAAAGACATTTAACAGCACTTTTACCAAGGTACCAGGCTGAGCAAAAGGGGTTGAGCACGTAATAATGACAAAGAATGCTCATCCTATTAGGTAAAAGACATACAGGATGCCAGAGTGGGTAAAAGCTGATGTGGTTAAGGAAATACAAAAAATGAAAGAACTGGGTATCATTGAGAAGTCGAGGAGTGCTTAGTCATCTCCCATGGTAACTGTAAACAAAAAAGAAGGGGGCGTTAGAATCTGCCTTGATTTCAGTTATCCTATGCCCAGAATAGATGATTTGGTGGACAGACTGGGGAGTGCAAAGTATATCTGCACCCTTGATCTCACTAAGGGTTACTGGCAAATACCTTTAGCTAAATAATCCAGAGATAAAACTGCATTTGCCACCCCTATAGGATTCTATCAGTTCACCACCATGCCCTTTGGTTTACATGGTGTGCCAGCTACATGCCAGTGGTACATGGATGTAATTTTATCCCCTCACACTGGTTATTGTACTGCGTACCTAGATGCTGTCATGGTGTATAGTCCCGACTGGAAAAGCCACTTGGAACACCTATGAGCAGTTATTCAAGCTATCAGAACTTCAGGTCTGACTATTAATCCTACTAAATGTGCATTGGTGATGCAGGAAACTAGATATTTGGGCTATGTGTTGGGAAATGGAGAAGTCAAACCATAGATTTCTAAAATAGAAGCTGTAGCTAACAGCCCTTTATCTAAAACAAAGAAACATGTCAGGTAATTTTTAGGGCTGGCTGGTTATTATAGGAGATTTGCTCCCAACTTTGCTAAATTAGCTACTCCCCTCACTGAACTAAAAAAGAAACGGTACCCAAATAATGTGAAATGGACTCCAGAGTCTGATGAAGCATTTTAAGACATAAAGGCTGCATTATGTTCAGCACCTGTTTTAAGCAGCCCAGACTTTGAGAAACCATTTCTGCAACAGACTGATGTATCTGAGGTAGGCCTAGGTGCTGTCCTAAGTCAAAATATAGATGGGAAAGAACATCTTAGTCTGTATATAAGTAGGAAGTTGCATAACAGAGAGAAAAGGTACTCCATATCGAAAAGAAATGTTTAGCAGCAAAGTGGTCCATGGAGTCCCTCAAATTTTATTTACTAGGAACTGATTTTGTTCTTGTAACGGATCACAATCCTCTCTGTTGGTTTAACCAGATGAAAGATAAAAACTCAAGAATCACAAGGTGGTACTTGGCACTACAGCCATTTAAATTCACGGTGATTCATAAATCTGGTAAAGAGAATAGCAATGCTGATTTTCTGTCAAGATATGGATCAAGAATTGAGGGTTCTGAAGGTTAAAAATCAAAACAAAACTAATGTATGGGTTTGAACTGTACGTTTTGCTGTACTGATAAAAAAATGTATGCAAATGTGCTTAATTTCTGAAAGCAGAAGATGTTAGTAGAGAATAGGAAGTTTTGGAAACCTGTTTATTAAAACAGGTTCCCTCTTAAGAAGGTGGGTATATGTGACAGGGTAGAATAGAACTCTGACTCTTTGTTTTGAAGGAAGTGTGTGAATGCAAGGATCTGTATTATTTCCTTTTCTGTCTCTTCCACCTGGTTGTGCAACCATATTTTCCTGTGAGACCTCTGGCTTGATCAACCTGAACAGTCTTGCAATTCTTTGCCTCCCTGTCTCTCAGTTTCCTCTTGCTGTCTTGTTTTTCTTCTTGCATATCTATGTCAGCTAATATAAAATTATATGCAAATCAGTGTATGGAATGAAACTGATATTGAGATCACTTCTGTTTAGAAAATATTTATTATTTCTGGTGTAACGTATATTGAATGTATTTTGTCATGACTTTAAAACTAGAGGTTACTTGAGTGCAAATGTCTGAGCCTTTTGCAGTGGCTGTGGGGACTTCAGGAAGCTTTCTGTGTTCTAGCAGATCCTGACTGATATTTATGAGGACAGAACATTATTTTGCAAGAATAGGATGCTAGCTAAGGATGGGGGTTGAAAAGCCTGATAAACTTGTTAAACTGCAATTGCTTAGGGATAAAGGTTTGTTTTGGAAGAACAAGAAAGGTTTTACAACAAAGATTTTATTTTTCTTCTGTACATAGTTATTCTGAACAGATTTATTTTATGTTACTGCAACTACAAATAAACAGTTTTGTGGAATTTTACAACTGCTCCTGGGTTTTCCCTATGCTTTCTGACCTGTGCCTTGACAACAACATCACCTTCCCACATATACCTGTGGATATCAGGGTAACTAAGGAGGCATTCTACACAATGCAAGGCATGCCAAATGTCTGTGGTGCCATTGATGGCACATACATTGCCATCCTCACGCACACTGCCCATTAGGAGATCTACAGGAATAGAAAGAGACACCACAGCATCAACTGCCAGGTGGTCTGTGACACAAAGGGCATCATCATTGACATGTGCAGCAAGTACTTATGCACCACACATGACTCTTGCAGCCTCAATGGCTCTGGCATGGGTGCATATCTACATGCTGGATGGCTTGATGGCTGGCTGCTCGGTAAGTCTCTACAACTAGTCTGGGTATGTATGTCTCATGTCACTGTATGCCTGCCACTGACACGTTGTTCTCCACACCTGCAGGTGACAGTGGATATCCACTGTCTACTACTCTGATGATGCTGTTCCATGTCCCTGCCACAACTATTGAGGTCACATACAACATGGTGCACAGATGGACACAAGCTGTCATGGAGAGAACCATTGGACAGATGAAGATGCATTTCAGATGCCTGGACCACACCAGTGGCAGATCATGATGAGTCCAGCAAAGGCATGCAAGGTGTTCCCGGTGTGTGCCATGCTGCATAACATCATGAAGCATGTGAATGTGCATATGCTAGCCAATGCACCTGATGCCCCACAAGGCGATGGGGATGATGACATTGAGTCCAGGGCAGTGCCTGTCCAGGTTCAGGGTACAGCTGGTGGCTGTGCAGCCTGGCAGGTGCTTATGGAGGGTGTATTCAGGTGCTGATGGCACACCATGCACGTGGTGGGTGAATATTGCAATGATCATGGCACTGTGTACATGTATGCCATGCTGCCAGGGTCCTGCAGCAGGGTGCACTCTGTGGTGGCCCTGTTACAGCATAACATGCTATTCTGCAGGTGCACGATAATGTTGACATGCCTGAGTGCACCACTTCATGTGTGGGTGGGTGTCCATGTGAGGGGATGTTGTCTGTGTGTTCCACTGGTGTGCCTGTGCATAGATATCATCCCATTTTATGCGCACACCCCTCTTGGTACAGTGGCGTGTGCAGGGTTATGCACGCCCATCCCATACGGTGGTACACGGTGTGGTGGTGCTACCCTGACCTCTCCAGCTCCATACATTCCATGAGTCATGCAGAGGCTCGGCTGCTGAGTCTGCATTATGGTGGGCACATATGCGGCCCAGTGCATCCATGATGTCCGCCATGGGCAACATCAGTGCTGGGGCCCTCACTGACAGTGCTGTGTGCATGCCCCTGATGTATGTCGTGTGCTGCTGTTGCTCCACCATCATTGCCGGCTGGTGCTATGTGTGGCACAGTGGTTGTGACCCCTCAGTTGTAGCTGTGGCTGAACATGTTGTGTCATCCACCGGCTACTGCAAGGTGTTGCCAACCTTGCCTGGACCTGTGTGCATTCGTGAGATAGTGGTTTGCACTGCATGGTGGAGTCAATGGCCTTCACACATGCGGGTGGACCATCACTGGCCCTGCCGTGTGTGTGCAGCATCAGTTCCTGTATGCCCTTCAGTGGCACCACACACCTCAGGATGGCCATGTGCATGCTGAGGTTCACCGCAGTCTGTGCCTCCACAGCAGTGGTATTCCTGTGTTCTGCCTTAAGGCAGTCCCACTCCGGCCGGCCTGGTGGCGCTGAGGGTTGAGGTGCTGGATGCCACGCCGGCAACCCGAGTTTTGGAGTGATCACTGCTGCTGGGGGGGGCGGCAGGGGAGGGACTGGATTGAGTACCCATAGGGTAGCTCTCCAGTCCCGGGGGGAAGGTGTTGGAGACCTCAGTGCTCCGGTGGCACCTGGTAGAGACTGGGGGCACTGCAGAAGCATGAGCTGCACATAACCATGGAATGCCAGATAGAGGCAGGGTTGCCATGCACCAATGTCAGGACCGTGCACACACTGGGGAAGGGGGGAGGGAAACAGAACACAGGAAAAACCTGGCTCATGTGGTAGGCCACGGCACTGGTCCCCCATGCCCTCCGCCATGTTCCGCCTCTGATGGCCTGCCAATATACTCCCCTGGTGCTTTACCTGCAGCTGGAGTCTGACTCACAAGGAGTCCAAGAGACGTAGGGCTACCCTCCTCAGGCAGGTTAAACCGAGGGTGCCAGCTGTAGCTGGGGAAGAGAGGGTAGGTACAATCTGGAGGGGGCCTCAGGCAGGCAGGACAAGGACCACTTGCCTGAGAGAGGTCCTCACGAGCTGCGACCGGAGCAAAAGAAAGTTGAAAAAAAAAAGACAGTCCTACTCCAGCCACTGCAGTTGCCATTATGGCCCCTCCAAGCACTTGTGTGACAGTGCTGCCCAGTACCATGTTCAGGTGTGGTCCAAGGGCCCCTCATCCCCACTGTCACTGTGTGGTAGCACTGGTGCATTTTGACAAACAGTGCCAAGGGGGCCTTCGGTGTCCATGCGTGTCTCAGTGGCTGTGTGTGATAGCTGGGTGGAGCTGCCCATTCCACTTGTACTGCTCTGTGTGTTCTGCATGTCCATTCCCACAGCATTGTCACTGCCAGTCTCGCTGTTCTCCTTCCATGGGATGAGTGTGCTATCCTTCTCACTAGCCATCTTCACTGAGGGCTCAGTCTCCAGCACTGCACTTGGTGGGGAACAAAGAGCATATTAGGTCATAGCACACAGCAGCCCCCCCCCCCAATCCCTGGGTATGCATGTGTACCATTGTCCTCCATTGATGAGTGACTTGTCAGCATTGCAGCCACTGTTGGTGTTGCAGGGGTCTGTTCCTGGTATACACCGGGGCATGGTGCATAGGCCCTGTGTCACCTCTGTGTACAATGCAAGGGGGTTACTGGGGCTGTGGTACAGATGGGTTGTTACAGCCTGATGCATGCCTATTGCCATTATCTGCCATCATGTCCACCCCTTCTGCCACACCACGGATGGAGACCTCTGTCAGCATCTCAGCAACAAGATACTCCGGGGGGGGTCAGCTGGCTGTCCATACATGGTGAGCCACTGCCCATGCCACTGCATGCCCTCTTGCCAGCAGCAAGCTTCCGCTTCACCAATGCCTCATGTCCCACCAATTTTGCTTTATCACTGCCAGGGTGCATGCCTCTGACCGGGTGGCATTTACAGTGGCCTGCATGTCCAGCCATAGCCTGGACTTGACTTCCACTGGTGTATTCATGGACTCTGTACCCTACAGCCTGTTATAGTTCTGGTGTATTTTGGTTACCATGGCAGCAATTTGGCCACCACTGAAGTTGGTGGCACGGGACTGTCTCCCTCCCTGTGCTCGCCCATGTCCATTTTCATGGACAGCACTGCCCTTCCTCCACTGTCCTCCTCCATGTCCTCTGCTCCCACCTCCTTGTCCACTGACTGTTCCACCATAGCATTCTGCAGTGTACTCTGCATGGCATTCTCATCCATTCAGCAGCACAGGTTTTTTTTGCATCACCTTATATGGTGGGGTCAAGGGGCATTCCTTCATACTGCAGACCCGCCTGCTCTGCTTGTGTGGTGCAGTCTGTGGCCTGACTGGTCATGCCACAGTGCTGCCATTCACTGCACGGGGTGCAGCTGCATCCATCTTCTACATCTGTTTTCAGTGTATTTTCAGTGCATAGGGCCCAATGACTTGGATTCTGGTAAATTGTTCTCAACATGTCATAACTGGACATAAGCCCCTGGCAGCGCTACAGAATACACTACTTCAGGGTAGGAATTGGCAGCATAGGCTAAGAGGTGCAGTGTGAGTACAGTAAACAGGTCCAAGGCATAGGGTCTAAGAATATTTTCTAGAGTGTAATTAATTGGACAGCATAACTCGGGATGTTGCCAGATGCTGTGGTTCCATTATTGAAAGTCAATATCCTGTGCAGCTGTTTATTCTTCTCTGCATTACGTAGGTTAGACTGTCCTCAAAGTGTGCATTTTTAATTAATGTAGACTGAAGAGATAGGTGACAATGGTCAGGGGCAGCGCGGCAGCGATCCAAACCTGTCAGATGCCTTAGATGTTCAAGCAGCAGAGCAAAAGTCACACAGAGTCAGAGAGAGAGAGAGAGAGAGAGAGAGACACCAGACCCAGAGTGTGTCCTGGCAAAATGGTACACCAGAAAGAGGTAATCAGTGTGCAGAGACTCACAGTATGCTACCGAGGAGCAGTACTGCACTTAGTGGCAAAGTTAAGTCTTACTGTTCAGAGTATTACTTTACTTTTAAACCAACACTTCATATTCCTGAATTCCTTTGCTACCCCATAGCCTATAACTAATTGATCATGAGGGCAGTTCAGAAAGCCTGGAATGAAGAAGGTTTAATATATTTTACACTGGCAGTAGGCATCTGTACTGTATGCAAATGAGATGAAATGTCCTATCTGTAACTAATGGCCTCCAAATTGAACCAGGATGCATATAAATTCTATAGGTTATGAGATTTAGATCACCCAGACTCCCTTCTGCCTTTAAATTAGATTCTCCATCCTTGTGTGTGCACTTGTTTAACAGCTGGTTACTCCATTGGGTATGCACAGTTATACTAAATTAAGTTATTTTAGTACCCTGCTGTGCCAAAACTCCTCCATAAAATTAGATATTGCACATAAGGAGGGCTATCCTCCCATAGATGTATTGTACGTAAGTACAGCAGCACCACTTCACTGCTGTAATTAAATATAAAAACTATGCTATTTTATTCTTACAGCATCAGTGTATGTTATGGTGGAAATGTTAACCTGCAGCATACTGCAATACTTAAAATATTCTTACATTGCTTACATTAAGATCTTCAACTGGTCTAGAGTCAACTGTCCCTATGAGTCATTTGGAAATAGGTAGCTTGGCCTTTTAGTATTTGGGATCAGTTCCATGGAATGTAATTCTATGTAATGTAAGACATGTAACTAGGAAAATCAGCATAGGTTCCATGAAAAATGGCTGCAACATAAAGGCAAAAACCTTCAACCTTGCTGTACTTGGTCACACTGGGCTCTTTCTTCTGTAAATTGTTAGTTGTCTATTTGTGGTTTGCAACAAATCACAAAATAATTCCTACAAACTCTATTCAACAGATTACTTGTTGCAAACATTATGCTTGTATAACCTATGGTATTATGTTACTTACTGCATATAGTAATATGTTGTGGATTTTTTTTTTACAAGATGCAACCATTTTCTGATGAAACTTAAATTGTATTGATTGCTGTGGGATTGAAAATAAGCCTTGGCTCAAATGAGTTTTTATCCCTGTCCATATTCTATATGAGTAAAATTTTACCTTGCAATACCATACATTTTTCTGTTTTAGATTGCCTTTGTAATATATGGGTCATGAAAATAATACTATCAAAAATGGTGCAAATAAATCCTTGTAATAGATACCATTTCCCCATAATAGCACACTTCACTCCCAATAAACCACTCCCAATAATACTATCATTCAGGCTTTAGAACAATAGTATTATCACTCCTGCAGAAAAGCGCAAGCGCACCCTGCCACCTCGCGTTCACCACAAGTCAGCTTCTTCAGCAGTCAGCACGAAGAATTTAAAAAACTGCTCCACGGGAAACAAACACCACAAAACTTTCCGTCGGCAACAATAATATCTCTTTGAAAGCCACAAACAGTTACAGAAAACAGGCTAAAGGAAATCTCTGACCAAGAAAATCAAAATATCTTAAAAAAACAAATAACAGCCTTTAGCTGTTGCTCTTACTAGAACTGTTTCCTTCACTTTCTTAATGACCTCTTCAAACTGCTTCCAGATTCCTCATTCAAGCCATGCCTCAGCCTACACAACACTCCAACAAGTAAGACCTCACCACCTTCTCGCATCCATATATTACAAAAAATAAAAAATAGGTTACAGTGAATTACTCAGCTCAAATTCTATCTCAAGGTTCTGGGGACACAGAAACCTCTCAAACTTCACTCTTGAGGTTATCTATGTCCCCAGAACTTCTCGATGGAATTACAGCCTTGTAATTCACTGTAACCTATCTATTATTCTATTTATTATACTGGGGTATATTAACCTGATCTGCACATGCGTAGGTTTTGGTAATGGCTTAATTTTGCTGGCCATCTCGGAAGCTTGTCCTTCTGTCCTATATACTGTGTAGTTTCCTAATTTATCCATTCCTATAATGCACATGATGCCTGTTACAATTCTCTCACCTGTATGTACTTAACTTATGCATTAGTTGTTTACCTGTATCTACCATTTACCCATTCCTAAAATGCTCATGTTTATCCAAAACAACTCACCTGTATGAAACTGAACTTATGCATTTGATGTTCATACCTGTATTCTGAGCTGTATCTTGTGCTGAATTAGTGATGTATTCAAACTTCTGTTGTTGTCTTCCTAACTCCCCCTCCCCCAGAACGCGAATGAAAACGAGTGGTAGTCCATTAATAATGCTCTCCTAGTGAAACTTTTAAAATAAAAAATAAAAATAACCCCTCCCAATGTTTTGAGTTTACAGTGGCATTTTTTTCGATATGAAATTATTAAAGGAAAACTCCTTTTACTATGATATTGCTATCTCTGGTTTTTATCAGTATTCTTGGTTAACAAGGTCTGGATGCAGTGTCTGTTGCATGCTAGTTCCCCTTATCATGAGAAAAATTATGGTAAACAACGGGTTTCCAATACTCAGTTGCTTGCAACATATATGCATGTAATTTGCAGGAAAAAGCCTCAATGGTCCTTTACCACTCATTGCATTTATTCACGAAAGTCTGATGTAGTAACCAGGGAGAGGGTTCCCCACTGCTAAATAAAATTGCTTATGTTGATTGCCAGAAATTAGTTTGTGCAAACAGGGTTTTGCACATTAACACTTGCAGTACAACCGTGCACATCTGTGCATGGTGCAGTGCCATTCCCATGGTGTTATGTCATGGATAAAAGTGTTTTGCACACTGCAAATACACTACTGCCATTTGAAATTTTCAACCCGCTTTAACCATACACTGTGATCTGATTCCATGCCAGATAGTCATAGTACTGCCATCACACTCTTCTGGCTCTCAGACCCCCTTTCAATCCCCAGGCGAAATGCTGTCCTTTAAAAGAAAGAAAAGGAGAGCTAGGTACTCCGGATCTAAAATGAATGCAAAAAAAACTAACAATATGTCCCTCACAGCAAGAAAAATATGCACAAGTCATGTAGAAAATAAAGTGCTCAGTGAGAAGATAGTTATTTAAAAGGATAATTGGCAGGTAAGTGGCCTGGACAGGGTGGCATATAGCCAACACAAGTAATGTGCAAAAATAAAGTTCATTTCCATGAAATTTCTGAACTCACTTTGGCAACTTTCACAAAATTACTGCACTGGAATGCATGTATATATTGTGGATTAATGTATTACTATAAATTGTGGAATGTAATTTCACAGAGAAGATCCTCCTGTCATCTATAGAACTGTGGGATGATTGCATTTATTGTAGGCTGAGTTATTGAATTAGAGAAAGGAATTCAACAGAATTGTCACTCAACAGTTTATGTCTATCATTCCAGGATTTTGCAGAACAAGGAAAAAAATTCATGGAACACAGTAATTTGATTTAGCCAAAGCTAAAATTTCCAAATGTTTCACAAATTGTAGGGATAAAGATATAAGGTGACCCTTCTAGGAATCCCAGTAGGTCATATTATTTTTTTCTCACTACAATTTGTGATTTAGCTGCTAAGCAGTGACTAATACTGCACCAAAAAAATTTAATTGTCTTCAAAAATAGAAAGGCAAGGCAAAGTTTATTTATATGACACCCAATCCCGGAGGCTCTGGTCTCCTTACATAAAAACAAAGGCAGGGTATTAAATAAAACATACATAATAAATAAAACCACAACAAGAAACATAATAACTTCAGATATAGCATTAAAATTTTTTGTTTGCAGTTTCTTAGGGCTAGTCAGATGGATTCAGCAGGGAAGGCCATCGAGAACAAATAGGCCTTCAAACCACTCTTAAATCTCTTGACCGACGGTGCCTTCCAGAGAACAGCTGGAAGAGAGTTCAATAGGACTGGTCTGGTGATACTAAAAGCATGGTAATCGGAGGTTCTTAGCCTGGTCCTAGGAACTTCAAGAAGGCCCCTGGTTGAGGAGCAGAGGGAGTGGGCTGAGATTACAGTTGTCAGGAGATCAGCCAGGTAGCCAGGGCTGAGTCAATGTAGGGTCTTATAAGTGAGTAAACTCACCTTGAAGATAACTCTCCACCTGACCGGCAGCCAGTACAGAGCATGCAGCACTGGGCTCACATGGCTGAACTTAGAAAGGCCAGTCAGTAACCTGGCAGTTGTGTTCTGCACCAACTGCAGCCAGCAGAGGGGACCTCCAGAGACCCAGAAGTAGAGAGCATTACAGGAATCCATCTTAGATGTCACAAAGGCATGTATCAGTGTGGTAAGGTCTTCAGGCAGAACTAGGGTCTTGATCCTGGTGATGTTCCTCAAGTGGTAAAAACCACTTTGGGCAACATCCAACACCTGAGCTTCAGGTGTCAGTCTGTCATCCAGAAACACACTCAGATCTCGCACCCTAGAGGTGGCCACAACAACAAAGAACCCATGAATAAAACAGTGACCACATTAGAAGCACTCCCATCATGCCCTTGTCCTGGCTCAATCATTAGAACCTCTGTCTTATCCAGGTTCAGTCACAACCAGCTGGAGGACATCCAATCATTGATCTCAGCCAGGCAGCTATTTTGCATTTCAACAGCATTTGGTGTTCCAGGGGCAAAGGACAAGTACAATTGGGTATCATCTGCATAGCAGTGAAAACCCACATTGTACTAGCTAATGAGCTCAACCAAGGGCAGCATGTACACTGCAAATAATGTCAGCGACAAGATCAACCCCTGAGGTATTCCACATTACAGGAGCTTCAAGGAGGAGCAGAAATTTCCCATCAACACCCATTGCTTCCTGTCAGAGAGATAGGACTCAAACCAGCTGATGATAGTGCCAGTGAGTCCACAATACTCTTGAAGGTGATCAAGAAGCACAATGTGATCTACAGTGTCAAAGGCTACTGAGAGAGATCGAGGAGAACAAGAAATGACCTGTCTTCTCTACCTTTAGACCTGACGAGGTCTTTGTGCATCCTAACTAATGCCATTTCAGTGCCATGTCTGGCTCTGAAACCTGACTGGAGTGGCTCAAAGATGTCAAAGGCCATGAGGTGCTCCTCAAGCTGCAGTGTCACAATTTTCTCAACAACCTTACCCAAAAAGGGAAGGTTGGAGATTAGATGGTAATTCGACAGAATATCCATGCTGAGAGATGGCTTCTTCAGAAGGGGTCTCACCAGAGTCTCTTTCAAGGTCTCCAGAAAGAACCCTTCTGACAACAAGCACCAGAAAACCCCATTGAACACCAGGCCACAGAACCAATGCATCTCCTAAAGAAATGAGTTGGTGTCAGGTCCAGTTCACCATATGTGTGCTTCAACTTCGAGATGACCTCAATTACCTCAGCCACCTCCACCAGTTTAAACTCATCCCAGACAAGAAGAACACCTCCGCTGCACCCAGGCCAATCACTGTGAGTCGCAAAGGGACTCATTGACGGGATACCCAGCCGGATAGCAGACACTCAGTCTAAGAAGAACTGAAGAAACTCATCACATAAAGTGGTTGAAAAGGCTTTTTTCAGCTTCAGACAGACCAGATGAAGAAGTCTGTTGACAGTCTGAAAGAGTGGAGCTGGTCAATTCTTCCCAGCAGCAATCTCCCCTGGACAGGAACTCTGCCTTCTTATGGCTGATTGCCACCTGGTACTCAAAAATAGTGGGCACGCAGGGCCAGCCTGTCCACATCCGACCTTGTGTTCTGCCAACAACACTCCAACTTCTGACTCCTGATCGTCATCGCCTTGAGATCTCCATCACACCATGGAGATCTCAAGTGAAAAGGTCTGGGTCATACATGGATTGGTGGGAGGTTAAGGAGCGCCTCGGAAACTGCCTTATTACACATGGCCACTGGTCACAATTTTTTGCAGCATTTTGAGAAACATTCATGAAATCAGCATGTCCAGTTTCCACCCACCATTGGCAAGTACATTTCAGAAAAGACAAGTACAAAAGTACAGATGTGTGCATTAAGTGCAACAACTCTATTTGAGCACAGGGTAATAGGCAGGAGAGCTTCTGGCCAGATCACAACCCCAGCATTTTGTTTCTACATTGAGAATTCAGCTCCAGACCCCCCAACCTTGATCACTTGTCATGCCTGCCCCATACACCAGTCCATCATCTATCTCCATCCCCAGTCAGGTAGAACCCAACCATCAGCCTGTAGCAGTTCTATAGGCAGAGGGTGTCACAAACGTTGTAACCAGGACTTGTAAGGGTTGCCATGCTTTGTGTATAACACTGTGTGGCATATGAATGGTAACTGTAGGCCCTTGTGTTGCAAAGTTTCGGTGATGTTAATAACATGCTTAAAAGGTCTGATGCCCTCTTTGAGCATACAGTTCATCAAATGGTTTTAAGCATAAGTAATGATGAAAAAGTTTTATGTTTCCACTATTGTGATAATCACTTGTTACTGAAAATCTGGCCCTGGGTTTAAAAAAAAAGCAGATGCAGTACTGATGCAAATTTGGGGATACCTAAATTAAAAAGAGCACTTTTTTAAAATCTGTTATATCCAAGAAATGGTAAAGCAGACTCAGATGTGGAAAAAGACATCTTACAAGACAGAAAGAAAAGAGCACATTAAAATCGTATCAAAAGGACCTGGTACAAATTTTCAGCCTTACATGGACTGCTGCATTAAACTCATCAGGGGAATAATCCTGTTACAAGGTGCATGGGGACTGCAATGTTTACTACTAATTGAAGGAAACAAGTGCTTTCCTTCACGGTGTAAATTAAAATCTTTCACATTAGAGTCACTTTAATTGCACAAAACACAAGCAAAGTGACATTTATAAGGAGCACATACACCTACTGTAGTGCAAAAGCAGCCATCCTTGCACTGCGTCACATTTTGAAACTGCAGGTTCTTGACATCGGAAAAGCATTGTGCTGACATGAAATGTTAGACCTTGCAACATGATTCTGCCTCAGCTTGCATTTTTCACATGAAGAACACTCATAATTCTTTCTTTATTGAGTTGTGAGACCCTGGACTGCTTTGTTTTACTAACAGAGGTTCTTGATACTCTATCTGGAATGTGGTAAGCATTGCAAGTATTCTATGTTTTATGCATGTGATATGCAATTATTTTAAGGGAAATCAGGTCATGGTGAAAGAGTAGGTTATTGAGACAACAGGCATTCTTTTGATCCTGCCTTTACAATGCACCATTGTGATTTTTTTAACAGTAGAGGAGATACAGGTATACTCATTTTCAAGACACTTATTCATTAACTGGACACTAAGGTATGAACAGTGATACTAACAGTTTATATAAAAAAAATGTTAAAAGGTAAAAACAGAAAACTTAAAAAATGCTTCTCAACACTGCCTCATTTGGACAGGTTACATATTTTCTTTTATTTAAACTGAAAGCGGAGACATAGCTTTTACTTACTGAGTCAGAAGAATTTAGAGTGAATTCTGTACACATACCAAATTGGTTGATGGTTCAAAAGATGTCCAACTTTTTTAATTGCTCATGCACAATTAAACTACACCTACTCCTGTGTACATTGTATCATTTGTATGCACAAGACAACATAGATAATGAAACTTCAAATGGCATCACAATTACATTTTAAATTAACTTCCTCTCCTTAAAGAAATTTAAACTAGCTGTTGCCACTTTCCTAAGTTAAATCAGTCATCATATTATAAGGGAGATTTTACTGTATACCATATTCACTGTATTGATCTTGAATAACACAATGATGTTTGCTTAAAAGTTATTAGTTACCCTCTGGTTGTTCATTTAGAAATATTATTAGTACTGCACATTGAATGTTTACAGTGACATATAAATGTTATTGGAATACAAGCTGGCATAATGCACTGCTCATATATTCTTTTTAATGTATGTTTGCTATTGAGGATCATTTATCTTGTTACTGTATATATCTAGAATTGAAGTACACTAGAGAAAACCAGACACACCAATCCAGATTACTGTGAGGGAAGCATTATTGGCAGCTCAGTTGTGATCATGCAATCAGTATCATGCCCTGCTGAACTAAAACTAAACTACTGTATGTAGAAATCTTTCATAATAATGCATTACATAGAAACATAGAATTTGTCAGCAGAAAGGGACCATTAGGCTTATTCAGTCTGCCCCTTGTCCCTGCCAATTCTTTCACCACTGACCCTAGTTGGTCATTGGTGTCACTTTCTACCTTGTACCTCTACCTATTATACCCTTGTGCCTATCCCACGCATGTTTGAAGCTCCCCACAGTCTTTGCCCCAAATTCCTCCTCTGCTGGGCTGTTCCAGTGCTCCATCACCCTTTCTATGAAGACGTATTTCTGCATATCTCTCTTAATCTTAATACTGTTCACATCACTACATGTCTATGTCCTAATTTGACAAATTTGTTAGTTATAATGTGTGTTCCATACATAATATACATGTAGAAGGGTCTCTTGGATGAGAGGCAACACAGGCTTATAAGAGGGAGATTGTGTCAAACAAATCTGATTGATTTCTTTGACTAGGTTACTAAAACAGTGGATAATGGTCAAGCAGTTAATGTCTTTTACCTGGACTTCAACAATGCATTTTACTCTTCAACACACAAAAGGTTGATCAGGAACTTAGCAGATCTTGTAGTTGGTGAGAAGTGGATCAGGTGGGTGGAAGACTGGCTGAAGGCCTGGACCCTGAGTGTGATGGTGGGAGGAGAGCACTCTAGTATCGGGGAGGTTGGCAGTGGGGTTCCACAGGGCTTAGTGCTCAGAACAGTGCTGTTCAATGTCTACATTAATGAAATTGGAGATGGCATTAATAGCATTAATGGAAAAATGTGCCCAGTCACAGATGACACCAGAAGGGATATGAGATCTAAAGGAGGATTTGAAAAAGCTAGACCAGGATCCACAGAGCTGCATCAGCAATTTCTTGTCACTGCCATGTTTCCCTATCACCACTACATCAACAGCAATTGTGGTCAGGATGGTACCACTGAAAGAAAACTTTTTGTTTTGTGGGGGCTGTGCCCCCCACACACTGCTAATTAAGATTCTCAATTCTGAGATGGAGATGTATCAGAGATGGGGTGCAGGACCTTGGAGAAGGGTGCTGGGGTTCCAGGTGGACTTTACAACAATGTGGTGATGTTATCGGTATCGACCATGTCACTGTAAAGCTGTCAATGTAGCAATGGTATACTGCTAGAGAGGAGGTCTAGAATTTGGCAGCTTGGCTTCAATGCAATGAAATGCAAAGTTATGCACACTGAATCCAAGAACTCAAGGACTGATTACAGCCTGGGAGGGGCCTGGGTACCTACATTAGGAAAGAAGAAGGACCTTGGAGTGATAATAACTAGTGGTTTAAAGCACTCCATCCAAGCAATGATGGAAGACAGCAGCAGAGGCAAATAAAATGTTCTACTTTATTGCCTGAGGGATCAGTGGGCAGCGAAAGGAGGTAATACAGCAATTGTACAGGTCATTGGTGAGATCACAATTGGAAATGTGGTGTGCAGCTCTGCTACCCATACCTTAAAAGGGCCACATAACTGCTGGAGATAGTCCAAAGGAGGGCAACAGAAATGATTATTGGTCAACAGAGTAGGACATATGAAGAGAGGCTGAGGGCATTGAACATTTACTCCCTGGAAAAGAGGAGACATGATCGTGACCTTTAAGTATTTGAAAGTAACAAAAGGGGTGTATAAAGAGAATCTCTTCAGGCTGAGTGGAAACCAAAACATGAGGAGACACTGTCTTAAACTGGATATTGAGGTTTAGCATAGAGTTTAGGATGGAGGCATTTCCTCACTGAGTGGGTAGTGGTGAGCTGGAATTAACTTCTTGAGGAGATGGTTGCATTGGGAATGGGTGGCAGCTTCAAAAGAAACTGGAATGAAGTCAGTAGGAAAATAAGGATCAATGGAAGGGCAGATTTGGAAAAGGGAGAAGACTCAGTAGCTTATGCTAAAGGCCCTGCTAGCTGAGCAGACTAGATAGACAAAATGGCCTTTTTCTGCTGGCTTCATCATATGCCCATATGTTCATACAGCATGTACTGCAAATTAATTGCAAAAACTATGTTAATGCATCATTAGGGTTCCATAGCCATAAAAAGAGGAAAATGTGGTGTTAGGATTTTGTCAGCCTTAACTCCCATCTCCCTCTCCTAGCTGCTCTCCTCATGACCCAAGATCCCGCTATAAGTCCATGGCAATGCCCCATGGGTCTTCTGCTCCAAGTTACAGTTCAGGGCCTGTGCCCCCAAATGTACTGCTTCATGTATGGTTCACAGGGTGAGTCATATCTATCTTTACACAGGGACCTGTAGGACTGTGTGAAGCTGCAGCTGGCTCACAGCTTTTTTATGCAGGACTCAGTGGACCCTGCTTGAAGCAGGAGGTCAGTCTTTTAATAGGGGCTCCTGAAGTCTAGCTTGAAGCAGCAGACCCATGGGGCATGGCCCCAGACCAGTAGCTGGGCCATGGGTGAAAAGGCTAGGGTCTAGGGAGGTGGATGATTGTTAGGGTTAAAAAAACTCTTTGTAACACCTCATTTCACTCCTTTTGTGTCATATATATATATATATATATATATATATATATATATATATATAGTATAGGTAGGTAGATAGATATCTATATACACATTAGCATCCCCAGGATGAGACCCACTTTTAAAGCACTCTGCAGTATGCTGCAGCAGATCTGCTGAATAAAGCAATGTAATTTCAATGGCAATTAGTCCCTTTTGTCATGCAGGAAACTGTGGCATTCACTTCATCCTGGCGGTGTCACATTTTCCTGAATAATTGCCGTAATTTCCTCGCTCATTTGACATAGAACCTATGAATACATATCACTCATGATAGTGGTTCCCCCCCCCATCACCAGCCCAGAAACAGAAGAAAAAAACTCCCTGGTGTCTAGTGGTCCCCCCCCCATGCAGTACTAAGAATACCCCCAACTCATCTTTGCATTATCTGCAGTGCTGTGAGTACATACAGCAACAGGCACAGCCCTCCTCACACCTTCTAAGCAGGTCACCGTATGTATAGGCAGGGAGTGCATCTTTTATTTATAGAACAGGGTGACATGCCCTGTTATATTACTAAGAGGTGCAAACCCTGGCTGTACATATGGGTGCTGGCCGTGGAGGTGTGTGGAGGGCTAGGCTGGTCACCATATGCTCCAGCAGTACCACAGATAGTGCTAAGGTGAGTGAGGGGGTATGCCTGGTGCCATGGGTGGGGGAACCATTTGACATCAGGGAGGGTTTTTTTTGTACTTGTGGGCTGGTGATTGGGGGGGAGACCATGAACACCAGGAATACTTATCTATATATCAGGGCTGGCAATCGGGAAGGGGACCATTAGCACCAGGGATACTTATCTATACGTCTGGACTGGCAATCAGAGGGGGACCTCTAGTACCAGGGATACTTATCTATACTTCTAGGCTGACAATTGAATGCAGATGGCAACCACTTTCACCAGAGATACTAATCTATACATCAGGGCTGGCAATCGGGGTGGGGGGGACACAAGCACCAGGGATACTTATCTACACTTCAGGACTGGTGATCAGAACTGGGGGTCCACTAGCAATAGGGACATTATTTTCTACAGATTAGGCTGGTGATCAGTGGGGTGGTGGGGTATTCAGAGGACCACAGGAGGTTGTTGTGCTCCCCAGCAGCCAACTGGCTAGGTGCTTGGGTTATATCCAGCAGCTGCTAGGGTTGCCTTCAGTTAAGTTGGGGTTTTGTTCAGCAGTATTTGCGCTGTGCAAAAGGTCCACACGAAACCCTTTTGCACAGCATAAAGTCTTTGAGTATGGAGTACCGTGACTATTCATGGCCATGTGCCTCCCCTTGCCTGTACGCATACATTATGTTTTGTTCAGGTGCTAGCTCTCTTTGCCTGCACAGCAGCCCCTTTTGAATATGGGAATCTGGCACAAACCCCAGCTTGAGTGGGCAAGGACCCATTGGTGCCAGTGTAAAATTTTAAATATTGGACCTCTGGATTCTACAGTTATGGTAATAATAGGTCCAAAACGCAAGAAGGAAAGCCTGAACAGACTACTGATATAAACTGCAGTGTAATTTCCTTAAGTATGTGAACATGTGTAAGCGTGCCAATAAACAAAACATCCTAGTAAATGTTATTTACACTACCAGTTTAAGAGAAGGGATGAAATAGACAGCAAACTGCTTCAGCATGAAGGCATGTGGATGGTGCAATTGGTACACTCAATCAGCCTGGACTAAAGATTAAATCTGATTATGCCCCCTTTTTTAGGTAAAAGGTGAATGTTTATGCTATTAGTCTTTCTTGTATGTCTCCTTTCATTCATCTTTAAATAGGTATCTTGTTATTGTTCAGCTATGAGTGCCTTAAAATACTGTTTATGTTGGTTTGCAGGGCAGAAAATGACACATTATTTATAGGTGACAGTATTAGTTCTCATTGGGCACATTGAATGACTCTCTCAGTTTTTAAGTTGATAGTGTAAATATTTATTATTTACCTGGATACTTTGGTTACAGGCACTCTAAGAGCATTTCAACACTTAAATTAATATTTTATGCATTGTCACTAAACATTTTCTATAAAAGAAGATGGCAGTTTTCATCATCCAGGACTCCTGATAATACTGTGATAGTAATGCCTGAATACTGAGTACTACATGTATATTTTTTGCAATCTTTGCACGTATACACAGTTAATATATTACACTGTGGTTTATATCAGATGTCTGGTGATGGCTTCCCTTTACGCATTTTGCTTACTTTTTGCCCTATCACAGTCTCAAGGTGGTGGAGCGATTTCCAGAATCTAATGATCTTTTCAACAGTTTAAATGTTCCAGTAAGTTAAAAACACATAAAAAACAAAATCCAGATATTTTCGTCATTTACTGATAACAACAACAAAAACAGGTTGGTGTTTGTAAACTAGGTTCATTAGAGCTTGATCCAAGGATGACCTTCAGAAGAATTGATCTTCAACCTCCTTCATCAACAGTGAAGGACAATCTCATGTTTGGTCAGTAATTCAGGCTTCCATTGCTACAGTAGATCCCTGAAAATGTTAGCTGATGGGTATAATCAGATTTAACCTTTTTATACCATGCTCTCAATGTGGCCTATGCATGAACCCATGGCAGTGTTTGCATGGTGTGCAACATGCATACATACGAGTATACACCTCAATAAAATGGATGCCACAGCTGAACGGCATGTACGTACTGTGTGCAGACACATGTGACCCAGTCACTCACATAGCTACATGCTGGCAACACTACACACATGTCTGGGGCATGGCCACATACCTGCATGGCACTGCATGCATAGATGCATGCATGATGTGCACTATGTCTCCCTGATGCATGGATCAGCAAGTCCAGCACTATGCCCTGTGAAAGGCTGCCATAAATAGCAGGTGTGCAGGACAGACACACAAGTGGCAGCACAGAATGCCCATTGTGCATGTTCCTATGTGCACATGACCAGGCAGACCACCATAACCAATGGCTCACATCACTATTTAGGGGTAATATGGGCTGGTGCATACAGGACCTATATACAAAACCTTCACCAGAAATAACAGACAACAGGTCCACCACCGCTGGCATGCCCCTCCCCTTGACTACCAAAGGATGCTCTCACCTGTGTGAAATGACAATCCCACCTCCAATACACCTGGAAGTGAGTGGTCATGGATCCTGCGGAAGTTAGAATATGTCTGTCTGGTATAACTGTATGCAGGGTTATTGTCCATTGTTACACAGTTTTACATGCGATTCTACTCTGTCCTGTTGTGCTATCGTTGCTGATTACTCCTGTATCATGGTACCCACCCTACAATGTCAGTAATGTTCCCTGTCCTAATCAGGACCCCTAGTAAATGAGTGAAGCTTGATGGAGCATTTGCTCAAGTAGCATACATTGCACAACAGCCAGGGGGCCTTCTGTGTGCGTGTGTTTGAGTATTTTTCCAGGTCCTATACATCCACCTGTGTCTCCTCCACTACCTCTGTATATGTGTCTTTGCATGAGGACTCCTTGTCCACGATCACCACTGTCTCCTATGTGTACATGGAGGTGAGAGAAATGAGCAGTGTTACAAGCAGCTCCGCCACAATGGGGTATCATTGTGTTCTTCTGGACACATGTGATACACATACCTGCATGGTCCTCTTGTCCTTGGCTGTCCTTGCATGTCTTTGGATGTGTAGCAGAGTCCACAGTGGGTACAGCCTCTGCATTGTGGGACTGGACCCCATCTAAGGATCTGAAGGGTGCAACACAAGGTGATTAGCATTCATGTGGCACCCAGGACTTCCTGACCCTTGTGTCTGCAATGTACTATATATTAGGCTCTGTTTCTATGCCCTCCTCCCCATGTAGGGGCACAATGAGGAGGGTGTCTGCCACCATCCTCTCAAGCTTGGTTAGGCTGAGCCCCTGCATGAATGTGCCACTGCCCATGCCTAGCTGTTAGTATCAGCTGGATGCTTCTACCTGACAGCTGAGTGGAGGTCATGCCACTTGTGCTTAATGACTGACAGAGTCCATGCCCCTCGATGGGCTGCATTTATGGCAGGCTGAATATCGAGTCACAGGTGGGATTTTGTTTCAGCTGGTGCCTTCAGTGATGGCATAATTCTCCTGGATATGTTTGTTTGTTTGTTGAATTTTGTTGACCTGGTAAGTCCACTGGGCCTAGAAGTCCCTTTTTCAGGGGCAACCGGGGGAGGGAGGGGAGATACAGATGGTAAGCAAATGAAATTGAACCTGATTAAGCTGTTGGTGGTTTTTTTTTTAGTGAATGAGGGAAATTTGGCCAGGACACCAGGGAAATTTCCTTACTCTTTTAGATAAGTGCCATGGGATCTTTAACATCCACCTGAATATCCCGTTGTCCCATGGCTTTAGTTTCGTTAGATGCAGATAAGGCCTTTGACCGAGTGGACTGGTCCTTTCTCTGGGCTGTGATGGCGAGGATGGGCTTCCCGGCCTCCTTTTTAAAGTGGGTTCAGATCTTTTATAGCTCCCCCTCGGCCAAGATATATTGTAATGGGGTCTTCTCTTTGCTTTTCTGGCTGTACACTGGTACTAGGCAGGGTTGCCCTCTTTCACCCTTTCTATTTAATTTATATTTGGAACCCCTCCTCGTCAGGCTTAAATCTTCTCCACTTATTAAAGGCTGTTTAGTGCAACAGCGGAGCTGGTTCTTCTGCATATGGATGATATACTCCTGCATGTTGAATGCCCTGCTGACTCCTTAAAAGCGGCATTAGAGGTTATTAGGCAGTACGGGGCCCTCTCTCAATATAGATTAAATATTTCTAAATCTGAAATTTTTCCGCTAAATGCTTTCACGTATAAGCAGGATTTTGTAAATTTTGGTATGAGATGGTCTCCCAGATCGATCAAGTACCTAGGGATTTACTTCTCGACAGAGTTTTCCCTCCTTAGGAAGCTTAATTTGGACAATATTAAAGGTCTCATACAGCAGGATTTACTGCTGGTCCACCTTCCCATTTCTCTTTGGGGCCGAATCAATATCATTAAAATGAATGTTCTCCCCCGTGTCTTCTACCCCCTTAACTTGCTAAATCTCTGGCTGCCTGTCTCCTACTTTCAGCAATTTCATGTGATGTTTTCTAACTTCATTTGGCGGGGCAAGGGAGCTAGGCATTCTTTCTCTAAGTAATCCCTTCCTAAAGATAAGGGTGGTCTCCGGTTACCTAATCTTCTGTTTTACCATTGGGTGGCTCACCTTGCTAAGTTAGGGAGATGGCTTCCAACGAACTCGGATCTCCCATGCCCGGTCTGGCTTCAAGTTGAAAGGTTGATTCTTTCGGAGGCTAAGCTGGACACACATGTAATTTTTTATAACTCTCTATCGGTAACTTCGCAGTGGATTGCAGACCGTACGATTCTTGTATCTCTTAAATCTCTTTTTCAATGTTTGCGTTTTATGAATATCTTCTCTGGGTGGGACTTGGGCCAACCGGTTGTTCTTAATCCTAATATTAAGTTGGGTAAATCAATGATTACTTCCGAGTGGCTTCCACAAATTAGGGAAACCAGGCTGGAACACTTTTACGACCAAGGATCTCTTCTCTCCTCAACTGACATACTTGCAAAATATGCCATTCCGAATGTTCAGATTTTCAAAACTTACCAGTTAAGGCATCTTATTGCTGAGAAATTTGGCACCTCCTTCAGTGAATCAATGGTCTACCCCTTCCTGTCTCAAATAAAAACCCTTGCCTCTAAACTGCATTCCATCTCGTTAATTTACTCCTTTCTCTTAAATTATAAATTTCCGGAACCGTTAGAGCTCTAGTATCTGGTCCTCATTGCTGCCTGAGGCTACCTCAAATTGGCCTCGCATCTGGAAGGACCTTCATAGGTACCATACTCAAGATAGACTAAGGCTTACCCAATATTATATTGTGAACAATCTGTACTGCACTCCTAGGAAGCTTTTCAAGCTTAAGAAGCTCCCACACCCTACCTGCTCCAGATGTATGCAGGATGAAGGGGATTCCTTACATATTTTCTGGTCTTGTTGCAAGGTGGCCCTTCTGTGGTCTTCTATCCGAGATAATCTAGATCCCCTGCTAGGTCTCTCAAGTTTTTTTACCCCTGAGATTTGTGTTCTGGGTGACTACTCTAGCATGGATAGTGTGGAGCGCCGGTATCACATGGCCTTGGTGTCCATGGCAGTCAAGAGACTGGTCCTTAGACACTGGACTGATCAATTGGCTTTGACATATGCTGAATGGCTGGCTGAGCTTTTGCTTACCTTAATTCTGAAAGTCTGGTAGCCAGCCTACGCTGTCGCCTGGACTTGTTTCAGAAAAGATGGGGTAGACTGCAGGCGCTATATTTGCACCAATGAGTTCTTGGCCCTTTCCCTAATGCCCACATAGATAATCTATGTCTTGCCATATATTGTCAGATGTGTTCTCTACTGTTGGGGCTGAAGCATAGGTATAGGTGGTTGGTACCTTTACTTATCCAGTTTGAAGGCAATGCCTGTTTGGCACACTAGTTTTGGGTGGAGGGAGGTGGGATGGAAGGGGATAGGGGAGTGGGTAATGGGTGGAGGAGGGATTTGGGGGAGGGCTTTGACATGTGGGGGTGGGGAGGGGTTTTGTTGGTGGGTTTTCTTTTTTTTCTTTTCCTTTTTGGTTTTACCGTGTATTATCTGTATTCTATCTGTTTGACATATGTTAGTGTTATGTTTTTGTATGTAAAATCAATAAACTTAAATTTAAAAAAAAAAACCATCCACCTGAACTACCACCAAGCCAGGCAGATGAGACCTCGGTTTAACATCTCATCCGAAAGAAGGCACCTCAGAAGTGCAGCACCCCTCTTATGCTGCACTACAGTGTCAGTACTGGGATATTAACCCAAGTGGCAGATGTGGGAACTGAACCCACAGCCCTCTGATCTCCCGGCCTCAGAGGCGAGTGTGTTACCTACTGAGCCACTGACACTTACATCATGGCTGCCACCTTCCCACATGTGAAATGTTTGGACTGTGACAGGGTGCCACCACATGCTCTTCCACATCCAAGACTCTCAGTGCATCCCTGTCCTGTGCTATTTGTCCTTGATGTTAGGCTGGTTCCCCAGGTATAGCACTGCTTTCTCCTGCCACTGCCTGTTCACCCTTGCTCACCATGGTATTCACTTCATGTTTAGGTACGGGACAGCTCACATGTCCATATAAGGTGTAGTCAAGGGGCAGGGGTACATCTTTTAGGACAACTCAGCAGTCCCTCTGCATGGCACTATGCACATCCATAGGCAACAGCCATGCCTGAGATCACCCTCTGTGAACATTTGTGCATAGATAATAGTTGATATGACATTCTGAGCATGCAGCTGTTTGCTGGTGGTATGATGCTTCTGGGTGCAATTCACGTGCTTTAATGCATAGGCCTAATGCCTGTAGAGTCATACCTATTAAAATAAAATTGAACAATGTTCATAAAATGGTTCTTTCTTGCATATCTGCCAATTTCAAGTAATTCTCAGGGGGTTATGTCGCATGCCTTAATCATTATTTTTTGGGTGGGGCTAGCAGCCTTCTGTTCATGAGACACATAATTAGTGACTGAGACAAGAACTGAGACCATCGTCACTGACCCTGTCTAAGCTCCCAAGCTGTTCTGGTTCTGGTTGTTGGCTTCTGAGTCCATCTCAGGAATTACATGAGAGGAGAAAGTGAAATAATGCAGGTGAATAGAAACAAGCAGTGACATGAGGCACAGAAAGGCAGAAGGTACTGTAATCATTTAGTTGCCCTATATATAAAGAAGGATCACAAAGGAGTGTCATGGAGCACTGTTAATGTTAGTAATCACTAAGCTAGAATTACAATTGGAAAGCTATGACTTTTTTTTAATTGATTGAGCATATAAAGAGAATACATGCGGGGGTATAAACAGACAGTGTGCAAATTTTATTTTGTGTGAGCCACTAGAACAAGCTGACAGCACAAATATATAATGCATGTTATTTTCCTATTTTACAATATAAAACAAATAAGAAATTGCAGCAATCTGATTGGCTAATGGCATCCAAATATTTCAAAATACGCAAACAGCTCAGCTTTTGCAGCATATTATTCATTAATTATAATCAGGGCTTTTTTGTAAGTAAAATAACACCCGCAAAGGTGTCTGGTCCTGCAGAAATATATGGACTTCTTCAATAGCTGAAGGTACTCAACTTTACCTTGTGCCTTACAACACACTAAAGCACCCTTATATTTAAGCCTTTCCAACCACCTTTTTGAGTGTTATGGCTTTCATATATAATAACTGAATTTCAAAACAATTATTACTTAAAGAGCAACTGACACCACTTCTGCTACACTGCAGAATTAGAATGAGCGTACCCCCAGTAAACTGCATACCAAAAACTAGATTTCTACGTTACTTCATTTTAATGGACCGAGCTATTTTGTAACCCTGATTTTACAATCTGTTCAAAAAAGCCTGTGTCAGTGAAGAGCTGCTGCTGATGTCATCTCAGGAACTCACAGTCTAGTACTCCCTGTCAGCAATCTTATAGGACCTGTATCTCCAAAGTTCTAAAGATCATGTGCAATGGTTTTCACAAGTAAAATAGGCAGGGCAAGGGGTCATAATGTCACAAGACGTTATGCTGCATGGTACAATCATGCTGCCAATATAGTGCGACTGTTACCATACGGCATGTCTTTTTTTTAATTAAGCATACAACATTATGACTCGGTAGGAACAGGCAGCACCATTCAATAAACATTGCTTTAAATCTATGTGTGTTTCAAGTTTTGTAACAAAGCTGACACTTTGTTTGGGGTTGCCTTTTACATTTTCACTTATGAAAACCATTGTACATGATATTTACAACTTTGGCTTTTCTGAACAGGTAGTGAAATCAGGGTTACAAAATAGCTCATAACATTAAAATGAAGTAACGTTGAAATCTAGTTTTTGATATAGGATTTACTGGGAGTGTGCTTTTTCTAATTCTGTAGTGTAGTACTTTTGGCCCGAGTGGTGTCAGTTGCATTTTAAGTCTTGCAGTAGTTCAGCTCAGTCATGGTAACTGCAGAAATAAGAACCTACTATACTGATTGACCAGCACTGAGTGAGTAATTAAAACAAAAGTTAATTAAAGATAATGGTTATGTTCACCCGACCCTGATGATAAAATGTAACCTCAAATGTATCCATAGGGGGCTCTATTTAAGGTGACATAATAAACAACTGGCAATTTCAAGATTAAACACAAGAAGAAAGGGAAATTATTTTACCATTCGGGCATCCAAGTTATGGAATAACTTGCCTCAAGAGGTAGTGGAGGCAGAGAACTGTTCCCAATTCAAACAATGATTGGATGCTCACCTTGGATGGATAAGAGGTCATCTACCATACACCCACTGAGCAGTGGGAGACACTATAAATGGGCCAATGCCTTCTTGTGTCTGATATGACCTAATAACCCATTAACCACTTAATGGAGTTCAGCATTAAGTAGTAGTATAGTAGTAGTTTATTATAGGGGTGCAGTAGTGCCCCTTTATTTACAGTTGAGTAAGATGTTCAATGTTGAACCTCTAGCTTTGCACCTTAATAGCTCTGGCTGCGTTTGCCAAAAACATCTGGGCCCAGATTTTCAAACTGCGCCATTCTGAGGTGCAAGCCCCTGCGCTGCTCAAAATAGTTGCGCAGGGGTGTGGCCGGGGTCATATTCAAAGGAGTTGCGCTGTTGAGCAACTCCTTTGAATATCACTTCAGCCAAAGATGGCGCAGTGGAACTTGCGCCTAACGCAAGTTGCCAGAGTTGAGCATCAACTTGCGGTGGCGCAAGTACCATTGCGCCATGCTCAAATTTTGATATTCAAAAGGTGACATGCAAATGGGGCCATAATTTATACAAGGCACAGGAGGCCATTTGCATCTGTTATAGCCCCATTTGCATGCCATTTGCATGTAGGTGCGCCGATCCCCGAGGACTTGCTCCTGGCCACCCTGCCAGGCAGCAGCCGTCGGGGACCAACGCACAATGCAGCCCGATCGCGGGCATCACAGTTACATGAAACCCCCCACATATCCCACAGCCCGATGCGGGCAGTACAGGTACATGAACCCCCCACACATATCCCACAGCCCGATCGCGGGCAGTACAGACATGTGAACCCCCCACATATCCACAGCCCGATCGCTGGGCAGTACAGAGTACATGAAACCCCCACATATCCCACAGCCCGATCCGGGCAGTACAGGTACATGAAACCCCCCACACACATCTCCTCAGCCCGATCGTGGGCAGAGCGTGTATGAACCCCCAGTGCCCGATCACGGGCAGATACAACCCTCCCCCAACCCGAATATCTTCCTGGTGGTCCAGTGGACTGTAAAGCCCGATCGCGGGCAGAATGTCACATCACAACCCCAAACATCTCCCTGGTGTCTAGTGTCCCCCACCCCACCCCACGAAGCCCCTCTACCTGCTCCCCCGCAGCTGGCGGGCAACAGCATCCACCCGCCTGCCGCCCACCGACTGACTGTCCAGTAGGGCTGCATGCCCATTGGTGCAGAGCTACAGCAATGGGCGTTCAGCCCATATCCGTATATGATAGTCCAGATTTGTGAATGACATCATTCACAAATCTGACTGTCATGTATGTAGGGCTGCACGCTCATTGGCTGTAGCTCTGCACCACTGGGCGGCAGCCCTACCGGACAGTCAGTCAGCGGGCGGCGGGCGGCAGGCGGTGGATGCTGTCGCTACCGGGGAGCGGGTGAGGGGCTTGTGGTGGGTGGGGGGACTATACACCAGGGAGATGTTTGGGGGTTGTGATGTGACATTCTGCCTGCGATCGGGCTTTACGGTCCACTGACCACCAGGGAGATATTCGGCTGGGGGAGGGTTACTTTCTGCCCGCGCGATCGGGCACTGGAGGGGGTTCATACACGCTCTGCCCGCGATCGGGCTGTGGGAGATGTGTGTGGGGGGTTCATGTAACTGTACTGCCCGCGATCGGGCTGTGGATATGTGGGGGTTTCATGTAACTGTGATGCCCGCGATCGGGCTGTGGGAGATGTGGGTGGGGGGTCATGTTACTCCATACCTCAACCTTATGTGTCATGAATCAGGGACAAGGCTTAAAAAATCTGGGACAAAGATGCCAAATCAGGGACACATCTTAACAATTGGTAATATTCACTCAGAAATCTGATAGAATAAGGGATTTGTATAAGATGCATTTCTGAAGAAGAACTAGTCTGTATTTTAATGTTTGATATTATTTTATGCTTACAGTCCCCACTGTTCTGTCACAGAAACATGAATTTTACGAGACAGAGGACAATTCTGTCACAAAATCAGGGACATCCTGAAAATCAGGGACAGTTGAGAGGTGTGTTACTCTATGCCCGAGATCGGGCTGGTGGACAGGGACGAGTTGAGGGCCAGCCAGGGTGGCATGCTGTGTTGCCCTGCAATACAACAGCAGCTCACCTGTGGGTGGCCCTCAACTTTGATCCTTTTTTTTTTTGGCTCAAGGTTGTGCAGGCCAGGTTGGGTTATGATGACAACTCTCTGCACAACCCGACTGAATATCGGGTTGCGCAGGTTATGCATGGTTCCGCTTCCTCCTGTTGAGCATGCATTCATTTGCATTGCTCTTTTGCACAACCTGTTGCCAGTGGAGCAACTGCCTCCTGCTGAATATCGCAGAATGGCGCAATGTAGGACTTGCGCATGCGCAACCCTGCTGCGCATGGAGCAACCCTTTTGAATATCTGGGCCCTGATATTTTGCATGTGTTATCAAGGGAGCAAGTTCTAAATCTGTGGAAAGTTTTGAGATGGCAGCTTGTGCGATTTCTGAGATCAACATTTTTTTTTTTTGTAGATTCTAATTTTTTTCTTTGCTGCTCACATGCAGCCTACATGGAATGAATTTTTCTCCAAACTTTCAAGATACACATGATGTCCTAATGTAGTGTCTCTGAAAGGTTTTGTGAAAAATATTATGTGGTTCCAGAGTTATAAGGTCTAGAGTTTTGTATTTTTTTATTTGAGCATGCTCAGCAGGGTTCTTTAGATAATGTTCTGATACGACAATAAAAAGTCTGTGTCGCAAAACTGTTTTTAGTTTTTCATCATTCGCTTCTAGCAGCAGAGCAAAACATATTTTTTTGCAACTTTAGAGTCACTATCTTGTTTCTTTTTCCCTCTAAATGAACAAACTCTGGTCAGAGCCAACATGGCTGCTTCACAGTGGCAAGTTTGAGTGAAAAGTACATGGAGCTCCCTACATGGCTGATGCTGTACTTGTGCAGTGACCGATGATCACTGCAAATGCATGAGAAAGAGCTCACTGTAACATCCCCTTTTTTGTAATTTTGTATGCCCCGCTGTGGATACAGCATGGGGCTCCATTTAGACCTACCAGGAGGCAATCTAAGTGATATGCACCAGTGCCATACTCTGTTGCAAAGGGGGACGGGGTCTGACACAAGGCTGCTAGGGGTAGAAGTGACAGGTGAGGTGGCACGGAGGGTCAGGGAGACAGCTGGGCATGGGAGGAAGTGCTTTTGCAACTAGCGTTATTTTTTTATTGGTTATTGTCTAGCAATGCATAATAGTGTCCAATAAAGTACTGTAACATAAAACACAGCAAAGGAGGGGCAAGTGATATATCCCAATAAAAACTGTATCATACTTACATGTTACTCAGCAGACTTCAAAACTGTTATGGCATACAAACTGTAGCAATCATCAACTACAGTATGTACCTCTGATTGGAGGTGCCTTTTGCATATCCTCAGAGTCGATGCAATGGAACCATCATGGGGAGGGTCCAAGGAGAGAAAGTGACATGGCACCAGGTGAGCACCTTTGTGCTATTTCCCATCTTATTAATTAATTCATTACTTTTTTCCCATCTTAATGTTAAAGTATTAAAAATAAATGTATTAAAACTTTTCAAACTTAAAAACTTTACTAATTTTAGTTTTTAGTTTTTTGGTTAACATGGGGCCCATTTTATTAGTGAAATACAACATGAAAGGGGTTGTTGTAGGTTGTTAATGCACTTCAAGGTGCTAAAGGCAAACAGCATGAGCAACATATTCCTTATTACTCACCTGGGTGAGCAGTAAACTCAGACAACCAACTCACTGTCATGTCTTATTGCTTACATAATACATGCGAATGACAGTAGTGCATTGCATGGCATATGGACTATAATAAGGCCCAGTTTCAGCACTATGTGATGTACTCTGTTGGTGGGGAATGGACTTCATGCACCTGCATGTGGAAACAGAACATTTGTCTCCATATACAGAGTCTGACATGTGCACATTACAATATCACTGCACATCAGATTGTGTTTGGCTGGCACAAGTATAGTAATCATGAATACATTGTGCTCCAAGGGTAGCACATAACTTTACTGTGCTCCAATCAGAACACACAGTCTGAGTATTGCTACTGAGCAAGCCATGCACAACAGACCACACAGTGATATTGTGTACATAGTACAAAGGTAAATGTCTGAATGGGACAAATGCTATTTATATGTGCAACTGAAAGACTTCACATAGCGTAGATTGTTCACAACACGTGAACCACACAACTGGACATGTGTATTTGTGTGTGTGTTTGAAGGGGTTAAGGGACTATACATGTCACCCAACTAGTCCACCTCACCATCACATGCAGTTTGGAAAATCAGTACATAAAATTAAGACATCATTCCCTATAAGTGCAGCTCATTCTATTTTAATAATCAAAAGCATTCAAAAACTGAAATATGAGCTGCAGGTGTAAAGAGGAAAAAATGTCCATTATTTTAAACATGTCGGGACTGTTTTAGTGTTTATCTGTACTGTTCAACAGTACAGTAATTAATGTTCTTAAGTGCACAATCATGGACATTTTTTAGAGACTGAAGCATTACTATGTCTCACACTGCAAAAGAATGCAAAAATGATTGATCCTAAGATTCAACCACTTGGAGGAAATGGCATGTAATAAATTATTTGAATACAGATTAAGTACTAAAAATGTGGAAATGTGCAGTAATTGCTGCAGGCATGTTTATTTTTGGACAACTAATGAACAGCTGAACAAACGGCAGTGAAGAAAGTCCCAAATGGGCAAAGGTCTCAGTGTAACTTGCAAGCATGATTTTATCTCAGAATCTTGTTTCTTTTTTTCAGCATTTAACAGGCGAACTGATATAGACACACTAAAGTGTCACCACTGAATAATCATTTTGACAATCACTTCTTGTGTTAAATTGCAATAAACTAAAAATGGTGCATTTGGGAAGCAAATAAAAGACAATTTAGCATTAAAACTGTGTGGGTAACAGCAGTGCACAAAACAACCAACACTAAAATATCCGTATATATTTCACAACTACAGATTCCAGGACAATTTATAAAAAACAGAGGTAATTATGATTTTAAATTGAAAATCACTATTGGCTGCCACCTAGAAATGAAAGGCTTGCCTATAGTTCAGTGGCCAAGCAGTCAGCCACTCCCACTTCCTGAACTATATCAGCAGTTCCTCTAAGCCTCACTGTGAAGCATTTTTTCTTTGCCCCACTATCCTCCCCTCCTCCTCTTGTGGCAGCACTCTCTTCTTAGGGGTGATTCCTATGGTACCTTTAGCCACAGGAACCAACCCATTGCACCTTTACAGATGGAACCCTCTCCGAGGGTTCCTTGCCTTCGTACCCCTACAGGGTGATAATTCCTCTGGAATAGAAAGTGCAAATGGCCAAAACCAAACAAACACAGTTGCACAAGCATAACACTATACTGGCAGCGTAGGCCAGTGAACAAACATTACAAAGGGACCACCCCTTGTCCAGTAAATCATGCATTCGTAAATGAAAAATATAAGCTTCAAAACAGACACACATGATAAATAAAATATATATTGTGCTTAATATACAATTAATTTCATCCAGCCTTCATGATCATAATAATTGCTATCGGACAAATGACTCTTTCACTCCGTTCATTTCTTATTATGACTAAAATTTGTCAATCACTACTGAAACGTGCAAATCAGGAGTGCTAATGATATTTAAGTTGAAGTGTTTTTACCAAAAAGCACACTCCACAAAGTTACAGTCCAACAATTTATTTAAAAATGGTTTGAAATGTTCAGAACAATCAGTGCTGCTGCACATAATTGCTGCTATTTTTGGAGGACTGGGGAGCAGACCGCAGAGCTCAGTCAGAGCTGACTTCTCACCTGGGACTGGGACCGGAGACTGGACTAGCAAGAAGCATTGTTGTCCATCTCTTTAGTGTACAGTGCCTCAGCCCAGCCTCAACTCTAGCAGCAACACAAAGGGGAGGACTGGCGGCAGAGCTGCAAGCTGGAGGTGGATCTGCAGTGCAGCAGGCAAGTCCAAATGATCTGTCAATCAAAGTCAGTGATGATGACATGACAGTCTGTCAGTACCTCTGTCATCATAACTGACTTTGATCAGCTGGGGGTAGGTGGGTATGTGGGTGGATCAGGGGTGGGCCAGAGCAGCAGGGGGTGTGTTGTTGCAAATCGAGCAGTACTCTTGCTGCTAAGGTGGAAACCCGGGACAGAGTGGAGGCAGCCACAGGCCAGCCAAAGTCATCTCTGCAGCATGAAAAAAGGTAAAAGCTCACTCAGCTTAGCTGACACTGGGGGCCAGCTGCAAGACATCTGGGGCTCTGGCCTCTCTGGCTCTGGATTAATGACGCCCCTAATGTGGCTTAGAGAAGGCAGCTGGGTCCAAGTCTTGGGTCACAGCTCTGCCACTCTATATCCTCTCCATTTCTTGCTCCCAGACCATCTATCTCCCTCCATGTAGCACCCTGTCTGTTACAGGAGGAGGCAGTCTAACAGTGAGTGAGAGAGGCAAGCAATGGGGCCAGTTGGCTTCTGCTGCCAGCAGGCCCACAGGCAAACAGTGCTAGGTGCCTGATTATTAAAAAAAAAAAAAAGAGTTTCATTCAGCAGCAACACAGCCAGTCCGAAACAGTCCCGTACCTCTTATACTGCCAGTTGCAAAGTTATAGTAGTGGCAAACATATCCCACAGGGAAACAGTTGAACATAGCAGCACAATAAACCAGAATGAAATTAAATGGCATTGACATAAAGAAAATAAAAAAGCCGATGTCTCTGACTGCAGGGAGAGTCAGTCATTTAGAAAATGCAATTCTGGAGAAATACATCAATGAGAAGTGAGAGGGTTAAAAAAAAAAAAAACTTCTGCCACACTCGCACTGTGCTGTTGAGATTAGTTTAGCATCCCTCTGATCAACTCCATGCAATAAAGAACAGTGTGAAAGTTACTTTTTCCTAACTGTGTCACTGTCAGGATTGTAGTGCAAACTGCAAACCTTAATCTCTGGTATTTAAATTTTTTTTCCAACTTGCTTCTGCCTTTCTCGGAGCAACTCATTACCAAAAGTGAGATATGTATCCTCTCTAGAGAGGGGGTAAACTTACATTAATAGTTACTGCCAGTGCTGGAATTCTGCAATTATGGGACAAAAAGTAGCACCCCATGAAGGGGGTGTGTACAGCCAGCAGAGGGGAAGGGCCATAGAAACACACAGGAGTGGGACTGTGCCCCTGCACTGTGGAAGCACACTGGAGCACTGGCCGGTCATGTGCTTCCACAGTGATAGAAGAGATAAAATGATAGCAATGTGGCTGTGGGGCTCCACCCATGCAGCCATAAAAATATGGACAATACATAAAATGGTGTAATTTTTAAAAAACAAACACCCGAACCTAGCAAGGACCTTTTCAGCTAGATCCTTGAGTTTGATTTTTTTAAACATTTCTAGAACTAGATTTACTGGGCATCCCAAAACCTAGGGTGCAGAGCTTAGTGAGAGGAGCTGTTCACCCACAATTTCTGTATGAGAAAAGCAGGAATCTGATAACTTCTGCAGCTACAACTGGAGTCCTGCTGTGGGCTGCAGTGAGAGGATTGAGCTGCCGATTCACTCTTCTGTCTGTCTGTCTGCTTGTTTATCTATTGATCTACCTATCTATCTCCCATCAGCAGAGTGGGGGTGTCCACTTTTGGTAATGCTTGTCTGGACCCCTCACCCGCCAGGTCACCCTACCCCATTTCTGTACAGTGGTCTGACACTGGGGTGCCCAATTCCATTGTCAGACATTAACCTGAAATAAAGAAAACTGTACCTATGAGATTTTTAATTTTACATGCAAAACAGAAAATTGTCCCTTGCTGATCTGCTCACCACACACACACACACACACACACACACACACCACCCGATCTCAAACACACACTCATTCACCTGAACAGGTCCCAGTGTGAAGATCCATTCTCTGACTGAAGACATGTCTTCCTGATGGAACCCCCACCTGCAATATGAGAAATTAAGGTAAGTGTGGTCAAATGGGGGGTTGAACTTTGATGCATAACTTAACTATTTTTGCATATTTTCACCCCACATTTTCAACATGGTCTTTTTGCACTTCACCTCATGGCCAGTGGTTGTGGAATTATGCAAATCAAGCCCAAAGGGCATTTTTGTGGTCACTTGTTTCAATCATCTTTGGGCAGGTTTTAACCTTTAGACTGCTGACAGAATTAGAACGTACAGGGATTTTAGACTGATATATCAGTCCACAGCCATGCAAGGGTTAAACATTTTCACCACCCTTGTACATAGAGTGGAGTCATAAGAAGACTATGTTGAAAGCTGGGGTCAAAATATTTAAAAATGGCAAAGTCATGAGTGTACATTGAAATTTTGCAACTCACACTCATAATTTAGTAAGTTTGTATATTTTTACCCCAAATTTTCAACACAGATTTTTTCACATCACCTTATAATGATATATGATGACATTTCAAATCCTGGTCAAAATGTGTTTCTGCACCTCTGGTGCAGAATGATGCTGTCACGTCACAAAATCGCCTTTCAGGCAGGTTTCGAATATTTTCTCCACCACTGTTCATGAGGAGGGGTCATAAGAAGGCTATGTTGAAAATCTGTGGTAAAAATATTACAAAACAACAAAGCTAGGAGCATATATTAAAATTTTGCAACACTCAATAACTTTGCTAATTTTAAATAATTTGATCCCAAATTTTCAACATAGTAATTTTTTCATATCACCTCATGAATATGACACCTGTCATTTTTCAAAACCTGGCTGCCACAAATTTTGCTTACTCAGCAGAGTCTATGTGTTTTGCTCACAGACAGAAATTGAAGAGGCTTTTTGAGTGCAGGTTGATTTTGGATTGCTATGTAAAGATTCACTCCTGCAGTTGCTACCTTAAAGAAAAGTCTGTGTGTTTTGCTCACAGACAAAAATTGAAGAGGCTTTTTGAGACAACATACTGTAGGTTGGGCAGGTTGTGGGGAAATTTCTTGAAATAGTGTCTTTATTATTGTCTATAGGTTAAATTGAGACAAGCAACAGTAGCCAACATTTAAGGGCATTAATAAAGAGCAGTGCCTTGCCTGTAGTCTGGGGCTGGGTGAGAGTAGTTTGGCATGGGGCCTCAGCCAGGTGATAATTGGAGGAGGGGTTGAATGAGTCACATTTCTGATTGCAGGTTGGTTTTGGATTGCTATATAAAGAATCACTCTCAACAGCCAACCAGAGCTCTCCTCAAGTGAGCCAATCAGCCACTGCCTGATACATACAGAAGTATCCATCAAGCAGACCTCCATGCTGCAGACCTCCGTGAGAAGGACCGCAGTGCAAAGAAGAAAACACAGGGGAGTCTGCAAGGAGGGAGTCAGTCAGGGAGAGACAGTAGGTGGCCATACAATCTGCCACACAAACTCTAAGTAGGTAAAGGAGGTAAGCAGGTGTCTAGAGCCACAAGGCATAAAGTAGGAAAAAAGGTGTATGACCCCCATACAGTGTTAAACTACACTAGAGGTTCAAAACTTAGAAAAACCTAAAGGTTATTCAAACTTTCTATATAGGGTAGGGTAATAAAGAGAATTTAAAGGGGTAAAATAACAGAGAAAGCAGGTAGAATAAGATGATAGGAGTGGTACATTGTAGCGACTGAGAGGTGGCAGTCTTCAGGGAAAATTCTGAAGGCTGCATTGCAGCCCTATCTGCAAGTACCTATCTGGACTGAGGGAGGAGGTTGCCAGACTCAAGGCCAAGTTGGCTTGGGTTCAGAGGACCTTCTGCCCCAACCAGGGATCACCTAGTCTACTCTAGAGGTTGCCCAGAACTAGGAGTGGCTGGACAACAGTGGGCTTGGAGAGGGTCAGGGTGGTGGAGCATTCCCACATTCTACACTTGGTTCCACTGCAAAACTTCTACACCACACTGGCAGAGCAGGAACATCCCATGGAGGCACCCAGTAGTGTCCAGGATGGATGTGGGGTCCTCCATAGAGTAGACCCCAAGGGAGTGGCAGAAGACCCCAGAGGAGGAAGATGAAGTGAATCTTGGTGGGAGATTCCATAGTGAAGGGATAAAATTGGGGACAGGTAAAGATGAGGAAAGGGATGTTCAGTGCCGTCCCTATGCCACAGCTCACAGGGATGGAACGAAGATCCAAAGGATCACTGGGGCAGCAGAAAGGGAGGGAGAGCTAGATGACATTGTCCATCTGGGGACTAATGACTTGGCTAGGGATGAGCTAGCATTAGTTCAGGAGCAGTTCAGTGAATTAGAGAGGGGTCTTACATGGGTGGCATGATCTGTGATCTTCTAGGAAGTGTTACCTGTTTATAATGGGGGGAGGACAGGATTCTCCACACCATGAACTTCAATGCATGTTTGAAGGAATGGTGCAGAGAGGAGGGTTTCAGCTTCAATTGGGACTGTGGCCCCACCTGGAGGGATGAAAGGCCTGTACAGGGGTGACAGCTTGAATTCATCCAGTAGGGGAAAAATGGTCTTCAGTGAATGGATTAAATGCTACATTGGCCAGCATTTAAACTTGCCAAGGGGGGGGGGGCAGCAGAAACATAAAGGGAGACATAAACTGCCCCCACAAAGGCAAACTAGGTCAGCAAGTGGAAGCCGGAGAGGATGAAACCCCCAAAAGATCCATGTAGCAATGGACTCTGTGGCATAGAAGGCAAGAGTGATAATGAGAAAGATAGCAGAGGAAAAAAAGGTGGGCAAATGGGAAATGGGGTATGGCAGCACAATCTGGAGAGCCATGTGCACAAATTCTCACAGTCTAGTCAACAAGATAACAGATCTAGAGGCCACCATGCAGAAGCAGACCTAGATATGGTTGCAGTTACTGAGTCCCTGTGTCATGAAAACCAGGATTGGGATGTGACCATACCAGGGTATATTCTATTCAGAAAAGACAGGGTAGGTAAAAAAGGTGGAGGAGTGTCTCTCTATGTTTTGGGTCAAAATGAAAGCACATGGAAATACAGAGAAAGCAGGGAGGAGCTGAGGTACTGTGGGTCACCCTGGAAACATGTCAGGGGGCCACTATTCACATAGGAGTGATCTACAGACCTCCATCACAGGGGGGAGAGATGGATAAGGACATAATGGAAGCTATCCAAGGGATGGCATGCAAGGGGGAGGTGCTGCTGGTGGGGGACTTCAATCTAGCATAGAATTTGAAACATAGAATTTGACGGCAGATAAGGACCGCTTGGCCCACCCAGTCTGCCCATTTCCCTACCTACTGGATAAGCTGCAGATCCTAGTTAACCAGCAGCCTACTTCTTCCTACCCCCAACCCCTAGAATGGCCTTATGACTGTCCCATGCGTGCTTGAATTTCACCACTGTTTTTGACTCCACAACCTCCGCCAGAAGGCCGTTCCATGCATCCACAACCCTCTCTGTGAAAAAATACTTCCTTAAATTACCTCTGAGCCGCCTCCCCTCTATCTTCAAATTGTGTCCCCTTGTTCTTGCACACCTCTTTTTTGAAAGATGCTACCCTCTTGGACTTTGTTGATTCCTTGAGGGACTTGAGCGTTTCTATCATGTCCCCTCTCTCCCTCCTTTCCTCGAGGCTATACATATTAAGCTCCTTTCGCTCTCTTCATATGTCTTCCGGTGCAGACCCTGCACCATTTAGTTGCCCTCCTCTGGACAGCTTCCATCCTGTCTATGTCTTTGCGGAGATTGGGTCTCCAGAACTGCATGCAGTACTCCAGATGGGGTCTCACCAGCTGTCTGTACAGAGGGATAATAACTTCCTGTTTTCTAATGGTGATGTCTCTCCCTATGCATCCCAGTATCCCCCAGCCCTCCTTGCCCTCTCACATTGCTTGCCCACCTTTAGGTCATCTGATATGACTACCCCAGGCCCCTTTCCATTTTGTTGTTGTTAGTATCTCACCCCCCATTGTGTACCTCTTCCCTGGGTTTTGTTTTCGGTGCATTACCTTGCACTTCTTAGCATTGAATCTAAGCTGCCATACATTTGACCATTCCTCTAACCTTGCCAAGTCCCTTCTCATCCTTTCCACCCCACCTGTGCATCAACTCTGTTGCAGATCTTTGTGTCATCTGCAAAGAGACATACTTTTTCTTCCAGTCCCTCTGCAATGTCACTTATAAAGACATTGAAGAGGACGGTACTAATACTGAACCTCACGGTACCCACTAGTAACCCCCTTTCTTCTGAGTGGACTCCATTTACTATTACTCTCTGTGTCCTATTCTCCAGCCAATTCTTTACCCAGGCTGTCATCTTGGGACCCACTCCCAGGCTGGCTAACTTGTATATTAATCTTTTGTGTGGGACTGTGTCAAATGCCTTGCTAAAGTTTATGTAGGCCATGTCCACAGCCCCTCCCTGATCTACTACTTTGGTCACCCAGTCAAAGAAATCTATCAGATTCATCTGGCATGACCTTACCACTGTGAATCCTTGCTGCCTAGGGTCCTGTGCACCTCTGGCCTCTAGATACTCGACAATTCTTTCCTTCAGAAGTGATTCCATAATTTTCCCTATCACTGAGGTTAAACTAACAGGTCTGTAGTTTCCTGCTTCTGCCTTGCTCCCACTTTTTTGAAGGGAATATCATCTGCCCTCCTCCAGTCCTCGGGTACCACCCCATCCTCCCATGATTTGTTAAAAAGGGTAGTCAGTGATGTCACTAGTTCTACCCTTAGTTCTTTTAGAATTCTGGGATGAATCCCATCAGGCCCCATTGCTTTGTCCACCTTCAGTTTTAAGAGTTCTTTCAGAACCCTTTCTTCTGTAAATGGGCTGGTATCAACTTCTGTATCCAGAGTGTTTCTACTATTTGTTTTAGGTACCTCCTTCTCATTTGTAAATACTGAGCAAAATATTTGTTTAGTATCTCTGCCTTTTCACAGTCACCCTCTGCCCACCCTCCCTCCCTTTATTAAGCCTCACTATCCCTCCTTTGGTCTTTCTTCACTCCCTGATGTACCTATAAAGGTTTTATCCCTTCTTAACTGAGTTGGCTGTCTTTTCCTCGGTTTGGGCCTTTGCTGTTCTGACTGCCTTCCAGCCTCCTTTTGCTTTAACTGATACAGTTCTCTGTCCTGCTCCTTCTGCGATTCCTTGTACTTCCTGAATGCTTTTTCTCTTTGAACCTTCACTGCCACTTCCTTTGAGAACCGTAGTGGTTTCTTACATCATTTTGTTTTGTTTATTTGCTTCACACAAAGGCTCGTTACCTCTGTGATGGCAGTTTTATTATTCCCCATTGTTCTTCCACCCTCCTTCCTGCCCATTTGCTAGTGCATTCTTAGGCACTCACCTATTTTGGCAAAGTCAGCCTCCTAAAGTCCAGTACTTTTGCCTTTGTATGGCTTGACTCTATTGCTGTGTTTATTGTGAATCATACTGTTCGATGGTCACCAGTTCCCAGATGGCTACCCACTTCTACATTTGTGATCCTCTCTCCATCTCCATTTGAGAGAACCAGGTCTAAGACTGTGCCCTCTCAAGTGGGCTCCAATACTAGTTATCTAAGGCATGCCCCCTGTAGGGCATCTAGAATAACCCCACTCTTCAAAGTGGCTGCTGCAACTGCACTCCAGTTAACATCTGGCATATTCAGATCACCCATCAGCAATATCTCCCATTTTTCTGCCATTCTAATGATACTTTCTATAATTTCCTTGTCCATTTCCTCCCCCTGAGAAGGGGGTCTGTATACAACCCCTGTGTGGATTGTGGTGCCATTGCCTGTCTCCAAATTTACCCACAGTGCTTCTTCTCCTCCCTGTTTACCCTTTTGTTCTGTTGCTTTTATTTCTTCCCTTATGTAAAGAGCTACTCATCCTCCTCTTTTACCCTCCCTGTCCCTTCTGTAGATAGTGTATCCTGGTATGTTTACGTCCCAGTCATGGTTTTGTGTGTACCATGTTTCTGTGACTGCCACGATATCCAGATGTTCCTCCTCCATCAAGGCCACTAATTCAGGATGCTTGTTACCCAGACTATGAGCATTGGTACTCATTGCTCTCCATTTTTTGATGGCTTTACCTTCTGTTGCAGCATCCCCCACTGACCTTTCTACCTCAGTCTTTTTCTCATTTAGTACCCTGTTTTGTAGGGAGAGGCTGGGATTTTCCTGCTGCTTATCAGAGCATGGATTGGGCACATTGAAACAGCAACAAATTTCTCTGTCAAGCAGGTTAACTAGGCAAGTGAAAAAAGAGACCACTATGGTTCTTATCAGACATTGATGGGAGTCTACCAGCTGCAGCAACAGTCAGAAGTAGGGACATCCTGGACTCCCTGCAAGGGTTGTTCCTCAGGCAACTAGTTAAGAAGCCCACTCATGGGGGCTGTTTTACTGGACCTGGTAACTGACTAACAAGAAAAGTGTTGCTGACATCATGGTGGTTGACAACCTGGGGTCCAGCGACCACCTTACAGTGTGGTTCAATATTAGGACTTGGCCAGAACTGAGCCACACTAAGATGAGGGTCCTCGGCTTCAGGACGGCCAATTTCAGGAAAATGTAAGAATGCCTCAAGAATAGAAGATCTAGAGGGAATCGAGGAACTATGGGCAAAAATAAAGGGGCACATTGAAACAGCAACAAATTTTTCTGTCAAGCAGGTTAACAGGGCAAGTGAAAAAAGAGACCACTATGGTTCTCTAAAACATAGCAGAAAAAGTACAAGCAAACAAACTAGCGTCTAGAGAGTTCAAAAAGACACAGAAGGCGGAAGATAGGGAAAACTACCAGATGAGACAAAGGGAGGCAATGAAGGCAGTTAGGTGTGCAAAGGCACAAACAGAGGAGAATATTGCCCAATTAGTAAAAGAAGGGGATAAAACTTTCTTTAGATATATAAGCAAGAAGAGGAAGACCAAAGTGGGAATAGTAAGGATAAAAGGGGAAGAAGGGGGTTGCGAGAGGAGGAGGAGGAGGACCAAAAGAAGGCAGCTCTATTGAACAAATAATTTTGTTCCATATTTACAGAAGACAGGGTAGGTGACTGGCCAAAGATAAGGGACAAGGGTATAAATAGTAGGGAGGTAGACATCAGTTCTTTTACAGAGGAGAAAGTCCTCAAGGTACTATTCATTTATTTTTTATTTATTGTGTTTTAGGATTACAAAATACATTTAAACCAGAGGTTCCTTTACAAAGGTTCTGCGTCAGATACAATTGTCGAACAAAACAATGAAGGTGGAACAGATGCAAATAATGTAAATTACATTTAGTGAAGATACAAATATTGACCCAAAAATATTGATGCTAACATCTTATAGAGGGTGAAGGGAAGGGGATAGGGTTAAATGGGTAAGAGGCAGTCAAAATAGAGACTTTGTCATAAAGTGCTAGTGGCAGCAAAAGTGCAGGGGCAAGCATGTGGAGGTGGAGGAGGAGGGAAGGGGAGGGGATAGGTGAGGGTAGAAATATGATAGGAAATTGGGGAAGGGAAAGGACAGATCGGGAGAAAGTGAACAACAATGAAGGGGTGGAAGAAGGGCAGGGGTAGGGGATAGGGGTAAGGTGTACTGGGGTAAAATTGGAGGGAAGTAGAATGAATGAGGAAATGGGCAGGGGTGGGAGAGGGAGGTAGAAACAGTGTATGATAGAGGGGTTCAAGGAGGAGGGAGATGGGGTAGAGATGAGGAAAGTAGTAGTGGTGTAGGGTGGGGAAGAAAGAGATGGGAAAGTGGGGGAGGTAACACAGAGGGGAAGGGGTACTGGGACAGGAAGGAGATCAATAGTCAGAGAGTGGGAGGGAAGAGGAGGCGGTGAGTGAGTGGGAAGAGAGTAGGAAGAGGAGAGGAGAAAGTAGAAGAAGGCTAATAAGTGAGGGAGAGGTGTGTCGTCCTAGTGGGGGTACAGTCACAACTGCTGAGGTTAGAGAGGAGAAGGTTTTTTTTTTTAATTTAAATGGGCCTAGCTTATTTTCAGCAGTGACCTCTGTAGGGAGCCCAGTCACCAAGGATGAAGCCCTGACAATGAAGGAGCATTAGGCTTGAGAGGTTCGGCAGAAGGGAACATGGTAGGAGGATTTGTTTGCACTGCAGGTGCACTGTGTGTTTGGGATGGGCACCATAAAGGCATGTGTAGCTGGCGGGGTAAGGCCGAGGCAGATTTTCTTAGCTAAGAGGTGGGTCTGGTAGGCTATTCTTCCCTGAAGACTGAGCCATTTGGAATGTTTATAGAAGTCGCAGGTATGTGTTCATTTCCCTGCACCTGTCACTATCTGGCAGAACTTATTCAGTGCAGTCTTCATTCTTTTTAAGGTAGTGTTGCTGGCAGACTAATGGAATATTAGCAAATAATCAATTATGGATAGGACTGAGCAATTAACCACTATGTGAATAACCTCAGTGGTCAGGCAACAGTGATGGCGGTAGAGGATCCCTAACCTTGAGTTTATGGCTTTGGAGGTGAGACTAATGTGTGTTATGGGAAAGTGTGCTGTTGAATGTACTTCCAAACTTGTTCAGGATAGTTAAATTGGCTGATCTATGTTTGCTGTGAGATTTAGAGAACAGTATAGCTTTGTTTTTTTTTTTTATAGTTCATCAGCAGTTTATGCTGATCAAACTCCATTTCAACAAGGCTGAAATTTACCTGTAGGTCAAAGGATAAATGGACTGGGTCAGAGTGGGAAGAAAAGAGTACAGCATCATCTGTGTATAGAAGACAAAGAACCTCTGTGCATAAACACTGAGGCAAGGGTTACCCCAAAGGGCATTTGGCTGAGAAGCCAAGTTTCAAGAAAATACAAAATCACACATGCCCCCACAATGCAAAGCATCATGGGCTGCATATGCAAATCACCACAGAATATTATGCTGGTCCAACTTTAAGCAGAATTGCATGGTGCCGAAAAGCCTCTCACACAGTTTGCAAAGGGTGCTAACAGAGACATAGACACGTGTTTCATCCTACAGGACTCATCAGTATGTCTCATCTGTTTGACACCCCAGTGGAATGAACCAGCTACCCCTAAGGCAGTGTGCCTGGGATTGTAGTAGTGAACCCATTAAAATAAAAACTATTTAAAGACAAAGAACCTCTGTGCATAAACACTGAGGCAAGGTTACCAAAGGGCATTTGGCTGGGAAGCCAAGTTTCAAGAAAATACAAAATCACACATGCCCCACAATGCAAAGCATCATGGGCTGCATATGCAAATCACCACAGAATGTTATGCTGGTCCAACATTTCTGTGGTACAGTCTCAGTTCTGTGTGTGTGTGTGGAAGATGGAGACAGTTTCTTCAGACCTCTGATTCAAATCCTTAAAGCTGTTAAAAAGACTTTTGAGCTATTTTATTTGCTCAATTTAGTACATTGATTGTAGAAACCCTTCTGTGCTCATATCATTGAGCGTTTATTGTTTGTGTGTGGATTTTGAATGTTAATTTAGAACAGTCAGTCTGTGTACTGTGAAGTGCATTTGGGGAGGTGTATCTGTGGTGTAGTAGATTGAGAGAAAAGCAAGTCTATCTGTTTTGGTTATATTTTTCTTGTATAACTGTGTTAATGAACACAGCAATATTTTCAATAATTCTTGACATGTTTTTCATGATTGTTGTGGTGCAGCAGTGTATAATTTCAGTTTGTTTAAAACATTTGGTTATATTACTAAAGTTTTCAATTTGCTATGCATTACTCTGTAGTGTAAGCGAGTGTGCCATTAAATCAGACACACCTTTTATTGTGCCACAGAGTAATTGCAGCAATGTGAACCTGTTATCCACTGCACCTGCATGAATTTTTATACTGCTTTGTGGTATCTTTACTGGTAGTGGACTGTTACTGCCCTGCATCCCCCCCAATTGGCAAAAGGTATTCTTTTCTAGATTTGGATTTGTGACTTGTGAGCACTGGTTAGGGGTTGTTGTGCCTTTGCATCTGCATCTCTTGAGAGTGAAGTGCACTCTTAATCTGTCTGTGTGTTTGCAGTGCACCATTAATTCTGGGAGATTTTTGCATTTCTTGTTACACTCTCATTTCACTTTGTCAGCACTGGGGAGTTTTCTGGACACAAGACAGTTGCATTTTGGGGATACAAATTAGTTCTAGTGACTGTGTGACCACTGCGCACATGACTGAGTGTGCCATTAATTCTGGGAGACTTTGCATTTCTTGTTATGCTCTCATTTCACTTTGTCAGCACTGGGTGAATTTTCTGGACACATGACAGTAGCATTTTGGGGATGCACATTAATTCTGGTGACTGTGTGTAAATACTGCATGCATGCATGATGTCTGAGTGCACCATTAATCATGGGATACTTCGCATTTCTTGTGCTCTCATTTCCCTTCATCACCATCAGCACTGGGGAGTTTTGTGGACACAAGACATGAGCATTTTGGGGATGCACATAAATTCTGGTGACTGTGTATGTGAAGGGCTGCCAATGTTATTGTCACCAGGGGTTCAGTTAATTCATTTTCAATGGAAGTCTAAAACTTTCAGGAGTCAAAATCTGGAAGTCATTACAATGTTTTGCAAGTCCAAATACTTCCTGGATCCCACTTTTGGAAGTTAATATTGTAGGAAGGACACATTTTTGGAAGATAATATACTACATTAGTGGTAAAATACATCTTCTTTCAAAACAATCCATAATTTCTGACTTCCATGCCAGCAATTTTGGAAGTCATCTAATTTTGTTTTACGCCTGGAATCAATGACTTCTCCTCATTATTTTGGAACTTTTTGCCTTATTTTTGGAAGTCAAATACTCCCAAAATGGAGTTAACTAAAGCCCTGATTGTCACTTTGCCTTACTTCGCATTAAGGTGGAATGGCAATGCAAAGTAATAATTACAAGGCGAAGTGAGCCTTTTGCATTGGCCACTCCATGTAACAGAATGACAATGCAAAGAGCCCACTTCACAGGCACTTTGCAGGAGAAATTAAAATTTGCTGCATTTCTATTTACAAGTTGCTATGGCGGATAAAATAATGAGAGAGGTGATAAGGTGCACACCTACTGTCTCCAGAGGGAGTGAAATTCCGATAAATAAGTGAAACTTGCACCATCTAAATTGCCTGCACATGGTCACCAATTTGTTAGGGTCTCTATCCCTGATCAGGTTCTTGGTGATAATTAGAGATGCAAAGAAGTCACAGACAAGTTGCATATCAGTAATAAACTTGTTTATTACTACCAAAGGATATCACAGTTGTCCTAAACAGTTCTTACCATAAGGAACTGGGAGCCAGAGCCTAGCATTCCTCTATACCCCTAGAAGTGAAGAAGGTATCCAAGGGAAAATACAAAATGCATTGCATTATATACTGTGATAATTACCATAGTTACCAGAAGATAGAAACATTTTAAGTTGCAGGTGATTACCTGGTATTACTTGGTATGAAAGAACAGAAGAAGGCCAGAGCCCATCGAGACTGTTCCCCACACTATGTGGGACATTATTTATCTATTATCCCTCAACCAAACATCTAATTTGTTTTTAAAGACAGTGGCACTAGTTGCCTCTACCAATTCTTGTGGCAAGGAGTTCCATACAATGGATGCTTTTATTGGAAAAAAGTTTCCCCTTTTGCTGGTTTTATAAGTTTTTACTTCAAGCTGTTTATTATGCAGTCTTGGAACATGTCTCCTTTTGGAGAGTGTTAGACCACATTTTTCCATTACATCTGGTGAATTTATTAAATTAAACACCATAAGCATATCACCTCTTAATCTTCTAGTTTGAAGAGAGAAGAGACCAGTAGCGTTTAATCTGTTCTGATAATCCAAGTTTATTAATCTTGGAATCATTCTAGTTACTCTCCTTTGAACCTGTTCAAGAATTGCTATGTCTTTTTTTTTGGTTTGGATTCCAGAAAGGGGAGCCATAGTCTAGATATGGTCCAATGTATGCCCTATACAATGGAATAAGGCATTGTTCAGTGTGATTAGCAAAAGTGCATTTTATTTGCCTCAAAAGTCTGTTGGTCATGCAAGTAGTTCTAACACAGTGATCATTTGATGTAAGTTTATTATTAACATATATCCCCTAAATCTTTTTCACAATTTGATGAGTGAAGTGGTAGTCCATTTATATGATATATCATTTTTGGATTATTTACACCGAAATGCACTACTAAACATTTGTCTTGATTAAACTGCATATGATTTTCAATTGCCCAAAGTGTTAATTTTTCCAAATCCTTCTTTAATGCAGAAATATTTTCTTGATTATTAACCTTGCCCCCAATTTAGTATTGTCTGCAAATTTAACTATAAAGTTATTTGGCCCTGTTTGTAAATCACTGATAAAGAGGTTAAACAATGTTGGTCCCAAGACCAACCCCTGTGGTACACCACTTGTCACACTACCCGAATCAGACAAGATGTCATTAATTCTGACTCTCTGAGAATGATTTGTCAACCAGTTTAAAGTACAGTTGACAATATCAGGTGACAAACCTAGATTGTGCATTTTAGTAATGAGTTTTTCATGTGAGACTTTATCGAAAGCTGTACTAAAGTCCAAAAGAATTACATCAGTAGGGATACTCACATCTAGTAGAGTACTTATATTATTGTAAAAAGATATCAGATTGGTGGTGCAGGAATACTTGGGAGTAAACCCATGCTGATTTGAATCATAAATTCCTATTTTTTACAATCTTGATCTATTGGAGACTTCATTACTCATTCCATTAATTTACCAGCCACTGAGGTCAGGCTAATTGGACGATAATTTTGCACAGAACCTCTATTGCCTTTTTTAAATATGGGAGTAACTATTGCTGAACACCAATCATTTGGTACAATGCTTTCTTGTAAGGATTTATTGAAAATAATTGACAAAGGTATAGAAATATTCAATATCCATTTTCATTGATCTAGCCAAAGCCTTTGATACTGTCTCCCATACACTACTACTGGGTAAACTCAAGGCTGCTGGTCTATCCGACCATGCCACTAACTGGTTTCTGTTGTACCTGCAGGGCAGACAGCAATCTGTGAAAATCGGCCCCAGCACATCATCCCCCCTCCCAATCACCATGGGCGTTCCTCAAGGCTCAGTCCTGGGCCCTATCCTTTAATCAATTTTCCTGAATGAACTGCCGCAGGTATGCTCCCATTCTGCCATACACATGTATGCAGATAATACTGTGATTTACAACACCGGCCCATCTGTAGATACTGTGCATGACCAACTGCAGCAGGATTTCAATGTTGTTCAGCTCTGGCTCAAATCGAATCAGCTTTTCTTAAATGCTAAAAACAATCTCCCTAACTTTTGGCTTGCAAGCTCGCTTCTCCCGACTCACCATCCCCCTTTCCTAACCTTGGATCTTACCCTTAGATTCCTGCACCTCATTCCGCTACCTCGGCATCTGGCTCGACCAATATCTAGACTACTCAATTCACATAGACTCTTTTCATAAAAAATTGCTTCCTAAACTGGGGGCCCTCTATCATAACAAAGGCTGCCTGCCTACCCCGGTCAGGCGTGAACTGGTGCAAAAAATGATACTTCCAATCTTTGATTACGGGGACGTAGTCTATGGCACCGCCTCACCCTCCACTCTGACCAGCCTGGACACACTCTTTCATTCCTTCTGCCGCTTCATACTGGAATGTCCTAAACTCACACACCACTGTGACCTCTATAGTTCTCTTGCCTTTCCCTCACTCTTAGCCTGCAGACAAATTCATTGCACGAGTCGCTGCTAAATTCTGGTCCCATACCCTCCCACCCTACCTGTTGTCCACCTTAACTGCTCAACCCAGGGAAGCCTACTCATTGCGACACTCAGATAATAGGTGCTTCCATATCCTGCATGCGTACTACTTATGGGTCAGGCTGTGCTTAGTTACCATTTGCCTAAACTCTGGAATGACCTACCAACAGATATCCACCATATCACTAACTCCAGTCACCTCAACTCCCACCTCCATGAACACTTTCTCACTGTCTGCACCTGCAACAGACCTACACCTAGCTGCCCTCAAGGTCTCCTGGGCCTCAAACACCTCACCTAGTGGGATATGCACCCCTTCCTAATTAGAGTCTACAAATCATCACTTCTTTAAGCTTAAGTCTACTTGTACACTGAAATGTCTTCTATACAGTGTCTCCAGGCCTGCATATTTTCTTCTAAGCTGTATAGTTACCTTAATTACCACCATGTGTAGTCCTTCATATTTTGTGCCTCTCAATCTGTACATTAATATGTGTGTCTGTTTGCCAAAATGTTCCCCATTGTTTTCCCCCAGGTCGCATCTGGAAACGAGCGGCTAGTCGCTCAGTATGCCTGCCTGGTTAAACTCTTAAATAAATAAATAAATAAAATATTTATAGAGGTTTCGATCAGAAACCATGGTAACTACCGTCTGGGCCAGGACTAGTATTTTTTTTTAGTTTTTTGATAGCCTGTATAATGTCAGTTGGATAGAACCTATGATAATCTACATGGTGAACTTTAAATGTACTAATAGGTGATTTCTGAGAGAAGACAGAACAAAAGTACTTATTAAAGAGATTTGAGATTTCTATATCAGATAGAGAAGAGCCATTGGTTATAATGGGACCAATGGTCCTTGATACACCTTTTTTACTATTTATACAGGAGAAAAGAGATTTGTAACAGTCTTTTGTGTGAGCTAGTTTAAATTCTAGCTTACTTTTTGCCAATTTAATAGAATTTTTTAAGTTTTCACAGATAGTCTGTATTTATGTAATAGAGTAGTTTAAATGGAACAGAACTATTCTTAAGTTTTCTAAAAGTGTAATTTTATTTTAATCTGATTTTTAATTGTCTTGTTGAACCAAGGGGGAATTTTTCCTTTATTATTAAATTTCTTCTTAGATGGAATAAAGGTATTTTCCAAATAATGTACAATGTTTTTTTTTAAAGTCCCAAGCTTGTTGTGTTGTACAATTAAGATTAGATTCCCAGTTTATGTTTTGTAAGTATTCATTGATTTTAGAAAAATTTGCTCTGTTATAATTTTTTATATTGTATAACTTCCTTTGTGTAGTTTTAAACTGTTGAATTTCAAAAAGAATAGATGAATGATCACTGGTCCCAAGTGGATCCCAAATTTGTAAATTGCTAATTTGTTGCTCTATGTTAGTAAATAATAGATCCAAAATATTAGGACCTCGAGTGGGTTCAGTAACAAGTTGTTGTAATCCAGTACTAACTACCACATCTATTCATCTTTTCTCGGCATATGACTGTCCTGAGAATGAGTCCCAGTTAATATGAGGGAGGTTAAAGTCACCAAATATTACAGTATCTTGAGATTCTGAAAAATATGTAATTTCTTTAAACATATTAGTTGTGTAATCTGAATTTGCAGATGGAGGTCGATATATGTTACCAATAGTTATATAGGACTGCTTCTTCAATAAGATTTTAACCCATATACTTTCCAAAGGAAAGGGAGAACACACTTCAAAAGAAGGAATATAATTTCGTATGTACATACAAACTCCACTGTCTTGCTTATCTAATCTGTTTTTATGATATAACTTGTAACCTGGAATTTCTCTGGACCAAATTGAGGATGCGTCCCACCAAGTTTCAGTTACTCCCACCACACCTATATTTAAAGTTTTACATTTGGCTTCGAGTTCTGATAATTTGAGTTGGTTTAAAGATCTTGGATTCAAAGCTAGGAATTTAGATTTAGTTGTAATAATATTTTGGTAAGTATTCAGAGACTTGGGAATAGACCCATTCTCCCCCATTGTTTTTAGTTTAAACAATGATTTATGATTTTAGTGATACTTTTCCCCATAAGTGTACTACCCCTATGACTGAGATGTAAACCGTCCCAGCAAAACAAGGAAGAACGATCTCAAAATGATTCCCAGTGGGTAATACAGGGTACATCCTGCTTAAAACACCACTTTCTCAGCCATTCATTTAGGGCTTTGATTTTCTGCATCATGGTAGATGTTGCTCTCGGGACAGGTAGAATTTCAGATATACATACACATCATTCCCTATCAAGTAACAGGTTACATAATGCCACATAGTCCTGTTGTAACTGATTAAATGGGGTGTTGTTTATATCATTAACACCGGCATGTATGACAACCAGTGGATTTTCCCCCGCATTTTATAAAATTTACTTTGCTAAACCAGTAGGAGGAAAGAGAGCTAAATTGGTTTAGAAAAGTAAGTTGATAAGTACCCTTCACAGCACAGAACACACACTGACTTTCTTTCTTTTCTTTCTTTTTTTAACCCTAAATAAGACCCCTTCTACCTCTAATAAAGTATCTGTCTTGCTTAATCTCAACAGACACTGACTCCTGCTGAGATATAAGTGCTAAATTAATAAGAAAATGTAGCTTCTTTTTTAGTTAGCTGCTTTCTGCTCTACAAGCAAGGCTAGCAACAGATGAGAGCTATTGGCTAAAAGTAAGGTGTCTTCACAATTGTAGATAACATTAATCAATTTCGCTAAGATCATCATTTCTTAGAACAAAGAGATACAGATGGTCTGATTCAACAGCTTAATCTGGTTCCAAGGTCAGTTGGCATTCATCTGTATCCCTCCCGTGTCGTGCCTGAAAATAGGCAGGATTTGTCTGCTGCACTTATCCGTCAACAAAATCTAAATAAATAAATGGTACATTAAAATGCAGGATGTGTGTACTTATACACAAATCCAAAGGCGGCAATGCATACTAAGGAATCGGAAAATGACAAAGACATAAATGTCTTGGCTTACTACATGCAGTTTCCATGCCTTAGAGAAAGTAAAGTGAATAACAATCATTACATATCCTGACATCTACTCTTATACAGTAGATGCCTGTGCCCTATAGGTTAGTATAACTTATGCAAAATATATGATATAAGAGCTGTCTAATGTATACAGTAGAAGGTCAGTTAGGGTGCAGGGAATTTGTATAACAGTTGCCAACCTCCACTCTGGAGGATGACAGTGTCCTCTGGGTCATTCAGTCTTCCTTACAAAATAAATCTAGCTCCTTGACTCTAAGAGCTCAATTTTCCTCTCTCAGCCGGTCACCAGTGACCCAGGCTGATTCACAAAGCCCAGCTGCCTGCATCATGAGTCAAAGCCTTACAGCTGTGCCTATTTCTTTGAGTTTCATAGCAAAGAGAAACATCCATACTACTAATGTATATATTGAAAAAGAATATCTGTCACTAAATAGTAATGCAATATTGACATCTGTATTTGTCTGGATAGTCCATATCATTAAGGTATAAACTGATAAAAAAAAATATCTGTCACCAAATATTGATGCAGTTAAAGGCATATAACAAGTTAATCTTAGTGACCACAAATAAATGTGTCCCAGTACTGGTTTAGAAATTGTTGCAAGGATGTACAGCAGTCCCAGCCCAGATGCAATGCACTACCTTACAGTATTACTACAAAATGCTGCAGTATGATGGAGAGAACAGTGTAATTCAAGGCAATTAACAGTTTTGTCATGTAATATTTTGTAACATGTAATCTACTGTAAAATATTGTGCTGCATCTTGGCAGGTTCCTCTGTAGGAGAGCTTCTTTAGTTAGTTGTTTCCATATTCCTTGGCTATGCATCTGCAGTACCAGTGACTAACTCATTCAGTTGATATCTGCAGCAATTTTAGGTACTACAGCTGTGGAAGGGGTTATGTAAAGCAACTGTTATGCATTCTTCTGTATTCTAATTTTGCATACAAAAACAGTGCAGGCAGCATAGTGCAGTGGTTTAAGGCTGTAAGCAGCAAATCTGGAGATCTGGGTTTGAATCCCACAGCTCCCACTTGCATATTGTGTGACAAGTCACTTAACTTCCTTGTGCTCACAGGTTGCACCTGTAAACAAGCTTTCAGCTTCGTGTGTCTCTCCTGGTGAAAAAAATGTTGAATAAATTGCTTACCCCACTTCTATGTACATTTATGAATCATGTCTGCAGTACTTCTACAGAGAAATATATGGTTGTTTCTAAACTGATTCCTTTCGTCTGAACATAGACTAGTTTGTCCCATACTTGGTGTTTTCATTTGAGTTCCTTTTTCCAATGCACAACAATAAAAACAAGTGAAATAAAAACTCATGAGTTACTTCTTTCATCGTGATTTATTGAAAAAACCAACACAAGTACAAGGATCTCTACAAACTGTTGTAGGACACAGAGTGAAGGGTGCTCATCTTCTAAGTTTACAATAGGACAAGACAGAGGTTGAAAATTTCACATGTGAAGCAACATCTCCCATATTTTATGATGGAGTATCAATTCTTTAAAAATAATCACATGGCTAACTTGATGGGTAAAGTCAGGTTTTAAACATGCAGCAAAAAGCAGTTTGGACACTTGATTCTGAAACCATGCATGCTACTTGATAAACTTGTACTGTATCTCACTGTAAGGCATTTTTTCAGTTCCCTAAACAGCCAAATCATAGAGCAGAAATGCATTCACTACACCACCCGGTGCTGAAACACATAAATACAGCAATTAGCCCCATTATTGGCAAACATCAAAATCTGTCCTGCACATAAACTAGTGACTGGAGAAACTCAAAGAGTTCTTTTGTTCTAAAAGGTTCTGATAAGCAAAAATGGTTTGGATAGTTATCCGAACCTTATCTGAATCTTTTAGAATCTTAATGTTTTATAGTAAATGTATGTTACAAATCATTTTAAACAGCTTTTAATCAACATATCGGTAGAAAAAGCAATTAAATCACTGTTTAGTAGTAATAAACAGCATAATTAGTGAAATGAGATGAAGGAGTGAATGATGTGACTGTGGGTGTGCCTACTGGAAGTGCCAGTGCTGTGATATGTACATGCTAAATGTCATAACTGGCACCCACCTCCAAGATGATTTTTGTCCAAAGGCAGGCAAGTCCAAAACTCTGACCAGCCCTAATAGCTTAGTAATTACATCACCAATGTAAACCAGCATAATAGCAGTTAGAAGACCTGTGTGTGTATTAAACTCTGACAGTCACCAATCACATGCATACTGTCTGTGTGTTTTGTCAAAGGCAGACAACTCCCAGAATGCTCTCTGACTACTATTCTGTTTCTGATATTAAGAAAGTGATACTGTGTATAATAGTTAATCAGTAGTGACTTCAATTTCTCAACAGGCACCACTACAAATGTCTCTCAGTTAAGATTAATGAACAAGGAGGAACACACCACCACCATAATGGAGAATCAGAAATAACATAAGCTAGTCAGACAACCAGTCAGCCAGCTTCTACTTCACAACTGCTACTACTTCTGTGTACTACAATCAGGGAAAGAAATGGAACTACTGTACCAGCATGGAGATCAATATGGTTAAGACACATTTACCAAAAAGGACTGCTTTGAAAAGAATAAGAAAGTGACTAGGATGACAGGCAAGTCCCAGATCTTTAGTTTGTAATCAGTCTCCTGGGTCTGATTTTTGTAGAAAGGGATAGTGTGTTTCTACAGCTAGTTTTATTTCTTAGTCACAGGCACCACTTTTGATCAGCAAAGGCTCTTGGTGTGGAACACAACATAAACACACAACTATTAGGAAGCAATGTGAGAGAAGAGCACCAGGCAGTCTGAAAATTATTACTTCACCACTGCTAGTACCACTACTATCAGAGTGAATAAACAGGGCTAGCAGCATTTTTCAATCCAGTTAAGGCGCATTTAGCTAAATGATCTTCTTAGAATGAGAAAGCAACTATGTGAGAGACAATGAGAACAGGGACTTATCTACCACAGTTGCTACCAGTACACTGTCATGTATTGGTTGCACTTCCCACCCACCCCTAAGATGACAATGATTTAATTGATGGTTTGTCTTTCTCTTGATGTGAGAACTGGTGTTGCAGAGAGGAACAGTGTCCCATGGGGGGGGAGAAGCTGGGGAGTTTGTCAGTGCTAAAAGTGCCAACATTTGGAGTTGGGACAGTGCACAGAAGGGTAATCAGCTGAGGTGAAATTTCCACTAGCTGACCAAGGTGTTTAAAAACCTGAAGTTCTGCTGTATGAACAGAGCAGGACTTTTGGGAATGAAGATGCTGGACTAGTGAGCAAGAATGTGTGGAAACAGAACCATCTCCTTATTGGGTAATTTTTCTTTTTTTCAGCAACCGATATCTGTGTAGTGCTAGGGGTGCTCCCCATCCATTTCCAAGTGGTTCTCTCTGGGTGCAAAGGCCAGTAGTTGTGGCAAGCAGTTATGTGCAATTTACAAAAAAATAATGCCGGCTACCAGCAGGACACAGACTCAATAGGATTCTTCAGGAAGCTCAATGGTCGGCTCACTGTAGCCATAAAGATAAGTATGGATTTTCTGCACTTGAAGGATGCTAGAAAAAAGTTTATTTTACTAAAGATGGCTTGCTTGATTTCCCTTATCCTTAGAAATGAAAGGAACAACTGACGTGGCGCATGAAGTTAAAATGGATCCCTCTTGACTATTGTAGCCACTTGGTTAAAAAGTATATGCTGAATATTAGAAGGAGGGATCAATGGAAGTTCAACTAAGCTAAGTATTATGTTGTTTACTCTTTTTATGGAGAATATGGGGCACAGGAGTTGTGCTTTGCAGCCAAAACCTTCCATTTATGAAGAAGAAATCAATATCTAACTTTCAAGTGAGAGTAGAGTGCAATGACTTTTGCTTAATGTTTGGCCATTTGAACATTGTGTACCTCTGAGAATATTTATTGGTTTAAATGTCTGCTGATTTATAATAACATAGACTCCTGCAGAACACGCTCTTGTGGACTTAAAAAATACAGGAGAAACTGGGGGCAGCAACAGGTTAAAATGAGCTTATTCTCCATTGTCTCCAGTTAGTTAATGCTTACTGGTACATAGATACATAGATACATAGACAGGGTCAGCAGACAAGGGCCTATGGCCCACCCAGTCTGCCCATTTGAGCTTGTAAGTTCAGTTTATGTTTTCCTAGAAGTCTGTTGCCCCTTACCCTAAAATGGTGAATAGTAGTGATTAAGATTAACACATATAGATAGTATATGTATATGTGTGTGTATATATATATATATATATATATATGTCTATCAAAAAAAGGAGAGAGTATAATAAGCAGGAAAGAAAAAATCTTAAAAACAGACAAAAGGGGACATGTTAAAAAACTTCCGCTCAATGAAACATCTTAGAGCTTGGAGATTAAAAAAAAAAGTTGCATCTCATTGATGACAAAACTGATTTTGAACTTGAAGAAATAAAAAGAACTAAAGCATCACTAAATAGCTGTGTATATACACAAGTAAAATAAAAGTGCAAGAAGTCAAGGAAAGCAAAAAAAGACACACAACTGGCAAATAAAGTAACTATATTTTAAGGCAACATTCAGATAAACCAATCAATATAAATATTGAACAAGCTCAAATCCACAAAAATATTAGACACACAATTGAATAAGGCAGACAATCAAGGGGTGAAGCAAAATCAGAGATGAAAGGTAGACAAAAAGAAAGAAAAAGTGAATGCAACATCTACAAATGAAAGTGATAATAAGCCTGTAGAAGTGAAAGATCAGACAGCAGCTTTACTGCAAGAAAATGAGAACAGGTTTTGATTCTATGAAAAGCATGTTTGGAGAGCTTTCTGGACAGGTCTCAGCAGTAACAAAGCAGCTTGAGTAACTTAATTTAAGAACGAATGAAACAGGAAAAAGAATCAGTATGCTGGGTGATGAAGAAAATCTGGCATTTGAGAAGATTCAAGAGCATACAAAAGAACTTAGCATTTTACAAGAAAAAGTAGAAGATCTAGGGCCAGATTTTCAAAACTTTGCGCTTGGCAAAAAACGTTTGCTCAGGTTTAGCGCAGGATTAGCGCGGGTCTGCTTTATTCAAAAGGCCAAATAGTGCGGGCAAACTGCATTAGCACCGGGCAAAATCATAATGTATGCAAGGGGCAATCTGAGGGTGTGTGTACAGGAATACAGGCACAATGTTATATTCAGCAACTAGCACCATGCAAAGTGGTTTTGCATGACTTAGTGTGACACTTAGCGTGGTGCACATTACCTCCCAGGAAAAGCTTGTCTTAACCCTGGGCAATCAGCGTTGAGTAACACTTTGGCTTTGCGTGGTGTTTGTGCAGCTTTTGCACAGTGTAGAGTGACCCTAACAAATAAATATGACACATAGTCAAAGCCAAATATAGAGGAAACATGCTGCTAACTGATGGCATCACAATGATGCCATCATCTGCCACCAATCTCACCCATGCCAGGCAGTAAGTGGTGACCCTGCCATCGGTGGACAGCATAGCAGTGTGGCCATACAGCACACACATGCAGACCACTCTTCTGTGGATACCAACAGATGCCAGCACACACATGAAGCACTGTGGGCATGGAGGATGTTGAAGGGAGAGTGTATGGGTGGCCAGGCTGTGCCACAGACCAGGTGTGGCCACAAGGCTGGGACACATCATGCAGTGCACATTGGCCAGTATTGGGGAATACCCCAACACCAGTTGCCTTTCTGATAATATATGCCCCCCAGACCACATACCGCACAGCTGTACAACTGCCACAGCACACAAAGTTGGACATGTATATGTGACTGTGAGCATCCCATGCCAGAGGTGCAGCATCTGTGGGTCACACAACAGTGTAACAGTAATGTCCACTGTCAGTAGACACCTGCAGGTTGGGCCTCTCACTGTGTATAGTGCAGCCATCATCACTGCCCTACACACACCATAGGCACTGCTGTGTCCACACATTACTGCCCCCCTTGCTACTGTGGTGTCTGCTGTGCACCGTAGCATGGCCTATAGTGTGACAGTTGCATGCAGCACCACCACCATCTGTGCCTATGCTGTGTTGTCCCAGTACAGCTGCAGGATGAAAGTAGTGTTCAAAACTGTATAATATTCTCCAAACTGTTTGTGCAGCGCTAACACATTTGTGCGGGTTTAGAGCAGGGCTAAACCGTTAGCCCTGTGCAAACTACATGCAAATCAGGGCATAATGAGATGCTAATCTGGATGTTTGCCCAGAGACTACCTATGTAGGCTCATTTGCATGTCACTTTCGAATATGGCAAAGTTTAGCGCCGTGCAAACATGTTTGCACCGGGTTAATGGTTTAGCCCTGCGCTAAACCCGCGTAAACATGTTAGCGCAGTGCAAACAGTTTGGGTAATATTTTACAGTTTTGTACACTGTACTTTCACATATCAATCAATCAATCAATCAATCAAATCTTTATTTATTCAGGCGATCATCATTGAGCAAGGCTCATTTACAAGATGGACCTGAAATATATGACATGCTTTCTGCAGCTGTACTGGGTCCACACATTTGCTGGCACACACATTGGCCACATAGTTCACCTCTACCTACCTTCACATCGCTGTGCACTGTGTGGCTGTTGTGGTTTGCACTTCCTGGTTGCCATATTCAGAGCTGTCTTATTCCAGGGCTAAGTTTGCCCTGCACTCCCAGCCCAGTTAGCCTGGCCTCATTCCCATACTATATTCAGAAGCTGTTTGCCCTGGGCTATTCCTTTTGAATATGGCTTGCTTTGTGCTCTGGGCTAAGTTTACCAACCGGGCAGTGCTAATTTAGCCCTGGGGCAAAATTTTGAATATCTGGCCCCTAGACACCAGAGCTAGAAGATGCAACTTAAAACTGGGAGGATTCCTTAAAGTCTAGAAGCTCAATCCATTTCCATACTTTGAAGCACTTCTCACTGATGCTCTAGAGAGGATATCCAACTAACAAAGTAATTTTGATATGGATCACAGAGCCTTTAAGAGTAACAACTATAAGGGAAATGCCTCAAGATTTGTTTTATTAAACCACTATATTATCAAGACAAAGAACTTTTAAGAAAAGCAAGGATGAATAAAGGAATTCAAGTTAGAAACCTGAGATTGCAGGTTTTTCCAGACTTGCCACTATAAGTGTTTCAGATGCAAAAGGAGTTTAAACCTGTTAAAGATCTACTTTGGAAAAATAACATAAGGTTTGGGATTCTGCCCCCTGCCAATTTTAAAGTCATTTTACATGGCATAATTCAATTTTTACATTCCCCGTGAAGTGGAAATGTCAATTAAAATATTCCTATTAGAATCAGAAAATCTTTAACAGGACATATAAAATTAGCAAATGGACCACCCCTAAAAAAGATGATGCAAAACAAACAGAAAATGAAGACTATGTGGATGCAAGCTCTAACTTTGATGAAATGAATCTATTTAATACTGAAACCTTAAATCTGGAAAAAATCAACAGTTCAAGATATTTCATCTGAACTGAATATTACTGGATCTATGGATGCAAGGGAAGGTCCTTCAACTAGTATTTAGCGTTGATGTCTAGATAACAATCTAACTTAGGCTAAAACACATAAAATGGGATAGAAAGTATAAGAAAGTGGCAAGAAAGGTAGAGAAGATCAGAAATTGGATAGAGGATGGGTTAGGAAGGTTAAAAAGGCATAGATAGAGGACTGTTGGGAGATAGAAAGGAGAAAAGAGTTATTATCAAGTAACAGAATGTGTCAGAGATCAAAAGACTCAGGAAAGGGTAGTGGAAATGGAAGTGTTAAAAGAAAAATAGAGTGTTAGAAAGCATAGAGAAAAGACAGAGACTACATTATAAAAGGAGGTCATTATTTTCTAGCGGATTTCCGATAGATAGACCATTCTGCTTTCAATGAAAGAATGGGCACTGCATATGCCACTAGTCAAAGTTTGAAAGCAGAATTAGTCTGTCTGTCATCCGGGCAAAACTCCAAAATAAAATAATAACCTCCTACACCTCAAGCCAGCTTCTTGGCGCATGCATAACAGCATCTTGCGACAGTGTGAGTATTGGTGCGGCGCTGTTGGCAAATGCAGGCACGATCAATAGGTGCGCCCCTCATTCCTCAATCAGCCTGCATGCCACCGCCACAACATCATACATAATGGGGTTAGCACATCAAAGCAGGTCCGCTGCAATCCGAGCAAAGCTCATCATACGCAGCAGTCCTTTGCTTCACGTGCTCGCCGCCATTATAGCCATGGTCAGCGAGCGGGTGGCCGCCTCACCTTTCTCAACATCGGTGCCCTAACCCCTAACCGGCAACCTCCGTGTTTTGTGCTGACGGGAGCCACTCCCTCGGCATCCCCCTGGAATGGTGGAATGCCGAGGGGGTCCCCAATCCCTCAGCTCACGCCCCCACTTTTGCTCGCTGACGGGAGCCCACTCCCATCAGCACCACCCCAACTGTTGAATGCCGAGGGGTGTCCAACCCCCTCGGCTCACACCCTCCTTTCTTTGTTTGTCGGCGGGGTGCCCAATCCCCGCCAGCATTACCCCGTGTTGTGTGCCAATGAGGGTGCCCAGTCCCCGTCGGCTACTACACGCCCCACAAAACCCACTTAGGTGGCACGCTGGGAGCCCATCCCAGGTAGCAAATGCCCTGCAATGCGAAACTGTCCCGACAGTTTCTTTTTCTTTTTACCTGGAAAACAAAACCATCCCTCGTAGTCTAGATCCCCCCTCCCCACCCACACTGCCACCCACTAGGCACCTGCCTCCCTCACCCCCCATCCATCACCACTTCTGGACTCCAGCGGCAGTCTTCAGTGGACGGGAACACGTCTGCACTCTTCAAGCGAGCCAAACTGAGGAAATGCCTGTAAGCTGTATAATGCAATGACTAGGGTTTTTTCAACTTTTGCTGCATATCTCAGGCATTTCTTGGTATTTTGGCACCAAATTTTCAACATGGGGTTTTGGGCTCCTCCTCATGAATTCTGTTACTGTCATGGCATTAACCAGCCTTGGAAGGTGATTTCTAGTCACTGCACAAAATCACCTTCGGGACCCATTAACGAAATGACAGTGCCAGTGTTCATGAGGTGGCCTTCTCAATAAGTTTCTGTTCCAAATTTGTGGAAAAATCCAACAAATGCCTTGTTTTATGAGCATGCATTGTACAGTTACACGCAGGCTCATAACTTCGGCATTCACAATATTTTAACACTGTATTTTCAGCATTGGCATTTTTGTGCACATCCTTGTGAACAGTACAGCTGTCATTTTCCACATCCTGCCCGAAATGTGTTTCCGCACTTCCGTGCACAATTGCACAGTCGCTGTGGGAAATCAGTGTTTGGGCCAGATTATGAAAATGACAGTGACACAGTTCATGAGCAGAGCTCCTAGAATGCCTATGTTGAAAATTTGGAGCTGATGCTTCATAAAATGACTGTGTTACGAGCGTGCGTTGGCAGATTGCACGCATGCTCGTACCGTCGTGCATTTGTGATATTTTCACTCTGGATTTTCACCATTGCCATTTTTACACACCTCTTGATGAACAATACAGCTGTCACTTCACATATCCTGCCCAAAATGTATTTCCGCACTTCCAGCGTGGCCTTTGTGCAAAATCACTTCATGGGACACTTTCAGGAAATGACAGTGACACTGAACATGAGCAGAGGTGCTAAAATGCCTATGTTGAAAATTTGGTGCCGAACGCCCAAAAACTGGCAGTGCTGCAAGCGTGCCTTGCATATTTCCCACGCACCCTTGCAACTCCACAAATTCCGTATGTTTGTATGCCACATTTTCAGCACTGGCAGTTAATTACACCTCCTTATGAACTGTGCAGCTGTCATTTTTCACATCCTGCCCAGCATGTTTTCCCGCACTGCACTAACAAACACCCACAGGGACACCCTAATGCCTCTCACTCTCTGCAGGGTGGGGGTGGCATCAGTTCAATACTTGACTGCCACTCCTATGCTGCATCTCTCTAACTCCTGCACTGCCAATGGCAGCAAGACAACATTCGGCATTAACAAATGCTTGTTTATACTGTAATATTAAAAATTCTATTTTTTTTCCTCTTCATTGTTGTACCACACTTCTCATTGTAATTCTGTTTCGTATCCTCCTAACATTCCAGGATGCACATCTGCAGCTGTAGAATTCTTTCAGATTTACCATTTTAGCCATATTCAATAATACTCAAATTAAAGCGATTGGGCATGTTACATTATCTTTTTTCATAACCACAGGGATATTTGAATTCCTTATATTCTTATTCATCTTTTTCCAAATTCATTTATTTATCTTATTTTTGCATATCTTGATCAAATCATTCATTCCAATTGTCTACACTTCCCTGCCACCCCCCTTACCTCTACTACTTTTCTCCAAATGGAAAAAAAAACTACCTTCCTCACATGTGTGGTACAACAATGAAGAGAAAAAAAAATAGAATTTTTAATATTACAGGAAACACACTTTGATTTGCAGGATGCAAAATATTGTGCAAACTTAATGAAAGCACGTGGGTATTATGCTTTATTTGACACCCCAGCTAGAGGTGTAGCCTTTTTTGTAAGGAAAAAACTCTCCAATTACGTGTAAAGATGTTAAAGCGGATACAAACAGTCAAAATGTTATATTGCATTTACAGTTTATAAACAAGATATAACAATTTTAACACATTTTAACACATTAGCCCAGTGCAAACTGATTACCCCGGTGCAAACAGGAGCTATATTCAAAGCTCCCATACAAATTAGCCTTCTTAGGTAATCTGTGGGCAAACAGGTACATTTGCATCTCATTAAGTGCTGCTTAGCATACATTACCATGCAGTTTGCCCGGTGCTACTGCATGGAGCACACAGCTCCCCATTTTGGTTGGAATGGAAGTAGAAGCTGGATGCTGCATGCCAAGGCATACCCACAGCATCCCCTGTTGGTCAGAATAGAAGTACAGGCCAGAAGCAGCAGGAACTGTGTGCTGCCAGACATAGTTGATGCATACATACCTCACAATCCCTTGCCTCCTGAATCAGGGACAAGGCTTAAACAAATCAGGGAAAAAGGACCAAAATCAGGGACACATTAGAGATATCCACACAGAAAGCAGGTAGAATATGGGGCTTAGTGCAAAATGCATTTTGATAGAACAAGTCTGAAACTTTAATGCTTGACATTATGTTGTGCTTACAAATGCCACATTTAGCCATGGAAACACAACTTTGAGCAGGGACGGAGTTATATTTTGAGGCATATTCAGGGACGTACCTGAAAATTGGAAACAGTGGAGAGGTATGCTCCCAACCCATTCACAATAGAAGAAAGTTCATGTTCCTGGTAGTCTAGTGGCCCCCCATAGGAATCCCCACCCATTTCCTTTTAAATTATGGGTTATTTCCCTGGCAGTCTAGTGGTCCCCCCACACCCCTGCATGAATCCCGATGGGTTTCTGTTTAAATTATTTGTTATTTCTCTGGTAGTCTAGTGGTCCCCCCAACTTCCTGCATGAATCCCAACTAGTTTCTGTTTAAAATATGTGTTATTTCCCTGGTGGTCTAGTGGTCTTCCCACCTCCCTGCATGAATCCTGACCAGTTTCTGTTTAAAATATTTGTTATTTCCCTGGTAGTCTAGTGGTCCCCCACCCCCTGCATAAATCCTGACCAGTTTCTGTTTAAAATATTTGTTATTTCCCTGGTAGTCTACTGGTCCCCCCACCTCCCTGCATGAATACCAACCAGTTTCTGTTTAAATTAATTGTTATTTCCCTGGTAGTCTAGTGGTCCACCCACCTCCCTGCATGAATCCTGACTGGTTTCTGTTTAAAATACTTGTTATTTCCCTGGTAGTCTAGTGGTCCCCCCACCTCCCTGCATGAATTCTGACCCCTGGCTGTGGTCAAAGAATAGATATCCCCAGTAGTCTAGTGCCATTTTTAGCTGTGCACCTCCTGATACCTCCAGAGACATGGCCTCCAGGATTGAGCCAAGCCCCTTCCTTCTTCACTCATGGTTGGCAGCTGACTGCAGTATTCAGGGCTGAATACTGCAGTTGCAGCCAGCCGTGGGAGAGAGGAGGGCTGAGCTGGTCGCCAGCTCCAGAGGGATGCCATGTTCTGGAGGTGCCGGGAGGTACAGCTGGGTGGGGACAACTAGACTACTGGGGATATCTATTCTTTGAACACAGCCAGGGGTCAGGATTCATGCAGGGGGGTGGGGGAACACTAGACTACCAGTAATAGGTCTTATATTTTACGTGGAATGGGGTTGGGAATAATGGGGGGTGCACCACTGCATTTTGGCCATTTTTTTTCCTGGTTGTATCTAGTGCCATGCTACAGATGGTGCTAATGCCTATAGCACAGCACTATACATTTGAATATGCCATGCTGCTGGCATTCATGGGTGCTCTCCTGTCCATGCTTCTGCATACCATTACCTATTAGCATTGGCGCTACCTCACAGAGCCGGCACTAATAGGGCTTTTCAATATTGCAGCCTTGCGCAATTCCAGAGCTATTCCAGTGCTAGGTATTTGCGCTAGGCACAAAGGTTTGAATATCTGGCCTTAGAGGTAAAATCTTTTCTAGAACAAATTAACTTACCAAAACTAACAACCAATCAGGCACTGGAATTAGATCAAGAAATTTCAGAACAGGACATAAGTGATACTATTAAAAGCTTGCCTATAAATTCGTCCCCTGGTCCAGATCACCTAACAATAAACTTTTATAAAAATATCAAAATATCTTGATCCTTAAACTGAAATATATATTTAATTCAATTACTAAAACAAGGAAATGCCAAAATTGTTTAATGACGCCATATCATCCTTATTCAAACCTAACAAAGACTTAGAAGACCCATCACCATATAGACCAATTTCACTGTTAAATTGTGACTATAAAATGTTGACAAGGATTTTGGTAAGCAGATTAAATAAGATAAAGTTTTTGATAGCACCGGACCAGGTTTGTTTCATACAGGAATGGAGATTGTCACATGCGGTGAGAAAAACACTGGATATGTTGGAACTAACTAAACAAAAAGAAACAGCATTGATCGCATTGGATGCAGAGAAAGCCTTCAACTGGGTGGATTAGATTTTTCTATCTTCCACCCTGTTGAAGGCTGGACTGGGTCCAAATATGCTTAATTGGATCAGTGCTACATATTCCAAATCAAATGCAAGGATATATGCCAATAGGATATTGTCTGATTTATTTAATTTATATAGAGGGACGAGACAGGGTTGCACCCCTCCTCAATATTGTTTGCACTATATATATATATATATATAGTCTATAAGCAATAATATTTCAGGAATAAAGTTGGAAGGAAGACATATGATCTCACTTTATGCAGATGCATCTTTCAAATATTAAAGAAACAATAAAGAGGCTAATGGAATTAATAACACAATTTGCAAAGTTCAAGTTCAAGTTCAAGTTTATTGCAGGAAAACTCCATTGAGCAAGCTCATTCACAAGGAGGTCCTGTAAGGTTTCCAGATACAAAATAAATGTTCTGAAAACAGTTATGATGCTCCTTGGTGAGTCAACATTAACAGAACAAGAATTAATATTTAAAACTAAAGACATTCGTATATTTGGGTGTAGTTATTACTAAAAATTTAAATAACTATATGATGCAAAATACGTACCATTAACAGTAGAAACTGTAAATGATTTAAAGAGATGGAAACACCTCCCCTTAATGCTTATGGTATGAGCAAATATAGTAAAGATGAACATGCTACCAAGAATCTTACTTTTTTCCCAAACATTACATATTGTTCTATCAAAATATTTTTTTCAAGATTGGGAATAAATTAAAACTTCTAATGGCAAAACAAAAGTTAGTCTAAAAGTGGACAAAATGTATGTTTCCAAGAAAATGGAGGCCTTGATCTACCAAACTTTAAGTGGTACTATATGTCAGCACAAATAGAGGATTGAGGATCTCTATCGAATAGAAGCCACTCAGATCCATTGGCAGTAAATTGAATTAAGCTCTACAGTATATTGATCTTTAAATGAAATAGTAGAAATGCTAGTTAAAGATTTAATGGCTAAAATCAAATATCAAGATTCTTGCTAAACTCAATTTCAGTTTGGTAGGAAACCAATACAAAGTTAGGCCATAACATTAAATTGGCAAGATCAATGCCACTTTGGAATAATCCATTTCTAAATAAATTTCATGCAAGTAAGATCTGGAAAGCCTGGGCAGAGAAAGTCATACATAATATAGGAAACTTATATATAAATGGTAAATTGGACAAGTTTGATGAGCATATTAAAATATTTAATATCAGTAAAAATAACTACATGTCTTATTTACAGTTAAGAAGTCATATTAAGAAAAACAGGAATTTTGATCTAGAACACCTAATGACACCATTGGATTTTATCAAAATCAAGACAATTTGCAAACTAATAGGCAAAACTTATTCTCTATTAAAAGAACATTACAGTTGGATATAATAAAGCTTAAATTAGCTTGGCGAAAAATAGCTAAACTCTGAAATTACATCTGAGGAATGGTCAGAAATATTAAATAATACAACTAATGTTTCAAAATCAATAAGAATTCAACAAATTCAGTTTAACATTGTGCACAGATTGTACTACACTCCTGTGCAAGCCTAATAAATGTAGCCATTTAATTTTGTAATGTTGTCCCAGATGTCAAAAAGAAAAAGGTACTATTAAACATATGTTTATGGAATGCCCAATGCTTGCATCTTTCTGGGCAAAAGTTATGAAATCTGTTGAAATGGCTCTCTGAATCAAATTACTGTTTGATCCAGGATGATTATTGTTCAGATATGTAAAAGTATTAATCAATTAGTAGAGAAAATCAAATGGCTCTTATTCAAATAGCAACCATGGTTGCAAAGAAATGAATATTTCAAAAATGGAAGACTAAAGAGCTGCCTGTACATAAAGAATGGTTGGCTATGATGATAGAAATTGCAAAACTTGAAAGAATGTATTATAAAATAGAAAAAGTGAAAAATAGATTTCAACAAATTTGGCTTCCTTTTCTGAATACATTTTACTCTGTATAAGGGAAGAGGGTCGGCACATCTGCTTCCATGCTTACTACTCAGCATGCATCTTCTCCTTTTGGAATTTCAGTGTCCTGAAGCTGGCACCAAATGTCATCCTCCTAATTGTCTGCATTTTTACTGTTTTTTTTTTTTTGGAACACTCTTTTGAATTTGAGATGGTGTCATTGTAGTACTGCTTCCTAAGGAAAACTCATCTACTACATCAGTCAAAAGTTACCTTTAGTTCAAGTCCTCCACATAATCAAAAACAACATCAGGTAGGTGTCTTTTCCATGAACATGACTCTAGGAATGCTGCTAAGATATGCTTTTTGCTCCATATCATGGCTGATAATTTGTCATCACTGCTAAGTCTGGAAAGCATGTTATTGACTAGAGATTGGTTCCTATCTAAGTTATTCCTCATTTTTTCCAACCTTTTTTTAGAGAACTAGAATGAATGGAATAACTTGACTAAGGGATGCCTTTTCCACACTGTCCTCATTTATAGCATTCATAAATGGTTTCAGAATGTGACGCAACTGTTCCATCAGAGACCACTGAGTAGAATGGAGTGCAATGCCCTCCTCAATATTATTGTACATGATTTACTCAATGATAGCTATCTTTAGTTCAAGGATGCATTCACTTATAAAGTAAGATGAATTGCACCTTGTTGGTACATCCTGAACAAGCCGGTCATGAGGAAGACCTTTGTTGTTCTGGATATCAGCAAGGATATCACAGGTTTTTACTGAATGGTTGAAGTAGTTACACATGTTGTGCACTGTTTAATCAATCAATCAGTCAATCAAATCTTTATTTAACGAGGTGATCATCATTGAGCAAAACTCATTTTCAAGCTGGATATGGGTAGTCATCAAGATCAGTGTACAGTACATTTACACCATAAATGTTCACAATATTTTCAGCATTCAGAATGAGTATCAAGAAAACAGCAGTAGTATAGGAAAAATACAAGGCGAGTGCAGGACATTTTGGCAAATGAAGACAGTATATACACAAGAACCATCACAAGAAATATAAGTATATATTCAGTCATATTACAGTGGATGTCCACAACACATCTCCAACAAGTAAGAATAAGTTCAGAAGGACTAGGGGAGCACACAGGGTGAGGGGGTGGTACCAGAAGAGGCAAAAAGGAAGGTGGGAAGGGGGAGGATGATTGGTTTAAGGACAGTGAAGGTGGGGAGCATTGAGTGGGGAGAGGGGCATAAGGTACCAGTACAAGGGATGGAAGGTTCGACAAACCATGAAGTACTACCTTTTCTAATTAATGATAAGTTGGGCAATCAAGCATGACCGTGGGGTCGAAAATATTAGAGTATCATGCACAGTGACCAAAATAAAGGTATGGAGGAGGTATGGGTGAGATGAGGGCTAGGAACAAGTTGGCAGGGGTGGATACAGAGAAGCCAGACAGAATGAAGGTGTGCACTACTTATAACAAAACATGGCAATTAGGGAAAAGGAAAGCGATTACAAGATTCCTTATATGAAAGTGCATATAGTGTTTTGAAGACAGCCAGGTTGGTAGGGATGATGAATTTCAATGTCTTTGCAACTTATTCCAAAAATGGGCAGCCCAATCTATTATAAATTAGTAGCCAAAGACATTGCCAGCTGTTTCCATATATTTCTCTCTGCTGCCCCTACTATGGAAATGCAGAAAGCAGGAGATATTTCTGGAAATGTCACAGAAGTTTCGAAAAATCTGGCAGTGTCTGTGGCTGCTACTGTAGCAGCCCTAACAAAGCATAATTTTACTGGGGTAATTTCAGAGAGATATAGGAGGTACTTCTAAATGCATAACTACTTACCAAACTTAACGGAAAGCAATCGGAAATGCACGGGCAAGTTTTTTGGAATAACTCTCTCTAAGTCCAAATGCAGCATTTCTATGACCTCTAAAGGAAGGAAGATGATCCCACAGCTGTACATAGGGAACAGTGATGTGTGGAGAAAGGGAGACCAGTAATGAACCTTAGAGCTCTATAGTAAAGTGTATCAAGCTTGGTTGACATCGCGGCAGGGCACTAGCTGTAGAGGAAGTCCGCCTAATCTAGCAGTGAAAGAAAGGTAGCATGGACCAACCTCAGCTTGGCTTCTTTAGTGAGAAGATGGCTGATCCTAAAAAAATGGTCCAAGTCTCTGTCTTAGTTTTTTTGTCAGTTCCTCAATAAGGTCAGTGAAAGATAGTCTATGGTCAATCCATACTCCCAAGTATTTGAATTTCATTCCATATTCTAATGGTTTGCCTAGTATTGTAGTAATCTGTGGAATAGATCCATAGGTAGTTGGGTTTGATGCATGAATAAAGGGTGAGAATAGCATTGCTTTTGTTTTTTTAGTATTTAGGAGCAGCTTTTGGTTTAGAAGCTGAAGCTGCAGCTGGTTGAAATCAGATTTGAGGTCACAGTATGCAGCGTCAGGTGTTGGTCTGCTTATGTATAGCACTGTATCCTTTGCAAATAGGTATATATTGGCATATTTTATGCTCGTATCAATATTATTGATGTAAATTGCAAACAACAAAGAACCCAGGATGGACCCTGCGGGCACTCCTCACAGAAGAGGTTTAAGAGGTGAAAAATCACCTTCTGCCTTTACCTGCTGTAGCCAGCCTGTAAGATAATCGGTGAACCATCTCAAGGAAAGTTGGTCCAGGCCAGTGTTCTGAAGGAAGAAGAGGAGTAGGCTGTGGTCCACAGTTTTATAGGCCTTGCTTAGGCCAAGAAATACTGCACAGACAAAGTTCCTATCATCCAGGTCACATTGCCAATCACTGGTCACCTTGGCCAGAGCTGAGATTGTACTGTGTTGAGCTCAGAAAGCTGATTGCAATGGTTTTAACAGGCTATTAGACTCTAAGTGGTTCCTGAGTTAAGTATTCATAATTTTCTCCAGGTAACTTGGATAGTATTAGGAGGAGAGAAATGTGCTTGTAATTATTTAGGTCACATGGACCACCAGATTTGAACAGGGGATAACATGGGCTATTTTCCAAATGGGTGGGAGGACTCCCAAAGATAGAGATAGGTTAAAGAGCTGCGTGATTGGCATAGCTAAAACTTGGTAACCAATCTTTATGAAATACGGGTCTAAGAAATCTGATCCAGCACTTTTTTTGGTATCAAGCTGTAATATGAGGTCTTCAACCTCTTTCAGAGTTGTAGGCTGAAGAGTGAAGGATGGGCTGAGGTCAAGGAATTCATGATCTTGCATGCCAAGTTGGGAGCATAAGGAAAAAGCAGGAGAGCTGTCAAAGGCAAGCCCTGCAGTCGCGAAGTGGTCATTAAGAGAATCAAGAATAGATGGTCAATCAGAGATAGTGGAATTGCCAGAAGTAAGTTTTGCAGGTAGGGAGTTTCCAGGGTGTGACCTGATAAGTTATTGATTGTCTTCTAAAATTTAGATGGACTCTTAGAAGCAGAGTCAATTTCAGAGCAGTACTAGACAGCCTTAGCCTCTTTAATCATCTTGGTGCAGGTGTTCGTGCACTCCTGAACAGACACCAGTCCTTTTCAAGCTTGGTTTTGCATGCTGTTTTCCACAGTGAGTCTCTTTTCAACATAGCGTCCATCAGCTCCAGTGTGAACCATCAGCAGGATTTTTTCCTCACCCGGGCTTTTATCAGTGGTGTGTGTTTATTTAGCACCTCTGACACTATTTCATGAAAAATATCATACACCACACTCATTGTCTTTGATAAGTAAAAGTCCTGCCAATGCATGGAATCTCTTAGCTCAGTAATGAAGACCAAGGGATCGAAATTGCATCTGTATCTCTTAAAGTTAAACTTGGATGAAGGTATAGTCATGGAGTTTGATCTTACACAAGCAATAAAGCAGTGATCACTGATATCAGAGAAAAAAGTAGCAGCATGTGAGAATAAATGGGGCTTACTTACTAAAATGACATCTAGCAAGGTACTACTGTTGTTCGAGTTCTTTTTATTAAGACATGTAGCTTCATTGATAAGTTGTGACAACCCAAAGGAGTCACAAAGTGATTTAATTTGTATAGCTCCATTGGAGAACCAGTCTACGCTGAGGTCCCTTAATATGATAGCTTCTGGGGGTACAGATCCTAAGATATTACTTTAATACTTTAGAAGCTGAAGTCCAGCAGAGGATGGCCTATAGCAACCAAGCACATAAAGTGAGACAGAAGAAGAGATCTCAACTTTTAGAGACAGACAGGCATTCAAATTAATTTGGGGGCAGAGAGCAAGTCTAGGATTGTGGCATAAAGTTTGTCCTTGATATAGATGGCCACCCCACCACCTCTGGCCAGTCTATCAGTTCTAAATATGGAATAGTTTGGAATATTCACTTTGTTATCAGGTGTACCTGCTCTAAGTCATCACTCTGAGACCACCAGAACATCAGGTGTGGTATGACATATCCAAGCCTGGATGGATGCTAACTTCTTAACAGGCTGCAAACATTGAAACATAGAATGTGACAGCAGAAAAGACCGCTTGGCCCACCTAGCAAGCATAAAGCTCACACCTTGAGAATAGGCAGATCAGACAGAGACACGATGGCTGCAAAGGGCAAGGGTTAAGTTCAACATTGCCTGAGCACAATAATAAGAGAAGTAGCAGTTTTCTGATGCCACATAAAGATAATTTGCAGTCACTTCCCCTTACATGTTTGCAGGGATTATTGGAGATGGTTGGTGAAACACCATGACAAGGGCATTGTTGACCTAAGGCTGCTTTGATTAAAACCCTGGCTGCAAAGGTTAAGAGGGAGAGGTTGTCATAGGCCAAGGGAAATGTACCCTGTAACAGCTACTCAGTATATGTTCCCACATAGTAGGGTAGATGAGTTGCGGGCCATAGGGAGGGAAGGTTGTCGATGCATAAATATTGTTTGTGAGAGTTAGAGCTCACATGGCAGGCCTCTCTGATATGAGGAGACTGAGGGAGCAGGTACAGATCAGAAGAAACAAGTAGAAGAAGAAGAATCAGCATTTATATAGTGCTTTTCATACATCCAAAGCACTTTACAAGCAGTGCTAGACTGGTAGTGAAGTGACTGAATGTGTGGTGGCGGCCATATCGCACATCATCACCCACACACAGCCTGGATAATTGCATGAACTGGTTTATGGGAAGGGAATGTTGGCCAGGACACCAGGAATGTTCCCTACTCTTTGCGAAGAGTGCCCTGAGTTCTTTTACTTCCACCTGGACACCCACCAGGACAACACCAGGATGGGCAGAAGGGACCTCGGTTTAACGTCTCATCCGAAGGACGGCACACCCCAGCAGTACAGCACCCCCCAATACTGCACTCAGATGCCAGCGATTTTTAGGTGCAAGTCCAATCCCGGTGTGGGACGAGAACCCATGACCTTCTGGTCCAGAGGCGGATGTTCTACTCAACTGAGCCACGCTGACACAAGGTCAAGGTGGAGAACCAGCAACTACCCCACATAGAGGGGCCATGGCACCACAGTCCCAGTATCGACTAATGATAGAGGTACCTGTACTTAAAATAAGGGAATATAACAAACTTGTTTATTTCCACTCCTTTGATGCAGCGTGTGCTATGACAAGCCTGGTAAAATCTCTACCTCCATACAATACTAGATCCCTATCTCTGAACTAAGGTCCGATAGTATAGCAAGTTGAATGAGCTTGCTTTGTAACAAGTCACAGCAGCTTGTGATCAAGAAATGGCCTGGTAAACAAAAGGAGCTGAGGAAAAAGGTATCAAGAGGGACAGCTTTGGGAATGGACTAGAAGGGAGTGGTGCAAGAGCTAGCCTGTAACAATTAGTATAGGGAAGGTGCCAATAAGATGGTTGAGTCAGAGTCCAGTCAATCCTAGTCTGTCTCAGGAAAGGGGGCATGGTGGATGAGCATTTAAGGTGGCCTTGGGAGGGGGTAGAGGAAGGCCAAAAAATCCTTGAATCCTGGGCAGCTGGGGTGCAGAATTAATTTGGCGCCAAGCAGAGACTGGTCACGCACGGCTTCCGAAGTTAAGATACAGCACAGCCAAAGGAAACCAAGCTAAACAGCAGTAGATGCAGTCAAAAATTAAGCAGAGAACAGAATTAAATAAATGGTTCCAGGTTCAGTGTGGGTAAGGTTAAAAGGAAAAATGAGAATTATGGGCAGTAGGAGAGTGAGTCAATCATGTGGCACCAGGCTGCGGGACAGCCAGTGAGGGCAGCATCCTGAGATGGTGCACAGAATTTAAGTTAAAAACACAAAAAAGGAAAACAATATAAGTCTAGATTTCAAAAGTCAGTGCCCACTTCAGCCAAAAGGAACCAAGTCTGCGTCAAGATCCATAGCTGCTTCTTATTCTTGGGCATGGGAGCGCCGGCAGGCTCTTAGCTCTGTAGAAGAGCTGAACTCCAGAACAGCCTGCTACATGTGGTGCAAGCCCAAGCAGGCTACAAGGGCCACAATGGTTGATGCTTGCCAATCATTATTCAGGAAGTTTAGAACAATTTGGTTAAGACAATGTGCAAAACAGCGTACATGTACATAGCTGCTATCATGAAGGGCTTTATTAATATTTGAACCATTGCCAGCAACAAAAAAACTACTTTCAAACCCTGTGAGATGACCCAAGACTGACTAGTCTTTCCAGTTCTTGTTGAACGTGCTGTGCTGTGTATGTTCTTGAAGTGAAACACATGGAGAACTGCCATTTTCTGAAACATGAAAGGTATTTTCTACTTGCCATTACATATCATTGGTCTAACTATTCTATAAGCCTCCAGAAACCAATGTCTTCCACAACACAGTATGGCTGCAAATCAAGTACAATCACTTCTGTTAATTTATGATTTATTGCTAGTGTTATCTGATGGTTTCCTAAATATTTATACTTTCTTTCAAAAATCTCTTGTAACTTCAGTTGCCTTTTGTCAGGGGTAAAGTTAGACTTGGCTGGGTGTGTTGTACTACATACCCTGCCTGGTAAAACACAGGACCTCACAAAATTATCTTGAGGCAAAGTGGACTTTTGATCTTGGCTGGTGATTACCGCTCCAACTGTTTCAGTAGAATTTTCTTGTTCAACAAGAGCCCTGCTACATTTGTAGGCAGCAATGTTAGACTGTTTGTTTGAACCATATATAATAATAGGGTGAAGTTGCATAAGATGTCACATCATTGTTGTGGTTTCAAGATTAGCTTTTTTTCCTCTAGTAATACAAGTATTGCAGTGACACATATAGCTTGGCAAGAATCCTTGGTGTTGAAGGAAAATTATTCCATACAGTAGAGGACTGTCTATGTATAGTAATAAGCTCAGCAGGTGTTGAGCGGCTGGGTTTAACAGAAGAAGACATATCGGTTTAGGACTCCTGTTCATCGGGATAGACAGTTATAGAATCCTCTGCATCTGCTTCACTGCCATCACTACTGTCAGATTTTGTTTCACTTTGTTTGGCTTGTGCCTTTGAAATTTTCTTTTTCCCTTTTGACACTGTATTAGTGCTCTCGTCATCCACATTGTCACTGCCAGAATGAGAAATAGGTAAAGTCAGACTCACAAGTTCATCCTTGTCATCAGTATCACCATGCCATGACCATGATCATCATCATTAGATTTAGTAGAGCGAGCACTGTACATGCATGTGTTGTAAATTAAGCAACTCCACTGTGATTTGTACTTGTAAGTGCTTTAGCTTTATGTATAAAAGGAATACTCTTTGGGTTTTTTTCAGTTTTCTCGGATGACTTACTAGAAGATGCCTTGGAATCTTCCAAAACTTTGTTTGGTATGGCACTACTGAGCCCTTCTGAAATAGACAGTCCAACTATATATATTGTCTATATGTATTAAGTGTTTATGTTTGTTTTTCTGATGCGGAGCCTTTGTAAATGAGTCCCTGACTCAAAGGTTGTAATTCTAAAGACTGTTAAATAAATAAATAAACCCCAGTTGCCAAGGATTCAGCATTGTGAGAGTTAGTAGGCACATTAATATTAGTAGCATTATTTAGTTCAGTCCCTTCAATAGACTGTAGTGAGTGTACTTTAATTATTGGTGGACCACTTCTTTCTGGACTACTGAATAAACTTTTATGTTGTCATCCTTGTTTGCCCCTGGTTTTTGTTTTATAATTCTTTTGGGTACTCATAATGTCAGTCTTTCTTCAGTGACTTGTTCAGGGTCACAGTTACAAAGACAGCATGTTAGTTGTTGTCACTGTCAGATTTTAACTGAATTTAAATTCAGACACAGGTCTGCTACATTACTCTGGTTGGTAATAGTGTTCTGACCTCTACTATAGGGGCTAGAGATGCAGCGAAGTTTAATTTTGGTGGGGAAGTTCCGGCGAAGTTGGGAATTTTGCCCCATGGAATATTTGCGAAACCTGCACATTTTTCAAAATTTTCTGCAGATGCAAAATACAAAATTTTGCTCTCGAACAGCAGAATTTTGTCTGCAATGGCAGAATTTCACTCGGTATGACAAAATTCCACATTTTGTGGTGAAAGTTTTTTTTTTAATTCAATATATTTTATTGATTTTCAGCAGCATATTACCATAGTTAACATATTAAACCAGTAGAACTGCAAGAAACATTTAACAGTCAGACATACAAAAATAATGAACAACTGTTAACAGGACACAAAACTAACAAACAACATGAAACCCCTCCCCATTATACCCCTCCCTAAACCTGCGAGTCAGAAAGGTGGGGATTAAGAATTCAGGAAATGATCATTTAAGGTTGCCAGAGGGACAATAAAGACATAAGAGGCTCCCACAATGATTGGTAGGCCTCTAGTCTATGCCACATACTGGCAATATGCTTTTCTATATGCTAGGGTAAGATGGTCTTTCCGAGAATTGGAAGTACCTTGCGGGAATAGCGCTAACAGACATGATTCAGGTTCTAGGCCCAAGATGGGTCGAGGGTCTCTTTGATGGTGCTCCAAAATTGTTGGGCTTTCGGACATTCCCACAGCATATGAAAAAGGAATCCCAACTCTTCCCCGCACCTGTGGCAGAGAGGAGATACCAGCAGTTCCATAGTGTACAGTCTGGCAGAAGTGTAGTACAAGTTGTGCATTATGTTGAACTGGATAAGCCTCAGTCTATGTGGGTGAAAGTCTGCTTTTCACTGGTGGAATTTCTCACTTTGCACCCTCAGAATATTTCATGAAATGCTCAGATTTCATGAAATATTCTGTGGTATGAAATTTGCAGATTTCACCCTCTCTAACATGGGCTGGTGCTACCACAGACAATGCTAGCTTTAAATTGAAGATTCCGGGGTCAAAACCTGGCTTATCCTTGCACAACACGGTACTTCCAAAGCAAGGATTATTTTTTTTATTATTTATAGTCCATGGAAGACCCACAGGGCTGAAGCTTGTAGGTTTGCCCTATAGAGGCACATGGGAGGAGAGCTGACTGACTTATTCATGGTCACATGCAATTGGCACTGGTGACTTTCAGATTTCAACTGAATTTCAGACACAGGTCTGCCATATTATTTTGGTTTACACTGGACCTCTAAACTATAAGAGCTGGTGCAACCCAGTACCAGTACCCCAGACAATGCCAGTGTTCAAATTGAAGGTTAAATGGTCACAAACCTGGCCTAACCCTCTATGGCACAGTCCTTCCAAAGCAAGGATTATTTTTTTTTGTTATTTCTAGTCCATGGAAGGCCCACTGAGCCAAAGCTTGTACGTAGCTGCACGGAGCACAGGAAGGAGAGATGTCTGACTTGTTTGGGGTCACACAGACAGTATGCAAGAGGCACTGGTGGCTGTCAGATTTAACAAAATTTCAGACACAGGTCTGCTATACTATTCTGGTTTGACTTCACACTGGATCTCTGAATGATAAGGGATGGTGCTACCCGCAGGGTTCTATGTCTGAAAGGCGATCGCCGTTTGGGAGAATGTGCATCGCTGAAAATATAAAACGGCAATGTACACTCACAGCGACCATAAAACCGGCAATGGGACTCTATGATATTTGGGTGCTGTGCCCCCCACACACCCCTACTTAAGGATTCTCAACTCCAGGGTGGGGGTGTATATTGGGGGGGTGACACTTAATTAAAAATACTGGCCCCACACAAAAAGGAAGCCTGCCCCAGAAATGAACCTGGCACCCTCCCAACCCCTGTCTGCCACCCTACCCACCACACCATATGGACAGCTCAGCACCAACCGCCACACTACACCCCACAAACCCTTCATCCCCTTCGCCTGTTGTGTGTCCTGGTCCCTCCCCCCCCCCGCATACATGTATATACATGCATCCTGTCACTGTAGTCGCTACCCCTGTATCCCATCACTACCCTGCTAGGTAGCACAGAACACAGGCGCCATGATTGAGTTGCCCTTTTGCAATCACTCAGTTACAGTTGCCATGTTCACTGAACGACAACCAGCAGACAATGCTAGTGTTCATATTGAAGATTCAGGGGTCACAAATCTGGCTTAACCTCTACAACACAGACTTCCCAATGCAAGGATTGTTTTATTTTTTTATTTGTAGTCCGTGGAAGGATCACTGAGCTAAAACTTGTAGGTGTGCTCCACAGTGCATAGGAGGATGCTTTGTGACTTGTTTGGAATCACACAGACAGTGTGTAAGTGGCACTGGTGGCTGTCAGATTTTAAGTGAATTTCAGACATAGGTATGCTATATAGGATAAAGTATGGTCTCGGTGTAACAGAATTTTACCCTCGGGGTTTGATGCTACATAAACCCCTCGGAGCCGCTCTTGGGGTTTGTAACAGCATCAAAACTCTCAGTTGTGTGAGATTCAATACACCGAGAATCCATAGTTTTTTTATAATTGTTGGGCTTCTCTTTTTCACCTCAGCAATTATATAAAATAGAAAAAAGACTGCTGTGCCGGCGCAGTCAGATTACCTCAGTGCGCGAGGTCCGTTTTCACTTTATTTAAAATATTGTTGTGTGGGTCCATCCGTTAGCCGTGTGAAACATCTGAAGTAATTTTAAAAATTACTTACTGCTGAGTGTCCGTGGCAGTTTCTCTCCATGGTGGGTTTGCTTAGGGGATGGGTTTCCTGTTCGGGAAGGACACAGCGAGCGAGGAGTTTGAGCATGCGCAGTGTGGGGAAAACCGTGCGCGTGTTTGCCGTTATAAACGCTCCTTTATAATGGCAAATTATGCCACGGTTTCCCAATGGGAAAAAGGGAAGCTCATTAATTATACCATTGTCATTCACATTGGCCCTCTAAACAATAATGGCTGGTGCTACCCACATACAATGCTAGAGTTCAAACTGAAGATTCAGAGGTAACAAACCTGACCGAATCTTCTACCACACAGTCCTTCCAAAGCAAGGATTATTTATTATTTTTTGACTGTTTGTTTGTTTATAGTCCATGGAAAGCTCACAGAGCTGACACTTGTAGGTGTGTCCCATGGAGCAGAAGGAAGAGAGATGACTGACCTGTTTAGGGTCACACAAACAGTATGCAAGTGGCACTAGTGGGTGTCAGATTTTTAATGAATTTTAAACACAGGCCTGCTGTATTATTTTGGTTCACACTGGACCTCTAATGTATAAGGGCTGGTACTACCAAGTAAGAGTACCCACAGACAATGCCAGAGTTCAAATTGAAGAGTCAGGGTCACAAACCTGGCCTAACCCTCTATGACATAGTCCTTCTAAAGCAAGGATTAATTTACTTTTCTTTGTTTATAGTCCACTGAAGGCCCACTGAGCTGAAGCTTGTAGGTGTGCCCCACAGTGCACAGGGAGAAGAGCTGATTGACTTGTTTGGGGTCACACAGACAGTATGCAAGTGGCTGTCAGATTTCAAATGAATTTCAGACACAGATCTATTATATTATTTTGGTTCAGCTTCACACTGGATCTCTAAACTATAATGGCTGGTGCTACCCACAGACAATTCTAGAGTGCAAATTGAAGATTCAGTGGTAACAAACAAACCTGGCCTAACACTCTATAACACAGTTCTTCCAAAGCAAGGATTATTTATTTATTCATTTATTTTGGCTTTTCTTTTTGCAGGACAGAAAAAAACAAGAATTTCATTTGCAGACTGTCTGCTGCCTTGGTCAGTAATGCTCACTTTCCTCTCTCCAAGCCCTTCCCCCCCCTCCATTTTTGGCTCAAAGATTTTCTCTACTATCTTCTCTAGTTCTAGTTATTTCTTAGATCATTTTCTTTTTAAAATCCTCAGTTCTTTGTGGGCAAGAGTCACGAGATGACCCTACCTTTTGTTTTTTATAGCCGCTGTGATGATGACAAGCATGGAGCATTGCAGACTGCAGAGCTGCTGCTTTCTCTCTAATGTCTGCCATGCACAGTGCAGACTGCAGAGCTGCTGCTTTCTCTAATGTCTGCCATGCACAGTGCAGACTGCAGAGCTGCTGCATCTCTCTCAATGTCTGCCATGCACAGTGCAGACTGCAGAGCTGCTGCTTCTCTCTCAATGTCTGCCATGCACAGAGCAGACTACAGTACAGTAGTAGACAGCCAGAATGTAAAGTTCACCACATTCCTCCCAGCCTAACCCAATCAGGTGCCACCTTAGAAACATGGGGATGATCCTTGTTCCCAAGGTCCAGTGTAGAGCCATGGCTCTCTGTCTGCTCCCTCTTACAGCTCTCTCCCATCCAAGTGCTACTTATCAGTCCCGCTCCACCCCGTGATTCCTTGTGTTACCACTAACTGAATCGTGTGGCAAACAAGGAGTTATCCGTACCCTTCCAAAGAGTAAAAACTGTTTGGAAGTGGTTTTATTGTCATTGCTGCTGCTAGTTCAGGGGGGTTCAGATTTATTACTGAACTAGTTCACCCACCACCAACATAAACTTCTTTTAAACTGCATTGCAAACAAACTGTGACTTCAGAGTTACTTTCTTCTTTCTGCAGGTCAATATGGAGCATTGCAGACTGCAGAGCTGCTGCTTCTCTCTAATGTCTGCCATGCACAGTGCAGACTGCAGAGCTGTTGCTCCATGCAGTGACCATCACATGGTATGGTCCAATTTGGCTACTACATCTAAATCACCCCTTCCAAGGCAAAATATGGGACTTCAGAGGAGCTGACTTTTGATAAGATGGCCAACAGAGTTAAGCTAGCCCCTGGCAAAAGAAACACAGGTGAGGGGTACAGGCAAAGTGGGCAAGCATTAAGGATGCAATACTTGAAGCAAAATCCCATTGTGTTAGAGAGAAAGAAAGTGCAAAAGAAGAAGGAAACCACTTTGTTCTCAAACAGTAGCAGAAAAGGTCAGAGCCAAAAGGCTGGCCTTCAGGAAATATAAGGGAACACAACGGGATGAAGATAGGAGGCATACCAAACTGCCCTAAGGAAGCAGGAAGGCAGTAAGGCAGGCAAAGTCCCAAACTGAGGAAACACTAGCACGAACAGTAAAAGAGGGTGACAAGACTTTCTATAGATACATTAGTGAAAGGAGAAAGTCCAGAGGGGGTATTGCTAGTTTAATGGAGAAAAGGGAGCATGTGAGGAGGAGGCTATGTAAAAGCATCTATCCTAAATAGATACTTTTGCTCAGTATTTACTGAAGAGAAGGTAGGGCAGGGCCCACAACTCAGCACCATGGACACAGTGGGGAGGGAGGTGAGCACTACTCCTTCACAAAGAAAGGGTCCTACAAGAGCTAAGCTCATGGGTAGACAAGGCAATGGGACCTGATGGCATACTTTCCAGGGTACTTAAGGAGCTAAAGGTGGAACTAGCAGAGCCATTAGCAGAACTGTTTAGTGAGTTTCTGAGCACAGGAGAGGTCCCAGAAGACTGGAGAAGGGTTCATGTGATCCCGCCCACAAGAGGTGGCAGGGAGGAGGCAGGGAACTACAGACCAGTCAGTTCACCTCAGTAGTGGGCAAGATTATGGAGGCACTCCTTAAGAAAGGATAGTGAATCACCTGGAATCCATAGGGGCACAGGATCCAAGACAGCATGGGTTTACAAAAGGGAAGGTCCTGTCAAACTAATCTCATAGATTTCTTTGACTGGGTAACCAGAGTGGTGGACCAAGGGGAGCAGTTGATGTCGCCTACCTTGACTTCAGCAAAGCTTTTACTGTTCCACATAGGAAGATTGATAAATAAGCTGGGTAGACTTGGGGTGGTCAGAAGTTGGTCAACTGGGTGGCAAACTGGTTGACGGGCAGAAAACAGAGAGTGGTGGTAGATGGTATACAGTTAGAAGAGATGCAAGTCAAGTGGGGTACCCTTAGGGATCAGTCCTGGGGCCAGTCCTCTTCAACATCTTCATTAGTGACCTTGCAGATGACTAGAGGGTAAGGGTTGTCTGTTTGCAGATGACACCAAGATCTGCAACAGAGTAGATGATCCAGATGGGGTGGGCAGAATGAGACGAGATCTGGATAAACTAGCAAAATGGTCAGAAGAGTGGCAACTGGGATTTAATGCAAAGAAGTGCAAGATCATGCACATAGGGAAGAGAAACCCTGAAGCCACCTATAGGCTGGGAGGGGAGTTGCTAGCAGTCACAAAGGAAGAAAGAGACTTGGGCTCATCATCACTGATGACCTGAAATCATCCAAGCAGACCTCTAAAGCAGTAGGTAAGGCTAGGGGGATGTTAGGGTGTATTAGTAGGGGTATCACAAGTCGAAGAGGGAGGTAATAATCCCTCTTTACAAGACACTGGTTAGGCCCCATCTGGAGTACTTCATGCAGTATTGGAGGCCACACCTTCACAAGGACATTAACCAAATTGAGGCAGTCCAGAGAAGGGCAACCAAAATGGTGCAGGGACTGCATCAGAAGACATATGAGGACAGATTAACAGAGCTCAATATGTATACCCTTGAGCAAAGGAGGGAGAGAGGTGATATGATCGAGGCATTCAAACACCTTATGGGCATTAACAAGGTGAAAGAGTCTAACATGTTTAAATATAAGAAAATAGCAGGACAAGAGGACACAGCATGAGATTAGAGGGGGCCGATTAAGGGGAATGTGAGGAAATTCTTTTTCACAGAAAGGGTGGTAGATGCATGGAATGGCCTACCTCAAGAAGTGGTGGCTATGAATACAGTGCAGGGCTTCAAACAGGCATGGGATAGGCATAAGGGAGCAATACAAATGAGTATGAATAGATAGGCCACTGACAGAGCAAAGGTCGATGGCACATTTATAAGGTAGAAAAATAAATGGGCAGACTGGATGGGCCTTGTGGTCCTTATCTGCCGTCAACTTCTATGTTATATGTTTCTAATATACAATAAACTGAGTGCAAAGTAACATTCTTTTCTACAGACAAACTTCCTTATAAATGGGCTGCAGTAAGCACTTAAGCAGAGCAAACCATTTAGCAGCAGTGCAGTGAGAATATTTTTGTTCTGTTTCCATTTACTTTAATCACTAGTAACAGAGGAATAAACAATGTTTTTCTTTTGCAGCCTGCTGCATGCACAGTACTGCAGAAACATTCCACATTCAAGCAGAATTTATTGTACCATTCAATGGCCTGCATATCAAGAACATTACCTACTGCTGTATCATCATTTTACTTTGCCCTAACTAATCTGATTTAGCAGTCTCCTATGCTTTTTAGTTGCATATTGCTTATTCAAGTTAGTTATGGCAAAAAAGTGGTGTTAATACTCGATGTAATGTTTATGAATATTAGTAACTGTTTCATTTTATGAGCACAATGTCACACTCGCGAGGTTTAGGTTTTGTTTTGCTAATGTACTCAAGGGGTTGTTGTAATTTCTAACACACTCATGGATTGGCTTATTAGAGAACAACTCACACCTATCTGGTGTCGTTGCTTATGCACAGTGACAGCAAATTCAGGCTTAATCCAAATCACTGTAAAGCTTTACTGGTGTAAGTAATACAAACCCACACATAAAAACAGTGCTTTTATACATCCCTACATCAGTGTAGCAGAACAGGTCAAGAGCAATGAGGAAGGCAGAGACCTTGCCAAAACATAAGCAGTTGTGCACTCATTTGTTTATTGAATACAGTGGCTGTTCTACTACTCTGCAATCCTGTTGGAAGGTGCTCTAAAGACTTTGGGCCTAATTCTCAAACGCTGCACCAAGACACAAGGTGTGTCGCCAAGCAGCAGGATGCAAGCAGCACTCTGCGCCAAGATGCAAGCAAGATGGGATTCACAAATGCACCATGCATGAATGCAAAGACCACTGGCCACGCACCCCATGCGCCAGCACAGCACCAGATGGCAACCAGCACCATGACGCATGGTGTGTTGTGACAGGGGTAAGACATGCAGGATGCAGGAGTGCAATTCACAAAGTGCAGCAAACAGCAGATTTCAAACACCTGCTACACTACACACAGCTGATCTAAGGGACTTAGAAAAGGAAGGAAGAGGCAGGGTAGTGTTACAGGACTGAGACACAGGACTGCAGCAGGACAGAGGCAGATGACTTCCAGGAGGATGATTGCACCACAGGCCCTACTGGGCGACAGCTGGTCATGCAATGCCATAGGCGCTGTGCCGCCAGGATGCACAACAGGTTGGCGCTGTATAGCAGGTGCACAGACAGCAGCAACCCAGACACCGGAGGCATGCCATGCATGTGTACTGTCCATGGACTGCCCACATGAACCTGACCGAGGACCAGTGCGTTGCACAGTATCAGTTTGGCAAGGCAACCATAGCACAGCTATGCCAGGAACTTGATGGCAACCTGAGAAGCAGGACCTGGAGAGGCCATGCCATACCAATACAGGTGAAGGTATATGCAGCCCTATGGGTAATGGCCACTGGCAGATTCCAGACACCGAGCGGTGACACCGTGGGCATCTCACAGCCCTCTGTATCATGGTGCCTGAGGGCAGTTATGGATGCCCTCGTACACAGCTCGCACCAATACATCCACCTACCCACAGATGCCCAGGAGCAACTGGAAATCAAGCAGGGATTCTACAGCACAGCAGGATTCCCATGAGTGCTTGGTGAAGTAGACTGCACACAAATTGCCATAAGGGCACCACTGGATGAACCAGAGACCTATGTCAACAGGAAGGGCTTCCATTCCATGAATGTACAGGGCATCTGTGACAGCAGGTGCAAGATCCTCGATGTTGTGGCACAGTATCCTGTGTCCACACACGATGCATACATCTACAGGAACTGTGGAGTGCGTGAAGCCTTCCAGAGCGGGACACTCGCAGATGGCTGGCTGATTAGTAAGGCACACACAGACACATGCAGCATGGGTGGGCATGGGATGCCTGTGGGCACAACACTAACCTACACCCCCCTTCCCACAGGTGACAGCAGATACCCACAACAGCCCTGGCTGATGACAACGGTGAGGCATCCATAGAGTGCGGCAGAGCAACGGTACAACGATGTCCACACAGCAACATGCAGTGCAATAGAGTGCACATTTGGCATCCTCAAGATGAGGTTCAGATGAGGTTGTTACAGATCAAGGGGTGCACTGCAGTACACACCAGTAATGGCATGCAAACTGTTGATAGCATGTTGTGTGTTGCACAACATAACACTTGAACATGGCACACCACTGGCAGAGGATGAGGAGGCACCCAGCAAGGATGGTGACACTGTGGGGGAGGAGGAGAAGGCAGTGGGGACTGCCTATGACTGGCAACAGCAAGGCCAGGCACTACACACACTAGCTGGACAATGAATGCGCGCAACTCATTGTGTCACACTTTGATGGGCAAACAACAGCATGTGCAGTGTGCATGGACACAGGTACGACAACACCACCATGCTGTTTGCTGGCTATGGACCACAGCCCTGAGACCATGGGAAGACCACACACATGCAGCAACTGCACACACAACAGGCACACTGGGCAGCAGTGCCATGGCATTGTGGGAAACAACAAAGCAGTGCCAGGAACCCAGGAACCACCATGGAGAGCACACACTGCAGGTGGACTGGAACAGCTGTGGTGATATGGAGGTGTCACCACCTGGGCCACCACACAGGCAGTTGTAACACAGTTGACACAGATGTTCCCATTGCCTGTGTGATGACCCAGACATTGCAATGCACAGTGACACTGACAGCAGCATGAGCAGCTGGGTGTCCATCACTAGCAGGGGTGGCATGTCTACGAGCAGTGTAATGTAGGGATGGTGGGATGTGTGGGGTCCCATGCACAGCAGCCACAACACTAAGCAGCATAGACTGCATGGGATGGGAACAGTAATACAGTGATGTGGCATGCAGCACACTGGTGCTGGTGCCACCATGCCATATTATTGCGCAGTGGGCACCAAAGTTAGTCACAATGGGGACATGGAGGATTGTGTGGGTGGAAAGCTGCACACACCATGCAGCACAGCCACAGGTGTTGCACATGGGTAAGTGCAGTGCACCCAAGGCTGCAGGACATGGCTGTGCTGTGGCACACCCATAAGGCAAGTCATGAGGACTGGCACAGTGTCACTGGAGCATGCCCCCTAAGTACAGCCATGGTACCCTGCACAAGCAGTGTGCGGAGACAGGGGATGACAACTCATGCACCGAGATTGTGCTGTGCATCAACAATGGGAAGATGAATGTCATGCTGGGTGGCAGTCTCAGCAATGCTACTTGCGTACAGTGTTATCAATCGCAACACACAGTGGTTGCATGCTGATGCATGCTATGTCGCATGTGTGTCAGAGCATGTGACTGTGGGGAAAGAAGGGATAACATGGAGCTGAGCCACCAGCACATACAGGGCTTCAGTAGCACATGCTAGGCTATACAGGACAGTGTAGCACAGGACCAAGCTCCAAATACACTGAAAAGGGAGGCAAGGGACTAAAGCAGTCACAAGGGCAAACAGCAGGTGGCAGTCCCAGTTGCAATGGCACGCTGGAGCAGGGCACCTAACTTCAGTAATGATGAGAGAGTGCTTCTCATCAGCCTGGATGAGCAGTGGAGCATGGTGCTGTTCCCACAGGGAGCACAGCAGTCAAGTCCAGCAGACAAGGAGAAGGTGTGGTCCACGATAGGCAGCAGGCTCCAGGCGGTGTCTGGAATCAGGAGGACCATGCAGCAGGTCAGACACCAATGGAATGACCTGGCCTGGAGGGAGGGGCGACTCCTTGCCCACCTGAGGTGGATGGCATGAGAGTCAGATGTCCAGATGCATGGAGGACGGCCATGCCAGTCAGGTATGTGACACCAGTAACATGTCTGACACACAGTACACTACAGTTACCATGACTGCACAGATGGGTACTGATGATGTCACATACCATTATGTCTCTGCAGGAGAGTGAAGTGACACCAAAGGCCAGGGCAGGCCCAGGCACCCAGACTTTACGGATACAGCAGAGGACCCCACAGAGAGCAACATCACCAAGGTAGGTGTACAGCAGTCATGACATGTATGCAGCTGTGTAGGCTACTGTGTAGGGACCAGTGGGAAGGAGGGATGCAGATACACACACACACACACACACATACTGGCAGGGCCAGCACAGGTGGCTGGTGGTTGCTGGTAGGGAACATGCACCGTGGACACGTGTGGGTGTGTGCCCCACACATGGTCAGTGCATGTCACAGCCCAAGCAACACATGCCATGGCATGGTGATGGCCTGCCGGGCTTGCCGTTGGTGGTCTGGGCAACATGCAGTGAGGCAGTGCATGGGCGCATGGTGCACTTACTCACAGGCTGTCACATTGTTTTCCAAGTGCTGATGGTGGTGTGAGGAGTGGGCAGCAGGGCCAGGATGCATGGTGGCATTCCCTGGAGTGGGCAATGCGACACCTGAAGTGGAGTGATGCACGTGCGTACACAGCCAGGACCTGGAAGATGGCCCAGGGCAGGCAACAGGTGGCACCACAGCAGGGTGTGGAGGACACAACAGATGAGGAGGATGTGGAGGAGGTGGAGGAGGATGTCCCGGGTGACCAACAGGAGAATCACCAGCATGCAGGGCCAGGCGACAGTGCTGTAGGACTGCCTGCAGCAGGTGCCATGGCCAACATGGCAACAAGTGGGGACACCAAAAGTACAGCTGGATGGGCGGGTGCTGACCAGACTGGGGATGGTGATGCCCCCATGCATGGCGGTGGTGATGCAACCAGTGAACATGGTCCAGGGCTGCCCATGATTGAAAGGGACACATCGCCAGACAGGGACATGAAGAGTGATGCTGACATGCAGCCCCAGCCTGACACCCTCTGTGACTTTGCTCAGGGACACAGCCTGTGCAGCAGACCCATAGCAAGGCTGCTGACCAACTTACATGATGCAGTGCAAGACCTGCTGGACTACCTGGACCAGATTGATGGACATTGAGTGCTGGGCATGTGAGTGCAACATTGTCCTGGCCTCACTCATGCAATCATAGACATGCTATGGACAGGGCTCATAGGGTAGTAGCGAAACAGGTTACTGGGACTTCAGAGATTTAGTAACTGAGCATGCAATGCAGTTAATTGCATCACCATTGTAACACTATTGCTGTGTGTGGAGCTGTACCCATTGCATTGTGTACCTCTTGGAACACCTTAACTGTTGATGTGTTTTACTTTTGTGTGCCTAATACATTGTTGTTCCATGTGCAAGCTGTGTCTGTGTGTCATTCTGTACTGTGCATGCTCAACACCTGCCTATGCAGTGTACTGTTCAGTGCCAGTCAATGTATGGGTACCACCCACAGGGCTCATGAGGCACCTTGTGGACAACAGGAACCGCTGTCCAACAATATGTGGAAAGCACCGCATTGTGCCACAGGTATTGTTAATGCAACACGCTAGGCACAGTGTCAGGACACTGTATCCCTGTGGGCCTGTGCCACCCAATGTTGGGTCCTCTTAGTTCCACAGTGGCATGCCACAGTGGTTAAGCCAAACCAACAGTCGACAAGGTGGGGCCCGCTGTTTGGGCCTGCATGTATCGTGCATGTGTCGGTACCAGACCTGTGGGGCCGGGTGGTCTGTCATGCTATGTGGCATACCACAGAGCCCACCCAGTGGACTGCAGTGCACACCTCTGTATGGATGCCATGGTGGCATGGCCCACAGTAGGTACTGTGTGTGAGTGTTGGTGCTGGGTAGTATGTGGAGCTCCTTGTGTGGTGGGGAGGCAACAGTCCTGCAGAGGCCATGCGCCTGTGTGTGGGGGCATGCATGGCACCATGGACAGGTATGGTGCCGTGTGTGCTAGGGACAAGCCTGTGCTGGTGTGCCATGCCATGGTGTGTGCACACCCACTGCTCCCTCTGGTGACATGGGGGTGTGTGCAGTGTGGGCGGTCTTAGGCATGCCATGGTGTACACACCAGGTGCATCGTACAACTGATCCCAGGGCTGGCATTGGGGCTGTGCAGGTGTCAGTATGTGCCATCTCGGATGGCGGTGTGCATATCTCTAGCATGTGGGGGTGCCACTGTATGGGGATGCAGGCTTGTGTGTGTGTCCCATACTGCGGTGACATGACAGAGTGTGCCATGGCCATGGGCACTGTACAGGGGATAAGGGGTACATGTGCATGCAGCACAGGTATGCATGGCACATGCACATCCAAGTGTGGTGTGTGTTGTGTTATGGTCCCTGTCCATGGTCTGGTGTGTGCACTGGACCATTGCATTGTGGTGGCCAGCAACATTGGTCAGCCCCCCCCGATGCGCATGCCTGGCGTGTGTGCTGGCTTCCCCTTCCAGCCTATAGTGGCCGGTGGCTCAGTCTGTGCAGTGCATGGTGGCTGTACTGCTGTGATGCTGCTCTGTGTAGCATCCTGCAGTGTGGCACACCCTGTCTGCACCTCCGCCACTGGCAGCATGTGTGCACCCTGTGCCACCGTGAATGATGTTGTGTCACCAGGGTATCTGTGTGCTGCAGCGTCCCTAACATACTACAGCTGTTGTTCTCCCCTCCAGTCCTGCTGCCAGCTGCTGCCATCTGTGCAACAGGTTCTGCTGTTGGTTCTCCTTGTCCGGCCATCCACCCTTCACAAGCCTTTCTACCTGCCTCAGGGTGGGCCCTCTTGTGGCTTCGGGATCGGGCTGTCATGTGCTATCCCAGCCTCCGTGCTGCACTGGGTGTTGGCATGGCCATGATGTTGTCTATCACTGTACTGCTCTGTGCCTATCCGGACTGCTCCACATCACTGACAGGTTGGTGGATGTCCACCCCCCTGTGCCCATTGTGTTCCATTACCCCTATGTGCCTGTGCACACCCTCAGCAGTGTTACTGGGTGTGTCGCTGCAGGTGTCTTCTGTGCCCTGTGTGGCTGTGGCCCCCTGCAGTGTGTGCCCCACTGCGCTATGGCCATCTTCCACACCAGCATCACTGCATGGCTCCAGCCCATCCCTGATGTCTGTTGGGCCCACTTGTCTGTCTTCAGAGGCAATTGCATCCAGCTGCTGTCCCCCATTGTCTGTATGTTTTCCTGTCATGTTGCCCACAGCCCTGTCCTCAGGCAGAGCTGTGCATGTCCCGTGCTGTGTCAGCACTGTGTCTGGCTGTTGTCTCCTAGGTTTCAACGACTGCCCTATGCCCTGTGCGCCAGCATAGCTCTGTCCAACATTGTGTATGCTGGCGGTGTTCCCCATGCTGTGATGGTCATCTACAGCCCCTCTGTTGTGCCACCACACATTGCAGTCCAGACATATCTGTGTGACCAGTGCCACACTGGCTGCTTGTTGTTGCATGCATCTTGCAATCTCCTGCAGTGCTGTTGCCATTGCCGTTGTTGCCTCTGTCTGGGTGATATGCAGCACCATGCTGCATTCCATAATCATGGGTTGCTGTTCTATGGTGTCCGTTTGGCGTGTGGTGCACAGCCATATGTTCTGGAGTAGCCTTGTTGTCTGCGTTGTTTGGCATGCCCCTTCCTGGATCCCGTGTATGATGACTGCATGGATATCTGCCACTGTGAGATGTAGCTTTCCCACGTGTGCAGTCGTGGCAGTGGTGTGTTCCCATATGCTGTATTGTATCCTCAGCTCACGCCAGCTGACTCCTGGGTGAGCAGGACATCCTGGCAGTATCGTGACAGGTCTTCCCCAAGGTCATCCTCCAGTGGTAGTGGTGTTGCACCATGTTCTCCTGTCCCACCTGCACCTCCATGGTCTGGTGTGGTGGTGCTGTGTGCCTGGCTATCACGGCTTACAGTGGTGAGTGCAATGTTCACCTGTTGCACCACAGGGCCATCCCCTCTGTCCCCCTGCTGCTGAGTGTCACCATTGTGAGGTGCTGGTCTGCAGTTCTGGCAACAGGTGTGCTGTGCCCAATGGTGCTGCTGCTGTTGGATGGCACAGCATTGCTGTCAGTGTCACTTCCCTGTTGGTCATCTGCCTCACTATCTGTCACCCTCCTGTGGTCCTGGTTCACTGTGCTGTCACTGGTGGATGCCTGCTATTGTTTCTCATCACTGCTGCTGTGTCTGCTGTGCTCTGATGCTTCACTGTCACTGTGGGTCACAGCATGGCATTGTGGTGGTGTTGCCTCACTGGCTGTGGCATGTTGTCTGGTTGCTGTGGTCCGGGCACCTGCCGGGTGTACAGACAGATATGCACAGTGCATTACCTCAGGTGCCTAAGTGCTGGTATGTGTCCAGTGCCACTGTGTATGTCCAGCCAGTGGCACCCAGTGGGGAGGTCAGCTCCTGCATCTCATACTTCTGCATGGTGGCCCAGGCTACACTGTGTCCCTCTGCACCTGATCCCTGGGTCCCTGTCCACTGCGGGTCCCTGGTGCCCATGCGGTATGTCGTCCTCCACAGCTGGTGCCACATCAGCTGTCTGCACGGTGGTGCCACCCGCCACATGCATGCCCTTTGCTTACCTTGTGCATTTTGTTGCTGATACAGGTCTAGCTCAGTGTCACCCTGTATGCTGCGCATGCTGATCTATGCCACTACATGCTCCTCATGTCTGCTGAGGGGCCGTGGTTGTGTGGGCCCTCCTCCCATTGCCATTGTGCAGCACCTGTTGTGGGCTGCCTTTTCCTTGGCATGGTACTTGATGTCACAATGCCACTTCTGCAGCTCCCTCACACTGCACCTGCTGGGTGCCACTGCATTCACCAGTCTGGCTGCATCATCCCATGCATCCTGCCACTGTGTCCGTACCTTCTGGTTCCCTCCCTGGGACAGTATCAGATCTGCCTGTTGAATGTCACACACAGGTCAGGGCCTTGCACCATTGCCCATCATGCTCATGTGCTCTTGTCACCCTTTGTCAAATCTACCTGGGCCTCTATTGCATCCAGGAGGATATCTGTCTCCTGGTCCATGAAGTTCTTCTTCCTGGAGTGCCCAGTCTTCCTCCTCTGAGTCCCTGGGGTTGGCTGCCCCCTCTCTTCTTGCTGCATCCTCTGTGGTTCAGCCATTCCTCTGCCCCTTGCATTTGGATGCTGCCTGCACCTTGCATTTCTCCTACGCTATTTATTTGACACACTGTGCGTTCTTACGCCATGTGGCATGCGTCTGGCGCATGGTGTGTTCCTTACAGAATAGGGTGCATTGCCGATGATGCAGGGGGCTTTGGCCCACGGGGCATCCGATGCACCTTGCACTGCTCTAAGTTCATCTTTGTGAATCAGGCCTCCTGTCTATGGAGACATATTTGCATTATTTAACATATAGTGATTTGGATTAAGTCCGGGTTTTCTGTCAGAATCACTGGTTTGCAGCCAGATAAAACCTGACTTTACCTCTCAAGAGGAGCTTATATTTTCTCAAGCTTGGGAGTGCACCATACAACTAGGAGAAGTGTTGATTCACATGTGAGATTTCCAAACTCTGCCTCAGCCAACCTGACTTATTTTTGCTCCTGTTCTCCACTATAAAAGTGCAGTATTCCTTTCTTTTAATTTAGCCATTTTGATTGATCTTGGATGGAATCACTGAAGTGTTAAGTGGTTTTCTTTGTGTACCTTGTTTGTTAATTGTGTAGTTAAATGTATTACTGCATTCTAATATTTTTAGTTCTCAGTCCATAGATGATTGGATTGGCAATTGGAGGTACTATTAGAAATTGTAATGAAAGAAATGTGTACACTTTGTGGAACGTTGTTTGTGGTTAAACGTGTTGGATTATCATAAAAGAACACCAGTCAAATAAATCAAAAAGACGAGTAAATGTGTAAACATGTCTGAAGGGCTTTCAGTGGGATTCTTTTGATGTTTGTAGGCAGATCTGGATAATCTTGATATATGAATATGTAATGATTGTCAGTGGAGCTACTGCAGTAACTATAGTTACAATTGTTGAATAAACATTATTGATGGAATAATCAATGCAAGACAATTTTAAAACAGAGAAATTATCACAATAAGGTTTTTCTATGATGAAACCACACAACGGGAGTCTTATACATAAAATGGTTCCTATGAGAGACACAGAGAAAGAATACAGCCATGCAGATGTTAAAAGTCTGAATACAGTTACATCAGTCATAATGACAGGATATCTTAAAGGGTTACATATTGCCACGTAGAGGTCGTATGCCATGATGGTTAAAAGTAGTGTTTCAGTGATAGCAAAAAAATGAATAGTGAACACTTGAGTATAGCATCCAAAAAGAGAAATAGTTTTAGTTTCTGATAAAATGTCAACTGTTAATTTTGGTAAGAATGCAGTGCTGATAACAATCCCATTAAATAATAAGTTACTAAAAAAGACATGCATAGGTTCATGGAGTCCTTCTTTTAGCACAACTACAGAAATAAGCAAAAGATTAATAAACATTATAACAAGATACAGTGCCACTGAACAAACAGAATAAAAAGTGCCATATTCTTCTGATCATCAAATAGCAGTCTGATTGTAGTGATAGTAGAGTTGTTGTCCATCATTCTTGATAGATAGTTGATGCCACCTAATGGTTAAGAAAAATATGGAAATCGTTATATCAAAAAATGCTGGTATTATATATAGTAAACTAGATGTTTGCAGTGGTTGCTTCTGACCTCCGAAGCTCTCACCCTACTGAGATTTGGCTTTCACATTCAATAAATATCTAGGAGCTTAAAGTTATAAACATTTTGTTATGTTTGGCCTACCAAATCTTTTGATGTGTGGAGTCACACTGTTACTACTCAGTTACTGTATATAGCTTCCAGGGTTTACCTTTTGTAGTTGTTTTTTTATCAGAGCAGTATGATTTCTAAAGAGCCTGTGATTGTCCGTCTCCGAGATCAGATTAAAAATGTTTGTTTTTAGATTGTGTACAATTTTGTTTTGCCATAATCTTGCCTATTTGTAATGTATCTGCATATCTCTCAACCTTTTATCACTGAGATGAGGAACATGGACACTCAAAATGAAGGACAGTGAGGACACTGACCCTCATAATGAGGACACATCTTTGAACATTGAAATACAATCTCAGAACACAGTGAAAGTCACTGTGTTTACTAAAGTAGTTTTTTTTTTATTTTGTGTCTTAGGATATTATGAATTTTTGCTTTAAAGTCTGAATTTAGAGCACATTCTTTGTGTTGTAAGCACCTTTTCTATGAGGAATGGATGAGGGACAGAGCAATTTTGTGGTGTAAAATGAAGGTGTCCTCGTAATCAGGGACAGTTGAGAGGTATGTGTACCTAGTATAGTCTGTAAAGTGGTCTGCAACTGGGAAAGCTGCTATTAACAAAATCTTTGCAAAAACTTTGTTAATGCTCCACTTACAGTAACTTAACTATAATTCGGGAATGTGGCATTATGGTTGCCAGCCCTAACTCCCAACCCCTACCCCAAGTAGCAAAGGGAAAACATTAGGGTTTGGGTCTCTGGAGTCTTGGCAAATCAGTAGTTGGGTCTTCCTTGAGGTTGTCAACCCTAATGCTCACCCCATTCCATGAGCAAACAATGTCACACGTGTCTTCCTTGGGGCCCTGTGTGAAGAAAGTTAAAACAAATTGTGTTGGCAACATAGGGCAAGACACCATTTTCTGCCCTTGAAGAGTTTATCACTGTGAGGCAATGGCTTAGTCCTGCACCTTTTGCTTCTGACTGGAAGCTATCGGCTGGAGGGGGGGAGTGAGCATTAGGGTTGGCAACCCCAAGGAAGACCCCACCATTGATTTGCCAAGACTCCAGAGACACAAACCCCTATTTGTTTTTCCTTTTGCTGCTTGGGGGTTGGGGTGAAGAGTTACGGCTGGAATCTCTAAAGCCACATTTCCCCACTTTTGTAGCATTAAGTTACTCTAAATGGTACATTAATGAAGTCTTTTGCAAACAATTTCCTTTCCTTTTGAGACAGTGAAATCATATCCTCATTCACGTAGGTCCCTTCAGGACTGGGTGAACAGATACAGACACAGATGGTCATCTGAGCTGTGCACCAAGGATGACTCTGTCCACCTATGGAAGTGTAGGGCCCTGCTAGCCCTGCCCTTCTATGCAGCCTCGGATGTCAAAAATTACCAAAGTTGTGAACGTATGTAGGAAAATGTCAAAGTATCTTCATAAATGTGTTATTTTTCAATATTTTATCAAATTTTCAACATATCCTTGATACAAGCCCACCTCAAGAACCTGGTTGGTGAAAATGTTCAGATCTTGGTTGAAATGTCATTCTGTAGCACAGGTGCAAACCATAGAAACATAGAAGTTGTTGGCAGATAAGGACCTCTTGGTCACCTAGTCTGCCCAGTTTTCCCTGCCTACTATGCCACTGCAGACCCTACTTGATCTCCTGCCATCTCTTCCCCTTGCCTTACTACAGAAGTCCCTTGTATCTGTCCCATGCATGCTGGAATACTGTCACTGTTTTGGCACCCACAACCTCCACTGGAAGAGTGTTCCAGGCATTTACCACCTTCTCCGTGAATAAGTATTTCCTCACATTTCTTCTGAGCCTCCTCCTCCCAAATTTATAGCATGCTGCTTTGCCCTCAAGCTTCTTTTCTATGGAAAATGTTACCTTCCTGTACCCTATTAATACCTGTTAGGTCTTTGAATGTTTCTAGCACATCCCCCTTTCCCATCTCGCCTCCAGAGAGTACATATTCAGTTCATTGAGACTTCCTAGGGCTTTTGATGCAGGCCCTGCACAATTTTGGTAGCCATCTTTATACCACCTCTATCTTATCAATTTCTCTCGTGGTGGGGCCTCAGAACTGACACAGTACTAGAGGTGGGGTCTTACCAGTGATTTGTACAGGGGTAATATTACCTCCTTCTTTCCACAGGTGATACCCATCCCTAAGCACCTAAGTATCCGGCTAGCCTTCCCTACAGCCTTATCACACTACTTAGTTACCTTCAGGTCATCAGAAGTAATTACCCCCAGATCCCATTCCAGTTTTGTGCTTGCCAGCACTTTCATTCTCAATTGTTACATAACCCCCAGGTTTCTGTGCCCCACGTGCAAAATTTTGCAGTTTTTTGCATTGAAACCCAGCTGCCAAGCACATGACCATTCTTCCAACTTTTTGAAATCATCCCTCACCCCCCCCCTCCCCGTGGGTCTACTCTGTTGCATATTTTTGCATTATCTGTAATCAGGCATTCTTTCCCTCTAGCCCTTCCACAATGCCACTAATAAAGACTTTGAAGATGACTGGGTCTAGTACTGAGCCCAGAGGCACCCTGCTGGTCACGTTGCCTTCTGCAGTGTGGACACCTTTTACCACCAGCATCTGACTGCTGTAACTTATCCAACTTCTTACCCAGTTTATAGCTTTTTGACCCACTCCTAGACAGGGCAGCTTGTTTACAGATCTATGACCAGTTGTCGACAAAAATGTTGTCGAAAAGACCGGACAGCTGAAACTGTTATGTTGACTGCTTTTGCAGTCGGCATACAGTTTCCATGTCACTAATATGTTTTCTTCAGGAAGGCTTGCCCTACACCCCCTACTAAATTTAATCAACTCCGAGTCAGAGCGGATTAGGGAAGGGGGTGTAGGACCCCCCAAATACAGTGCTGGAGCTCAGCGCCGACACTACAATGACCTGGCGCTGTAGTCACTGTAGTGTCAGTTGATGTCGAAGTTTCGATGTTGGAGGTGTATACCCTTGTTCACCAGGCTTCTGTGTGGAACAGTATCAAAGGTCTTACTGAAATCCAGGTAGGCCATATCTACCGCTCCTCACTGATCCATTACCCTGGTAACCCAGTCGAAGAACTCGATCAGGATTGTCTGGCAAGACCTCCCCATGAAACCATTTTGCCTTGGATCCTGTAATCCACTGATTACAAGGTATTCCACTATCCTTTCCTTCAGCAGTGTTTCTGTTACTTTTCCATTACTGAAGTCAGGCTAGCAGATTTGTAACTTCCTGCCTCCTTCCTGTTCCTACTTTTGTGATGGGGACCACATCTGCCCTCCTCCAGTCCCTTGAACCTCCCTGTTTCTTATGATAATTTGAACAGAGTTGACAGAGGTGCAGATAACACCTCTTTGAGCTCTCTCAGTATCCTGGGTGCACCCCATCAGGTCCCATTGCCTTATTTACTTTTAATTGTGCTAGTAAATACTGCTAAGAACCTCTAAGGCTGTTGATTTGAAAACTGTATCCCTGCCATTCCTGTTTATTTTCCTGCATTATGTTTTTATGCCCGCTCACATTAACTTAACCTAAACATAGAAACATAGAAACATAGAATTTGGATTGCAGATAAGGACCGCTTGGCCCACCCAGTCTGCCTATTTTCCTACCTACTGGATAAGCTGCAGATCCTAATTAACCAGCAGCCTACTTCTTCCTACCCCCACCCCCTAGAATGGCCTTATGACTGTCCCATGCATGCTTGAATTCCACCACTGATTTTGACTCCACAACTTCCTCCTCCGGAAGGCCGTTCCATGCATCCACAACCCTCTCTGTGAAAAATACTTCCACAATTACCTCTGAGCCGCCCCCATCTTCAAATTGTGCCCTTGTTCTTGCACACTTTTTTGAAAGATGCTACCCTCTTGGACTTTGTTGATTCCCTTGAGGTACTTGAACGTTTCTATCATGTCCTCCCTCTCCTCCTTTCCTCGAGGCTATACATATTAAGCTCCTTGCTCTCTCTTCATATGTCTTCCGTGCAGACCCTGCACCATTTTAGTTGCCCTCCTCTAGACAGCTTCCATCCTGTCTATGTCTTGCAGAGATTGGGTCTCCAAAGCTGCACACAGTACTCAGATGGGGTCTGACCAGCTGTCTGTACAGAGGATAATAACTTCCTGTTTTCTACTGGTGATGCCTCTCCCTATTTTTTCTCCTTCTCACTTTCCAGCTTTCTTGTCAACCCGCTCTTGCTCTAGCCCTACCAGGCAGCTTGATTCATCTGCCACCAACCCTCCCCCCAGCCCCTTGTGTGTCCTTTTGTTTTTGAACAAGCCCACTCCTGATTAAGGCTCAGGCTACCCCACAGCTGCCATCTCTTATTTTTCTGACCCTGTTGTTTCTACTAATCCTTCCCTGATTAAGGCTTAGACCACCCCACAGCTTCTTTTTAGCTTTATCTCCTGCCTTTACCTCCCTCAGATTTCCATGCCCCTGATGGGGCAACTTGATCTTTGGCAGCTGTGGCAGGACTGCTGGTCTCAGATTGTGCCCTGCTCCCCACCACCAGAAGCCATACCCAGGTACAGAACCAGGACACCCGGAGGATTTCTTTCAGCTCTCTGCAGCATCTAAAGTCGCTCTTCTGATTGGTCCTTCCCTCCTTGCCTCTGGCTGCTATTGGCCGCCCCACACTAAGTATTCTGCTGCTATTGGTTAATGCATTTTCCCTGCTGACTACCAGCGTTCTCTAACTGCCTTTCACTGTGTACCTCTCTCCTGCTCTTTGCTCAGCTCTCCTGCTGCAATCCTACATTTGAATTTTCTCCCACCCACCCTCCGCCTCCCCAGCACTGTTTAAATGGGCTTTAGCACTGAAAGCTTTGCCTCCAGAGCTGTCTATCCAGTACATGCAGTGCATTTCTTTAATACACCTCTAAGACCTTTCTTTTCACACAAAGCCTCAGTACTCCCACTGCCATTTTCCTAATTTTTAACTAAAGTGTTCATTTTTAAAAATGCTTATTAACACAATACTAATCCAATATACCTTCAGGGACTGCTCTCCCTGCATCCCTATCTAACCCTCAAACGTTCTCTAGTCCAACTAGATGAATCACCCCCCATTTTCATTCTCCTGTCTCCTGTTTCTATCCCTCCCCCTTTTAGCCATTCAGAATGAATTACTATACTATGACTCCCCTCCAAATTCTTCTTTTCCTTATACCACTCTCATCCTCTACCACTACATCCACCATGCAGCATGCATATGACACTCTACACAGAGATATACGCAAGGACACATTATCTATAAGTATCTCAAATAATTGTAAACCCACTCGCATCCTACCTGCCAACAGCCTAACTACCACCCTCTGCTAGAGTACCCTCATCTTCTACACCTACTTCCCCGTAGCAATACCCTCTAAATAAAACCTTCAGATGGAGACAACAAAATACTTCACAGCTCCTTGCTCTGTATTTATCTAGGATTGCCCTGTTCCTCTACTCCTCTCTGGAAATGTTCACCCTCATCATGGTCCCCACCCCCCCATAACATCCAACTATCAATGCAGCAAACCAAGGTTCCTCACATTAGCATCCATTAATATTTGTAGCCTACCACACAAACTTGATGACCTACAAGTCTGGCTATCACAGCATACACCTGATATTTTAGCCCTTAATGGAACCTAGCTGTCCCCTAAGGTGCCTGACAGTGCTATATCCATTGCTGGCTATGTCTTTTTTAGGCTTGACTGCATCAGCAAATGGACTGGAAGCTGTGCCATCTACCTGAAGGACACACTTAAAGACCAAGTCCCCCACTATACCCCCTGTTAACAATGCCCATATGCTAGCAATCAAAATAATCCTGGGTCAGCAAGGTAAATCCCTCACAGTAATATCTGTCTATATCCTCCAGGTGACCAGGCTGCTGGCTTTCATATTATCACTGACTACCTTGATAACCTTCCCCACCATACTATGACAGTGGTTATGGGTGACTTTAATGTAAATTGGCTTGTTCCTGAAGCAGACCCTTATAAAAATGCCCTTGCAGCCATTAACATCACCCAGACAGTACCCACCCCTATGCGTATCAAGTATAGGACAGGCTGCAGCTCCTTATTAGACCTGATTTTCACCACTCACCTTACTAGAATCTCCAACACTAAAGTCCTACCTGACTCATTGAGTGATCACTCACCAGTTATCTGCCAACACTCTAATAAGACACCCAAATTGCAGGCTAAATTCTCTTACCAGTGAATCTTAAAAACATGTAAGCTCCTGCAATTCCTTGCATCATTTACAGATTGACTGGCCCCCCTTAGACTCTATGAACAGCATTGATCAGGCTCTAAACTACTTCATTACATGATTTAATAACGTTTGTGACAAGTTTTCCCCTCCCAAGAAAAGACAACTTAAGGTATCCTCTAACCCCTGGATTGCTTCTGCCCTATTAAATTTGATGAAGGACAGGGACAGTTTATGGCATGATGCAGTTGCCACTGGTCACCTAACTGACGTACAATGCTACAAAGCTGCCAGAAGCCAGTGTACACAGGCCATGCATAGAGCAAAATGAGAATATTGCAAAGCAAGCTCACAAACCCATAGGGTAAAAGCAAAACATTTAGGAAAACATCAGAAACCTCACAGGAAAGCCCATTAAATCCTTCCCTTCTATAACTGATGTTAACAGCACTGTTATTCAGGACTATAAATTAATAGCAGACACCTTTAATGATATATCAGTCCAGAATTCCAATACGTTCTAATTCTGTCAGCAGCCTAAGAGTTACTGTTGCTTTTACTGATCTAAGCAGTGTACTCCCCCCAGTCTTTTTCAATGAATCCAACTTACCTGGTAATGATGACAAAACCACTCCTCATCCGAATACCCGTCCCTTCTATTTCAGAAAAGTGTCTCTTGCTGAACTCAGAAAATACTTCCTAAAGGTACTAGGTAAACCCAGATTTAGCAGTGACACACTGGATCTAAAGCTTCTTTTCCTCTCACTCAGTGTCGTCTTACTCCCTCTCACCAAACTGCTAAACATCTTATTCTCCCTTAGATAGTTCCACAAGTTTTGGAAATCTGCTTTGTCACAATATGTGGTGATAGGTCTCAACACTCCAATTACCATCCCATCTCAATCCTCCCCCCACTTTCTAAAGCCCTTGAGCACATTGTTTCCCGACAAACGTTCTGAATACCTTCACAAATATAACATCCAGTGTCCGTACGGCTTTAGAAAAGCACACAGTATAACTACTGCCCTGTTTTAACATACCAGTCACATTCAAAAGGCACTCAACACTGGACATTTGCTAGATGCAGTGTATGTAGACCTAAACGAGGCCTTTGACACCATTAATCACCAGCCCTGTTGAACGCTCTTCCTGCCTTTTGGCCTCTATAATGAGGTAACTAACTGGTTTGAAAGCTACCTGATGGGTATGTACCAGCAAGTTAAGATTGGGACACTCTACCCAGTAGCCTCCCTGTGCGTTCTGGGGTACCCCAAGGTTCTATCCTTGGTCCACTATTCTTTAGCCTTTTCATTAACAACCTCCCTGCAGCCTGCAGTAATAAAATGATCCTATACACAGATGATGCTGTGCTCTTTTCTACCCACTCTGACCCAGTCCATTTATCCTTTGACCTACAGGCAAATTCCAGCCTTGTTGAAACGTGGTTTGATCAGCATAACGTGATGACGATCAATAAAAAAAAACAAAGCTATGCTATTCTCCAACTCTCACAGCAAACATAGATCAGCCAGCTTAACTATTCTGAACAAACAACACCTCCCAATCGATCAGGTTCAGGAGTTCAAATACCTTGGAATTACACTTGACAGCGCACTTTCGCATAACACACGTTAGTCTCACCTCCAAAGCCATAAATACAAGGTTAGAGATCCTCTACCACCATCACCATTGCCTGACCACTGAGGCTATGCACATAGCAGTTAATAGCTCAGTCCTGTCCATGACTGATTATGGGCTAATATTCTATGGATCTGCCAGCGACACTGCCTTAAAAAAGGATGAAAACTGCACTGAATAAGTGCTGCCAGCTTGTGACAGGTGTGAGGAAACAAATGCATACCTGCAACCTCTATAAACATTCCAACTGGCTCAATCTTCAGGGAAGGATAGCCTACCAGACCTGCCTCCTAGCTAAGAAAATCTGCCTCGGCCTTACCCCGCCAGCTACACATGCCTTTATGGTGCCCATCCCAAACACACAGTGCACCTGCAGTGCAAACAAATCCTCCTACCAGATTCCCTTCTGCCTAACCTCTCAAGCCCAATGCTTCTTCATTGTCAGGAATCCATCCTTGATGAATGGGCTCCCTACAGAGGTCACTGCTGAGAATAAGCTAGGCCCATTTAAATGCAAAAAAAACCCTTCTCCTCTCTAACCTCAGCAGTTGTGACTGTACCACTAGGATGACACGCCACTCCCTCACTTATTATCCTCCTCCTACTTTCTCCTCTCCTCTTCCTACTCTCTTCCCACTCACTCACATCCTCCTCTTCTTCCTCCCACTCTTGACTATTTGCCTCCTTCCTTCACAACCTGGTACCCCTTCACCTTTGTCCCACCTTCCCTCTGTCCCATCTCTTTCTTCCCGACCCTACGCCATCACTACTTTCCTCATCTCTACCCCTCTCCCTCCTCCTTGAACCCTCCATCATACACTGTTTCTCCCTCCCTCTCTCACCCTTCCCCTCTTTCCTCATTCATTCATTCTACTTCCTCTCCTGTTTTACCCCAGTACACCCTGCCCCACCCTACCCTTCTTCCACCCCATCATTGTTGTTTACTTTCTCCCCACCTGTCCTTCCCTTTTCCCCAATTTCTGACAGTATTTCTACCTCACATTTCCTTCCCATCTCTCCTCCCCTCCACATGATTTCCCCTTGTACTTTTGTTGCCACTAGCACTTTATGACAAGAGGCCTGATTCCAAGCCGGCTTATGCTGGCACAAGCTGATTTACCCCAAACCCCATGGTGTAAATCGCAACCTGCACCATGCCTTATGCTGGGTGCAATTCCAAAAGGCACCTTGTGCCATGCCGTATGCAGGCTGTGTCAAATGTGGGATATGCCACCCACTACACCGCAACCCACAACATGGCGCGAGGGTGTGTTACAGCAGCAACTGTGCCCTAGTCTAAAAGAGCGGTTGCTGTATCCCACTTACACTATTCTAGGAGCCGCACTAGTGCAGCAGAGTTAGAACATCCCGGAGATGCTCTAAGGGGCATTCGTCAGTGCCGTTCAACAGATGCCCACACCACAGCACCATGATAGGCATACCACTGTCCTCCCCGTGCCCCCAAACACATCCATGCCCCCCATACCACTAAATATCAGGGACTCTTGGGGTCTGATAATCATTGTCTCCCCCAAACAGTAGTGCCATCTGGCCAGCCCCCCTAATGCCCCCTGGTGCATACGGCAGTGTTCTGGGGTGGGGTGGGGGGCTCGAGCAGGCAGTTCACAGCAGACTGCAACTTGCAGCATGCAGGGCTATTGCTCCATGGCCCTGGTGCTTGCCTACGCCTGCTGCAAGACACAGGTTGTAGGTGCTGGGACCATGCCGCTCTTGGAATACAGCGAGGGTCCCCAGCGTGGTGGCAAATGTCGCAACTGGAATACTCCTGCGAGTTGCAACATTCATCTTGGAACTGGCCCCAAGTCTCTATTTTGACTGCCTCTTACCCCTTTTAGCCCTCTCCCCTTACCCTTGCCCACTATAAGATGTTAGCATTGATATTTTTTTGTTCAGTGTTTATATCTTCACTAAATGTAATTTACATTGTTTGCATCTGTTCCACCTTCATTGTTTTATTTAACAATTGTATCCAACACAGAACCTTTGTTAAAGAACCTCTGGTTTAAAAGTATTTTGTAATCCTAGAACTCAAAAAATAAAAAAATAAATAAATAGTACCTTGAGAACTTTCTCCTCTGTAAAAGGACTGGTGTCCACCTCCCTACCATTTATGCCCTTGTCCCTTATCTTTGGCTAGTCACCTATCCCTTCTTCAGTAAACACTGAACAAAATGATTTGTTCAATAGCTCTGCCTTCTTTTGGTCCTCCTCCTCCTCGCAAACCCCTTCTTCCCCTTTTATCCTTACTAGTCCGTCTTTGGTCTTCCTCTTCTCGCTTATATATCTAAGAAAGTTTTATCCCCTTCTTTTACTGATTGGGCACTATTCTCCTGTTTGTGCCTTTGCACATCAAACTGCCTTCATTGTCTTCCTTTGTTTCATCTGGTAGTTTTTCCTATCTTCCTCCTTCTGTGTCTTTTTGTACTTTCTAAATGCTAGTTTGTTTGCTTCTACTTTTTCTGCTAAGTTTTAGAGAACCATAGTGGTCTCTTTTTTCACTTGCTGTTAACCTGCTTGACACAGAGATTTGTTGCTGTTTCAATGTGCCCCTTTATTTTTGCCCATAGTTCCTCAGTTCCCTCCAGATCTTCTATCCCTGAGGCATTCTTCCATTTTCCTGAAATTGGCCCTTCTGAAGTCCAGGACCCTCATCTTAGTGTGTCTCAGTTCTGGCCCAGTCCTTATATTGAACCACACTGTAAGGTGGTCGTTGGACCCCGGGTTGTCACCCACCATGATGTCAGCAACACTGTTCTTGTTAGTCAGTAACCAGATCCAGTATTATGACCCCCACAAGAGGGCTTCTTAACTTGTTGTCTGAGGAATAACCCTTGCAGAGAGTCCAGGATGTCCCTACTTCTGACTGTTGCTGCAGCTGGTAGACTCCATCCATGTCTAATAGATTGAAGTCCCCATCAGCAGCACCTCCCCTTGCATGCCATCCTTGATAGCTTCCATTATGTTCTTATCCACCTCTCCCCCTCCCCCATGATGGAGGTCTGTAGAGCACTCCTATGTGAATAGTGGCCCCCTGACATGTTTCCAGGGTGACCCACAGTACCTCAGCTCCTCCCTGCTTTCCCTGTATTTCCATGGGCTTTTATTTTGTCCCAAGAGGTAGAGAGCCACTCATCCCCCTTTTTTTTACCTACCCTGTCTTTTCTGAACAGAGTATACCCTAGTATGATAACATCTCAATCCTGGTTTTCATGGCACTGGGACTTGATAATTGCAACCATATCCAGGTCTGCTTCAGCCATGGTGGCCTCTAGGTCCCCTGTCTTGTTGACTAGACTTTGATTATGTGTACACATGGCTCTTCAGATTGTGCTGTCATCCCTCATTTCCCATTCCCCCCCCTTGTTTCTTCTGCTATCTTTCTCATTATCACTCTGGACTTCTATGCCACAGATTCCTTTGTTACATGGCTCTTTTTGGGTTTCAATCCCTCAGGATTCCCCTTGCCGACCTTGTTTGTCTGTGAGGGGGCAGTTTATGTCTCCCTTTATATTTCTGCCACCTGCCCTTTGGCTAGTTTAAATGCTGGCCAATGTAGAATTTAATCCAATCACTGAGGACTGTGGTTTCCTCCTGGATGGATTCAAGCCATCACCCTGTACAGACCCTTATCCCTCAAGGTGGGGCCACAGTCCAGAATGAAGCCAAAACCCTCCTTTCTGCACCATTCCTTCAAACATGCATTGACTTTCCTGGTGTGAGATACTGTGCATGCCCTCATTATAGAGAGGTAACACTTCCTAGAAGGTTACGGATAATGCCACCCACGTAAGACCCCTCCCCAATACCCTGAACTACTCCTGAACTATTGCTGGCTCATCCCTAGCCAGGTCATTATCCTCAGATGGACAATATCATCTAGCTCTCCCTCCTTCCTATTGCCCTCAGTGATCCTTTGGATTTTCATTCCATCCCTGTGAGCCATGGCACAGTGAAGGCACTGAACATCCTCTCCTCATCCTTACCTGTCCCTCAATTTTATCCCTCCATATGGGAGTCCCCACCAAGATTCACTTCATCCTGCTCCTCTTGGGTCCTCTGCCCACCCTTTGGGGTCTACACTATGGAGGACCCCCACATCCATCCTGGACACTCCTGGGTACCTCTGTGGGATGTTCCTGCTCTGCCAGTGTAGTGTAGGAGTTTTGCAGTGGAACCAGGTGTGGAATGTGGCTATGCTCCACCACCCTAACCCTCTCCAAACTCACTATTGTCCAGCCACTCCTCCTTCTGGGCAAACTCTGGCATAGACTAAGTGATCCCTTGGTGGGGCAGAAGGTCCTCTGATCCCAAGCCAATGTGGCCATGAGTCTGGCAATCTCCTCCCTCAGCCCAGAGTGGTGCATGCAGATAGGGCAGAAATGCAGCCTCCAGGAAAGTCTCCCTGAAGACTGCCACCTCACAGTTACTGCACTGCACCACTCCACATCAACCTATCCTACCTGCTTTCCCTATTATTTCACCCTTTAAATTCCTTTTATTACCCTACCCTATATAGGGAGTTTGAATAACCTTTAGGTTTTTGTAAGTTTTGAACCTCTAGTGTAGCTTCGCCCTGTACAGGGTGTTACATATTTTTTCCTACTTGATTCCTTCTGACTGTAGACACCTGTTTACCCATTTTTACCTACTCACTGTTTGTGGGGGTGTAAGGCCACCTACTGTCTCTCCTGGCTGACTCCTTCCTTGCAGACTCCCCTATGTTGTCCTTTGCACTGTGGTCCTTCTCACAGAGTTCAGCAGCACAGACGTCTGCCTGAAGGATATTTCTTTATATATCAGGCAGTGCTGATTGGTTCACTTGAGGAGAGCCCCAATTGGCTGTTGCAAGTGATTTTTATATAGCAACCCAAACCAACCTGCAATCAGAAATGTGACTCATTCAACACCTCCTGCATTTATCACCTGACTGAGGCCTCATGCCAAACAACTCTCACCCAACCCCCAGACTACAGGGCAAGACACAGCTCTTCATTATAGCCCTTAAATGTGGGCTACTGTGGCTTGTCTCAGTTTAGCCTATAGACAATAATAAAGACACTATTTCAAGAAGTTTCCCCACAACTTGCCCCACCTACAGTATGTTGTCTCAAAAAGCATCTACAATTTTTGTTTGTGAACAAAACACACATACTCTGCTGAGTGAGCAAAATTCATGGCAGCCAGATTTTGAAAAATGACAGGTGTCATATTCATGAGGTGATATGAAAAATTACTATGTTGAAAATTTGGGATCGAATTATTTAAAATTAGCAAAGTTATTGTGTTGCAAAATTTCAACATATCCTCATAGCTTTGTTGTTTTGTAATATTTTACCCCAGATTTTCAACATAGACTTCTTATGACCCCACCTCATCAAAAGGGTGGAGAAAATATTCAAAACCTGCCTGAGAGGTTATTTTGTGTGGTGACAACATCATTCTCCACCACAGGTACAGAAACACATTTTGACCTGATTTTGAAATATGATAGTTTTCATGATTATAAGGTGATGTGAAAAAAAATCTCTGTTGAAAATTTAAGGTCAAAATATATAAAATTACAAAAATTATGAGCGTGCATTGCAAAATTTCAATGTCCACTCATAACTTTTCCATTTTTAAATATTCGGACCCCAATTTTAAGCATAGTCTTCTTATGACTCCACCCATGGGTGGTAAAAATGTTTAACTCTTGCCCAAAGATGATTTAACCAAGTGACCACAAAATGCCTTTGGGCCTGATTTGCATAATTCCACAACCGCTGGCCATGAGGTGAGGTGCAAAAGTCCATGTTGAAAATCTGGGATGAAAATATGCAAAATGTTTAAGTTATGCATCAAAGTTCAAACCCCCATTTGACCACACTTACCTTAGTTTCTCATATTGCAGTTGGGGGTTCCATCAGCGAGACGTGTCTTTAGTCAGAGACTGGATCTTTACACTGGGACCTGTTCAGGTGAGTGAGGGTGTGTTGAGATCTGAGTGTGTGTGTGTGTGTGTGTGTGTGTGGGACAAGTTTCTGTTTTACAGGTAAAAAATCACATAGGTACAGTTTTCTTTATTTCAGGATAATGTCTAACAATGGGATTGGGCACCCCGGTGTCAGACCACTGTACAGAAATGGGGTTGGTGACCTGGAGGTGGGGGTCCAGACAAGCATTACCAGGTGGACACCCGACTCTGCTGATGGGAGATAGATAGGTAGATCAGTAGATAGACTGGCAGACAGGCAGAGACAGACAGATGGATGGAGACAGACAGAAGAGGGCATTGGTGGCTCACTCCTCTCAATGCAGCCCACGATAGGACTCCAGTTGCAGCAGTAGAAGTTATCAGATTCTCACTATTCTCATACAGAAAACATGGGTGAACAGCTCCTCTCACTAAGCTTTGCACTCTGGTTTTGTGAGCCTAGTAAATTCTTTTTTTAGAAATGTTTTAAAAACTCAAACACAAGGATCTAGCTGAACAGGTCCTTGCTAGGTTCAGGTGTTTGTTTTTTAAAAATGACACCATTTTATGTATTGTCCATATTTTTATGGCTACATGAGCAGAGCTCCACAGCCATATTGCTATCATTGTATCTCTTCAAGTACTGTGGAAGCACATGACCGGCCAACACTCAATGTGCTTCCACAGTGCAGAGGGCTTCCATGTCCTGTGTGTGTGTTTCTATGGTCCTTCCCCTGATGGCCATAGAAACACATCCCCTCATGGGGCACTACTTTTTGTCCTGCAATTGGAATTCCAGCACTAGCAGTAACTTTTAATGTAAGTATTATCCTCTGTCTAGAGTGGATGCATACCTCACTGAGTTGCTCAGAGAAAGGCAGAGGCAAGCTGAAAAGATAATTTTAAATACCAGAGTTTAAGATTTGCAGATTGCACTCATAATCCTGACAGCAGCACAGTTAGGAAAAGTTACTTTACACTGTCCTTTATTGCATGGAGGGATCGGAGGATGCTAAACTAATCCAAACAGCACAGTGCTAGTGTGGCACAAGTTTTTTTACCCTTCTTACTCCTCATTGATGTATTTCTCGTCGATCAAAGCATTTACTAAATGACTGACTCTCCTAAATTACTGACTCTCCCTGGGGTCTGACACATCGACTTTTTAATTTTCTTTGTGTCAATGCCATTTCATTTTCATTCTAGTTTATTGTGCTGCTATTTTCAACTGTTTCCTGTGGATATGTTTGCCACTACTATAACTTTGCAATTGGCAGTTATCAGACGTATGGATTGTATATGACTGTCTGTGTTGCTGCCGAATGGAACTCTTTTTTAATAATTAGGCACCTAGCATTGTTTGCCTGTGGGTCTGCTGGCAGCAGCCAACTGGTCACATTGCTTGCCTCTCTCACACTGTTAGACATACAGGTGCAACATGGAGGGAGAGAGATCGTCTGGGGAGCATGAAATGGAGAGGATGTAGAGTGGCAGAGCTGTGACCCATGACTAGTATCCAGCAGGCTTTCTAAGCCACAGCAGGGCTGTCATTAACTCAGGGCCAGAGAGGCCAGTGCCCAGGTGTCTTGTAAATGGCCCCAAGTGCCAGCTCAGCTGAGTGAGCTTTTACCTTTTTTTTCATGCTGCAGAGATGACTTTGGCTGGCCCGTGGCTTCCTCCACTCTGTCCCGGGTTTCCACCGTAGCAGCAAGAGCACTGCTCAATTTGCAACAACACACCCCCTGCTGTTCTGGCCCACCACTGATCCACCCACATACCCATCTACCCCCAGCTGATCAAAGTCAGTTATTGATTTATTCCCATTGTTTAACCAGGTGAAGACACACTAAGCTGAAAGCTTGTTTACAGGTGCAACCTGGGAGCACAGGGAGTTGTGAATTGTTTATTGTCACACAGTATGCAGGTGGGGTTGTGAGATTCAAACCCAGGTCTCCAGATTTGCAGCTCAGAGCCTTAAATCACTGCACTATACTGCCTCTGATGACAGAGTGAGTAACAGACTGTCATGTCATCATCAATGACTTTGATTGACAGATCATTCAGACTTGTCTGCTGCGCTGCAGATCTACCTCCAGCTTGAAGCTCTGCCTCCAGTCCTCCTCTGTGTGTTGCTGCTACAGTCACAGTTGGGCTGAGGCACTGTACACTATACAGATTTACAACAGTGCTTCTTGCTAGTCAGGGCTCCGGTCCCAGTCCCAGGTGAGAAGTCAGCTCTGATTGAGCTCTGCAGACTGCTCCCCAGTCCTCCAAATATAGCAGCAACTATGTACAGCAGCGCTGATTGTTGTGAACATTTTAAACCATTTTGAATTAAATTGTTGCACTGTAACTTTGTGGAGTGTCTGCTTTTTGGATAAGAACATTTCAATTTAAATGTCATTAGCACTCCTCAATGTGCATGTTTCATCAGTGATTGACAAATTTTAATCATGATGAGAAATGCACAAAGTGAAAACGTTGTTTGCCAGATAGAAATTATTATGATCATGAAGGCTGGATGAAATTAATTGTATATTAAACACAATATATATTTTATTTAAGGCTTATATTTTTCATTCATGAATGCGTGATTCACTGGACAAGGGGTGGTCCCTTTGTAATGTTTGTTGTCGGTGGCAGCCAATAGTGATTTTCAGTTTCAAATCATAATTACCTCTGTTTTTTATAAATTGTCCTGGAATCTGTAGTTGTGAAATTTTTATGGATATTTTAGTTTTGGTTGGTTTGTGCACTGTTGTTGCCCACACAGTTTTAATCCTTAAATATGCTTCCCAAATGCACCAATTTTAGTTCATTGCAATTTCACACAAGCAGTGCTTGTAAAAATGATTATTCAATGTGTAATAGGGATAAAAAATGTGTCCCAATATTGCAGGCAAAACTTTATTTTGGTCTAAAACATAGTATGTTTGTGTAACTAATATTAATCTATGAAGCTAAATCATATAACTTGTGAAGTTACAAGTTTAACTGATCCACAACTTGTAATGTTCAAGTATTTTTTTAATATCTGTACTAATCATGTGAGTAATAGAAAACAGGTGTCTTAAGTGTCTGCACAGACAGAAATACAGGGATAGTGTTCAAGTTACCCTTTTCACTATTATTATCAGGAGGACAGGACAGACTAAAAAGCTTGTGTGCACATTCTTAAAGTGTAAGTCTATTTCTTCCTTCTAGATCTTAATAACTGGTAATGACTACTATTGCTATCCTTATATAGTAGTATAATTTACACTATCAATACATTTGAGCTAAGTAAGGATTAGGTCATGCAAGAACTAAAAAGAGCATTGCCTTGTAAGATGATGTTTATATTTGTCTGTACTAATAATACACAACCATAGTACTGTCTTCCACTATATAAGCAAGCCACTATACACTGTTAGTTTGAAGAATTAAGAATTAAGAATGAAGAATGAAGGATGTACCACTTGTAATCTCTTGCTGTGATTATTATTTATAATCATTAAAATTCTTCCGCCATCAGCACCATCTCCGTGCATCTCCTTTCTAAGTATCAGTAATAGATAATTTACTAATGGTAATTTTTTCACAACTCTACACAATGGTAAAACTTTACTGTGTTTATGTCAGTTCACATGTTAAATGCTTATTGAAAAAAAAACAAGATTCTGAGATGAAATCATGCTTGTAAATTACACTAGACATACCTTTGCCCATTTGGGACTTTCCTCACTGTCGTTTGTTCAGCTGTTCATTAGTTGTCTAAAAATAAACATAACTGCAGCAATTACTGCACATTTCCACATTTTTAGTGCTTAATCTGTATTCAAATAATTTATTACATATCCCAGTGGTTGAATCTTGGGATCAAGCATTTTTGCATTCTTTGGCAGTGTGAGACATTGTAATGCTCCAGTCTCTAAAAAATGTCCATGTTTGTGCACTTAAGAACATTAATTACTGTATTGCTGAACAGTACAGATAAATACTAAAACAGTCCAGACATGTTTAATATGATGGAACTTTTTTCCTATATACAGTATACCTGCAGCTCATGTTTCTGTTTTTGAATGCATATTATTATTAAAATAGAATGAGCTGCACTTTTAGGGAATGATGTCTTAACTTTATGTACTGATTTTCCAAACTGCATGTGATGGTGAGGGACTAGCTGGGTGACATGTATAGTCTCTAACCCCTCCAAACACACACACAAATACACATGCACAGTTGTGTGATTCATGTGTTGTGATCATCTATGCTGTGTGAAGTCTTCAGTTGCACATAGAAATAGCATTTGTCCCATTCAGACATTTACCTTTGTGCTGTGCACACAATATCACCATATGGTCTGTTGTGCATGGCTGGCTCAGTAAGCAATGCTCGGACTGTGTGTTCTGATTGAGCACAGTAAAGTTATGTGCTACCTTGGAGCACAATGTATTAATGATTATTATACTTGTGCCAGCCAAACACAATCTAATGTGCAGTGATATTGCAATGCGCACTTCAGATTCTGAATATGGAGACAAATGTTCTGTTTCCACATGCAGGTGAATGAAGTTCATTTCCCCACCAACAGAGTAAAGGTCCATCTTCCCATACGATGCACAGGGGAAATGCCAGACCTCACCCAACTACTAACACACCGAAAGCTGGCCAATGGAAAATCATGTACACAAATGCTCGCAGTCTGGGAAACAAGATTCCAGACCTGCAGGCAATAATGACAGAGGCTAAATTGGACATAGTAGCAATTAACAAGATGTGGTTTACCAGTAACCACACTTGGGAGACTTCAGTACCTGGCTATGTACTATTCAGAAGAGACTGAGGTGTAAAAGGGGTGGAGTGGTCCTGTATGTTAATGAAAATATCAAAGCTACAGAAATTCAGAATACACATAAGGAGCCAGAAGAATATGGGTCACCCTGGAAACAGAAAACGGGACAGTTATATGAACTGGGGTTGTCTACAAGCCCCCAGATCAGGGGGGAGGACATAGACACATTACTGTTAGAAGATATACAAAACATGAAAGCTAAAGGGAGGTTCTGATAATGGGAGACTTCAACATGCCAGATACAGATTGATCGATACCAGCAGGAACATCTGCCAGAACTAGACATATAGTGGATTCCTGCAGGGGAAAGGCCTCAAGCAACTGGTTCAACAACCCACAAGAGACAGGGATATCCTAGATCTAGTACTGACTAACAGGGAAAGGATCACAGATCTCCAGGTAGAAGGTCACCTGGGGGCCAGTGGTCATCACATGGTATGGTTCAATTTGGCCACTACAACTAAATCATCCCATTCCAAGGCAAAAATATGGGACTTCAGAGGAGCTGACTTTGATAAGATGGCCAACAGAGTTAAGCTAGCCCTGGCTAAAAGAAATACAGGTGAGGGGGTACAGGCAAAGTGGGCAAGCATTAAGGATGCAATACTTGAGCAACATCCCATTGTGTTAGCGAGAAAGGGAAGTGCAAAAGAAGAAGGAAACCACTTTGTTTCTCAAAAACAGTAGCAGAAAAGGTGAGAGTCAAAAGGCCATCAAGAAATATAAGGGAACACAGCAGGATGAAGATAGGAGGATACCAAACTTCCCTAAGGGAAGCAGGGAAGGCAGGCAAAGGCCCAAACTGAGGGAGCACTAGCACAAACAGTAAAAGAAGGTGACAAGACTTTCTATAGATACATTACTGAAAGGAGAAAGTCCAGAGGGGTATTGCTAAGATCAAAGGAGATAAGGTGTGTATGAGGAGAGAGGACCATGTAAAGCATCTATCCTAAATAGGTACTTCTGCTCAGTATTTACTGATAAGAGGTAGAGCAAGACCCACAGCTCAGCACCATGGACACGGGGAGGGAGGTGAGCACTAGTCCTTTCACAAAAGAAAGGGTCCTACAAAAGCTCGATAAGCTCAGGATGGACAAGGCAATGGGACCTAATGGCATACATCCCAGGGTACTAAAGGAGCTAAGGGTGGAACTAGCAGAGCCCTTATCAGAACTGTTTAGTGAGTCTCTGAGCACAGGAGAGGTCCCAGAAAACTGGAGAAGGGCTAATGTAATCCCGCTCCACAAAAGGGGTAGCAGGAAGGAGACAGGGAACTACAGACCAGTCAGTCTTACCTCAGTAGTGGGCAAGATTATGGAGGCACTCCTTAAGGAAAGGATAGTGCAACACCTGGAATCCATAGGACACAGGATCCAAGACAGCATGGGTTTACAAGGAAGGTCCTGTCAAACTAATCTCATAGATTTCTTTGACTGGATAAGAAGTGTGGTGGACCAAGGGGAGCAGTTGATGTCACCTACCCTGACTTCAGCAAAGCTTGATACTGTTCCACATAGAAAATTGATTAATAAGCTGGTAGGCTCAGGGTGGGTCTGAAGTTGGTCAACTGGGTGGTGAACTGGTTGATGGGCAGAAAACAGAGAGTGGTGGTAAATGGTATACAGTCAGAAGAGATGCAAGTCATAAGTGGGGTACCTCAGGGATCAGTCCTGGGGCCAGTCCTCTTCAACATCTTCATCAGTGACATTGCAGATGGACTGGAGGGTAAGGTTTGTCTGTTTGCAGATGACACCAAGATCTGCAACAGAGTAGATGATCCAGATGGGGTGGGCAGAATGAGAAGAGATCTGGATAAACCAGCAAAATGGTTGGAAGAGTAGCAACTGGGGTTTAATGCAAAGAAGTGCAAGATCATGCACATAGGGAAGAGAAACCTTGAAGCCACCTATAGGCTGGGAGGGGAGTTGCTGACAGTCACAAGGGAAGAAAGAGACTTGGGCATCATCATCACCGATGACCTGAAATCATCCAAGCAGACCACTAAAGCAGCAGGTAAGGCTAGGAGATGTTAGGGTGTATTAGTAGGGGTATCACAAGTCAGAAGAGGAGGTAATAATCCTCTTTACCAGACACTCGGTTAGGCTCCATCTGGGGTACTGCATGCAGTACTGGGGCCACACCTTCACAAGGACATGAACCAAATTGAGGCAGTCCAGAGAAGGGCAACCAAAATGGTGCAGGAACTGCATCAGAAAACATATGAGGACAGTTTAATGGAGTTCAATATGTATACCCTAGAGCAAAGGAGGAAAAGAGGTGATATGATCGAAACATTGAAACACCTTAAGGGCATTAACAAGGTGAAAGAGTCTAACGTTTCAATATAAGAAAAATAGCAGGACAAGAGGACACATCATGAGATTAGAGGGAGGCCGATTAAGGAGTAATGTGAGGAAGTTCTTTTTCACAGAAAGGGTGGTGGATGCATGGAACGGCCTGTCTCAGGAAGTGGTGGATATGAATACAGTGCAGGGCTTCAAACAGGCATGGGATAGGCATAAGGGAGCAATACAGATGAGTATGAATAGATAGGCCATTGACAGAGCAAAGGCCGATGGCACATTTATAAGGTAGAAAAAGAATGGCAGACTGGATGGGCCTTACGTCCTTATCTGCCGTCACCTTCTATGTTTCTATGTGTGTCACGAATACTAGAAACTAGGCATATTATATTCCATATGCCATGCAATGCACTATTGTCATTCACATGTATTATGTACACAATAAGACAGGACGGTGTGTTGGTTGTCTAAATTTCATGCTCACCCAGGTGCATAATAAGGAATATGTTGCTCATGCTGTTTCCCTTTGCCACCTTGAAGTGCATTAACAAACTACAACTACCCCTCTCATGGTGTAATGCACTTATAAAGTGCAGGCCCAAATTGTATGCTACCTCCAGCACAAATACTGTCTCTGCTGCCTCCCGAAGCCTTGCCCATTTGGTCGGCTCTAACTAAGCCTCCGCCTGTGCTGCTCAGCTGGTCTGCCTGAAAGAAAACTCCTCTGCTCTACAAAGTGCAGGCCCAAATTGGGTGCTGCCTCCAGCATGAATACTGTCTCTGCTGCCTCCCGAAGTCTTGCCCAACTGGTCAGCTCTAACTAAGTCTCCACCTGTGCTGCTCAGCTGGTCTGCATGGAAGAAAGCTCCTCTACCCCTGCAAAGGTACGACAGGACTCAGCCATCAGGTTAAATTTTTAGCATTCCATAGCCACATCCTGATTGGACACTGCCCTCTGTTGGTGCATCTCAGTGGCCTTTCCCCTGGCTAATTCTTCTTGATGACACAATTGCTCCTTATACTTAAAATTACTGTTTTCTGTTTTTTTGTTTTGGCTAGTTTTCCATTAGCAGGTTATACAGATCTGCCACTAGAGGGATCTTGTTCTTTCATATAAAAAAGTCTACCCTCTTAAAGTCACAGTTGCTTTACTTACTATATACCTTCATTGTACTGCCTCCCTGCTAAATCCTATTTTGCCGAAATTTTCTCTTTTAACTACCGCTCTCTGCCTGTTTCTTTTTTTCTTTTCTTTTGCCCTACACCAGCTATGAGTTCCCTCCCCCACCTGCTCCTTCCCCTTCTCTCCCTCCTTGTCCTTCCTCCCTTGTTCTCTCTCCCAGGCCCCTGCCACCCCCACCCTGTACCCACTATCTACTTAATCAATACCAGCAGCACCTTGGGAACGCTCCACTTCTCGACCAGTTCTCCTCATGGGCCTCCACTTGGAAATATCTGGCTGCTTCTTAACACCACTAAGATTGGTCTTAATGCTTGTCTATCCCTGCTGTACCACATTGCTTATCATTGGGGCTGTCATATGGACTCTACCTACTGCCCATATGCTAAAAGGAAACACAAATTATCACTACTGGACCTGCGTCTCTGTTCAATGAAGCTCCTCCTACTTCTCCTACTGATCTCGGGCAACGTCCATCCGAACCCTGGCCCAGGCTGTTCAAACTTTCTGAAAATGGCAGGAGCCCTCACCATTGCAACCATAAACATCTGCAGCCTGTTACCAAAGCTTGATGTACTCCAAGCCTTTATCAGCCAACATAATCCTGATATCCTTGCTGTAGTTGAAACATAGCTGACACCAAAAGTTCCTGATCTGACAATTACCTTACAGGGCTACAATGTTTCAGACTGGACCATTATGTCTAAAAGGGAGGGTCTGAGCCATCTACATTAAGGATAATCTCCTGGGACACCTTGTTCCATCCCCGTCCCTGCCTCCTCGGCCCAGCTTCTACCCATTAAAATTCTAGGTCCCACTCAAAAGCCTTCACCATGGTCTCTATATATTCCACCTGAAGATCAAGATCTTGGCATCAAAGAAGTTCTTAACTTCATCAGCTCCCAACCTCCTGGCTCTGAACACATTCTGCTTGGTGATTTCAATATAAACTGTCTCTCATCTGATGTCTACACTCATAAGGATGCCCTTGCAGCTGCCAACCTCTCACAATTGGTCACCACATCAACTCAGATAAATTACAAAACTGGCACCAGTACCCTGCTGGACTGGGTTCTCACTAATCACCCTACCAGGATTGCTCATACCTCCATTCTCCCAGACTCTCTCAGTGACCACTCCCCGGTTATGTGAATGGTCTAATAAATTTCTAAAGCCACCCCCTATAATCATTACCAGCAGAGTCCTCCCCTGTGGTTAACTTACCCATCTCAAACAGTACCTATCCTTGCAAGACTGGCTGCCCATCTACAAAGCGATGGATGTTAACCTAGCCCTTGGCTACTTCATCACTGCCTTCAATAAGGCCTGTGACCTCTTCGCTCCTTCAAAAAAACAGAAAACAAAAGCCCTCTGTAACCCTTGGATAACTGCAGAGCTCCTTTCCCAGCAGAAATCTAGGGACCACCTGTGGTCAGTGGCTAAGCCATAGGCAAACAATCTGACATCCAAAAATACAACATGACCGTAATGCCTGCACACACATCCATTCATCTCATGAAAAGCTCATATTATAAGGATGTCCTCACCAACACCTGGGGAAATGGTCGTGCTTTCTGGGACAATATCAAGGACATTTCTGGGAAACAATCAAAGTCCCTCTGGCCATGTTTATTGTTGAAGGGTCCACTACCCTTGATCCCATGGTCATTGCAAATACCTTTAACATGGCTTTACTGACCTCAGTACTGTTCCTACCACCTGATGTCTTCACAGTCAGTCACACCCTCTAACACACCCTGCACTCTGTCAAACCACCCTCATTTTTACTTCAGGGAGATTAAGATGAATGAAGCTCGCCTCCACATCGCCTCAGCCATCTCCACTTCCAGAATCAGCAGGACACCCTGGACCTTAAGCTGCTATCACTTACACTTGACAAGGTCCTCAGTCCCCTAACTAAAATTCTTAACCTCTCTCTCACACCAGTACATTCCTGAAGTATGGAAAACTGCCACTGTGACCCCAGTCCACAAAAGTGGGGACAAGACTTGCCACTCTAACTACCGCCCACCACTATCCAAGGCCCTAGAGCATATTGTTGTGGACCAGCTCACTGATTATTTGGACAAATATAATATTCTGTGCACACAACAGCACGGTTTTAGAAAAGGGCATAGTACCACCACTGCCCTGCTTGAATTTACCGTGCACTGCATAGTTCCTTGATAAAGGTCTTCTTACTGGGCTGTCTTCATCGACCTCTCAAAGGCATTTGACATGGTCCATTATCGGCTGCTGTATGACCAACTACTCTTGCTGGCCTCGACTGGACTCAGCCTGCTGGTTCAGAAGCTACCTTGACAACCACTCTCAAAGATTAAAAATTGCCAATGTTATTTCAGACACCTTGCCTGTCCGCCCGAGTCCCTCAGGGTCCATACTGGGACCTCCTTTTCAGCCTCTTTTAAACTCCCTACCACAATCCTGCTCAGAACAAATCATCCTGTATGCTGATGATGCTGTTGTATTTCTACACACAAAGACCTTTCACCACTATAACACAGCCTCCAACTCGGATTCAGTGCTGTTGAAACATGGTTCTCCAATCATAAACTAGTCCTCAATCACAAGAAAACCAAGTCATTGCTATTCTGCAGTTCACATAACTGTTACAAGCAACACCCCCTTGCCATCTCCACCAAGCAGGAGACTATCCTTGAACAAGTTTACTCATTCAAATACCTAGGGATTCTGCTTGACCCCAATCTCTCCTATACGGCTCACATTGACAGTGTGGCTAAAGCTGCCAACACACACCTTGGATTACTCTAGGAACAGGCAGCACCTCACCCCAGAGGCCCTGAAGATTGCCGCCCAGAGCTCTGTGGTGTCAATTATTGATTATGGCCTCATTATCTATGGCTCCGCCACGACGCCCTCCTACATATAATAACTGCACTTAACAAAGCATGCCGACTGACAATTGCTGCCCACCACTCACCCACACCTGTGCCCTTTAGAACAATCTGATGGCTCCAACTTCCAACCGTATAAGTATCTCACATGTGCTATGGCGGGAAAATCAACCTTGGCCTCACACCCCTGATGTTACTGCCTTGTTACATCAAAACACCAACCAACAGAACACCAAGAGCTCGACAACCCAGATTCTACAAGTCCTCGCTGTCGAACTATGCATGGCCAACGCTCCTTCACCTATAGGACTCCTCTATGGATGAATGGTCTCAGCCACACCATCTCCTCTGCCTCAACACTAGGTCTGTTCAAAACTAGGCTCCGGGCCCATCTCATTGCCTCTAGCTCCTGTGACTGCCTCTCCTAGATGATGACCTACACAGCTTTAAACCTAACTTATATACTGCTTAACCCCAGGCCCCGCCTAGTCCCCATTCCCCCAGCTTCTGAGGCACCACTTCAAATCTCAGGTCTTCATACCACCTCATTAGTCTCTCCTTTCCCCATTATAGCACTTATCCCCCCACCAAACCCCTTTTTCTCTTATATCACTCCTTCCCATTTATTTTTCGACAAATGCCTCTGGCTGCATCTTTCATCTCCCTCTCCTATCATCCCTGTTTCTCTCTGCACACCGTGGTGCCTGACCCTACCCATTCCTTGTGGGCACATGCTGTCCCTAGCTGTGTTCACCATTTTACTATAGCTGCCTCTGTTAACTACCACACTTCTCCTCCTCTCTACACTTTATTCTTCCTATAATTGACCCTCTCAATAGCACTGTTGTACATGAATTGTTTACTGTTATTTCACTGTTGCTTCCTTGTTGTTTGTTATTTCTGATGTGCAACCTTTGTAAAAGAGCCTTGGCTCAAAGGTACTTGTAATCCTAAATAAATAAATAAAATAAAAAAAATAATGGGCCACATGTTAACCAAAAAATAAAAAGCAAAAATTAGAGTCCAGTTTTAAGTTTGAAATGTTTTACTACATTTATTTTCAATATTTTAAAATTAAGATGGGAAAAAAGTAATGAACTAATTACTAAGATGGGAAATAGCACAAAGGTGACCACCTGGTGCCATGCCACTTTCTGTCCTTGGACCGTCCCCATAATGATCCCATCACATCGGCTCTAAGGATATGAAAAAGGCACCCCCAATCATAGGTATATACTGTAGTTGATGATTGTTATGATCTGTATGCCATAACAGTTTTGAAGTCTGCTGAGTTATGTGTAAGTATGATGCAGTTGTCATTGGTATATATCACTTGTCCCTCCTTGGCTATGTTTTGTGTTACAGTACTTTGTTGGCCACTATTATGCATTCTAGACAATAACCAATCAAAAAAAAAAAATAACACTGGTTGCAAAAGCACTTCCCACCATGCCCAGCTGTCTCCTTGATCCCCGTGTCACCTCACATGCCACTTCTGCCTATAGCAGCCTGGTGTCAGACCCCGTCCCCCTTTGCCACAGAGTATGGCACTGATGTACATCACTTAGATTACCTCCTGGCTGGTCTAAGTGGAGCCCCTTGCTGTATCCACTGTGGGGCATGCAAAATCACAAAAAAGGGGGTGTTACAGTGAACCTTTTCTCATGCATGTGCAGTGATTATCTGTCACTGCACAAGTACAGCATCAGCCATGGTGCCACTGTAAAGCAGCCATGTTGGCTCTGACCGGAGTTTGTTTATTTAGAGGGAAAAAGAAACAATATAGTGACTCTAATGGTTAAAAAAAATGTTTCGAGCTGCTGCAAGAAGCAAGTGGTGAAAAACGAAAAACAGTTTTGCGACACAGACTTTTTATTGTAATATCAGAATGTTATCCCAAGAACCCTACTGAGCATGCTAAAAAAAAAAACACGAAACTGTAAGGCTTTATAACTCTGGAACCTCATAATATTTTTTCACAAAATCTTTCAGAGACATTATGTTAGGACATCATGCCTGTACCTTGAAAGTTTGGGGAAACAATCCATTCCATGTAGGCTGTATGTGAGAAGGAAAGAAAAAAATTAGAATCTACAGAAAAAAAATGTGGATCTCAGAAATCACACACGCTGCCAACTCAAAACTTTCCACATATTTAGATCTTGCCCCCTTGATAACAGATGCAAAATATCAGATGTTTCTGGCAAACTCTGCCAATGCTATTAAGGTGCAAAGCTAGGGTTCAACACTGAACATCCTACTCAACTGTAACTATAGGGTGCTACTGTGCCCCGTAATAAACCACTACTATACTTAAGCAATATACTACAAGAGGGTGGGTGATGCCAGGATTTATCTCACATTCTGGTGTGTTGTTCGGTCATGAGGCACAGCCGAATGACCAACAACACACCAGAAGTGGGTAAATCCTGGCATCACCCACATCCTAGAGTGGTATATTGTGATTATACATTGTCCCTTATTAAGTAAAAAAATGCAGTTCTTGTTTGTAATTTATATTATTTTATTTGAATTTACTGCTGCACATAAAAAATAGTTCTCTGTCGGTAGGTTGCGCTAATGTGTTTCCGGGATCTCAATGTGTTTAGTGGTTCCGGCTTTTGTGTGGGTTTTGCAGTCAGGAAAATGGTATGGTTTCAGTCTGGATATGGTTTGCTTTTTTGCTGTATTTATTTGGGACATTTATTACTGGATTAGGTATGTACTGAGGTGACAGTGTGGTGGGGAGTGAGAAATAGAACTTGTAGCAGTAAATGTGTGCGCTCGGTAAGGTGGGTGTTGCACCCGAGTTCTCTCTCACAGAAGAAAAGAAAAAAGTTTGTTTTGAAATATAAAACCATATTGGGGGTTTTAGAGCTGTTTTTGGACTGGTGTGGTAATTTCCTGCATTGCTCCTGCGTGTGTGGCCACGAGTAAATGTGGTAGGTTTTATGTTAGATGCAGGGGGTTGGAGTCAGCTTTACCGGGAGGGTTGGAGGGATTTGGTTCCTAATGCAGCTGAGTGGTGACTGGTACTTTTTTTTGTGGGGTACTATCAGGATTTACACATTGTAAATCCTGATAGCTAGTGAATCAGAAGCCAGAATTTAACTTGCCCTTTGTATAATATTACTTAATACTGAACTCCATTAAGTGGTTACTAGATATAGGTTAGATCAGACACAAGAAGGCATTGGCCCATTTAGAGTGTCTTCCACTGCTCAGTGGGTGTATGTGGTAGATGACCTCTTATCCATCCAAGGTGAGCATCCAATCATTGTTGGAAATGGGAACAGTTCTCTGCCTCCACTCTCTTGAGGCAAGTTATTCCATAACTTGGATGTCCCAATGGTAAAATAATTTTTCCTTCTTCTTGTGTTTGCTCTTGGAATTGCCAGTTATTTATTATGACACCCTAAGTAAATGCCGCTATGGATAAATTTGAGGTTACATTTTATCATCAGAGTCAGGTGGACATTACCATAATTTTTAATTAACTTTTGTTTTAATTACTCACTCACTGCTGGTCACACAGTATAGTAGGTTCTTATTTCTGCAAAGTTACCATGACTGAGCTGAACTACTGCAAGACTTAAAGAGCAACTGACACCACTCTGGCCAAAAGTACTACACTGCAGAATTAGAATAAGCATACTCCCAGTAAATCTCATACCAAAAACTAGATTTCTACATTATTTCATTTTAAAGTTATGAGCTATTTTGTAACCCTGATTTCGCTACCTGTTCAAAAAAGCCAAAGTTGTATCGATTATGTGCAATGGTTTTCACAAATAAAAATGTAAAAGGCACCCCCAAACAAAATGTCAGCTTTGTTACAAAACCTGAAACACACATAAATTTAAATCAATGTTTATTAAATGGTGCTGCCTGTTTTAGTTGTGAAAACCATTGCACGTGATCTTTAGAATTTTGGAGACAAAGGTCCTATAAGCTTGCTGACAGTGAATACTAGACTGTCAGTTCCTGAGTTGACATCAGCAGCAGTTCTTCACTGACACAGGCTTTTTTGAACGGGTAGTAAAATCAGGGTGACAAAATAGCTCAGTTCTTTAAAATGAAGTAATGTTGGAATCTAATTTTTGATATGAAAATTACTGGGGGTACGCTTATTCTAATCCTGCAATGTAGCAGAAGTGTTGTCAGTTGCTCTTTAAATAATAATTGTTTTGAAATTCAGTTATTATATATGAAAGCCATAACACTCAACAAGGTGGTTGGAAAGGCTTAAATACATGGGTGTTTTAGTGTGTTGTAAGGCATAAGGTAAAGCTGAGTACCTTCAACTACCAAAAAAGTCCATATATTTTGTAGGACCGGACACCTTTGAGGGTGTTATTGCTCTTACAAAAAAACCCTAACTGATTATAAATAATGAATACTATGCTGCAAAAGCTGAACTGTTTGCTTATCCTTAGGCAATCAGATAGCTGCAATTTCTTATTTGTTTTACTCTGTAAAATAGGAAAATAACATGCATTATATATTTTGTGCCGTCAGCTTGTTCTAGTGGCTCACACAAAATAAAATTTGCATACTGTCGGTTTATACCCCTACATGTATTCTCTTAATACTAACATACTAACATATTAATTGCCAGCAGATTAGGCCTATGGTCTATTGAGTCTGCTCAAACCTCAGATCTCTAGTTGGGTACCGAGCCCCCCTTGTGTTCCAGAAACCCCTATCATCCTTCCCCACCCCTGGGCAAGACCATCATCTGATACATCTGCTTTCTGTGTCTGTTCCACCCTCTCTTGAAGACCTCCACTGTGGATCTCTGAACCAGCTTGCCAGGCAGCACGTTCCAAGGATCCACCACCCTCTCAGTGAAAAATCTCCTCCTCTTTTCCCCCCTCACCCTTCCACCTTCCAACTTCAAACCATGCCCTCCGGTGATACCTCCCTGCTTTAGTCTAAAGATCCCTCCGTGTTTACCTCTATTTATTCCCTTGAGGTACTTGAAGACCTCAATCATGTCCCCCTGTTCTCTCTCTCCTCCAATGAAAACAGGCAGAGCTCCTCAACTCTGTTCCCATATGTCAAATCCTCTAGTCCTCGTATCATTTTAGTTGCCTCCTCTGTACCTTCTCCAGGAGCTATGTCCCTCTTCAAGTGTGGTCTCCAGTACTGTACACAGTACTCAAGGTGTGGTCTAACCAATCCATTGTACAGCTGCAGAATCTCTTCCTTGCTTCTAGAGGTGATCCCTTACGATGCATCCCAACATCCTGTTTGCTTTGCTAGCTGCCTGCTGCACTGCTCGGAGCTATTCATATATGCATCCACCATGACCCTAGGTCTTTTCCCTGCTGAGGCCTCCAGTGCCTCCCTTCCCAGGGGTGTACCTGTGTTTAGGGTTTCTCCAGCCAATATGTAACAACTTGCACTTGGTGATATTGAAATTTAATTTCCATGTGTGAGCCCACCTTTCCATGGTGTCCAGGTCCCATTGCAGGGTCAACGTCCCATCTTCCCCCTCAACTACTGCTCCCATCTTGGAGTCATCAGCAAAGAGACTCATTTCACACCCTATACCCTCCCTGATGTCCGAAATGTATGCATTAAACAGGATTAGACCCAGGACCGAGCCCTGCTGTACCCCACTACCGACCTCTTTAGGGTTCGAGAGCTCCCCATCGACCACTACTCTCTGAGTGCATCCAGTTAGCCAGTTTTTAATACATCTGACCATCAAAGGGCCTACTTCCAACCCCGTCAGTTTCTTCACCAGACCATTGTGGGGGACAGAGTCGAATGCCTTGCTGAAGTCCAAGAATAATACATCCACAGGCTTTCCCCTGTCCAGTTCTAATGTTACCCAATCGTAGAACTCCACAAGATTGGTTTGATAAGATCTACCCGGCACAAACCCATGTTGCCGACTATCCAGACCTTCCACCTCCTCCAAGTACACCCACAATGGTTCCTTTAGTATACTCTCCATTACTTTTCCCACCACCACAAGGTCAAACTGATGGGTCTATAGTTACCTGGTACTTCCCTCAACCCCCTTTTATGGATTGGCACCACATGTGCCTCTTGCCAATCCCTAGGTACCCTCCCTGTCTCAAGCGACCTGTTGAAGAGCTCTGCCAGGGTTGCAGCCAGTATGTCCGCCAATTGCCATAGTATTCTCGGATGAATGCCATCTGGCCCAGGAGATTTATCTTTCTTTAGGCCTTTAATGGCTAACCACACCCTTTCGGTGGAGATAGCATCATCCATCCCCTCCACCTTACTGGCCTTTTTATCCTTATCCTGATATGACACCCCTGGGGTACCTCTCCCCTCCTCTTGCTCCATTTCTGCTGCTCCCCTGATCTCACTCACTACTGCTTCTATCCCCATTGTGCCTTGCTTAGTAGATATCCCATCCCCCTCCCTAGTGAACACAGAGGCAAAGTACTCATTTAATACCTCTGCCTGGTCCCTCGCCTCCACCCACCCTCCTTCTGATCTCAACCTGCTGAGATGGCCCTAGTTTTTCCACTCCCCAATGTACTGAAGCACCCCTTTCCCATCCCCTATCCCTGTGCCAGCCGCTACTCTTTACTGGACTTTGCCCCTGCACCATCCGGGTGACTTTTCTAGATGCAAGATGGTACATTTCTTTTCCTATCTCTCTCATTGTTATATATTTTTGTAGGCAGCCTTCTTTTCTCTGACCGCTACCTGAACCTCACTGGACCACCAGCATGGTTTATGTGACCTTGCTCCCTTACGCTTCACCTTAGCGCAGGTCCTGACTACCTCATGAAGTCCCTGTTTTATGACCTCCTATCTCTTTTCCACATTTGTCATTGTTGTAATCCCCTTCAAGTGATCCTTGAGAATATTTCCCATGCCCACAAAGTCTGCCCCCCTGAAGTCCACTGCCAGTGTCCTAGATCTCCTCCCTTCCCCCATGCTTATTTGAAACCAGACAGTATTGTGGTCACTCCCAGTCAGGGGATCCTCTACAACCAGATCCCTTACCAGATCCCCATCCACCAGAACCACATCCTGGTCATGCCCCTCCCTTGTGGGCTCCATCACGTGCTGTGTTAAGAACACATCTTGGAAGCTGTCCAGCAGCCTCTGCTCCTTGGCCACCTTAGAGGACATGGTTCCCCAGTTTGTACCTGACATATTAAGGTCCCCCATCAACACCACTCCCTTCCCTTTTGCTCCACACTGGGTAATGATGTTGTCCAGCAAACCATCCTCCAGAACATCACCCATCTTGGGGGGCCTATATACTACACCCAGCTTGACCTTACCTCCTGTTGGGGTTCATGGTAGACCCCACCTCAATCAATTTAAATAAATTTCATAGCTTTCAATTGTAATTCTAGCTAGTGATGACTGATATTAACAGTGCTCCATGACACTCCTTTGTGATCCTTTATATATAGGCAACTAGATGACTACAGTATCTTCTGCCTTTCTGTGCCTCATGTCACTGCTTGTTGCTGTTCACCTACATTATTTCACTTTCTCCTCTCATGTAATTCCTGAAATGGATTCAGAAGCCCAAAACCAGAACCAGAACAGCTTCAGAGCTTAGATGGGGTCAGTGATGATGGTCTCTGTTCTTGTCTCAATCACTAATTATGTGTCTCATGAACAAACGGCTGATAGCCTCATCCAAAAAATAATGATTGAGGTATGCACCATAACCCCATGAGAAATTACTTGAAATTGCAAGATATGCAAGGAAGAACCATTTTATGAACATTGTTCAGTTTTTATTTTAAAACATATGACTCTACGATCATTAGGCCTATGTATTAAAGCACATGAATTGCACCCAGAAACATCATACTACCAGCACACAGCTGTGTGCTCTGAATGTTGTATCAACTATTCTCTATGCAGAAATGTTCACAGAGGGTGATCTCAGGCATGGCTGTTGCCTATGGATGTGCACAGTGCCATGCAGAGGGACTGCTGAGTTGTCTAAAATATGCCCTCCTGCCCCTTGACTACAGCATATATGGGCATGTGAGCTGCCCTGTGCCTAAACATGGAAGTGAATACTGTGGTGAACAAGGGAACAGGCAGTGGCAGGAGAAAGCAGTGCTATACCTGGGGAACCCAGCCTAACACCAAGGACAAATAGCACAGGACAGGGATGCACTGAGAGTCTTGGATATGGCTGGGCATGTGGTGGCACCCTGTCACAGTCCACAAATTTCACATGTGGGAAGGTGGCAGCCATGGTGGCACATATCCAGGAGAATTATGCCATCACTGAAGGCACCAGCTGAGACAAAATCCCATCTGTGACTCGATATTCAGCCTGCCATAAATGCAGCCCATCCAGTGGCATGGACTCTGTCTGCCAATAAGCACAACTGGCTTGACCTCCACTTGGCTGCCAAGTAGAAGCCTACGCTGATAAACAATAACAACTAGGCATGGTCAGTGGACCATCCATGCAGGGGCTCAGCATAACCTGGCGTGAGAGGATGGTGTCAGACACCATCATTGTTGTGCCCCTACATGGGGAGGAGGGCATAGAAACAGAGCCAAGTATACAGTACATTGCAGAGACAAGGGTCAGTAAGTCCTGGGTGCCACAGGAATGCTAATCACCTGTGTTGCATCCTTCAGAGCCTTAGATAGGGCCCACTCCCCAAAGAAGAGGCTGTACCCACTGTGGACTCTGGTATGCATCCCAAGACATGCACAGGTAACCAAGGACAGGAGGACTATGCAGGTATGTGTTCCCTATGTCCAGAAGAACACAATGATACCCCATGGTGGTGGAGCTGCTTGTAACACTGCTCCTTCTCTCTCACCTCCATGTACAGATAGGAAACAGTGGTGATGGTGGACAAGGAGTCCTCATGCAAGGACACATATACAGAGGTAGTGGAGGAGACACAGGTGGATGTATAGGACCTGGAAACATACTAAACACATGCATACATAGGGCCCCTGGCTGTTGTGCAATGTATGCTACCTGAGAAAATGCTCCATCAAGCTGCACTCATTTACTATGGTGTCCAGGTTAGGACAGGGAACAATACTGACACTGTAGGTGGGTACCAGATACAGGAGTAATCAGCAATGATAGCACAACAGGATAGAGTAGAATCACATGTAAAACTGTGTAACCATGGACAATAACCCTGCATGCAGTTATACCAGATAGACATACTCTAACTTCTGCAGGCTCCATGAACACTTACTTCCAGGTGTATTGGAGATGAGACTGTCATTTCACACTGGTGAGAGCATCCTATGGTAGTCAAGAGGAAGGGAATGCCTGCGGTGGTGGACCTGTTGTCTGTTATTTCCGGTGATGGTTTTGTATATAGGTCCTGTGTGCACTGGCCCATATTAGCCCTAAATAGTGATGTGAGCCATTGGTGATGGTGGTCTGCCTGGTCCTGGCACATAGGAACATGCACAATGGGCATTCTATGATGTCACTTGTGTGCCTGTCCTGCACACCTGCTATTTATGGCAGCCTTCCACAGGGCCAGTGTGGCCTAAAATTCTCTAACAGAAGGAGTTCCATGGCTCCACAATAAGCAGATTGAAGTTGGAAAGTCAAATACCAATAAAAGGTTAAATTACTTACAATAAGAACCCCAAGACAGTGGAACACTCTTCCGCAATATTTAGTGGATAGTCAATCCATGTGTTCCTTTAAAAAGTTTGGACCACTGGATGAAGTCCAATACCTCTTGAGTTTAATTATTTTCCCACCAGAGTGGTGGGGACAATCTCAATGGGCCATGGCCTACTTTGTCCTATGATACCAAGTAAACCAAGGGCATAGTGCTGGACTTGCTGATCCATGCATTAGGGAGACATAGTGCACAGCATTCATGTGTATATGTGTACTGTGCCATGCAGGTATGCGGCCATGCCCCAACATGTGTAGTAGTTGCCAACATGTAGCTATGTGAGTGACTTGTTCACATGCGGCTGCACACACTACATGCATAACGTTTGACTGTGGTGTCCATTTTATAGAGATGTGTACTCTTATCTATGCATGTTGCACACCATGCAAATGCTGCCATGGGTTCATGCATTGGCTAAATTGCAAGCATGTTATAAAAAGATCAAATCCGATTATACCCATCAGCTAACATTTTCAGGGATCTAGCAATGGAAGCCTGAATTACTGGCCAATCATGGGATTGTCTCTGACTGTTGATGAAGGAGGTTGAAGAAGAATTATTCTTCAAAAAGGTGGTCCTTGTATCAAAATCTAATGAACCTATCAGTTTCAATTTACAAATATCAACCATGTTTTTGCCGTCAGTCAATGAAGAAAAGATTTGAATTTTGTTTTTTATCTGTTTTTAACTTACTGGAGCCTTTAAACTGTTGAACCGATCATTAGATTCAGGAAATCGATCCACCACCTTGAGTCTGTGATAAGGCAAACAGTAAGCAAAATGCACAAGAGAAGCCATCACCAAATTTCTGATCGAAAACCACAGTGTAATATATTACCTGTATACATGCAAAGATTGCAAAAATATACATGCAGTACTCAGTATTCAGGCATTAGTTGTAAAGATGCTCTCACGTGTAAAAGGCAGACTGACTGATTTCACTATCACAGTTATCATCAGGAGTCATGGATGCTGAAAGCTGCTATCATCTTTTATAGAAAATTTAAGTGACAATGCATAAGATATTAATTTATGTGTTGAAATGCTATTAGAGTGCCTGTAAACAAAATATTCCAGTAACTATTAGATATTTACACTACCAATTTAAAAACCGAGAGAATCATTCAATGTGTCAATGGCAACTAATACTGTCACCTATAAATAATGTATCCATTTCTGCCTGCAAACCAGCATACCCAGTATTTCAAGGCACTCATAGCTGAACAATTACAAGAGATGTATTTAAAGATGAATGAAAGGAGACATACAAGAAAGAGTAATATCATAAAAATTCATCTTTTACCTAAAAATGGGGCATAATCAAATTTAATATTTAGTCCAGGGTGTTTGAGTGTACCAATTGCACCATACACATGCCTTCATGCTGAAGCAGTTAGTTGTCTGTTTCGCCCCTTCTTTTAAATTGGTAGTGTAAATAACATTTACTAGGATGTTTTCTTTATTGGCACTCTTACGCATGTTCACATACTTAAGGAAATTACACTGCGGTTTATATCAGTAGTCTGTGCAGGCTTTCCTTTCTGTGTTTTGAACCAATTATTACAATATCTGTAGAATCCTGATGCCCAATACTCAAAATTTTACACGGGCACTACCGGGTCCCTTGCCAATGCAAGCCAGGTTTGTGCCAGATCCCCATATTCAAAAGGGGCTGCTGTGTGGACAAAGAGGGCTAGCACCTGAACAAAACATAATATATGTGTACAGGTAGGAAGGTGCATGGCCATGAATAGCCATGCTACTCCATACTCAGTGGCTTTATGCTGTGCAAAGGGTTTAGTATGGACCTTTTGCACAGCACAAATACTGCTGAACAAAATCCCAACTTAACTCAAGGCAACCCTAGTGGCTGCTGGATGTAATACAACCACCTAGTCAGTTGGCCAATGAGGGAGCACAACCACCCCTGTGGTCCACGGCACATACACACCACTCCTGCTGATCACCAGCCCATTCTTGTAGAAAATAATGTCCCTGGTGCTAGTGGACCCCTGATTGCCAGCCCAGAAGTATAGAAAAGTGTCCCTAGTATTAGTGGTTCCCCTCTGATTGCAGTCCAGATGTATAGATAAGTATTCCTGGTGCTAATGGTCCCTTCCCCCCAATTGCCAGCCCTGATATATAGATAAGTATGCCAGGTGTTAACGGTCTCCCCCTCAATCACCAAACCACAAGTACAAAAAAAAACTCTCCCTGATGTCAAATGATTCCCCCACCCATGGCACCAGCCATACTCCCACCCACCCACTCACCTTAGCACTTCCGTGGTGCTGCTGGAGCATACGCAACCGGCACTGCCCTCCACACACCTCCTCAGAGGGCACCTATATGTACAGCCAGGTTTTGCGCCTCTTATTTATAAGACAGGGCATGTCACCCTGTCCTATAAATAAGAGACACACTCCCTGCCTATACATATAGCGGCCTGCCTTGAAGGAGTGAGAAGGGCTATACCTGTTGCTGTATACACCCCCAGTACTTCAGATAATTTAAAAATGAGTGGTGCCACTAGACACCAGGGATTTTTTTCTTCTGCTTCTGGGCTGGTGATTGGGGGGAATCTACTTCCATGAGGGATATGTATTTATAGGTTCCATGTCAAATGAGTGAGGGAATTATGACTACTGAAATTTGAGTGATGGCAGTTTGGTGAACATTAAAATGGCATAGGTGAATTTGGGCACCCCACAGTAAGGGCGACAACTACATTACTGCTTTTCTGCAGAGGGCTTTGACCCCCCCTACACCACCAATTGCGGGGGGCATCCCCCCACACACCCCTTACTTATACAACTAACTCCATGGTCATAGCATCTCACTGAGGGGGGAAGCAATTGTCACCCATACTGTAGGGTGCCCAAATTCACTGTCACCATTTTAACATTCACTGAATTGCCATCACTTAAATTTCAGTTGCCGTAATTCCCTCGCTTATTTGATGTGCTTCTGTATTGATATGTCAAGGCTGGCGATCTGAGGATGGACACCATTAGCACCTGCGATATTTATCTGTATGTCGGGGCTGGCAATCAGAGGAGGAAGACCACTAGCACCAGGGATAATAATATTTATGTAGGGCTGGTGATCAGATAGTTGGGGGATCACTAATACCAAGAATACTTATCTATGTGTGGGGTTAGGCAATCGGAGGAAGGGGACCACTAGCACCAGGGATGGTAATATTTTCTTCAGGATTGGTGATTAGAGGGTTGACCACTAGCACCAGGGATATCTACACATCTGGGACCAGGCAATTGGGGGGCAGTGCCATGTTAACCTGCCTCACTATCTGTGCTAATGAACCTATAATGAGCATGCAAATGGTCCCTTAGCACCTAGCATTTCCACTGGGCTCATTTGCATGTGTCCCTTTGAATAATGCAAACAGTGCTCATGAGCCATCATTTCTGGGGCGTGCTTCAGGAGCCCTGCCGGGGCTGTGCCGAAACAGCTCTATATTCAGTCGAATAGTGCCTGTGTGCTATTCAACAGAATATTGCGTCTTCGGACCCCTGGCAACAGCAAGACGCAGGACAAATTTTTACTGTCTACTTTGTGCAAATTTGAATATTGGGCCACTGACATCCTGCCACTACCTGTCCATGACAAAGTTCAGACAAATCATTCCAAGGATTGCTGAGTTATTAATGTGCAGCAATCAGGGATTAACATTAAACAGTTACTCAACCATAATTCTCTGGTGCTACTGTGCCAGTATTTCTCTCTCTTATACATATATATATATATATATATATATATATAGGACAAAGAACCTCTGTGCGTAAACACTGAGGCAAGGGTTACCCAAAGGGCATTTGGCTGGAAGCCAAGATTCAAGAAAATACAAAATCACACATGCCCCCACAATGCAAAGCATCATGGGCTGCATATGCAAATCACCACAGAATGTTATGCTGGTCCAACTTTAAGCAGAATTGCATGGTGCTGAAAGGCCTCTCACACAGTTTGCAAAGGGTGCTAACGAAGACATAGATATGTATATATATATATATATATATATATATATATATGCCACAAAAGGAGTGAAATGAGGTGTTATATAGGTTTTTTTCAACCTTAACAACCATCCCTCCCTAGACCCTAGCCTTTTGACAAATGGCCCAGCTACTGGTCTGGGGCCATGCTCCATGGATCTGCTGCTTCAAGCTAGACATCTGGAGCCCCTATTAAAAGATCACTATGACTGATCTCCTGCTTCAAGCAGGGTCCATTGAGTCCTGCATAAAAACAAGCTGTGAATAATCTGCAGCTTCACACAGCCCCACAGGTCCCTGTGTAAAGACAGATATAACTCATCCTGTGAACCATTCATGAAGCAGCACATTTGGTGGCACAGGCCCTGAACTGTAACTTGAAGCAGAAGACCCATGGGCATTGCCATGGACATATAGCTGGGCATTGGGCAATGAGGATAGGAGCTAGGTGAGGAGGAGGATGGGAGTTAAGGTTGACAAAACTCTTAACACCACATTTCTTTCCTTTTATGGCTATGGAACCCTAATGATGCATTAACATAGTTTTTGCAATTAATTTGCAGTACATACTGTATGAACATACGAACATGCAATGAAGCCAGCAGAATAATGCCATTAGTTCTCTCTAGTCTGCTCATCTAGCAGGGCCCTTAGCATAAGCAACTGAGTCTTCTCCCTTTTCCAAATCTGCCCTTCTGTTGACCCTTATTTTCCTATTGACTCCATTCCAGCCTTCTTTGAAGCTTCCAGCCATTCACAATGCAACCATCTCCTCAGGAAGTTCATTCCAACCCACCACTACCCACGCAGTGAGGAAATGCCTCTGTCCTAGACTCTGTTATAAACCTCCTCCTCCTCCAGTTTAAGACAGTGTCCCCTCATGTCTGGGTTTCCACTGAGCCTGAAGAGATTCTCTTTATCCACCCTGTTTTGTTTCTTTCAAATACTTAAAGGTGACAATCATGTCTCTCTCTGTCTACTCTCTTCCAGGGACTAAATGTTCAGTGCCCTCAACCTTTCCTCACATGTCCTACTCCGTTGACCTATAATCATTTTTGTTGCCCTCCTTTGGACCATCTCCAGCAGTTTTATGTCCTTTGTAAGGTATGAGTAGCAGAGCTGCACAGCAATGACCTGTACAATGGCAGTATCACCTCTTTTCACTGTCTGCTGATCCCTCTGGCAATACAGTCCAACATTTTATTTGCCTCTGCTGTTGTCTTCCTACACTCCTTGGAGTACTTTAGACCACTAGTTATTATCACTCCAAGGTCCTTCTCCACCCCTGATGTAGGTACTCAGGCCCCTTCCAGGCTGTCCTCAGTCCTTGAGTTCTTGGCTCCAATGTTCATAACTTTGCATTTCTTTGCACTGAAGCCAAGCTACTAAATTATGAACCTCCTCTCTAGCGCTATGCCATCACTACATTGACAACTTTACAGCAACATGGTCGATACCGACAACATCACCACATTGCTGTAAAGTCCGCCTGGCACCCCGTCACCCTTCCCCAGGTCCTGCACTCCTTCCTCAACTCAACTCCATCTCAGAGTTGAGAATTCATAGCAGCAGGGGCAAATAAGCCCTCTGAATCAGGTATGTGGGCAGCAACCCCTGCATGGAGTGTGGGGACACAGTTCTGCAAATAAGAAGTTTTATTTCAGTGGCACCATCCCAACCACAATTGCGGTCGATGTAGTGGTACAGGAAACATTGCATCAACAACAAATTGCTGATGCGGTGTCATGGATCCCTCTATATCTTTTCAAACCTCCTTTAGATCTTGTATCCCTTCTGGTGTCATCTCAGAATGGACAAATTTTCATTAATGCCTTCACCAATATCATTGATGTAAACTTTAACAGCACTGTTCTGAGCACCAGGCCCTGTGGGACCCCACTGCCAACCTCCCTGATGCTAATGTGCTCTCCTCCCACCATTACACTCTGGGTCCAGCCCCTCAGCCAGTTTTCCACCAACCTGATCTGCTTCTCACCAGTTGCTAGATCTGCCAAGTTCCTGATCAACCTTTTGTGTGTTAAAGAGTCAAATGCATTGCTGAATTCCAGGTAAAAGACATTAACTGCTTGACCGTTGTCCACTGTTTTAGTAACCTAGTCAAAGAAATCAATAAGATTTGTCAGACACAATCTCTCTCTCCATAATCCCATGTTGCCTCCCATCCAGGGACCTTTCTACATATTATATTATGTATGGAATACACATTATATAACAGACTTGTCATACTATGACAACATGGGCTGCAGATCACACTTTCAAAGGTTTTTTGAAAATTTATGGAGAAACATGTGAGACATAAGTGGTCAAAGTTGTCATTAACAGTAAATTGCCTACCCTGCCCCAACTATGTGGTACTATAACATATGTTCTGGTTTAAGTATTGAGAAATATAGTAGTGAACTGGTGAGGTCCCACCTGAAGCACTGTGTCCAGTTCTGGAGGCTGCACCTGTGTAAGAATATTGAAAGGGTGGAGGCGGTAAAGATGAGGGCAACCAAAATGGTGAGGGGGGTTCCATGAGAAGCCATATGAGGAAAGGATGCAGGAACTCAACATGCACTCCACGAAAGAGAGAAGAGCAAGAGGGGTCAGGATTGAAGCCTACAAGTACCTCACAGGAGTAAAAAATGTGCAAGTAGAGGGTCAATTTCAGAGAAAGGATGGCACTAGAACAACAGGACATGCAGTAAAGCCAACAGCATTAAGTTTAAGAAAGATACGTAGAAATATATCATCATAGAAAGGGTGATGGAGCACTGGAACAGCCCAGCAGAGGAGGAATGTGGTGCAAAGACTGTGGGGAGCTTCAAACATGCGTGGAATAGGCACAAGGGCATATTAGGTAGAGGTACAGGGGAGGGAGTGACCCCAATGACCAACTAGAGTCAGTGGTAACAGAATTGGCAGGGGGAAGGAGCAGACTGGATTGAGCCTAAAAGTCCCTTTTTGCTGGCAAATTCTGTGTTTCTATGTAGTGCATTATTATGAAAAATTTCTACATATAGTAATTTCGTTTTAGTTAAGCAGGGCATGATACTGATTCCATGATCACAACTGAGATGCTGATAATGCTTCCCACACAGCAATCTGGATTGGTGTGTCTGGTTTTCTCTAGTGAACGTCATTTCAAGATATATACAGTAACAAGATAAATGATCCTCAACAGCAAACATACATTAAAAAGAATACATGAGCAGTGCATGATGCCAAGTTGTATATCAATAATTATATGTCACTATAAACATTTAATGTGCTAATAATATTTCTAAATGAACAATCAGAGGGTAATAATTTTTAAGCAAACATCATTGTGTTACTCAAGATCAATACAGTGAATATGGTATACAGTAAAATCTCCCTTATAACATGATGACTGATTCAACTTAAGGAATGTGGCAACAGCTAGTTTAAATTTCTTTAAGGAGAGGAAGTTAATTTAAAATGTAATTGTGATGCTATTTGAAGTTTCATTATCTATGTTGTCTTGTGCATACAAATGATATATAGTTCACAGGAGTAGGTGTAGTTAAATTGTGTATGAGCAATTAAAAAAGTTGGACATCTTTTGAACCATTAACCAACCTGGTATGTGTACATAATTCACTCTATATTCTTCTCACTCAGTAAGTAAAAGCTATGTCTCCGCTTTCAGTTTAAATAAAAGAAAATATGTAACCTGTCCAAATGAGGCAGTGTTGAGATGCATCTATTAAGTTTTCTATTTTTACCTTTTAACATTGTTTTTACATAAACTGTCAGTATCACATTTCAGAACTGAGTGTTCAGTTAATGAATAAGTGTCTTATAAATTAGTATATTGCCTCTGCTGATAAACAATTCACAATGGTGCATTGTAAAGGCAGGATCAAAAGAATGCCTGTCTCAATAACCTAATCTTTCACCATGACCTGATTTCCTTAAAATAGTTGCATTTCACATGCATAAAACATAGAATACCTGCAGTGCTTACCACATTCCAGACATAATATCAAGAACCTCTGTTAGTGAAACAAAGCAGTCCAAGGTCTCACAACTCAATAAAGAAAGAATTATGAGTGCTCTTCTGTGTGAAAAATGCAAGCTGAGGCAGAATCATGTTGCGTGGTCTAACATTTCAAGTCAGCACAATGCTTTTCCAATCTCAAGAACCTGCAGTTTCAAAATGTGACACACAGTGCAAGGATGGCTGCTTTTGCACTACAGTAGCTGTATGTGTTCCTTATAAATGTCACGTTGCTTGTGTTTTGTGCAGTTAAAGTGACTCTAATATGAAAGATTTGAATTTACACTCTGGAGGAAAGCACTGTTTTCCTGGATTAGTATGTACATTGCCGTCCCCATGCACCATGTAACAAGATTATTCTCCTGATGAGTTTAATGCAGCACTCCATGTTATGCTGAAAATTTGTAATGTATCCTTTTGATAGTATTTTAATGTGCTTTTTTCCTTCTGTCTTGTAAGATGTCCATTTACACATCTGAGTCTGCTTTACCATTTCTTGGATATGACAGATTTAAAAGAGTGCTCATTTTAATTCAGTCATCCTCAAATTTGCATCAATACTCCATCTCCTTTTTTTTTAAACCCAGGGCCAGATTTTCAGTCAAAAGAGATTATCACAATAGTGAAAACATAGAACTTTGGCATCATTTCCTTGCTTGAAACCATCTGGTCTACTGTATGCTCAAAGGGGGTCTCAGACCTTTTGAGCATTTTAATAACGCCACTGAAACTTTACAGGACAAGGGCCTAGAGTTACCATTCATATGTCGTACAGTGTCATACACAAACATGACAACCCTTACAAGCCTGGTTACAACTTTGTGACACCCTCTGCCTGTAGAACTGCTACAGGCTGATGGTTGGTTGTACCTGGCTGGGGATGGAGATAGGTGATGGACTGAAGTATGGGCAGGCATGCCAAGTGATCAAAGTTTGGGGGTCTGGGCTGAATTCTCAGTGTATAAACAAAATGTGGTGGTAGTGATCTGGTCAGTAGCCTTCCTTCCAATTACCTGTACTCAACCAGAGTTGTTGCACTTAATGCACATCTGTTCTTTGTACTTGTCTTTAATGAGATGTACTGGCCAAGGTGTGTGGAAACTGCACATGCTGATTTCATGAATATTTCTCAAAATGCTGCAAATTTTGTGACCGTGGCCATGCGTAATAAGATAGTTTCGAGGTGCTCGATACCCTTGCACTAGTCCGTGTATGACCCAAATCTTCTCACTTGAGATCTCCGTGGTTTGATGGAGATGTTATGGTGATGAAGATAAGGGTCAAAGTTGGAGCATTGTTGGTGGAGACCCAGTCGGATGTGGACAGGCTGGCCCTGCATACCCACTATTTTTAGTACCAGGGAACAATCAACCATAAGTAGGCAGAGTTCCTATCCAGGAGATTGGTGCTGGAAGAACCGACCAGCTCAGCTCTTTCAGAAAGTCGACAGACTTCTTCATGTTGTCTGTCTGCAGCCAAAAAAAGTCATTTCAACCAGTTTATTTGATGAGTGTGTTCAGTTCTTCTCAGACAGAGTGTCTGCTATTTGGCAGGGTATCCTGTCAATGAGTCACATTGCTACTCTCAGTGATTGGCCTGGATGCAGCAGAGGTGCTCCACCTGTCTGTGATGAGTTTAAACTGGTGGAGGTGGCTGAAGTCATTGAGGTCATCTCAAAACTGAAGCACACATACAGTATAGTGAACTAGACCTGACACAAACTCGTTTCTTGATGAGATGCATTGGTTCTGTGGCCTGGTGTTCACTGGGATTGTCCGGTGCTCGTTGTCAGAGGGGGGTGTTTCTGGAGACCTTGAAAGAGGCTCTGGTGAGACCCCTTCTAAAGAAGCCATCTCTTGATCTGGATATTCTGCCAAATTACCATCCAATCTCCAGCTTTCCCTTTTTGGGTACGGTTGTTGAGAAAATTGTGGCACAGTAGCTCTAGGAGCACCTCGTGGCCTTTGACATCTATGAGTCACTCCAGTCAGGTTTCAGAGCCAGGCATAGCAGTGAAATGGCATTAGTTAGGGGTACACAAAGACCTCCTCAGGTCTAGAGATAGAGGAGACAGGTGAATTTTTGTTCTCCTTGATTTCTCAGTAGCCTTTGACAGTGTAGATCTCATTGTGCTTCTTTATCACCTTCAAGAGTATTGTGGATTCACTGGCACTGTCATCAGTTTATTTGAATCCTATCTCTGGCAGGAAGCAGTGGGTGAGATGGGAAATTCTCCTCCTCCTCAAAGCCCCTGCAATGTGGACTACCTCAGGGTAGATCTTGTTGCTGATGTTATTTGCAGTGTGCATACTGCCACTGGGTGAGCTCATTAGCCAGTACAATGTGGGTTTTCCTGCTATGCAGATGATACCCAATTGTACTTTTCCTTTGCCCCTGGAAAATGAATGCTGTTGAAGCGCTAAATAGCTGCCTGGCTGAGACCAATGATTTGATGTCCTCCATCTGGTTGTGACTGAACCAGGAAAAGACAGAGGTTCTAGTGATTAAGCCAGGACAAGGGCATGATGGGAGTGCCTCTGATGTTGTCACTGGTTAATTCCTAGGTTCTTCATCATTGATGGCCTCCTCTAGGGTGCAAGATCTGAGTGTGTCCTGGATGACAGACTGACACTTAAAGCTCAGGTGTCGACTGTTGTCCAAAGTGTTTTTTACCACTTGAGGAACATCACCAGAATCAAGCACCTAGTTCTGCCAGAAGACCTGCCCACACTGGTACATGCCTTTGTGGCATCCAGGCTGGATTACTGTAATGCTTTTCATTTCTGGGTCTCTAGAGGTATCCTTTGCCAGCTGCAGTTGGTGCAAAACACAGCTGCCAGGTTGCTGACTGGTCTATTTAGGTACAGCCATGTGATCCTGGTGCTGCATGCTCTGCACTGGCTGCTGGTCAGGTGGAGGGTTATCTTCAAGGTGAGTTTACTCACTTTTAATTCTCTACATGGACTTGGCCCTGGCTACCTGGTTGATCTCCTGACACCTCAGGTGTTCCCTCCGCTCCTCAACCAGGGGCCTTCTTGAAGTTCCTAGGACCAGACTAAGAGACCCTCCAGTGACCAAGCTGTTAGCATCACCAGACCAGTCATATGGAACTCTCTTCCAGCTGTTCTCAAGAAGGCACCATCGGTCAAGAGGTTTAAGAGTGGCTTGAAGTCCTATTTGTTCTTGATGGCCTTCCCTGCTGAATCCATCCGACTAGCCCTAAGAAACTGACAAAAAAAATGTTTTAATGCTATATCAGAAGTTATTATGCTTATTGTTGTGGTTTTATTTATCATGAATGTTTTATTTAATACCCTGCCTGTGTTTTTATGTAAGGTGCCTAGAGCCTCCGGGATTGGGCACCATATAAATAAACTTTGTCTTGCCATTTTTGATGACAATTACATTTTTTTTTTGGTGCAGTATTAGCCACTGCTTAGCAACTAAATCACAAATTGTAGTGAGAAAAAAATAATATGACCTACTGGGATTCCTAGAAGGGTCACCTTATTTCTTTACCACTACAATGTGTGAAATGTTTGGAAATTTTGACCTTGGATAAATTAAATTACTGTGTTCCATGAATTTTTTTTTTTTGTTTTGCAAAATCCTGGAATGATAGACATAAACTGTCAATGACAGTTGTTGAATTATGTTCTCTAATTGATAACTCAGTCTGTAATAAATGCAATCCCACAGTTCTATAGATAACAGGGGGATCTTTTCTGTGAAATTCCATTCCAAAATTTACAGTAATACATCAATCCACAATATATACATGCATTTCAGTGCAGTACTTTTGTGAAAGTTGCCAAAGTGCATTCTGAAATTTCATGGGAACTAATTTTATTTTTGCACATCACTTGTGCTGGCTATATGCCACCCTGTTCAGTCCACTTACCTGCAAATTATCCTTTTAAAAAACTATCTTCTCACTGAGCACTTTATTTTCTACATGTCTTGTGCATATTTTTCTTGCTGTGAGGGGACATATTGTTAGTTTTTTTGCATTCATTTTAGATCTGGAGTACCTAGCTCTCCTTTTGTTTCTTTTAAAGGACAACATTTCACCTGGGGATTGAAAGGGGGTCAGAGAATCGGGAGAGTCTGATGGTAGTACAATGACTATCTAGCATGGAATCAGGCCACAATGTATGGTTAAAGCAGGCTGAAGATTACAAAAAGCAGAAGTATCTGTGCAATGTGCACATCACTTTTATCCATGACATAACACCATGGGAACAGCACTGAGCAGTGCACAGATATGCACAATTGTATTAAAAGTGTTAGTGTGAAAAACCCTGTTTTCACAAACTAATTTCTGGCAATCAACATATGCAATTTTATTTAGCAGTGGGGAAACCCTCCCCTGGGTTACTACATCAGACTTTTGTGAATAAATGCAATGTGTGGTGAAGCACCATTGAGACTTTTTTTTTCCCCTCAAATTACCTGCATATACAGAATGTTGCAAGCAACTGAGTATTGGAAACTCATTGTTTACCATAATTTTTCTCATGATAAGGGGGACCTAGCATGCAACACAAACTGCATCCTGACCTTGTTAACCAAGAATACTGATAAAAACTGAGCTAGTCATATTACAGTAAAGGATTTGCTTGTTTGTTTAACCAGGAGAGATGCTCTAAGCTGAAAGCTGGTTTACAGGTGTGATCTGGGAACACAAGAAAGTTAAGTGACTTGCTCAGGATCACACAGTATGCACCTAGGTGGCTGTGGGATTCAAACCCAGGTCTCCAGATCTGCAGCTCAGAGCCTTAACCCACTGTACTATATTGCTTCCTAAAAAGGAGTTTTCCTTTAATGATTTCATATCTAAAAAAAAAATGCCACTGTAAACTCAAAACAATGGGAGATAGATTAATATACCCCAGTATAATAAATACAATCTAAAACAGAAAAATGTATCGTATTGTAAGGTAAACTTTTACTCATATACAATATGGACAGGATAAAACTTCATTTGAGCCAAGGCCTGTTTATAATCCCACAACACTCAATAAAATTTAAGTTTCATCACAAATGGTTGCATCTTGAAAAAAATTAACAAATATTACTATATACAGTAAGTAACATAATATTGTAGGCTATACAAGCATAATGTTTGCAACAAGTAATCTATTGAATAGAGTTTTGGGGAATTATTTTGTGATTTGTTGCAAACCAGAAATAGACAACTAACAATTTATAGAAGAAAGAGCCCATTGTGATGAAGTACAGCAAGGTTGAATGTTTTTGCCATTATGTTTTAACCATTTTTCATGGGCCCTATGATTATTTTCCTAGTTACATGTCTTAAACTACATGGAATCATGTTCCATGCAACTGATCTCAAATGCCAAAAGGCCAATCTACCTATTTCTGAATGATTCATAGGGACAGTTGACTCTATACCGGTTGTAGATCTTAATGTAAGCAATGTAAATATTTTAAGTATTCCAGTTTGCTGCAGGTTAACATTTCCACCGTAACATTCACTGATGATGCAAGAATAAAATAGCATAGTTTTAAGGGCAGTGAGCAGAGCCTACAAAGTAGTGCACTCACCCTCTGATTGTTGCTGTTTGCTGCTCTATGTTAAAGACATCTAAAGGGGGGGCTACTGTATTGTACATCAATACTCTGTACATTAACAAAAACACTTTCTAAACTGCTGTTTCTATCATCTGTCCAGCTCAGTCTAACAGATTTGTTCTATTTCTTTCAGCAACTTGGGGGTTAACTAATTTTCCGGCTTTCATGAACCCAAATGTCAGACTCAGTGTCACATTAAAGATAGTACAACTGCAGTCTGCTAGCTGTCATTCCTAGGGCAGGACAGGTTGCACACAAGCACACACACACACACGCGCACACACACACACACACAGCATTTACTCTGACTAAATAAATTCAAGAGGACTGATTTAGCAGCATGGCAGTTTTCTATCATCTTGCAGCTCAGTCAAATAGATTTATTCTATTTCTTTCAACAACCTTTAGTTGGACAGAAAATGACTTCAGACTGACAGCAGCTACAGACAGGAGCACACAAGGAGCTGCAGAGGGAACTGTGGATATCTCTTGTTCTCCTAGTTCAAAGGCTTCCAAGTGCTGAAGAACTGAAGCTACTCACACTCCTGTGTGGTTTTGAATCATTATCAGGAGGTGGTGTGTTGGAGACTGAAACAGCTCATCTCCTAGTCTCTCTGCATTGCTAACAGGTACTGCCTACTGTTTAAATTCAAGGACTGTTTTGACAGGGAAATCAGTGTAGAGGCATTTTTTAAGCCCCCTTTTAGAGGGCTTGGAAAACTGGGCAGGCATTGCTCCTCAGTGCTCAAAAGGCAGCCCTTTGCAGCTGCTTTTGGTGTTGGCTAACTCACCTTTATAAAGGTGAGCTATATACATTGCCCGGCCCCACTGTTTTGCTTTGTTGTCTCCTTTGATCACCATAGCAACTGGTGATGTCAGCATGATAGGGCTATAAAACTGTGGGCTCCAGAGAGCTTTTTAGCTCATCTCCTAGTCTCTCTGCATTGCTAACAGGTACTGCCTACTGTTTAAATTCAAGGACTGTTTTGACAGGGAAATCAGTGTAGAGGCATTTTTTAAACCCCCTTTTAGAGGGCTTGGAAAACTGGGCCAGCATTGCTCCTCAGTGCTCAAAAGGCAGCCCTTTGCAGCTGCTTTTGGTGTTGGCTAACTTGCCTTTATAAAGGCGAGCTATATATATTGCCCGGCCCCACTATTTTGCTTTGTTGTCTCCTTTGATCACCATAGCAACTGGTGACATCAGCGCGATAGCGCTACATAACTGTCGGCTCCAGTGAGTGGAGTCGAGCGTGGAGCGGAGGCGATGTGGGCAGAGGCCAGCGGCGTCTGTCGGCGTCCGTAGGCGGAAGAAGATGGAAGGTGACTTTGTGTTTTCCAGACAATCAATACTATTCCTGTACTCTATTGTAGCTTGTTTTAAGCTTTACTGTATTTTGTTCAACAGACAGCTTGAGAAGTCAAATACCTTCATAAACTGTAATATACCATCTTGGAGTTAAACTTACTACGTAAAAATATGGAAGATATTATCCAAATAAACAAAGAGTGCTTTGGTTGCAGATGTCAGTCCTGTAATATGTACTTAATATCTGAGACAAACAACTTCACCTTGCCCTTTACCTGTGTTAAATGTAAAGTTAACCATGATTTAACTGCCGAATTGGAATTGTTTAACAATAGGTTAAGCTTTATAGAGACCAGCCAACAGGAAATGTCTAGTAGATTTAAAAATCAAATTAGTGATATTTCCCAACCCACCAAAGTACATGTGGTAGGCAAAAAAGCCCAAACGTCAGCGAAAAAAACTTAGACCATTATCAAAATGCCAGAAGGCAAACAAAATTATCACCACTTGTCAAGAACCTATTGAAATACCCCCTGCACAAAAAGAAAAGAAAAAAGTTAGTGTTAAGAGAACAAGGGAAGAAGATCCATCTGATAATGCCGATGAAGATTGTTACACTTTACAATTCAAAAAAATCCAAAAAAAGGGCAGAAGAGCAGACCAATTTACTGTTTCTACTTTCAATTCCTTTGATCCCTTAACATATATCTCAGATACAGGCCATGATCCAGAAACAATAAGTGTCCCCATTTCTGAAAATTTTGAAAATATAGAAAACCCAATATTTACTATAACAAATATGAATCTTTCAAATGCAGAGTTTAATTCTTCACCTCTTTTTCCCAGCAATCTACAAAATGTTACTGACACCAGAGGCCAAAAAACATGACCAAGTTGATGTAAATCCCTTGATTTCACTAGAAAATTGTGACAACTTGGACCTAAATCAAGATGATGTTTGCCAAAAAAGACAGGTTATAGTGCAAGGAGACTCTTATCATCAAACATATTGATAGAATCATTTGCAACCCTGACAACACAAATAGAACTCTTTCAAGCTTCAGGGGTGCTGGCATTACTGACATCACAGAGATGTCCAGCAACATCTTACAAAACTCAGGTTTTAAACCTTTGGTAATAGTTCACATAGGAGCCAACAATGTTCTAAAGGATTCTTCTCAAAACTAAAAGAAGATTATGTTGCATTAACAAACAAATTATTGGATTTAGGATGTGAGGTAGTCCTATCTGAAATCTTGCCTATTCCAAGAGCAAATCTTTCCCAACAATGTAAAATGAGAGAAATAATAATTGGTTGAGATGTTGGTGTCTTAAACAAGATATACAATGTATAACTCACTGGGAGGACTTTTATGGTAAATCAAACCTCTATTGTTGGGACAGACTCCATCTCAGCAGGAGGGTTAGTAGGCTATTGGGCGAAAGCATAGTGCATTCTATCAATAGTTGTTTAAACTTCCAGCAAGGGGGGGGAGTTGTATGTTCTAGATACAACTCTTGAACCACAATTTTTCAACTATTCTTCAAACCCTGCATCCATAATCAACCGTAAATTCCCCCAAACAAACACTACTGGTGTCATTTCTAAACCAAATATAAATATTATATTAACTAATGCCAGAAGTCTACGCAACAAAAAAGAAGAACTTACTTACATCCTTCAAGCACAAAAAATATAAATTTGTGGAGTTACTGAAACTTGGTATAAGGATGAAGACTGGAACACTGACATAAAGAGATATAATAAGTTTTACAAAAAACTGAAATGAAAATAAAAAGGGAGGAGGTGTTGTATTATACATTGATGAACACTTGAAAGCAAACACAATTAAAACTAAAACAAGTAATAATGAGAGCTTATGGGTCAAAATTTTTCTCCCCCATAGTCCACTAGTAATTGGGCTAATATACAGATCTCCTAGTTTAACTAATGATGAAAATCAAAGTTTAATAGAAGAAATATCTGAGGTACACATTGATACTCCCTATATACTGATGGGTGATTTCAATCTTCCAACTGTCAAGTGGGACAATTATACATCAGCTTCAAATACTGAAAAGATGTTTATGGATACTTTTCTTGAATCTAACCTAGAACAAATAGTTAATAAACCTACCCATGGTAACAATATCCCTGACATTGTACTCACCAATGTTAATGAGAAAATTGATAATATCAAAATACTTCCTCCTCTGGGTGATAGTGATCATTGCATGGTCAATTATGAATACATAGCAGACTTTCCAAGCACAAATGGCATTACTAAAATCAAAAACTTTAATAAAGCAAACTATAAAAAAGTAAATTATTTTTTATCTAAATGGAATTGGGAGATGGAACTAAATAACCTAAATTTATTACAAATTTGGGATTTAATTAATAACAAAATCAATATTTGTCTCTCAAATTGGGTTCCTTATAGAATGAAGTACTGCAACAATAAACGTGTCCCTCTTTGGTGGTCCTCAAAATTAAGAAACAATTAAAAAAGAAAACTATATAGAAAATATAAAAAGTTAATTCCAACAGTCTCCTGGAAAATACAAAATTGCAGCCAAAAATTAAAACACATGATTAAATCATCTAAATCTAAAATTTAATTCAACTTAGTTACTAAAGTTAAAGACAGCAAAAACAATTTTATAATTATATTGGTTCCATGAAAGAAAGAAATCATACAATTGGACCCTTTAACATCAATCATATACCTATTTTAGATGAAACAACTACTGCTACAATTCTAAATGAGACATTTCTAAAAGTTTTGAAACTAAGGAAGCTTGCAAATACTCTTCTAGTAAATAATTCTAGTTTTCCTGTTTTACAAAATGGAGGTTGCAAAACAAATTAAATCTTTAAAATCAAACAGCTCTCCTGGTCCTGATGGTATTCCACCCATATTTTTACAAAAATTAGTCATTCAATTTCTGGTCCTCTAGCTGTGTTATTTAATTCATCAATCAGAGAAGGTAAAGTTGTTCAGGCTTGGAGGAGGCTATAGTTACACCTATATATAAGGGTGGATCCAGACATGACCCTAATAATTATTGGCCCATAAGCCTGACTTCCATCATAGGCAAAATTATGGAAAGATTGCTTAAAGCCCATATTATAGATCATTTAGAAAGAAATAAAATAGTAGATATCTTTCAACACGGTTTTGTGACTGAAAGATCAGTTTTGACCAACCTACTACATTTTTTGAACCAGTAAGTGCTGCCTTGGACTTGGGTATTCCAGTAGATGTAATATTTTTGGATTTTTCCAAAGCTTTTGATAAAGTATCACATAAAGTCTTACTACAAGAATTGGTCAAAATTAAGTTGCAACCTAATATTATAAACTGGATACAGTCATGGTTGGAAAAGAACTCAACAGGTATCAGTCAAGGGTCACCTGCCTGCAACGGGTGTGGTGACTAGTGGTGTTCCCAGGGCCTGGCCCTGGGTCCGATACTGTTTAATATTATGGTCTCACACTGCCTACTACTGATAAGATATGGGTCGCAAATATGCTGATGACTGTAAATGGGTAGTTTGGTATGCACCTTTCATGATAAATGCTCCATACAAAATCATTTAAACAACCTATCAAACTGGGCAAAGGCTTATGGTATGTTTTTAATGTTGACAAATATAAAGTCTTACATTTGGGCAAAAATAACATCCCCTTCAATTATTCCTTAAACAATGTTTATCTAAAAGTATTTTGGAAGAAAAGGATGTGGGTGTCATAATCTCAGATAATTTAACTTTGAAAAATAATATAATTAAAGTTATAAAATGTAATAAAATAATTGGCTCTATTTTAAGAAATATCAAAGTAGAGACTCCAAGGGTATTATGCCACTCTACACCAGTCTGGTATGTCCCCACTTGGAATACTGCTCTCAATTTTGTGCACTAACTTCTATAAGGGTTTAAAACTCGCTGAGGGTGTTCAGCTGTAATTCACAAAAAGTATCATCTTTACATAGTAATAGTTACGAAGATAGATTAAAAACTTAACCTATTTTCTGTAAAATACAGACAAATAAGGGGTGACTTAATATTGGTATATCAAACCTTAAAAATGATTATTTAAGAACCACAGTTGGACTTACTACTGCCTCCAACGTCAAATCAACTAGGAGTCATGGTTATAAACTCACTGGAGAAAAATGTATATCCACTAGAAGGAGTCTATTTTTCACACAGAGAGTTGTGGGTTTGTGGAATAACTTCCCTGTAAGTGTCATTAATAGTGATAATTTAAATACCTTTAAGCAAAGATTGGATAAACATATGGGAAACAAAAAATTTGATTTCCACCCATAGGACATATGGGTGGCGAGCATACAATGGGCATCCTTACATATGCCTTCATTGCTCATACACTTCTATGAACCTATGAACCTATGGTAAACTCATATGTTGTCTGGAATTTACACACACACACACACACACACACACACACACACACACAGCAGCATGTACACTAAGTGAATTCAAAGAGGACAAAATTAGCAGCATGCCAGTTTTTGATGACAGTGCTCCAGATCTACAGGGATTCTCATATTTTCCAGGATTTATGGGTTGAAAACTGGATAGGGAATGAAAGCTGGATGTATTTATTTATTTATTTATTTATTTATTTATACTGGGAACTGCTGCCCAAGATTTAAAGCCCAGATGCAGTAAATTAAAACAACACTTATTCACATTACATAAAATGTCTCAAGCTGAGTAAGCTGGAGCTTTCCTCAAAAGCCACCAATTACTTTCACAGCAAGGACAATGCATGTTTTACAAAGATAACAGATACAGAGCCTGTCAAGGAAGAGAGGTCTCTGGATTTATTTGGATACCTGTTAAAAGTTTAACTATTCATAGTTCAGGGGAAAAAAAAGCACCTTTGTTCTCTTGATTTTAAGCATGTATAATTATCTGATTCCTTATGTTCCCATATGGAGTTATAAAAGTCAAAACAACTGAGAAAGAAGTTTGTAGGGACAACAGTTGAGTTTTTCTTGTGTTTTGGGCCACCAAGTCCAGCCAGTGGAACATAAATGTATTATTTGTGGTTGGAATGAGCAATCTAAACAGTAAGAAGGTCTAAACAGTAATATATTTATTTACTAGTGATGTAATCTTGTATAATTTCTATAAAAGGTCATGATCAAACAATTGGAAACAAAAGACTGTTTTTTTCTCATTTTATAATATGAGGTACTGAGTGTGTATTTAGTTGCAGGGTCAGGGCCTTGAAGAAAATCATAACATTTATGTAACTCATTCAAGATTCCATCAGGTGGTCAGAAAAAAAGTCTGAGAGAATTTGTGTAAAAATTAACAAATTATATTATATATATATATATATATATATATATATATATATATAGTGGCACGATAGTGCCACTGTAGTTAGGGTTGAGTACCCCATTTAACGTTAAAGTCTGAAATTTTGCAGCTTAATAACCTTGCCACATATGATGAATTTGCCTGAAATTTGGCAAGCACAGAGCGGTATCATAGATCTGTGGCTGTGCCAAGTTTTGTACAGGTCGGATATATGGTTGCAGAGCTATATTGCACCACAGAAAGTCATATTTACGCTTTTTTGCACATTCTTTGATGGCACCTACAGGTTGCACAGTCTGTATGACTGGTCCAAAACTTTCAGGGAACATGCGGCCAGATACCCTGATGTGCCTTTCAAAGATTTCGTGAAAAAATATTAAATGGTTCAAAAGTTATTCAAAAAACAAGTTTCCCATTATAGTCAATTGGAAAAGTTAACAAAAAGTTTGACAGTGTCACAAATTTAGTTTTTAGTGTCACAAATGACCCCTGTAGTGTCGCAAATTTTCCATTTTGTTTTCAGTTACTGGTCACAGAAATGCTTGGCATTTAAATTTGGGACCCTCTAGGGACACAATTCATTCTGTGTTCAACTAGTTGAGTCCAGAGGATGCTAGCCATGTCTTTTTTGGGGGGTTAAACACTCCAGAAATAAGTTTTTCAAATTTTTGTAAACCGTAGTGTCGCAAAGTAGTGTTGCATGTTCGAAACTTTCATGACTCTTTTTTGTGAAAGTGTTGTGATTTGCGACACTACTTTGCGACACTATGCAAAAAACAACAGGAAATCTTTGTCACACTGCTGCAAAAGAACGGTTTGGTCTTTTAGGCTGAAACTTGGAGGGAAGAAAGCTGAGATCCCACAGATGTGCCTTTTCATGATTTGGTGACAAACTGTTGGAGGGTTGTAAAGTTATGGTACTCCAAAGTTGACTATTTTTCCCATAGGAGAACATTACAGCATCCGCCGTGCCTTTCGGGGCCCGTATCTCAAAAATGCTTGAGATATGGACTTTTCGTCGAAAATACTTAGCCCTGCTACGGGCTAATGCAAAACTAGCCAGGAAATTTATAAATCGTATGAAATTTTACCTTTTTTCAACGTCGTAGGGTTCCTGAGATATAAGCAATTTAGTATTCCAAGTATTCATTTTCTGCTCCGAGGCCCATTATTATGATTACTTTCTTACTATTCACTGTGCTTCTGAATGCAGCTTTGCTGAAAAAAAGGTGTGCATTTCGTTACTGTTACAGTTAGCGTTTCCACTTGCGTTTACGTTACCATTTTGCGTTCAGTTCCTGTTTACGCTACATGAGCGTTTGTGCTTGTGTTTGTGTTACTCTTAAGATTTGCGCCATGATTACTGCATTTGTTTGCATTTCCTTTTGCATCTGCATGTGCATTACCATTTGCATTTGTGTATGCACTTCTGCTTGCGTTTCCATTTTTGTTTCTGCTTCTTTTGGCATTATCATTGGTGTTACTGTAAGTGATTGTGTTTCCTATTGCATTACTATGACCGTGTGCATTACCGTTAGTGTTTGCATATGTGCTAGCATTTTCTTTTCAGTTTACTGTAAGCGTTTGCATTTAGAATTGTGTTACTGTGAAAGTGTGCATAAAGATTTTTGTTTGCATAAGCGGTTGTGTTTGTTTTTCTGTTTTTGGTACAGTTCCCTTTGGTGTCATCGTTGGTGTTACTGAAACTTAGAGGATGCTGAGTGGATGTACTGTAGATGATATCAGCTGCACACAAGTTAGGACACTGAGGAGTTGCATGGCCTCAGCCAAGTAATGCCCCCTTCCCAGACCAGGTACTGCATCCTGGGTGCAGAGCCAAAACACAACTAAAGCCATGGACATCAATGGTATACCTCCCAGATACCAGCAACACGCAAGTTAGGAAACTAAGAAGTTGCATGGTCTCAGACACACAATGCCCCTCCAGAACAGGTACTGGATCCTGAGTACAGAGCCATAGTCCAAATAAAATCATGGACATCATTGTTATACATCTCTGATACCAGCTGCACACAAGTTAGGAGACAGAGAAGTTGCACAGCCTCAGCCAGGCAATCTCCCCCAGACCAGGTACTGGATACTGAATGCAGAGCCATAGCACAACTAAAGCAATGGACATCAACAGTAAACCACTCTGATATCAGGTGCACACAAGTCAGGACACTGAGGAGTTGCACGGCCTCAGCCAGGCAATGCACCCCTGACCAGGTACAGGATCCTGAATAGACAGCAAAATCTCAAATAAAGCCATGTACATCATCGTTATACCTGTCTGATAACAGCTGCACACAAGATAGGACAATGAGGAGTTGCACGGCCTCAGCCAGGCAATGCCCCCCTAGACCAGGTATTGGATCCTGAGTACAGAGCCACAGCCCAAATAAAGCCATGGACATCATCGTTATACCTGTCTGATAACAGATGCACACAAGTTAGGACACTGAGGAGTTGCATGGCCTCAGCCAGGCAATGCCCCCCTCCAGACCAGATATGGGATCCTAAGTAGAGAGCAACAGCCCAAATAAAGCAATGGTCATCATCGTTATACCTGTCTGATAACACCTGTACACAAGTTAGGACACTGAGGAGCTGCACAGATTCAGCCAGGCAATGCCCTCCCGACCAGGTACTGGAACCTGAGTACAGAGCCACAGCTCAAATAAAGCCATGGACATCATTGATATACATGACTGATAACAGCTGTACACAGGTTTGAACACTGAGGAGTTGCACAGCCTCAGACAGGCAATGCCCCCCCAAAGACCAGGTACTGGATTCTGAGCACAGAGCCACAGCACAACTAAAGCAATGGACATCAATGGTATAATGCCCTGATTCCAGCTGCACACAAGTTAGGACACTGAGGAGTTGCACGGCCTCAGCCAGGCAATGCACCCCCCCAGACCAGTTACTGGATTCTAAGTACAGAGCCATAGCCCAAATAAAGCTATGGACATAATCATTATACCTGTCTGATAACTGATGCATTCAAGTTAGGACACTGAGGAGTTGCACAGCCTCAGCCAGGCAATGCCTGCCTAGACCATGTACTGGATCCTGTGTACAGAGCCACAGCCCAAATAAAGCTATGGATATCATCATTATACCTGTCTGGTAACAGCTGCACACAAGTTAGGACACTGATGAGTTGAACGGCCTCAGCCAGGTAATGCCCCCCCCGACCAGGTACTGGATCCTGACTGCAGAGCCACATCACAACTTAAGCAATGGACATCAATGGCATACCTCCCTGATTCAGCTGCACACAAGTCAGGACACCAAGGAGTTGCATGGCTTAAACCAGGCAATGCCCCCCCCGCCAGGTACTGGATCGTGAGGGGATAGAAACAGCCCAAATAAAGCCATGGACATCATTGTTATACCTGTCAGATAACAACTGCACACAAGTTAGGACAATGAGGAGTTTCACAGTCTCAGCCAAGCAATGCCACTCCTCCACCCAGACCAGGTACTGGATCCTGAGTACAGAGCCACATCCCAAATAAAGCCATGGACATCATCGATATACCTGTCTGATGACAGCTATACACAAGTTAGGACACTGAGGAGTTGCACGGCCTAAGGCAGGCAATGCCCCCCCAACAGACCAGGTACTGAATTTTGAGTAAAGAGAAACTTCCAAAATAAAGCCATGGACATCATCAATATACCTGTCTGATAACAGATGTATGCAATTTAAGACACTGATGTGTTGCACGGCCTCAGCCAGGCAATGCCCCCCCACACTAGGTACTGGATCCTGAGTAGAGAGCCACAGCCCAAATAAAGCCATGGACATCATTGTTATAACTGTCTGATAACAGCCGCACACAAGTTAGGACACTGAGGAGTTGCACGGCCTCAACCAGGTACTGCTCCCCCCCACCAGGACCAGGTTCTGGATCCTGAGTGCAATGCCACAGCATAACTAAAGCCAAGAACATCAACAATATGCATCCCTGATATCAGGTGTACACAAGTTAGGACACTGAGGAGTTGCACATCCTCAGCAAGGCAATGCCTCCCCAACCAGGTACTGAATCCCGAGTACAAAGCCAAATCTCAAATAAAGCCATGTACATCATTGTTATACCTTTCTGATAGCAGCTGCACACAACTTAGGAGACTGAGGAGTAGCTTGGCCTCGGCCCAGCAACGCCCCCACCAGACCAGGTACTCGATCCTCATTACAGAGCCACAGCCCATATAAAGGCATGGACATCATCGTTATACCTGTCTAATAACAGCTGCACACAAGTTAGGACACTGAGAAGTTGCATGGCCTAAGCCAGGCAATGCACCCCCCCCCACCAGACCAGGTACTGGATCTTAAGTGCATAGAAACTTACCAAATAAAGCCATGGTCATCATCGACATACATGTCTGATGACAGATGCACACAAGTTAGGACACTGAGGAGATGCATAGCATCAGCCAGGCATAGCCCCCACCCATACCAGGTACTGGATCCTGATTATACAGCCACATATCAAATAAAGTCATGGACATCATTGTTATACCTGTCTGATAACAGCCTCACACAAGTTAGGACACTGATGAGCTGCACGGCCTCAGCCAAGCAATGCCCCCCCGACCAGGTACTGGATCCTGAGTGCAAAGCCACAGCACAACTAAAGTCAAGAACATCAACAGTATACCTCCCTCATATCAGGTGTACACAAGTCAGGACACTGAGGAGTTGCATGGCTTCAACCAAGCAATGCCCCCCCGACCAGGTACTGGATGGTGAGTACATAGAAACAGCCCAAATAAAGCCATGGACATCATTGTAATAGCTGTCTGATAACAATTGCACACAAGTTAGAACAAAAAGGAGTTTCACAGCCTCAGCCAGGCAATGCCCCTCCTCCCCCCAGACGAGGTACTGGATCCTGAGTGCAGAGCCACTGAACATGTAAAGAAATGGACATCATCAGTATACCACCCTGATGCCAGGTGCACACAAGGTAGGACACTGAGGAGTTGCACTGCATCAGCCAGGCAATGCCCCCCACACCCAGACCAGGTACTGGATCCTGAGTACACAGCCACAGCTCAGATAAAGCCATGAACATCATTGCTATACATCTCTGATACCAGCTGAGCACAAGTTAGGAGACTGAGGAGTTGCACGGCCTCTGCCAGGCAATGCTACTCCCCCAGACCAGATACTGGATCCAGAGTGCAGAGCCACAGCACAACTAAAGAAATGAACATCAACAGTATACCTCCCTGATATGAGGTGCACACAAGTTAGGGCACTGAGGAGTTGCATGGCCTCAGCCAGGCAATGCCCCACCAACCAGGTACTGGATCTTGAGTACAGAGCCACATCTCAAATAAAGCCATGGACATCATTGTTATACCTGTTTGATAACAGCAGCACACAAGTTAGGACATTGATGAGTTGCACGGCCTCAGCTAGGCAATGCCCCCCCAGACAATGTGCTGGATCCTGAGTACACAGCCACAGCCCAAATAAAGCCATGGACATCATCGTTATACCTGTGTGATAACAGCTGCACACAAGTTAGGACACTGAGGAGCTGCACGAACTCAGCCCAGCTATGCCCCCCCCCGAGCAGATACTGAAATCTGAGTACAGAGCCACAGCTCAAATGAAGCCATGGACAACATTGGTATACATGACTGATATGAGCTATACACAGGTTAGGACATGAATGAGTTGCATCACCTCTGTCAGGCAATGCCCCCCCCAAAAGACCATATACTGAATCCTGAGTACAGAGCCACAGAACAACTAAAGCAATGGACATCAATGGTATAACTCCCTGATTCCAGCTGCACACAAGATAGGACACTGAGGAGTTTCATGGCCGCAGCCAGGCAATGCACCCCACCAGACCAGGTACTGAATTCTCAGTACAGAGCCACAGCCCAAATAAAGCCATGGACATCATAATTATACCTGTTGTATAACAGATGCATGCAAGTTAGGTCACTGAGGAGATGCACGGCCTCAGCCAGGCAATCCCCCAAGACCAGGTACTGGATTCAGAGTACTGTGCCACAGCCCAAATAAAGCCATTGACATCATCATTTTACCTGTCTGATAACAGCTGCACACAAGTTAGGACACTGAGAAGTTGCACAGTCTCAGCCAGGCAATGCCCCTCCGACTAGGTACTTTAATCTGAGTACAAAGCCACAGCTAAAAAAAAATCCATGGAGATCATGGGTATATGTGTCTGATACCAGCTGTACACAGGTTAGACATTGAGGAGTTGCACGCCTCAGCCATGCAATGCCCCCCAAAGATCAGGTACTGGATCCTGAGTACAGAGCCACAGCACAACTGAAGCAAAGGACATCAATGGAAAACTCCTGATTCCAGCTGCACACAAGTTAGGACACTGAGGAGTTGTACTGCCTCAGCCAGGCAGTGCGCCTCCCCACAAGAACATGTATTGGATCCTGAGTACAGAGCCACAGCAAAAATAAAGCCATGGACACCATCATTATACCTGCCTGATAACAGCTACAAACAAGTTAGGACACTGATGATTTGCACGGCCTCAGCCATGCAATGCTCCTCCGCACCAGGTACTAGATCCTGAGTGCTGAGCCACTGCCCACCTAAAGACATTGACATCATCAGTATACCTTCCTGATGCTAGGTCCACACAAGGTAGGACACTGAGGAGTTGCACGGCTTAAGCCAGGCAATGCCCCCCGGACAAAGTACGGGCTTCTGAGTACAGGGCTGCATCTAAAATTAAGCCATGTACATCATTGCTATACCTGTCTGATAACAGCTGCACACAAGTTAGAACACTGAGGAGTTGCGTGGCCTAAGCTAGGCAATGCCCCCTCAGACCAGGTACAGGATCCAGAGTACAGAGTCACAGCTCAAATGAAGCCATGGACATCTTCGTTATACCTGTCTGATAACAGCTTCACACAAGTTAGGACACTGAGGAATTGCACGGCCTCAGCCAGGCAAAGCCCCCAAGACTAGGTACTGGATCCTGAGTAGAGAGCCACAGCTCAAATAAAGCCATTGAAATCATCGATAACTGTCTGATAACAGCTGCACACAGTTAGCACACTGAGGAGTTGCACAGCCTCAACCAGGTAATGCCCCCAACCAGGTACTGAACCCTGAGTGCAAAGCCACAGCACAACTAAATCCAAGAACATCAACAGTATACCTCCCTGATATCAGTTGTATACAAGTTAGGACACTGAGGAGTTGCACAGCCTCAGCCAGGCAATGCCCCCCCAACCAGGTACTAAATCCCGAGTACAGAGCCACATCTCAAATAAAGCCATGTACATCATCATTATACCTGTCTGATAAAAGCTGCACACAAGTTAAGACACTGAGGAGCTGCACTAACTCAGCCAAGCAATGCCCCACCCCAACCCGATACTGAAACATGAGTACAGAGCCATAGCTCAGATAAAGCCATGGACATCATGGGAATATGTGTCTGATACCAGCTGTACACAGGTTAGGACACTTAGGAGTAGCACAGCCTCAGCAAGGCAATGCACTCCCCAAAGACCAGGTTCAGGATCCTGAGTACAGAGTCTCAGCACAACTAAAGCAATGGACATCAATGGTATACCTCCCAGATAACAGCAACACACAAGTTAGGGAAACTAAGAAGTTGCATGGTCTCAGGCACACATTGCCCCCCCCCCAGACCAGGTACTGGATCCTGAGTACAGAGCCATAGTCCAAATAAAATCATGGACATCATTGTTATACATCTCTGATACCAGCTGCACACAAGTTAGGAGACAGAGAAGTTGCACAGCCTCAGCCAGGCAATCCCCCCCAGACCAGGTACTGGATACTGAATGCAGAGCCACAGCACAACTAAAGCAATGGACATCAACAGTAAACCACTCTGATATCAGGTGCACACAAGTCAGGACACTGAAGAGTTGCACAGCCTCAGCCAGGCAATGCACCCCTGACCAGGTACAGCATCCTGAATAGACAGCAACATCTCAAATAAAGCCATGTACATCATCGTTATACCTGTCTGATAACAGCTGCACACAAGATAGGACAATGAGGAGTTGCACGGCCCTCAGCCAGGCAATGCCTCCTAGACCAGGCATTGGGATCCTGAGTAAAGAGCCACAGCCCAAATAAAGCCATGGACATCATCGTTATACCTGTCTGATGACAGCAATACACAAGTTAGGACACTGAGGAGTTGCACAGCCTAATGCAGGCAATGCCCCCCCAATAGACCAGGTACTGGATCTTGAGTACAGAGAAACTTCCCAAATAAAGCAATGGACATCATCGATATACCTGTCTGATAACAGCTGTATACAAGTTAAGACACACTGAGGAGTTGAATGGCCTCAGCCAGGCAATGCCCCCCATTACCAGGTACTGGATCCTAAGTGCAGAGCCACAGCACAACTAAAGCCATGGACATCAATAGTATACCTTCCTGATTCCAGCTGCACACAGTTAGACACTGAGGAGTTGCATGGCCTCAGCCAGACAATGCCCCCACCAGGTACTGGATCCTGAGTGCTGAGCCACAGCCCAAATAAAGGCATGGACATCATCGTTATACCTGTCCGATAACAGATGCACACAAGTTAGGACACTGAGGAGTTGCATGGCATCAGCCAGACAATGCCCCCTCCAGACCAGATATGGGATCCTAAGTAGAGAGCAAAAGGACAAATAAAGCAATGGTCATCATCGTTATACCTGTCTGATGACACCTGTACACAAGTTAGGACACTGAGGAGCTGCACAGACTCAGCCAGGCAATGCCCTCCCGACCAGGTACTGGAACCTGAGTACAGAGCCACAGCTAAAATAAAGCCATGGACATCATTGGTATACATGACTGATAACAGCTGTACACAGGTTTGAAAACTGAGGAGTTGCACGGCCTCAGCCAGGCAATGCACTCCCCAAAGACCAGGTTCAGGATCCTGAGTACAGAGTCTCAGCACAACTGAAGCAATGGACATCAATGGTATAACCCTGATTCCAGCAGCACACAAGTTAGGACACTGAGGAGTTGCATGGCCTAAGCCAGGCAATGCCCCCCCACCAGACCAGGTACTGGATCTTGAGTATAGAGAAACTTCCCAAATAATGCCATGAACACCATCGATATACCTGTTTGATAACAGCTGCACAAAAGTTAGAACACTGAGGAGTTGCACTGCCTCAGCCAGGCAATGCCCCCCCGACCAGGTACTGGATCCTGAGTTGAGAGCCACAGCACAACTAAAGCCTTGGACATCAACGGTATACCTCCCTGATTCCAGCTGCACACATGTTAGGACACTGAGGAGTTGCACGGCTCAGCCAGACAATGCCCCCCCCCGACCAGGTACTGGATCCTGAGTACAAAGCCACAGCCCAAATAAAGCCATGGACATCATCGTTATACCTGTCTGATAAGAGATGCACATAAGTTTGGACACTGAGGAGTTGCATGGCATCACCCAGGCAATGCCCCCCCCCCAATCCAGGTACTGGATCCTGATTACAGAGCCACATTTCACATAAAGCCATGGACATCATTGTTATACCTGTCTGATAACAGCTGCACACAAATTAGGACACTGAGGAGTTGCACGGCCTCAGCTAGGCAATGCCCATCCCACACCAGGTACTGGATCCTGAGTACACAGCCACAGCCCAAATAAAGCCATGGACATCATCATTATACCGGTGTGATAACAGCTTCACACAAGTTAGGACATTGAGGAGCTGCACGAACTCATCCAGGCAATGCCCCCCCCCCCGACCAGGTACTGAAACCTGAGTACAGATCAACAGCTCAAATAAAGACAGGGACAACATTGGTGTACGTGACTGAAATGAGCTTTACACAGGTTAGGACACTCAGGAGTTGCACGGCCTCAGCCAGGCAATACCCCACTCAAAGAACAGGTACTTTATCCTGAGTACAGAGCCACAGTATAACTAAAGCAATGGACATCAACAAAATAACTACCTGCTTCCAGCTGCACACAAGATAGGACACTGAGGAGCTACACGGCCTCAGCCAGGTAATGCACCCACCCAGACCAGGAACTGGAAGCTGAGAACAGAGCCACAGCCCAAATAAGGCCATGCACATAATCATTATACCTGTCTGATAATAGATGCATACAAGTTAGGACACTGAGGAGATGCACAGCCTCAGCCAGGCAATGCCCCCCAGACCATGTACTGGATCATGAGTACAGAGCCGCAGCCCAAATAAAGCCATGGACTTCAACATTATACCTGTATGATAACAGCTGCACACAAGTCAGGACAATGAGGAGTTGCATGGCCACAGCCAGCCAGTGCCCACCTCTCCCCAAGAACAGGTACTGGATCCTGAGTACAGAGCCACAGCAAAAACAAAGCCATGGACAACATCGTTATACCTGCCTGATAACAGCTGCAAACAAGTTAGGACACTGAAGATTTGCACGGCCTCATCCAGGCAATGCCCCCCCACACCAGGTACTGGATCCTGAGTGCTGAGCCACTACCCACCTAAAGACATGGACATTATCGGTATACCTCCCTGATGCCAGGTGCACACAAGGTAGGACACTGAGGAATTGCACGGCCACAGCCAGGCAATGCCCCCCGAGCAGGTACAGGATCCTGAATACAGAGCCGCATCTAAAATTAAGCCATGTACTTTATTGCTATACCTGTCTGATAACAGCTGCACACAAGTTAGAACACTAAGGAGTTGCACGGCCTCAGCCAGGAAAAGCCCCCAACAGCCAGATACTAGAACATGAGTGCAGAGCCACAGCTCAAATAAAGCCATGGACAGCATGGGTATACGTGTCTGATACCAGCTGTACACAAGTTAGGACACTGAGGACTTGCACAGCCTCTGCCAGGCTATGTCCCCAAAGACCAGCTTTGGATCCTTAGTACAGAGCCACAGCACAGATGAAGCAGTGGACATCAACGGTATTCATCTCTGATATTAGCTGCACACAAGTTAGGACACTGGAGTAGTTGCACGGCCTCAGCCAGGCAATTTCCTCCGACCAGGTTCTGGATCCTGAGTGCAGAGCTACAGCCCAAATAAAACCATTGACATTATCATTATACCTGTTTGATAACAGCTGCATGCAAGTTAGGACACTGTGGAGTTGCACGCCTAAGCCAGGCAATGTACCCCTTAGACCAGGTACTGGATCCAGAGTACAGAGCCACAGCCCAAATGTAGCCATTGACAACATCATTATACCTGTCTGATAATAGCTGCACACAAGTTAGAACACTGAGGAGTTGCACGGCCTCAGCCAGGCAATGCCCCCCACAAAGACAGGTACTGGCTCCTGAGTACAGAGCGACAGCACAACTAAAACAATGGACATCAATGGTATAACTACCTGATTCCAGCTGCACACAAGATAGGACACTGAAGAGTGTCACAGCCTCAGCCAAGCAGAGCCACCCTCCCCACAAGAACAGGTACTGGATCCTGAGTACAGAGCCACAGCAAAAATAAAGCCATGGACAACATCGTTATACCTGGCTGATAACAGCTGCAAACAAGTTAGGACACTGAGGATTTGCACGGCCTCAGCCACGCAATGCCCCCCAGACCAGGTATTAGATCCTGAGTGCTGAGCCACTGCCCACCTAAATAGATGAACATCATCGGTATACCTCCCTGATGCCAGCTGCACACAAGGTAGGACACTGAGGAGTTGCACGGCCTTAGCCAGGCAATGCCCCCCAGACCAGGTACGGGATCCTGAGTTCGCAGCCTCATCTAAGATTAAGCCATGTACATCATTGCTATACCTGTCTGATAACAGCTGCACACAAGTTAGAACACTGAGGAGTTGCACGGCCTAAGCCAGGCAATGCCCCTCAGACCAGGTACAGGATCCTGAGTACAGAGCCACTGCCCAAATAAAGCCACGGACATCATTGTTATACCTAACTGATAACAGATGCACACAAGTTAGGATACTGAGGTGTTGCATGGCATCAGCTACAATGCCCCCACCGATACCTGGTACTGGATCCTGATTACAGAGCCACATCTCAAATAAAGTCATGGACATCATTGTCATAATTGTCTGAAAACGGCTGCACACAAGCAAGGACACTGAGGAGTTACACGGCCTCAGCTAGGCAATGCTCCCCCAAGACCAGGTACTGGATCCTGAGCACAGAGCCACAGCCCAAATAAAGCCATGGAAAACATTGGTATACGTGACTGATATGAGCTGTACACAGGTTAGGACACTGAGGAGTTTCACGACCTCAGCCTGGCAATGCCCCCCCCCCCAAAGACCATTTACTGGATCTTGAGTACAGAGCCACAGCACAACAAAAGCAATGAACATCAACGGTATAACTCTCTGATTCCAGTTGCATACAAGATAGGACACTGTGGAGCAGCACGGCCTCAACCAGGCAATGCACCCCCCAGACCAGGTACTGGATTCTGAGTACAGAGCCACAGCGCAAATAAAGCCATGGACATAATCATTATACCTGTCTGATAACAGATGCATACAGTTAGGACACTGAGGAGTTGCAGCCTCACCCAGGCAATGCCCCCAGACCATGTATTGGATCCTAAATACAGAGCCACAGCCCAAATAAAGCCATGGACATCATCAATATACCTGTCAGATAACAGCTGCAGGCAAGTTAGGACACTGAGGAGTTGCACGGCGAAGCCAGGCAATGCCCCCAGACCAGGTACTGGATCCAGAGTACAGAGTCACAGCCCAAATAAAGCCATTGACATCATCGTTATACCTGTCTGATAACAGCTGCACACAAGTTAGGACACTGAGGAGTTGCACGGCCTCAGCCAGGAAATGCCCCCCCGACCAGGTACTGGAAGCAGAGTACAGATCCACAGCTCAAATAAAGGCATTAACATCATGGGTATACATGTCTGATACCAGCTGAACATAGGCTAGGACACTGAGGAGTTGCACGGCCTCAGTCAGGCAATGCCTAACTCCGAATAGGTACTGGGTCCTGAGTGCAGAGCCACAGCACAACTAAAGCCATGGACATCAATGGTATAACTCCCTGATTCCAACTACACACAAGTTAGGACACTGAGGAGTTAAACGGCCTCAGCCAGACAATGCCCCCCCAACCAGGTACTGGATCCTGAGTACAGAGCCACAACCCAAATAAAGACATGGACGTCATCGTTATACCTGTCTGATAACAGATGCTCACAAATTAGGACACTGAGGAGTTGCATGGCATCAGCCAGGCAATGCCCCGCTGCATAGCAGGTACTGGATCCTGATTAAAGAGCCACATCTCAAACAAAGCCATGGACATCATTGTTTTACCTGTCTGATAACAGCAGTATGCAAGTTAAGACACTGAGGAGTTGCAAGGCCTCAGCTAGGCAAAGCCCCCCGCCCAGACCAGGTACTGGATCCTGAGTAGAGAGCCACAGCCCAAATAAAGCCATGGACATCATCGTTATACCTGTCTGATAACAGCTGCACACAAGTTAGGACACTGAGGAGTTGCACGGCCTCAGCCAGGAAATGCCCCCCACCAGGTACTAGATCCTGAGTTGAGAGCCACAGCACAACTAAAGCCTTGGACATCAACGGTATACCTCCCTGATTCCAGCTGCACACGCTTGGACACTGAGGAGTTGCACGCTCAGACAGACAATGCCCCCGACCAGGTACTGGATCCTGAGTACAGAGCCACAGCCCAAATAAAGCCATGGACATCATCGTTATACTTGTCTGATAAGAGATGCACACAAGTTAGACACTGAGGAGTTGCATGGCATCAGCCAGGCAATGCCCTCCAATCCAGGTACTGGATCCTGATTACTGAGCCACATCTCACATAAAGCCATGGACATCATTGTTATACCTGTCTGATAACAGCTGCACACAAATTAGGACACTGAGGAGTTGCACGGCCTCAGCTTGGCAATGCCCATCCCACACCAGGTACTGGATCCTGAGTACACAGCCACAGCCCAAATAAAGCCATGGACATCATCGTTATACCAGTGTAATAACAGCTGCACACAAGTTAGGACACTGAGGAGCTGCACGAACTCATCCAGGCAATGCCCCCCCCCGACCAGGTACTGAAACCTGAGTACAGATCAACAGCTCAAATAAAGACAGGGACAACATTGGTGTACGTGACTGATATGAGCTTTACACAGGTTAGGACACTCAGGAGTTGCACGGCCTCAGCCAGGCAATACCCCACTCAAAGAATAGGTACTTTATCCTGAGTACAGAGCCACAGTACAACTAAAACAATGGACATCAACAAAATAACTACCTGCTTCCAGCTGCACACAAGATAGGACACTGAGGAGCTACACGGCCTCAGCTAGGCAATGCACCCACCCAGACCAGGAACTGGAAGCTGAGAACAGAGCCACAGCCCAAATAAGGCCATGCACATAATCATTATATCTGTCTGATAATAGATGCATACAAGTTAGGACACTGAGGAATGCACAGCCTCAGCCAGGCAATGCCCCCTCCAGACCATGTACTGGATCTGAGTACAGAGCCGCAGCCCAAATAAAGCCATGGACTTCAACATTATACCTGTATGATAACAGCTGCACACAAGTCAGGAAAATGAGGAGTTGCATGGCCACAGCCAGCCAGTGCCCCTCTCTCCCCAAGAACAAGTACTGGATCCTGAGTAGAGAGCCACAGCCCAAATAAAGCCATGGACATCATTGTTATAACTGTCTGATAACAGCTGCACACAAGCTAGGAGACTGAGGAGTTGCACGGCCTCAACCAGGTAATACCCCCCCCCACCAGGACCAGGTTCTGGATCCTGAGTGCAATGCCACAGCACAACTAAAGCCAAGAACATCAACAGTATGCCTCCTGATATCAGGTGTACATTGTTAGGACACTGAGGAGTTGCACATCCTCAGCAAGGCAATGCCTCCCCAACCAGGTACTGAATCCCGAGTACAGAGCCAAATCTCAAATAAAGCCATGTACATCATTGTTATACCTTTCTGATAGCAGTTGCACACAACTTAGGACACTGAGGAGTTGCTTGGCCTCAGCCCAGCAACGCCCCCACCAGACCAGGTACTCGATCCTCATTACAGAGCCACAGCCCATATAAAGGCATGGACATCATCGTTATACCTGTTTAATAACAGCTGCACACAAGTTAGGACACTGAGAAGTTGCATGGCCTAAGCCAGGCAATGCACCCCCCACCAGACCAGGTACTGGATCTTAAGTGCAGAGAAACTTACCAAATAAAGCCATGGACATCATCGACATACCTGTCTGATGACAGATGCACACAAGTTAGGACACTGAGGAGATGCATGGCATCAGCCAAGCATAGCCCCCACCCATACCAGGTACTGGATCCTGATTATACAGCCACATATCAAATAAAGTCATGGACATCATTGTTATACCTGTCTGATAACAGCCTCACACAAGTTAGGACACTGATGAGCTGCACGGCCTCAGCCAAGCAATGCCCCCCCGACCAGGTACTGGATCCTGAGTGCAAAGCCACAGCACAACTAAAGCCAAGAACATCAACAGTATACCTCCCTCATATCAGGTGTACACAAGTCAGGACACTGAGGAGTTGCATGGCTTCAACCAAGCAATGCCCCCCCGACCAGGTACTGGATGGTGAGTACATAGAAACAGCCCAAATAAAGCCATGGACATCATTGTAATAGCTGTCTGATAACAACTGCACAAGTTAGAACAAAAGGAGTTTCACAGCCTCAGCCAGGCAATGCCCTCCTCCCCCAGACGAGGTACTGGATCCTGAGTGCAGAGCCACTGAACATGTAAAGAAATGGACATCATCAGTATACCACCCTGATGCCAGGTGCACACAAGGTAGGACACTGAGGAGTTGCACTGCATCAGCCAGGCAATGCCCCCCACACCCAGACCAGGTACTGGATCCTGAGTACACAGCCACAGCTCAGATAAAGCCATGAACATCATTGCTATGCATCACTGATACCAGCTGAGCACAAGTTAGGAGACTGAGGAGATGCACGGCCTCTGCCAGGCAATGCTACTCCCCCAGACCAGATACTGGATCCAGAGTGCAGAGCCACAGCACAACTAAAGAAATGAACATCAACAGTATACCTCCCTGATATGAGGTGCACACAAGTTAGGGAACTGAGGAGTTGCATGGCATCAGCCAGGCAATGCCTCAAATACCAGGTACAGGATCCTGATTACAGAGCCACATCTCAAATAAAGCCATGGACATCATTGTTATACCTGTCTGATAACAGCTGCACACAAGTTAGGACATTGATGAGTTGCACGGCCTTAGCTAGGCAATGCCCCCCCCCCAGACAATGTGCTGGATCCTGAGTACACAGCCACAGCCCAAATAAAGCCATGGACATCATCGTTATACCTGTGTGATAACAGCTGCACACAAGTTAGGACACTGAGGAGCTGCACGAACTCAGCCCAGCTATGCCCCCCCCTCCCCTAGCAGGTACTGAAATCTGAGTACAGAGCCACAGCTCAAATAAAGCCATGGACAACATTGGTATACATGACTGATATGAGCTATACACAGGTTAGGACATGAATGAGTTGCATCACCTCTGTCAGGCAATGCCCCCCCCAAAAGACCATATACTGAATCCTGAGTACAGAGCCACAGTACAACTAAAGCAATGGACATCAATGGTATAACTCCCTGATTCCAGCTGCACACAAGATAGGACACTGAGGCGTTTCATGGCCTCAGCCAGGCAATGCACTCCACCAGACCAGGTACTGGATTCTCAGTACAGAGCCACAGCCCAAATAAAGCCATGGACATAATAATTATACCTGTTGTATAACAGATGCATGCAAGATAGGTCACTGAGGAGATGCACGGCCTCAGCCAGGCAATCCCCCCAAGACCAGGTACTGAATTCAGAGTACTGTGCCACAGCCCAGATAAAGCCATTGACATCATCATTATACCTGTCTGATAACAGCTGCACACAAGTTAGGACACTGAGAAGTTGCACAGTCTCAGCCAGGCAATGCCCCCCCGACCAGGTACTTTAATCTGAGTACAAAGCCACAGCTAAAAAAAAATCCATGGAGATCATGGGTATATGTGTCTGATACCAGCTGTACACAGGTTAGGACATTGAGGAGTTGCACGGCCTCAGCCATGCAATGCCCCCCCCCAAAGATCAGGTACTGGATCCTGAGTACAGAGCCACAGCACAACTGAAGCAATGGACATCAATGGAAAAACTCCCTGATTCCAGATGCACACAAGTTAGGATACTGAGGAGTTGCACGGCCTCAGCCAGGCAGTGCCCCCCTCCCCACAAGAACATGTATTGGATCCTGAGTACAGAGCCACAGCAAAAATAAAGCCATGGACACCATCATTATACCTGCCTGATAACAGCTACAAACAAGTTAGGACACTGATGATTTGCACGGCCTCAGCCACGCAATGCTCCTCCACACCAGGTACTAGATCCTGAGTGCTGAGTGCTGAGCCACTGCCCACCTAAAGACATTGACATCATCAGTATACCTCCCTGATGCTAGGTCCACACAAGGTAGGACACTGAGGAGTTGCACGGCTTAAGACAGGCAATGCCCCCCAGGACAAAGTACGGGCTTCTGAGTACAGAGCTGCATCTAAAATTAAGCCATGTACATCATTGCTATACCTGTCTGATAACAGCTGCACACAAGTTAGAACACTGAGGAGTTGCACGGCCTAAGCCAGGCAATGTCCCCTCAGACCAGGTACAGGATCCAGAGAACAGAGCCACAGCTCAAATGAAGCCATGGACATCATCGTTATACCTGTCTGATAACAGCTTCACACAAGTTAGGACACTGAGGAATTGCACGGCCTCAGCCAGGCAATGCCCCCCCCCAGACTAGGTACTGGATCCTGAGTAGAGAGCCACAGCTCAAATAAAGCCATTGAAATCATTGATATAACTGTCTGATAACAGCTGCACACAAGTTAGCACACTGAGGAGTTGCACGGCCTCAACCAGGTAATGCCCCCAGCAGACCAGGTACTGGACCCTGATTGCAAAGCCACAGCACAACTAAATCCAAGAACATCAACAGTATACCTCCCTGATATCAGTTGTATACAAGTTAGACACTGAGGAGTTGCACGGCCTCAGCCAGGCAATGCCCCCAACCAGGTACTAAACCCGAGTACTGAACCACATCTCAAATAAAGCCATGTATATCATCATTATACCTTTCTGATAAAAGCTGCACACAAGTTAGGACACTGAGGAGATGCACTAACTCAGCCAAGCAATGCCCCACCCCGACCCGATACTGAAACATGAGTACAGAGCCATAGCTCAGATAAAGCCATGGACATCATGGGAATATGTGTCTGATACCAGCTGTACACAGGTTAGGACACTGAGGAGTAGCACAGCCTCAGCAAGGCAATGCACTCCCTAAGACCAGGTTCAGGATCCTGAGTACAGAGTCTCAGCACAACTGAAGCCATGGACATCAATGGTATACCTCCCAGATACCAGCAACACACAAGTTAGGAAACTAAGAAGTTGCATGGTCTCAGGCACACGATGCCCCCCCCAGACCAGGTACTGGATCCTGAGTAGAGAGCCATAGCCCAAATAAAATCATGGACATCATTGTTATACATCTCTGATACCAGCTGCACACAAGTTAGGAGACAGAGAAGTTGCACAGCCTCAGCCAGGCAATCCCCCCCAGACCAGGTACTGGATACTGAATGCAGAGCCATAGCACAACTAAAGCAATGGACATCAACAGTAAACCACTCTGATATCAGGTGCACACAAGTCAGGACACTGAGGAGTTGTACGGCCTCAGCCAGGCAATGCACCCCTGACCAGGTACAGGATCCTGAATAGACAGCAACATCTCAAATAAAGCCATGTACATCATCGTTATACCTGTCTGATAACAGCTGCACACAAGATAGGACACTGAGGAGCTGCACGGCCTCAGCCAGGCAGTGCCTCCTAGACCAGGTATTGGATCCTGAGTACAGAGCCACAGCCCAAATAAAGCCATGGACAATATCGTTATACCAGTCTGATGACAGCGATACACAAGTTAGGACACTGAGGAGTTGCACAGCCTAATGCAGGCAATGCCCCCACAATAGACCAGGTACTGGATCTTGAGTACAGAGAAACTTCCCAAATAAAGCAATGGACATCATCGATATACCTATCTGATAACAGCTGTATACAAGTTAAGACACACTGAGGAGTTGAAGCCTCAGCCAGACAATGCCCCCATGACCAGGTACTGGATTCTAAGTGCAGAGCCACAGCACAACTAAAGCCATGGACATCAACGGTATACCTCCCTGATTCCAGCTGCACACAAGTTAGGACACTGAGGAGTTGCATGGCCTCAGCCAGACAATGCCCCCCTGACCAGGTACTGGATCCTGAGTACTGAGCCACAGCCCAAATAAAGCTATGGACATCATCGTTATACCTGTCTGATAACAGAGGCACACAAGTTAGGTCACTGAGGAGTTGCATGGCATCAGCCAGACAATGCCCCCTCCAGACCAGATATGGGATCCTAAGTAGAGAGCAACAGCCCAAATAAAGCCATGGTCATCATCGTTATACCTCTCTGATAACACCTGTACACAAGTTAGGACACTGAGGAGCTGCACAGACTCAGCCAGGCAATGCCCTCCCGACCAGTACTGGAACCTGAGTACAGAGCCACAGCTCAAATAAAGCCATGGACATCATTGTTACACATGACTGATAACAGCTGTACACAGGTTTGAACACTGAGGAATTACACGGCCTCAGCCAGGCAATGCACTCCCCAAAGACCAGGTTCAGGATCCTGAGTACAGAGTCTCAGCACAACTGAAGCAATGGACATCAATGGTATAACCCCTGATTCCAGCAGCACACAAGTTAAGGACACTGAGGAGTTGCATGGCATAAGCCAGGCAATGCCCCCCACCAGACCAGTTACTGGATCTTGAGTATAGAGAAACTTCCCAAATAATGCCATGAACATCATCGATATACCTGTCTGATAACAGCTGCACACAAGTTAGAACACTGAGGAGTTGCACTGCCTCAGCCAGGCAATGCCCCCCCGACCAGGTACTGGATCCAGAGTTGAGAGCCACAGCACAACTAAAGCCATGGACATCAACGGTATACCTCCCTGATTCCAGCTGCACACATGTTAGGACACTGAGGAGTTGCACAGCTCAGCCAGAAAATGCCCCCCCGACCAGGTACTGGATCCTGAGTACAGAGCCACAGCCCAAATAAAGCCATGGACATCATCGTTATACCTGTCTGATAAGAGATGCACACAAGTTAGGACACTGAGGAGTTGCATGGCATCAGCCAGGCAATGCCCCCCCAATCCAGGTACTGGATCCTGATTACAGAGCCACATCTCACATAAAGCCATGGACATCATTGCTATACCTGTCAGAAAACAGCTGCACACAAATTAGGACACTGAGGAGTTGCACGGCCTCAGCTAGGCAATGCCCATCCCAGACCAGTTACTGGATCCTGAGTACACAGCCACAGCCCAAATAAAGCCATGGACATCATCGTTATACCGGTGTGATAACAGCTGCACACAAGTTAGGACACTGAGGAGCTGCACGAACTCATCCAGGCAATGCCCCTCCACGACCAAGTACTTAAACCTGAGTACAGATCAACAGCTCAAATAAAGACAGGGACAACATTGGTGTACGTGACTGATATGAGCTTTACACAGGTTAGGACACTCAGGAGTTGCACGGCCTCAGCCAGGCAATACCCCACTCAAAGAACAGGTACTTTATCCTGAGTACAGAGCCACAGTACAACTAAAGCAATGGACATCAACAAAATAACTACCTGCTTCCAGCTGCACACAAGATAGGACACTGAGGAGCTACACGGCCTCAGCCAGGCAATGCACCCACCCAGACCAGGAACTGGAAGCTGAGAACAGAGCCACAGCCCAGATAAGGCCATGCACATAATCATTATACCTGTCTGATAATAGATGCATGCAAGTTAGGACACTGAGGAGATGCACAGCCTCAGCCAGGCAATCCCCCCCCCAGACCATGTACTGGATCCTGAGTACAGAGTCGCAGCAGAAATAAAGTAATGGACTTTAACATTATACCTGTATGATAACAGCTGCACACAAGTCAGGACAATGAGGAGTTGCATGGCCACAGCCAGCCAGTGCCCCCCTCTCCCCAAGAACAGGTACTGGATCCTGAGTACAGAGCCACAGCAAAACAAAGCCATGGACAACATCGTTATACCTTCCTGATAACAGCTGCAAACAAGTTAGGACACTGAAGATTTGCACGACCTCATCCAGGCAATGCCCCTCACACCAGGTACTGGATCCTGAATGCTGAGCCACTACCCACCTAAAGACATGGACATTATCGGTATACCTCCCTGATGCCAGGTGCACACAAGGTAGGACACTGAGGAATTGCACGGCCACAGCCAGGAAATTACCCCCGAGCAGGTACAGGATCCTGAATACAGAGCTGCATCTAAAATTAAGCCATGTACATTATTGCTATACCTGTCTGATAACAGCTGCACACAAGTTAGAACACTGAGGAGTTGCACGGCCTCAGCCAGGAAAAGCCCCCAACAGCCAGATACTAGAACATGAGTGCAGAGCCACAGCTCAAATAAAGCCATGGACAGCATGGGTATACGTGTCTGATACCAGCTGTACACAAGTTAGGACACTGAGGACTTGCACTGCCTCTGCCAGGCTATGTCCCCAAAGACCAGCTTCTGGATCCTTAGTACAGAGCCACAGCACAGATGAAGCAGTGGACATCAGCGGTATTCATCTCTGATATTAGCTGCACACAAGTTAGGACACTGAGTAGTTGCGGCCTCAGCCAGGCAATTTCCTCCGACCAGGTTCTGGATCCTGAGTGCAGAGCTACAGCCCAAATAAAACCATTGACATTATCATTATACCTGTTTGATAACAGCTGCATGCAAGTTAGGACACTGTGGAGTTGCACGCCTAAGCCAGGCAATGTACCCCTAGACCAGGTACTGGATCCAGAGTACAGAGCCACAGCCCAAATGTAGCCATTGACAACATCATTATACCTGTCTGATAATAGCTGCACACAAGTTAGAACACTGAGGAGTTGCACGGCCTCAGCCAGGCAATGCCCCCACAAAAAGACAGGTACTGGCTCCTGAGTACAGAGCGACAGCACAACTAAAACAATGGACATCAATGGTATAACTACCTGATTCCAGCTGCACACAAGATAGGACACTGAAGAGTGTCACAGCCTCAGCCAAGCAGAGCCACCCTCCCCACAAGAACAGGTACTGGATCCTGAGTACAGAGCCACAGCAAAAATAAAGCCATGGACAACATCGTTATACCTGGCTGATAACAGCTGCAAACAAGTTAGGACACTGAGGATTTGCACGGCCTCAGCCACTCAATGCCCCCCACACCAGGTATTAGATCCTGAGTGCTGAGCCACTGCCCACCTAAATAGATGAACATCATCGGTATACCTCCCTGATGCCAGGTGCACACAAGGTAGGACACTGAGGAGTTGCACGGCCTAGCCAGGCAATGCCCCCGACCAGGTACTGGATCCTGAGTTCGCAGCCTCATCTAAGATTAAGCCATGTACATCATTGCTATACCTGTCTGATAACAGCTGCACACAAGTTAGAACACTGAGGAGTTGCACGGCCTAAGCCAGGCAATGCCCCCTCAGACCAGGTACAGGATCCTGAGTACAGAGCCACTGCCCAAATAAAGCCACGGACATCATTGTTATACCTAACTGATAACAGATGCACACAAGTTAGGATACTGAGGTGTTGCATGGCATCAGCAAGCAATGCCCCCACCGATACCTGGTACTGGATCCTGATTACAGAGCCACATCTCAAATAAAGTCATGGACATCATTGTCATAATTGTCTGAAACGGCTGCACACAAGCAAGGACACTGAGGAGTTACACGGCCTCAGCTAGGCAATGCTCCCCAAGACCAGGTACTGGATCCTGAGTACAGAGCCACAGCCCAAATAAAGCCATGGAAAACATTGGTATACGTGACTGATATGAGCTGTACACAGGTTAGGACACTGAGGAGTTTCACGACCTCAGCCTGGATGCCCCCCCCCAAGACCATTTACTGGATCTTGAGTACAGAGCCACAGCACAACAAAAGCAATGAACATCAACAGTATAACTCTCTGATTCCAGTTGCATACAAGATAGGACACTGTGGAGCAGCACGGCCTCAACCAGGCAATGCACCCCCAGACCAGGTACTGGATTCTGAGTACAGAGCCACAGCGCAAATAAAGCCATGGACATAATCATTATACCTGTCTGATAACAGATGCATGCTAGTTAGACACTGAGGAGTTGCACGGCCTCACCCAGGCAATGCCCCCAGACCATGTATTGGATCCTAAGTACAGAGCCACAGCCCAAATAAAGCCAATGGACATCATCAATATACCTGTCTGATAACAGCTGCAGGCAAGTTAGGACACTGAGGAGTTGCACGGCCTAAGCTAGGCAATGGCACCCCAGACAAGGTACTGGATCCAGAGTACAGAGTCACAGCCCAAATAAAGCCATTGACATCATCGTTATACCTGTCTGATAACAGCTGCACACAAGTTAGGACACTGAGGAGTTGCACGGCCTCAGCCAGGAAATGCCCCCCCGACCAGGTACTGGAACCAGAGTACAGATCCACAGCTCAAATAAAGCCATTAACATCATGGGTATACATGTCTGATACCAGCTGAACATAGGTTAGGACACGGAGGAGTTGCACGGCCTCAGCCAGGCAATGCCTACCTCCGAATAGGTACTGGGTCCTGTGTGCAGAGTCACAGCACAACTAAAGCCATGGACATCAATGGTATAACTCCCTGATTCCAACTACACACAAGTTAGGACACTGAGAAGTTAAACGGCCTCAGCCAGACAATGCCCCCCCCCCAACCAGGTACTGGATCCTGAGTACAGAGCCACAGCCCAAATAAAGACATGGACGTCATCGTTATACCTGTCTGATAACAGATGCTCCCAAATTAGGACACTGAGGAGTTGCATGGCATCAGCCAGGCAATGCCCCTCTGCTTAGCAGGTACTGGATCTGATTATAGAGCCACATCTCAAACAAAGCCATGCACATCATTGTTTTACCTGTCTGATAACAGCTGTATGCAAGTTAAGACACTGAGGAGTTGCAAGGCCTCAGCTAGGCAATGCCCCCCGCCCAGACCAGGTACTGGATCCTGAGTAGAGAGCCACAGCCCAAATAAAACCATGGACATCATCGTTATACCTGTCTGATAACAGCTGCACACAAGTTAGGACACTGAGGAGTTGCACGGCCTCAGCCAGGAAATGCCCCCCCCCGACCAGGTACTGGATCCTGAGTTGAGAGCCACAGCACAACTAAAGCCATGGACATCAACGGTATACCTCCCTGATTCCAGCTGCACACGTTAGGACACTGAGGAGTTGCACGGCTCAGCCAGACAATGCCCCCCCCGACCAGGTACTGGATCCTGAGTACAGAGCCACAGCCCAAAAAAAGCCATAGACATCATCGTTATTCTTGTCTGATAAGAGATGCACACAAGTTAGGACACTGAGGAGTTGCATGGCATCAGCCAGGCAATGCCCCCCCCTCCAATCCAGGTACTGGATCCTGATTACAGAGCCACATCTCACATAAAGCCATGGACATCATTGTTATACCTGTCTGATAACAGCTGCACACAAATTAGGACACTGAGGAGTTGCACGGCCTCAGCTAGGCAATGCCCATCCCACACCAGGTACTGGATCCTGAGTACGCAGCCACAGCCCAAATAAAGCCATGGACATCATCGTTATACCGGTGTAATAACAGCTGCACACAAGTTAGGACACTGAGGAGCTGCACGAACTCATCCAGGCAATGCCCCCGACCAGGTACTGAAATCTGAGTACAGATCAACAGTTCAAATAAAGCCAGGGACAACATCGGTGTACGTGACTGATATGAGCTTTACACAGGTTAGGACACTCAGGAGTTGCACGGCCTCAGCCAGGCAATATCCCACTCAAAGAACAGGTACTTTATCCTGAGTACAGAGCCACAGTACAACTAAAAGCAATGGACATCAACAAAATAACTACCTGCTTCCATCTGCACACAAGATAGGACACTGAGGAGCTACACGGCCTCAGCCAGGCAATGCACCCACCCAGACCAGGAACTGGAAGCTGAGAACAGAGCCACAGCCCAAATAAGGCCATGCACATAATCATTATATCTGTCTGATAATAGATGCATACAAGTTAGGACACTGAGGAGATGCACAGCTCAGCCAGGCAATGCCCCCCCAGACCATGTACTGGATCGTGAGTACAGAGTCGCAGCCCAAATAAAGCCATGACTTCAACATTATACCTGTATGATAACAGCTGCACACAAGTCAGGACAATGAGGAGTTGCATGGCCACAGCCAGCCAGTGCCCCTCTCCCAAGAACAGGTACTAGATCCTGAGTACAGATCCACAGCAAAACAAAGCCATGGACAACATCGTTATACCTGCCTGATAACAGCTGCAAACAAGTTAGGACACTGAAGATTTGCACGGCCTCATCCAGGCAATGCCCCCACACCAGGTACTGGATCCTGAGTGCTGAGCCACTACCCACCTAAAGACATGGACATTATCGGTATACCTCCTGATGCCAGGTGCACACAAGGTAGGACACTGAGGAATTGCACGCCACAGCCAGGCAATGCCCCACGAGCAGGTACAGGATCCTGAATACAGAGCCGCATCTAAAATTAAGCCATGTACATTATTGCTATACCTGTCTGATAACAGCTGCACACAAGTTAGAACACTGAGGAGTTGCACGGCCTCGCCAGAAAAGCCCCCAACAGCCAGATACTAGAACATGAGTGCAGAGCCACAGCTCAAATAAAGCCATGGACAGCATGGGTATACGTGTCTGATACCAGCTGTATACAAGTTAGGCACTGAGGACTTGCATAGCCTCTGCCAGGCTATGTCCCCCCAAAGACCAGCTTCTGGATCCTTAGTACAGAGCCACAGCACAGATGAAGCAGTGGATATCAACGGTATTCATCTCTGATATTAGCTGCACACAAGTTAGGACGCTGAGTAGTTGCATGGCCTCAGCCAGGCAATTTCCCCTCCGACCAGGTTCTGGATCCTGAGTGCAGAGCTACAGCCCAAATAAAACCATTGACATTACCATTATACCTGTTTGATAACAGCCGCATGCAAGTTAGGACACTGTGGAGTTGAACGGCCTAAGCCAGGCAATGTACCCCTTAGACCAGGTACTGGATCCAGAGTACAGAGCCACAGCCCAAATGTAGCCATTGACATCATCATTATACCTGTCTGATAATAGCTGCACACAAGTTAGAACACTGAGGAGTTGCACGGCCTCAGCCAGGCAATGCCCCCCCCCCCAAAAAAAAACAGGTACTGGATCCTGAGTACAGAGCGACAGCACAACTAAAACAATGGACATATATGGTATAACTACCTGATTCCAGCTGCACACAAGATAGGACACTGAAGAGTGTCACAGCCTCAGCCAAGCAGAGCCCTCCCCACAAGAACAGGTACTGGATCCAGTACAGAGCCACAGCAAAAATAAAGCCATGGACAACATCGTTATACCTGCCTGATAACAGCTGCAAACAAGTTAGACACTGAGGATTTGCACGCCTCAGCCACAATGCCCCCAACACCAGGTATTAGATCCTGAGTGCTGAGCCACTGCCCATCTAAATAGATGGACATCATCGGTATATCTCCCTGATGCCAGGTGCACACAAGGTAGGACACTGAGGAGTTGCACGGCCTAAGCCAGGCAATGCCCCCTCAGACCAGGTACAGGATCCTGAGTACAGAGCCACTGCCCAAATAAAGCCACGGACATCATCGTTATACCTGTCTGATAACAGATGCACACAAGTTAGGACACTGAGGTGTTGCATGGCATCAGCCAGGCAATGCCCCCACCGATACCTGGTACTGGATCCTGATTACAGAGCCACATCTCAAATAAAGTCATGGACATCATTGTCATAATTGTCTGAAAACGGCTGCACACAAGCAAGGACACTGAGGAGTTACACGGCCTCAGCTAGGCAATGCTCCCCCAAGACCAGGTACTCGATCCTGAGTACAGAGCCACAGCCCAAATAAAGCCATGGAAAACATTGGTATACGTGACTAATACGAGCTGTACACAGGTTAGGACACTGAGGAGTTGCACGACCTTAGCCTGGCAATGCCCCCCAAGACCATTTACTGGATCTTGAGTACAGAGCCACAGCACAACAAAAGCAATGAACATCAATGGTATAACTCTCTGATTCCAGTTGCACACAAGATAGGACACTGTGGAGCAGCACGGCCTCAACCAGGCAATGCACCCCCCCCCAGACCAGGTACTGGATTCTGAGTACAGAGTCACAGCCCAAATAAAGCCATGGACATAATCATTATACCTGTCTGATAACAGATGCATACAAGTTAGGACACTGAGGAGTTGCACGGCATCACCCAGGCAATGCCCCCCAGACCATGTATTGGATCCTAAGTACAGAGCCTCAGCCCAAATAAAGCCATGGATATCATCAATATACCCGTCTGATAGCTGCAGGCAAGTTAGGACACTGAGGAGTTGCACGGCCTAAGCCAGGCAATGCCCCCCCCCCGCCAGACCAGGTACTGAATCCAGAGTACAGAGTCACAGCCCAAATAAAGCCATTGACATCATCGTTATACCTGTCTGATAACAGCTGCACACAAGTTAGGACACTGAGGAGTTGCACGGCCTCAGCCAGGAAATGCCCCCCCGACCAGGTACTGGAACCAGAGTACAGAGCCACAGCTCAAATAAAGCCATTAACATCATGGGTATACATGTCTGATACCAGCTGAACAGAGGTTAGGACACTGAGGAGTTGCACGGCCTCAGCCAGGCAATGCCTACCTCCGAAGAGGTACTGGGTCCTGAGTGCAGAGCCACAGCACAACTAAAGCCATGGACATCAATGGTATAATTCCCTGATTCCAACTACACACAAGTTAGGACACTGAGTAGTTACACGGCCTCAGCCAGACAATGCCCACCCCAACCAGGTACTGGATCCTGAGTACAGAGCCACAGCCCAAATAAAGACATGGACATCATCATTATACCTGTCTGATAACAGATGCTCACAAATTAGGACACAGAGGAGTTGCATTGCATCAGCCAGGCAATGCCCCGCTGCGTAGCAGGTACTGGATCCTGATTATAGAACCACATCTCAAACAAAGCCATGGACATCATTGTTTTACCTGTCTGATAACAGCTGTATGCATAAGTTAAGACACTGAGGAGTTGCAAGGCCTCAGCTAGGCAATGCCCCCCGCCCAGAACAGGTACTGGATCCTGAGTAGAGAGCCACAGCCCAAATAAAGCCATGGACATCATCATTATACCTGTCTGATAACAGCTGCACACAAGTTAGGACACTGAGGAGTTGCACTGCCTCAGCCAGGAAATGCCCCCCCGACCAGGTACTGGAACCAGAGTACAGAGCCACAGCTCAAATATAGCCATTAACATCATAGGTATACATGTCTGATACCAGCTGAACATAGGTTAGGACACTGAGGAGTTGCACGGCCTTAGCCAGGCAATGCCTACCTCCGAATAGGTACTGGGTCCTGAGTGCAGAGCCACAGCACAACTAAAGCCATGGACATCAATGGTATAACTCCCTGATTCCAACTGCACACAAGTTAGGACTCTGAGTAGTTGCACGGCCTCAGCCAGACAATGCCCCCAACCAGGTACTGGATCCTGAGTACAGAGCCACAGCCCAAATAAAGACATGGACGTCATCGTTATACCTGTCTGATAACAGATGCTCACAAATTAGGACACTGAGGAGTTGCACGGCCTCAGCTAGGCAATGCCCCCCGCCCAGACCAGGTACTGGATCCTGAGAGAGAGCCACAGCCAAATAAAGCCATGAATATCATCATTCTATCTGTCTGATAACAGCTGCACACAAGTTAGGATGCTGTGGAGCTGCACGGACTCAGCCAGGCAATGCTCCCTGGTCCAGGTACTGAAACCTGAATACAGAGACAGAGCTCAAATAAAGCCATGGACAACATTGGTATACGTGACTGATACCAGCCGTACACAGGTTAGCACACTGAGGAGTTGTACGGCGTCAGCCTGGCAATGCCCCCCCCCAAAAAAAAACAGGTACTCCATCCTGAGTACAGAGCCACAGCACAACTAAACCAATGGACATCAACGGTATAACTCCCTGATTGCAGCTGCACACGAGTTGCACGGCCTCAGGCAGGCAATGCACCCTCCCCCAGACCAGGTAATGGATCCTGATTACAGAGCAACAGCCCATATAAAGCCATGGACATCATTGTTATACCGGTCTGATGACAGCTACACTGTTAGGACATTGAGGAGTTGCACGCCTAAGCCAGACAATGCCCCCTACCAGACCAGGTACTGGATCTTGAATACAGAGAACTTCCCAAATAAAGCATGGATATCATCGATATACCTGTCTGATAACAGCTGCACACAAGTTAGGACACTGAGGAGTTCCACGCCTCAGTCAAACAATGCCCCTCGGACCAGGTACTGGATCCTAAGTACAGAGCCACAGCCCAAATAAATACCATTCTGATAACAGCTGCACAAGTTAGACACTGAGGAGTTGCACGGTGTCAGCCAGGCAATGCGCCCCCAAGACCAGGTGCTGGATCCTGAGTGCAGAGCCACAGCACAACTATAGCCATGGACATCAACGGTATACTTCCCTGATTATAGCTACACACAAGTTAGGACACTGTGGAGTTGCATGGCGTCAGCCAGGCAATGCACCCCCAAGACCAGGTTCTAGATCCTGAGTGGAGAGCCACAGCACAACTTTAGCCATGGACATCAACAGTATACTTCCCTGATTATAGCTACACATAAGTTAAGACACTGAGGAGTTGCATGGCCTCAGCCAGGCAATGCCCCCCCCACCCCAGTCCAGTTATTGGATTCTGAGTACAGAGCCACAGCCCAAATAAAGCCATGGATATAATCATTGTACCTGTCTGATAACAGATGTATACAAGTTAGGACACTGAGGAGTTGCACAGCCTCAGCCAGGCAATGCACTCCCCCCAAGACCAGTTACTGGATTCTGAGTACAGAGCCACAGCCCAAATAAAGCCATGGACATAATCATTGTACCTGTCTGATAACAGATGTATACAAGTTAGGACACTGAGGAGTTGCACGGCCTCAGCCAGGCAATGACCCCCCCCCCCAGACCACGTTCTGGATCCTGAATACAGAGCCACAGCCAAAATAAAGCCATGGAGATCATCTTTATACCTGTCTGATAACAGCTGCACACAAGTTAGGGCACTGAAGAGTTGCACGGCCTAAGCCAGGCAACGCCTCCCTCTCAGACCAGGTACTGGATCCTGAGTGCAGAACAACAGCCAAAATAAAGCCATTGACATCATCATCATTATACCTGTCTGATAAAAGCTGCACACAAGTTAGGACACTGAGGAGCAGCACGGCCTCAGCCAGGCAATGTCCCCACCAGTTCAGGTACTGGATCATGAGTGCAGAACCACAGCCCACATAAAACCATCAACATCATCATACACCTGTCTGATAACAGCTGCACAAGTTAGGACACTGAGGAGTTGCACACCATCAGCCAGGCAATGCCCAACTGACCAGGTACTGGATCCTGAGTGCATAGCCACTGCCCACCTAAACTCATGAACATCATCGGTATACCTCCCTGATACCAGGTGCACAGAAGGTAACACACTGAGGAGTTGCATGGCCTTAGCCAGGCAATGCCCCCTTGACAAGGTACGGGATCCTGATTAAAGCCACCTGTCAAATAAAGCCATGTCCATCATTGCTATACCTGTCTGATAACAGGTGCACACAAGTTAGAACACTTAGGAGTTGCATGTCCTGAGCAAGGCAATGCCCCCCCCCCCACCTCCTGACCAGGAACTGAACCCTGAGTACAGAGCCACAGCCCACATAAAGCCATGGACATCATCATTATACCTGTCTGATAACAGCTATATGAACTGGGGTTGTCTACAGGCCTCCAGGTCAGGGGGAGGACATAGACACATTACTGTTAGAAGATATACAAAACATGACAGCTAAAGGGGAGGTTCTGATAATGGGAGACTTCAACATGCCAGATACAGATTGGTCAATACCAACAGGAACATCCACCAAAACTAGACACACAGTGGATTCCCTGTAGGGGGAGGGCCTCAAACAATTAGTACAACAACCCACAAGAGAGAGGGCTATCTTAGATCTAGTACTGACTAATGGGGAAAGGATCACAGATCTCCAGGTAGAAGGTCACCTGGGGGACAATGACCATCACATGGAATGCTTCAGTTTGGCGACTAGAACTAAATATACCCATTCCAATGCAAAAATATGGGACTTCAGAGGTGCTGACTTTGATAAGATGGCTAACAGAGTTAAGCTAGCCCTGGCAAGAAGAAATACAGGTGAAGGAGTACAGGCAAAGTGGGTAAGCATTAAGGATGCAAGCAACATCCCATTGTGTTAGAGACTAAAGTAAGAGCAAAAGAAGGAGGAAACCACTTTGGTTCTCAAAAACAGTAGCAGAAAAGGTCAGAGCCAAAAGGCTGGCCTTCAGGAAATATAAGGGAACACAGAGGGACAAAGATAGGGAGGCATACCAAACTTCCCTAAGGGAAGCAGGGAATGTAGTAAGGTAGGCAAAGGCCCAAACAGAGGAATCACTAGCACGGACAGTAAAAGAAGGGGACAAAACTTTCTATAGATGCATTAGTGAAAGGAGAAAGTCCAGAGTGGGTATTGCTAAGATCAAAGGGGATAAGGAGGAGTGTGTGGAGGAGGACCAAGGAAAAGCATATATTCTAAATAGATTCTTCTGCTCAGTATTTACTGAGGAGAAGATAGGGCAAGGCCCACAGGTCAGCACCATGGACACAGGGGGAGGGAGGTGTGACCTAGTCCCTTCACAAAAGAAAGGATCCTACTTGAACTCGATAAGCTCAGGGTGGAAAAGGAAATGGGACCTGATGGCATACATCTCAGGGTACTAAAGGAGCTAAGGGTGGAACTAGCAGAGCCATTATCTGAACTGTTTAGTATCTGAGCACAGGTGAGGTCCCAGAAGACTGGAGAAGGGCTCATGTAATCCCTCTCCACAAGAGTGGTAGCAAGGAGGAGGCAGGGAACTACAGACCAGTCAGACTTACCTCAGTAGTAGACAAGATTATGGAGGCACTCCTTAAGGAAAGGAAAGGATAGTGCAACACCTGGAATCCATAGGAGCACAGGATCCAAGACAGCATGGGTTTTACAACAGGAAGGTCCTGTCAAACTAATCTCATAGATTTCTTTGACTGGGTAACCAGAGTGGTGGATCAAGGGGGTGCAGTTGATGTTGCCTACCTATACTTCAGCAAAGCTTTCGATACTGTTCCACATAGAAAATTGATTAATAAGCTGGGTAGACTTGGGGTGGGTCAGAAGTTGGTCAATTGGGTGCCAAACTGGTTGGCAGGAAGAAAACAGAGTGGTGGTACACGGTACATAGTCAGAAGAGATGCAAGTCACAAGGAGGGTACTTCGAGGATCAGTCCTGGGGCCAGTCCTCTTCAATATCTTCATCGTGACATTGCAGATGGACTGGAGGGTAGGTTTGTCTGTTTGCAGATGACACCAAGATCTGCAACAGAGTAGATGATCCAGATGGAGTGGGCAGAATGAGAAGAGATCTGGATAAATTGGCAAAATGGTCAGAAGAGTGGCAACTGTGGTTTAACGCAAAGAAGTGCAAGATCATGCATATAGGGAAGAGAAACCCTGAAGCCACCTATAGGTTGGAGGGGAGTTGCTGGCAATCACAAGGGAAGAAAGAGACTTGGGCATCATCATCACAGATGACCTGAAATCATCTAAGCAGACAACTAATGCAATAGGTAAGGCTAGAGTAATGTTGGGGTGTATTAATAGGGGTATCGTAGAGTCATAAGGTAGGTAATAATCCCTCTTTACAAGATGCTGGTTAGGCCCCATCTGGAGTACTTGTGTGCAGTACTGGAGACCGTACCTGCACAAGGACATTAACAAAATGGAGGCAGTCCTGAGAAGGGCAACAAAAATGGTGCAGGGAATGCATCAGAAAACATGAGGACAAATTAACGGAGCTCAATATGTATACCCTAGGGCAAAGGAGGGAGAGGTGATATGATCGAAACATTCAAACATCTTAAGGGATTAGCAAGGTGAAAGAGTCTAACATGTTTCAATATAAGAAAACTAGCAGGACAAGAGGACACATCATGAGATTAGAGGAGGTCGATTGAGGGGTACTGTGAGGAAGTTCTTTTCACAGAAAGGGTGGTGGATGCATGGAATGGCCTACCTCAGGAAGTGGTGGATATGAATACAGTGCAGGGCTTCAAACAGGCATGGATAGGTATAAGGAGCAATACAGATGAGAATGAATAGATAGGCCATTGACAGAATATAGGCCTATGGTACATTCATAAGGTAGAAATAATGGGCAGACTGGATGGGCCTTGTGGTCCTTATCTGCTGTCAACTTCTTTGTTTCTTTGTTTCTATATGTCTGCAGATCCAAATTAACTATGGGACATCTAGGGACCTGAAAACAGTAAAACAATGTAAAGTAAGCGTGTCTTACATAATGCAAAAACACTTGGGACCTCCACTGGCCCAGGGTTTGGATCTGCCCATCCAAAGCGACACATTCAAAATATATTCACAGTCGAAATGCACGTATTCTAAATATTCCTAATTAGCAATTCCTAATTCCTATTATTAGCAATTAACAATTCCTTTTTTGGGGATCCAACTGTACCTCAACCCCTTGTTTAGACCCATCTCACCCTACAACGCATCCCCAGGGACTTATCTTCTTTATCTCTGTGCCCCCTGGATTCCCCCCTGGGAGGGGCCACCTCACCACCTCAATCCTCACAACAATGGGACAAGGGTGCCGGCAGATATATCCACCGGCATTGCCTTCTTGGCTTTCCTCCCCAAGAAGGGGCACAGGATCAGTTTGCGATAACTAGCAACGGGATAGGGTGGGAATCCGATTGCCGTGTGGCTTGTAGTTGGTGCTGACCAAGTGGGTATAATTAATGACGGCTGCTATTTTGTGGTGTTTTTCCCCTGGGGGCAGGGATGTCAATCATGTCCAGGGTCCGCCAGTGATGGCACCAGCAGGAAAGTTCCCCAGCTCCACCAAGGTGGGTATTGTGCTGAACACTCTGCCCCTTCTATCTGGAGAAGGAGAGCAGTCCCAGGATGCTCGATCCTTCTCCCTCAGCAGGCCCTCTGACGTACCGGGTCCATTCCTGAACCCAGGTCATCGGCATCACAGACAGGCGCCTTGCCCCTGAGTCTGTGGGCAGCTAGCAATTAGCAATTCCTAATTTGAAGCTCAGGTGTCATCCATTGTCCAGAGTAGCAACTGAGGAATATTGCTAGGCTCATACCCCTAGTTCTTCCTGAGGCTCTTCCTACCCTAGTGCATGCCTTTGTGACGTGCAGGCTTAATTACTGCAAAGCACTCTACTTCTTGGTCTCCTGAAGGACCTTTGCTGACTGCAGTTGGTGCAGAATACCACCGCCATGCTGCTGATGGACTTTCTAAGTTCAGTCATGTCATCCAGTGTTGTGGTAACTGCAATGGCTGCCAGTCAAATGAAGGATTCTCTCTTCAAGGTAGGCTTGCTTCACCTTTAAGGCCCTGCAGAACTTGGTCCTGGCTATCTGACCGACCTTACACCTGCCAGGTCCATCCGTTCCTGCGCCCTCCTCTAGGGGCCTCCTGGCTGTTCCCAGGATGAGGTTAAAAACTGCCAGTGACAGGGCATTCAGTGGTGCTGGTCCTGTCCTGTGGAATTCATTGCCACTAGATGTCAGGGAGCCCCTTCAGTTGAAGTGTTCCAATGCCGCCTTAAGACCTATTTATTCACCTTAGCATTCCCGGATATAGAGCTGTGATGATTCTATATGACATATCCGCAATGCTGTTTTGCCCTCTGTCTTTTATTTTATTATATTTATTTACTGTTAGTTCTATTTATGTATTTATGACTGTTTTTCTATCCTCTGAACTCTGTTTTAATCTGTAATGCGCCCAGACCCCCCGGGATTGGGCATCAAAGAAATAAAAGTTGCCTTGCCTTGCCTTGACTTGGCCCTGGTATTTTTTTGCTGCCCCTATCCTGAACCAATGGGTATTAAATTCCTTGGGGTTCAACCTGCCCATTGCACCACCAAGCTGAAGAAATGCCAGAACTAGTAAATCATGATGAGGGTGCCATCTGCATGTCACAGAAGGCAACCCCACTGGGGGATGGAGAGCCATGTATTCTGCCACCATGGCCCTTACATCCCACACTAACCCTCAGGAACCTGCAAGGTACACCAGCAATCTATGCCTCCTTGGTTGGCCTTACTCCTGCAGAGCCTGATGTGCACATCTTCTTGTGCCACTACTGCATCTGTATTCTGAAGTCTCATGGGGAACCCACATTTTGCTAGCTGCACCAACTCCAAGACCCAAAAGGTGCCACAGAAGGCCACAAAAATGTAGTCTTCAAAAACCCAACCTTTACTGGAGACCAGTAGACTGCTGAATGGGCCTTCCACAGTCTTCCCAGAGTCACTGTGCTAAGGAGGCACCTTTGGTCATTCTGCTTCAGGATCCCTCTACTCCAGCCCTCAAGGATATTCTGAACCTTGAAAGTTCAAGTAGTCTTAGTGAGTTACAGTACCCGGCTAAACTATGACAACCCTGCTAGGTGCTATCCTCCCCACAAAGAAGTCAGGCCTTTATGCTTAGCCTCAGAGATATTTCTGTTCAAATGTTCTCTAGGAATCAGCTATAAGGTCATCTCTTCTCTGCTCGGACAATGTGATAGTGTTCCACCCCTTGATGATATGCCACTCTGGTCTTGGGTCAAAGATTTACCAAAACACTCCCAGGCCTCGGGGACACTACCTCCATAGGAAAGGAGGGACTAGAAGTGGATCCTGGTCCTCTGCTGGAGCCAATTCTCTGAACGTCTGCCACTGTAAACAAGGTAAAGCATCAGCAATACCATTCACAACACCAGGGACATGGACAGCTTTGAAACAAATATTAAGCAGTATGGACTTGACAACAAAGATCCTCATGAAGTCTCCCATTGATGGTGTGCAGCACTCCCATGTCATTGGTAAAAAAAACACACACCCTTTTATCTCTCAGCTAGTGACCCTACACAGTGAGTTGCACCACTATCAGGGAAAAATTCCAGCAGGGTGACCTGCTTCATACTGTAAGACCTACCTTTACCCAACTTGAAGGCCACTGAACAGCACACCGCCCCACTCTGAAGTAGGTACACAATCCCAATCCCTCAGATGAATCCATAAACAGTTCCAGCACCCAGTTGTCCACTGTCACAGGCTACATGGAGACATCATCAAAGTGGGTGATGAAAGTTAACCACACTTCAGTGACTTCCTGGAAGTCCTACCATCGTCCACATCTGGTGATGAGGCATCTAAGCACCAGACTACAGTGTCACCATCTGTTGCAAAAATGTCCTCCACATCTGGAGGTCCCAACAAGCAAAGTTCAAGTGGCCCACCAACTGTTGAAGCTCTTTTAGTGTGATCATCTTGGCCAGTATTGTACAACCTAGAAGAGCCCTACGAACATTGAGCTTGTCCTAGGGTAAGTAGCATTCTTGTTTCTTTATATCTGTCTCAATGCCCAGGGAATGACATGACTGAGTTTGGAGCCTTTACTTTACAGGTGGCCAATTGGACTCTGAAGCTGTGGCACAGGTATAGTCCAGAGTCTGTCCAAAGACCAGAGAATGGGCTGGTCCAGGGAACAAGAACTCATCCAGATAGTGAACAATTTCTTGTCCTCTTTCTTCTGTGGCACTTTCCCAGTGCAAGAAGTTGTTAAAGCACTTGAACAGCATGCAGACCACTGAAAACCCCATAGTAATGCAATTATCAAACTAGTACCATCCTTCAGGAAGCAGACTTTACTGCTTTACTGTATTAGTGTTTCACTGCAATCTATTATACTGCACTGTATTAGCTCTTTTGAGCCTATCACTTGTAACGTATTTTGAAAATGATAAAAATGTCACTATAAAAAAATTAATAAATAATACTGTCCTTCAGATTTTTATCCTCAATAGGTCTCGGTCAGCTGGGGGCGTGGTGGCATTTGGAATGCTGACTCAATATCAAGGTGTTCAAGTGCTTTAACACCTTCTGGACAAATGGCCATCCCACTGGAAAGAAGTCAAGGTGGTCCCAGTTCCTAAAAAGGGCTTCAAATAACATATCACAATATTGTCTCATTGCTCTACTGCCCCTAATTGGTAAGGTCCTCGAAAAAATATTTGCTTCCCAACTCACAGACTATCTGAGCTCTCACAACCTCCTCACCCCTTGCTATCTTGGCTTCCACAAGGGTCATAGTAGAATCACTGCCCTCATCAAGCTCACCAGTAATGTCAAAACTGCAATGGATCAAGACTCATTCACTGGGACCATCTTTAATGACCAATCCAAAGCCTTCACTTTCATATACCACTCCTTTCTTACTCAGAAGTTAGCCACCCTGGGCATATCCTTCACACCACATCATGGTTCACTAACTGCATGTCTGGGTGTAGTTAGTTTGTTAAGTTTGGCATGGCTTCCTCTCACCAACTACCCATCATCCTTGGTGTTCCTAGGGGTCTATCCATGGACCACTCCTTTTGTCCATTTTCATAAATCATCTCTCAACACTTTTCAACTCCTCCTCCTCCTCCATTGTCATGTATGCTGATGACATAACCCTCAATCACAACACTCAAAACATTCAACAGATTAACATCCCTCTTAAAGATTTCACACTCATTCAAAAATGGCTCATGGCAAACAATCTGGTCCTCAAAGCTGCAAAACCTAACTGATGTTATTTGGATCCCAGATGCATTGAGCTTCCTGCCCTTTACCCCTAGAGATCAGATGCATAAATGGTTCTCCTCTCCACAGTCAAGGGATTCAATACCTAGGCATCACCCTAGACCCTGGCCTAGACTTCCACCTCTACATCATAAACTAGTAAAAATCACCAACTCTTGTATTGGGATGGTCTACCACATTAGGCATCTTCACACCTCTGCCAGGCAGACCACTGCCCAGGGTAACACCTCCTGCCTACAATACATGTCCCTCCTCATCACTAATGCCCCTTGACTTTCTTGCACAAGTGGGACATTACTTATAACAACATATGTCACTTTGCTCTTTTGCCCCATCAGTCACTCACCACTGTTCACTCTACAACTCTTTGGGTAGCTGTCCCCTGACATCACAATCTTTTGCTCTAGGCTGCTTTATGTATAGCGCCATAGTCCCCACCCTGCTATTACTATTTCGCCCTCCCTAGCACTAGTGCTGCCTTCTCCTTCAGATCTCGTGATCCTACCCAGCTGACAACACCCAAGTGTGTAACCAAAATGGGTGAACAAGCCTTTTCATCTTTCACACCCAAACTCTGGAACTCTCCCCCTCAAACTGTATGCTGCTCCACCTCCACCCTGTCCTTTAAATCATCTCTCAAAGCCCACTTCCTCCAATCCATGACCTGAAAATGCTTCCAACCACTGTGAACTCTTTGACACCTAAATCTGCTACACTGCCTACATAATTTATTGCACTGTATTTATAGCACTGTACTAATACTAGGATGGGGTTTTGCTGCTCACTGTCTCCACACCCCCTCATGGCACAATGCACTACTGCTTGTAAGACTTTTCTGGTGCACATTGATGCTCTATCTGGGCCTTCCCCTTTGTCTCCCTTGTTCTACTTAATACAAATCCCTTTTTTTCTAAGTCACACCTTGTAGCTGTCCCCTTCTGTTTTTCTAATGTACTACTACAGTACTTGTAAAACTACTGCTTGTATAATACCTGTATCTACATGCTGAATTGTGCTTTTGTTGCCTTGATGTGTTTTTTGTGAATTGTAATCTATTCTTGTGAAATGTAATCTAAATTGTAATATGATAAATAGATAGAAAGACAGATAGATAGATAGATATTTTTTTTTTATACAGGATAAATACATGTCATTAGGGAAGAAAATCCTGTTTACAAGACAGTCCTATTTCAGAATAAAATTTATACATAAAAAGTAGAGAAGTCTGGTTCTGTGAAATCTCTTACAGAAATAATTATATGAAATGTTTTCATGCTACAAACATAAAACTATTCAGATGATATACATTCTGCAAGTATGATTTAAATGTTAAATTGGAACCGATTACATGCATCTGGCATGCGTCCAGCAAGTGTGGAAACCGTGATTTTTATGTTAAATTGGGAAAGACGGCATGCATGCAAAAAGCAAGTGGTCACTGATAACTGCACACTTAAAAGTTAAGTGACTTGCTGCTCAGGATCACACCTTACACAAGTGGGGGTTGATGAGATTCAAACCCAGGTCTTCATGCTTCCTAGTTTCCTGGTTTGCTGTTTAGGTGCCTAACCACTAAGCCATACTCTCTGCACACATATGGTTCACTTGTACTTCAATACATACTTTATCTGAAAACATCTGCATGCATGTGACATGCTTGTAGCCACTGTTATGCTTTTCAGTTTTCTTCTCTCCCTCATCTCAGTTTCACAGTTGAACTGTAGTACACATACTAATGAAAACACATGTGGTTTTTCCCATCCCTAGTACACAAATGTACCCACAAAACCACTTAATTACTTATATCTGGCCTGTCCTCCTACTATTTTCTCTCCATAGTTGCAAATACTTCCACTCAAACAGACTTTAGGGTGCAAACACAAAAGCAGCAATAACTCCGACACACCCCATGTCCAGCCCCTCCACCCGATGCACACACACTGGCAGGTATAGCCATGCTGCTACAGACAGCTCACCAAGTATAGATATAAATAAAAAGTCTCTTACTTGAGTACTTGGGAGCCAGAGGCAGAAGTCTTTAAGAGATGATGTCCATGGGTCAGAGTGCTGGGGCATACCCCCTTGAAAAGAATGGAATTATTTTTTATTACTATTTTATACATTATGATGGTGAGTTGGAGAATAATGAAGGCCACTGTTCTACTAACAAGGCCCTTATTAGCGAAGCGGTGGCCTTCATTAGTCTCCAACTCTCTATCAATAATGTATAAATAGTAATAAAAAAATACCCCCATTCATTTCAATGGTGCACACCCCTGCAGTTTCCTTTGCCCTTTGTCATAATGTGTCTGAGAATTGGGATGTAGAGGTCAGGTTCACTGGGGAGGGGGGTATAAACCTGACTATAGTGGGACTCCAATTGACTGTACATACCATACCATTCAACTTGTCCACGAATGCAAGAGACAGCTTTAGAATGTCTGTAACATCTCTAAAAGGTAAACCTTATCTAGTTTAACTGAAAAGTGATATGAAAATCATGAAAAATTAAAATGTAAAAGATTCATCTGTATATACCCTGGAGCAATGCATCAGATTTGGGCATAAACTCACCCAGTTACTAACCAATTTTTTTCCTGACTGAAGTTCTGCTGCCCGCCCCAAAAAAGATCTTAGTTCCAATTTTTCTTCCTGACTCCATTGCATTCAATACCCATCCCTTATGGGTCATGAAGCTGCCCAAAGGTGAAGAAATGTAAAAAACACATCAATATTTCAATCTTTCCTCTTTCCCAATCCCCCTGTAAAAACAATTACTTACTTTTACTTTCCTGGCCATTTGGCCAAAACCTGCAGCCTGGCACAGTGTGCCACCAGCATGGTTTTCAGTCCACTTATGCCAGAAGCTGGGTAGTAGAACCGACCATCACAGGTCACCAATGTGGTCCGTGACCAAGTCACCTCACCAACTGAACCCACCCAACCTGGGTTGATTGCTTGGTTGCTGCTGTTGCTGCTGGCACACTGCACTGATCAAGGCCTATAAAGGCCACCCATACCACTGTCACCACTGCTGCTAAGCCTAGCATGCTGCCGTGGGGGTCTGTGCTGCTTTTTTTTTTTGCAAGGCAAGCCTAGTATAGAAAGTAGGTAGCCCAGACTAGAGTTAGCATCTAGCTCATCCTCTGTCCCTTCAGCCACCAGGGGAGACGGAGACTCACTAAGAGTAGACCAACAAAAATTTGATGCCAAAACACTGCTATTGAGAGTTCAGTGTTCACTGACTCCTCCAAGCTGTAGTGTGTGTTCTGTCTACTCTGTGGTGGGAAAGACAGGGTCACATTTGTAAGACTCATGCACTCTTTCTTGGATGCAGCTCATCCACATCACATGTAATTGTGCTGCCACTAATATATGGAGAGCGTGGACAACACAATACAGACACAGTCAAGTCTGGAGAGTACCTGCAACATGATCACACACAGGCCAGGTGGGCACTTATTGCACAAAATATTAAATCCAAATTTAATGCCAATATTGCCACACCATAAGAACAACCTAGGCACAAATATGGGGGGGGGCAACTTCCCCCTCTGCTCTACCTAAATGGCACCCCTGCTTAATTGTAGAAATTCATTCTCAGGTGCTAATTCAATGGTTTCCACTGTGTTCTGAGGTACTGTATGTCCATGTTTCATGATGTGTCCTGATCATCATGTAGGTTAATGTCCCTCATTGTCCTTCATTTTGAGTGTCCGTGTCCCTCATTTCAGTGACAAAATGTGAGGTATGGTGCATGCTTCCAAGGCCCTACTCAGCACAAAGAGTGCTGAGCAAGGCCATAGTGTATATGCTTAATACAGAATGACAAAGGGAAAGTAAGTGAGATGAAACAGTCATGGAGAAATACATTTATAGCACTAAATATGCATAAGGGATTTGCATGGTTGAAAATAAAAAGGATTGACTTCAGAACACAGAGGCCCCTCTTCATACATCTGGAATGGGGGATGTTGACTGGCTATATCCTAGGCATTTAATGCAGTAAGCAAACAATACTTTACAAATCAATGACGATTTAATGACAATAATCAAAAGCCATTAAACAACTTGCAAAAGGATCAGAATTTATGAGTTTACCTAATTTTTATGGGAATACAAACAAAAATGAATTTTATGACTCTAATTGCTAGCAGTAGTATAAGAATAGAAACTGATGTGTTTTTAGATGAGATTTGTACCAGCTTAGGGAAGTGGCATGCATAGAACAGCATTCTGAGGGGGAAGCAAGGCAGTTGCAGTTGAACCCCCACCGAGGCAACACGTTAATTTCACCCGAGTATTGAGCATTTCTCTACATTGGGTGGTCATTGTTCTGTAGTGGTTCCAGTGTGTCTCTGATGGGAATTGGTGCTTGCAGAGCATGACAGGAGAAGCAGTAGAAGTCAGTGTGCATCTCTGCGGATTAAAAACACTCCTAATGGCATTTGGGGAACCTGACAGGAGAAGTGTTGGAAGCTGGCGTGCTTTCTGCGGTTAAAAATGTTTCCATGTGAGTGCACAGGGGTAAGGATAGCGCAGCTGTTGCTAGTTCGAGCAATGAAGGTCTGAACTGAAACAGTGAGTAGTTCCAAAGATGCCTCTGGCAAGCCCTTGTTTATTTTTTTTCTTTGCCATTATCTCATGGTCTAAGCTGATGAAAATATTTCTGCAGATATGTGTGAGATGTAAAGGGGCAAAGAAGTGCAGCTGGTTGTAAGTTCGAGTGACAGAGGCCTGAAATGGAGCATTGAGTAGCTCCAAAGATGCTATTTACAGTGGTCACTATTAGCAATTTCTCTGTTTAGCTTTTCAACTCTGCCATTACTTCCTTTTCCCACACTCAAGCTAAATGTTCACATAAAAGAAGTATGAAATTGTGAAATTAGTGTGGGACTATGTTTGAAAGTGGAGAAGTGGATGTGAATGTTGGAGCTTATTAATTTAGTCTGCCTGAATGAAAGAGAATATGAACTATGCGCTGTTGCAATTTAAACCACCAATATTTTTTTCAAAACCTTCTGCTTTGGTTAAGCTTAAAGAAAAAAAAGAGAGAAAGATGTTATGGAAAGATGGAATTGGTAAAATAAACTACTAGAAGTCTGGACAGTTTGGAGACTTTTTCATGTGCTTGCCTCATCCTTTTACCATTACTGGTTCTCAGATAAGAGCTTCCATGTGCTGTCTGATAAGGAGCAAGTCTTTTTTATATGTTAGTTAAAACTCCTAGTTAAAGGTTCAAGCATTTTTCTTTGTGCTTTGACTTTAAGGATAACTTCCAGTTGGGTCCTAAAGGCACAGTGTTTTGGATTATAATTACAGGGGTACTGGTTAGAAAATAAACTGAATTAAATATATAGAATTTTGATATGTCTACCAGGAGGGAAAGAAGGGAAAAATATCAGTGGACTTTCCTGAAAGAAAACAAGACAAAACACACAGAGAAGCTAAAATTAAAGAGAAACCACAACCTAAACTTCTTCCTGAGCAGGACCTATTGAATTTCTTTGGCAAATTACCCACTTTAAATATTACTAATCCCTTAAGCCCAAATCCATTCCATTTTGAGACCTGCAATTTAACAAAAGATACAATGAAAGGTGAAAGAAAAGTTATAGAAAACTCTTCCTCATCTCCACAGAGTAAGATTTAAGAGAAAAAGGGGAAAGAAGTGGATTCGGGGGCTATGGCTTCAAACAGTCAAGAAAATGTTTATCTTTCAGCAGAATCGGACATGGATTCTATAAATGAGGAAGATGGGAAACACTCAACATCAAATGAAATAAATGTGACACTAATACAGAAAGAAAACTTACCTAAAAAAAAACAGTATCAAGAAACTCAGGAAGTAGGGGAAGAAGAACACACCCCTTTTTGGGCTAAGTCATTGATGGGGAATATTAATGAAATAAAAGGAGATTTGAGCTTCCTTAAGGTTAAAGCAGAAAGTATGAATACATTAATATTGGAAATGGAAGGAATTAAGTCTACAATATAGCAACTGGAGGTGTCTGTGAAATCAATCAATAGTAAAATACCACAAATTGACAGTAGAATGTCAGAAACTGAGGACAAAAATCTATTAGTGAAGTGGCAATTAAATAATCATGAGAGACAATTAACAGATATGGTAACAAAGATGACAGCTATGGAGTTAAGATCAAGGAGGAAAAATCTTTGTTTAATTGGAATTCCTGAAAGCTGGGAACAGTCTCAAACATTAAAAGATACAGTTTTGAAAATATTTGCTAATTACTTGGATACGTCAGTAGAGGATTGTAAAATTGAAATTGACAGAATACATCGATCTTTAAAAACAAGACCAGAAGATGGTTCACCACCACGCTCAGTTATTGTTAAACTGTTTAGATCTGAAGATAAAAATAGAATTATGAATATGGTATATCAAAAAAAGGGTTATAATTGAAGGTGTTAATGTAGCTATTTATCAAGATCTGCGTTACGATGATATAGAAGAAAGAAAGAAATTTGCTCCTTTGAGGAAGGTTTTATGGCAGAAAGGGTAAAAAACAGCATTATTAATACCAGCAAAATTAAGAGTAATTATTAACCATAAACCCTATTTTTTCATGCCAAATGCTCAAACTAATGAAGAGTTATCTAAACTTATTCTTGACCTTTTTACTTGAATAAAGATGAAGGGTTGTAAGATGTGTTGGGAGGGAGACTGACTGCTCTTGGATAAAGGTGAATGCTAGATATCTGTAGAGGAATGGATACCAGATTTTTTGTTGTTTATTTCAGGAAATGGGATATGGATATGTCACAAGAAGGTATGGTTCTCTCCAGTTTTGGCTGACAGGAAAAGGGGGATATAGATATGTCTTATGATCAAGTGGATATGAGGATTGCTTCCTTAAATGGTTATGGTCTCAATAGATATACAGTAATAAAAGGAATAAAATGCTACAATATGCAAAAATGCATGATATAAAAATTTTTTGCTTACAGGAAACATATTTAGTGGACAGTAAAATTAATAGATTGAAAAAAATCATGGGCGGGTCAAGTTTTTCATTCTGCTGGTACAAATAACAATAGAGGAGTGGCAATCCTGATGTCTAAAGATGAGGTTTTTAAGAGTACTCAAGTAATTAAGGATTTAGAGGGTCGCTATGTATTAGTGAAAGGTAAGCTTCTGGGAATAGAGGCTGTAATTGGCTCAATTTATGGACCTTTCCTTAATTATGGGGGTTTCTTACAGGATCAAGAACAAAGTTTAATAACTCTTGCTTGTCAAGATAATGAGTTTAGTCGGAGACTGGAATGCTTTACTAAACCTCGACAAAACTATGAAACCTTTGAATACTGATGTATATAACTCTAAAGTATTAAATGAGTTTATTAAAAGGAATTATTTGGTTGATATCTGGAGAGAAAGGAATCCATTAGAATTAGAATTTAGTTATAAATCTATTCCATTAAAGATGTATAGTAGACTGTATTTCTTTTTGGTAAATCAGAGTCTGGTAAGCAGAATTAAATCCGCTTATATTCATAGCATTCTAGTCTCCGACCATGCTATGATTTCTATGCAGTATATCCGACCTAGGATAGGGTTTTGTTCCTCAATGGAGATTTGATAATGCTTATTAAATAGCCTGAATTTGTGGCTTATATAAAGTTTCATTTAGAGGAATATTGGAGGGTAAATAATAATATGGAGGTCACAATGCTATGTAAAATGGGATGCATGGAAAGTAGTGATAAGAAGTTATATTATGTCATTTGTGATTAAAAATAAAAAGAACAGAAGGTGTCAACTTCAGAAATTAGAAGAAGAAATAAAAAAGTTAGAAAAGAAAGTCAGAGGAACACATGTTGCAGAAGATGTAATTATGCTTACAAAGTGTAAGTACAAAAAGAATGAATTGATACTTCTTCAAACAGAAAAAGATATTTGGAAAGTAAAAAATAAATTGTACTTTCAAGGTGACAAAACAGGTAGGTTATTAGCTTACGCACTTAAAAAGCAAAGAGAACATAATGTCATATTAAGTATAGATAATGGTCAAGAAGAAGTACATACAGATAAATTAATAATGGAAGAATTTGTGTCCTACTTTTCTAAGGTATACACTAAAGGTTATAATTCAAACTTAGAAGAAAAACATGAAATATGTAGAGTCTTCAATAGATAATAAGTTTAATATAAGTAATAAGGCATTTTATTTAACTGAAATGGAAATAGATATAACACAACAAAAAAGTCTCATCACCTGGGCCAGATGGCTATACCATTGAATTTTACTTTGTGTTTAAAGAACAATTAAAACCTTGGCTTAAAATACTGATTGAAGAGATTATTATATTAGATAACATTGTAACCTCTTAAAATGAATGAACTATAATATTACTTTTAAAGGATAATAAAGATCCAAAAAAAGTGGGTAACTATCACCCGATTTCGTTACTGAATTTGGATTATAAAATTATTATGAAGTTAATAGTTAATCCACTAGAAGATCAAACTGGTACACTCATTGGAGAAGAATAAAGGGGATTTATTAAAGGAAGGAATATCTTCCAAGGACTCGAACAAATTCAAACATTAATATCTATGGAGGTTAAAAATAAAAAGGTAAATTTACAAGAAGAAAAAGTGATGATTGCATTGGATGCAACCAAAGCATTTGACTTGATTTCTACAGAAATCATGTTTGTAATTTTGAAGAAATGGGGTTTTCCTGACTTAATTATTCCATTGCTGTGTAAAATTTATGCTAAGGCCACTGCTAAACTGAACATTAACTCCTCTCTCCCTCTCTGAACCAATTAAGATTTTAAATGGGGTCAGACAAAGATGCTCTTTGTCACCTATTTTGTTTATATTATGTCTGGAACCCTTATTAAATTATATAAGGGCAAATTGAAAAATTAAAGGTATTGAGACTAAGAAAGGTAGGGTTAAAATGAATGTTTATGCTGATGATATGTTGCTTATTTTGTCTAACCCATTTTTATCATGGCCAAACACACTTAAGGAAATCAAGAATTTTGCACTTCATTCTGGATATAAATTGAATCAGGACAAATCTTTAGCTGTCCCTATCACAGCATTATGTGAAAAAACTAAGGAGTGTCTGACTCCTATTAACATTGAAAACAACATGAAATATTTAGGTATAATCCTCACAAATAATATAGGGGAAATTAACAAAATTAATACTAATAACACATACAGTAAAAATAAGATATTACTTGAAAAATTTGAAAATTTGGCTTTTTCACTTTAGGGGAAAATTGAAATGGTAAAAATGGTTATACTTCCACATATAATGTTTTTTCAAGCACTGCAAGAAATTTTTGGGTCAATGGTTTCTATGGTTAAACATGTTCTTGTCACACCTTTGTGGAGGGGTGCCTCCTAGAATCGCATGGTCTAAGTTAACATTACCAAGATTGAATACTGGTATGGGCTGTCCAGATCCATTCTTTTATTATATAGTAACAAGGGTTAAAACCGCCCTTTCCTGGATAGACAAAAATCAAAAAGAAATTGATGAGAAAGGTAACTATATCATTATTGCTCAGGAGGTCTTACATAAAGAATATTCAAATTTATGGATTCAGGATATAATGAGAAGGTATAAATTGCTTATTGGACCAGAAATTAAACTGATAATTAAAGGAGTAGCTTTAGCATGTAAAGAATGGATAAAAAAAAGTAAGGTTAAAAACTATCTATTGCATAGTTCTAAATTACGTAGTTCCCTTTTAAAACATAGCTGGAGACAGGCGTTAATAGAACAAAAAATTCTTAATTGGACAGATTTATTGGAAGATACAGATTTTATCTCTATGAGACATTTAAAAGGTTATCTTCGATGCAGTATCTAAAAGATAATTGGTGGTTATATTCTTTACTGAAATCACAATTTATAGGGTTGAAAAAGGAAATGTATTCTTCTTATAATGCGATATATATCTAAATTGTGTGCTGAATAAACAATGTAGTATTATTGCTCAAATATACAGATCTTTTTGATCTAGAAATAAAATGGGTATTAAAAGAATAATATTGACACAAGACAAGTGACAATTAGATCTGAAACAAACTTTTCATATAGGGATTGGATTAAGATTAGAATGGATGCTAATAAAATATATATATATATATATATATCACATATATATATATATATATATATATATATATATATATGTATATATATACTGTATATATATACATATATATATATATATATATATATATATATATATATATATATGCTAAGAATAAGAGTATTCAATATAAAATAATAGAACAGGCATATTTTGCACCATCAATAATGTGTACTATCCAGGGAAAGGCTTCTGGCTCTTGGCGTTTATGTGGTGGTGATGGCAATCATGGGCACATGTTCTGGTTCTGCCCCAAAATTTAAAAATGGGAGCAACAGCTACATGTGGAATTAGAGAGCATACTTAATAAAAAATTGTTGTTTGCCCCAGATTTCTATATTTAAATAGATATGACCTATGTACACTGTCTAAGGAAGAGGTTAAAATATGTGACTTGGCTGCTATGGTACTTAAAAGACAAATCTTAGAGAAATGGAATTGGACACAAGTAGGGGAATGGAACCATAACCAATGGATTTATAAATTTAGAGAGAATCTAAGATTGGAGAAAATAAGTATGGAATTAAAGAATCGGAAAATATTTTAGATGAATGTTGTATTACTTGGGCTGAAATCACTAGTATCCTTCCTCCGTTTTAGGGATAGATGGATGAATTTGGGACTTTGGCATTTTAATCTAACTTTTCATTGTAACTGGAGAGAAATGCTCATGTGTGAAAAATGTATGTAGTTTGCACATGTTTAGTTATCTTTTTCCTTTCTGTGTTTAAGATATTTCACTTTTACATGTACACTAGAAATAAATAATGAAATATTTATAAAAAAAAAAAGATGTGTATTAGCTTAGCTGCTGCACACTTGGCAAGTGTACAGCATGTGAACCTGATGTGATGTTTAAATGTCTTCACACCAGCTTAACTGCTGCACATACTGTATGTCAAGCGTGCAACATGCAAACCTGATGTAATTTTTAGAAGATGTTCACACCAGCATACCTGCTGTGCACATGTCAAGCTTGGAGCATGTGAACCTGATTTGCTTTTTAGACCTGGTTCATTTAGGATCACTCTGTGTATGTGAACTGCATGCAAACATTGCACAACTAAGCACATGGCATGAATTCTGCATGTACAGAGCACACCTATATGTTTGTAATGGATGTAATCTCATGGGTCATACCTGAAAATAGCACTCTGTTTGTCTAGCATACTTACCTGATTACCAAAAACCAAATAAATAAACAAATATCTGCTTTGGCCATAAGAGCTCCTAGACCCACTGCACATACTGCCTCAACCATCCCATCCAATGATGCATACTGAACTACAATGTGGTGCAGGTCAATGAGGTCATTCAATTTCAAGTTTTATTTTGGGAAAAGACATTGAGCAGTGCTCATTTACAATGACGCTCAATAGGCTCACATCACAAATAGTTACAGAATAGTTACAGTTCATATAAGTAAAACATTTGTAAATAGATAAAGGTATTGACCATCACTATATACAGTACATGAAACCACATTACACATAAAAATAAGGTGTACAAATGTAAGTTAAATGACTAAAATATAACTCAAGTGATATCAAAGGGTTCCTTGATCCTCCACATCTATTAAATAATCTGAGGAAATGACAGAAACCAAGGTTTAATTAGGATGGCAGATGGCAATTTTTATCCCTCAGTCTGAATTTTATGGGCAGTGAGTTCCAACCCTGAGGGATCATGGCTAAAGAAATAGAAGCCTTACGCAGCTAGCTAGAGATGTAGCAAAGTTTTACTTTGATCGTCAAGTTACTGTGATGTCACTGACTGACTTCTCAAAGCAATTTGCGAGCTGGCCCTTTCTTTGAACACTTTCTTAGTAACTCACTTAGATATTGCTTTATGGAAAATTCAGGTGAATTTCCTCAGCAAGAGGATATAGATCATGCAACAGCTCCTGCAGGTCACATGACACAGCTCTATGTGCGTAGTCCGCTTCAGTTTCACTTTGCAGTTTGTGTGAGTGGTGGAAGGTGCAGCTCTGCTGCTTTTTAATCATTGAAAGTGATTGAGCAACCTTTTTCAGCTTTCATTTTGTATTTTCCACATCTTCTCTCTTGAGTTAGTAGTTTGTTAGGAAGTTTTTTTTCTGTGGGTTTGCCTTATTTCCTCTATATTTCTGTCAGTTTTCTATCCCTATTTTCCTTTCACTTCCATGTTCTGATGCTCTGGTTCTGTAAATTCTTGTTTTGTTATTATTTATAATTTGCTTCATTCCCATTATTCTGCCTTTTCCAAATTCACTTGCTTTGTGTTATATTAACTTTTTATACTTTTTTTATCTTAAATAAAAATGAGTGGAGATGGAGAGAAGAGTGCTAGGAGTGGGAGCCAGAATGAAGACAGGGAAGAGAGAGGTATGGTGGCAGTATAGCCAGTGGTTTAAGGCTCTGAGTTGCAAACCTGAGACCTGGGTTTGAATCCCACAGGCCCCACTTGCATACTGTGTGACACTGATCAAGTCACTTAAGTTCCTTGTGCCCCAGGTTGCACCTGTAAACAAGATTTCAGATTAGTATGTCTCTCCTGGTAAAACAAGGTAAAAAAAAAAAAAAAAGAGAAGGATGGTCATGCAGTCAACAGATAGGACACACCACACCATCCATCTGAAGAGGCAATGGTGTGAACCAGGAGTGCCGGGCATTGGAAATGACAGAGCCCCTGCTGCAGCATGCAGTGGAGGTACAATCACAAGCAGCAGACCTAAGTCCTGAACCTGCTGCAGCATCTACCCCTGTGCTACTCCTCCTGTGGTTGTGCTACCATCTTGGTCAAAGAGGAGGAGGAGGTCCCATCTGGGACTATCTGGCTGCTCCACTTGACAGCAGCAAAAGTCCCTTCCGTGGAACTTTTTGTAATTGACCCCATCAACATCAGCATGACAAGATGCACATTTTGTGACCTGCTTGTTTGCCATGGGAAATAAGGCAGCCATTTGGTCACAGGTGGCCAGCACACCCACCTTAAGGTGAGGTACTTTCAAGAGTGGGAGGACTACTTTTCAGACCTATGGCACTCAATGGAAAAAGAACCGATGCACCAAGTTGCATAGAGAATTTTTTTTTTAAACTGATACGTTCAAACTTTGCTCACCCCCACAGCAGCTGGTTTTAGTGAAGACAGTGCCAGCAATGTTTAAACATATCAGTTTAAAATAAAGTTTTTTTTGACTCTGTGCATTGGTTCCTTTTCCTTGAGTGCCATAGTTCTGGAAAGAAGTACTGTCTTGTTTAGAGTAGGCAACACCCTCTATCAGCACAGGCGTTCTGCTTGTTTCACATCTCCTGCACCTGTCCTGCTTCAGTAGTGGGAGGAGCATGTCAGTACTCAGAGAAAGAATGATACAGATGTGAGAGGTGGAGGGTGGCACCCCAACTGCTCCTTCCATGCTGCATGGTTGTCCATATAAAATGAGGTGTCATGACAGGTCATCAGACAAAGGACAGATCCTGGAAAGAGACACAGAGGGGATGGATTGGAGAAGGAGAGGGAACTGTAGGTGGTCTTGGGTGCTGCAGGGGTCAGCCAAGGGACTAGGCTCAGATCCTTCTGATACATCCCTCTGTACAGAAGTGGTGCAGCTGCGTGGTGAGCTAGGTGAGCTCACCTGGGAAGTTGTTGCCGTAAAAGTGAGGTGTTGCTCCAAAACTAAAGGAGCATTCTCAAGAGTCTCGCAGAACTTTGTGGTTGCATTGCATTTGCCTCTGCCCCAGTCCATAGACTAATTCTATTTTTATTCTCTTTAATTCCAGCTAAAGTGTCTGTCTTACTGTCTGCTGTTCTTATCTTCATGTACTGTAGCTTAAAAAAATAGAAAAAGTAAACAATTTTTTTAAATGTACATCTTAAATAATTTTTGTAATGATTTCTGATACTGCTTCCTTCTATCTAAATCTTCTATCAGATTTCCTCTCTATATTGTTCTTTTCCTTTTTTTTATCATATAAAAGTTTATTGATTTTTCACTTAACAAGACAAATAGTGTACATGCATCAAACAGGCAGAAGCATACACTGTCAAGGAGGCATTGCCACAGCATCAACAGTGAACATTAATATGAAGAGAAAATTCAAGGGCTCAGTTATCATACTAGGTAGACCAAAATAGAAACTTTAAGGATCCTGTTAGGCAATATTCGATGAAAAGTACTATGTAAGTGCACTTCTCAGCTGACAGTAGAAGAAGAAAGAAGCAGGATATATTTAGAGTGAGCCTAAGGTCGAGTAAAAGAACTGAAAATCGTGAATGTCACAGGCATTAGTTAGCCTTATCCAAGTTATTGTACAACACTATGTATAAGGAAAGTGAGATTAGGCATTTCAGGGTGGGAGTGTTAGGCTAGAGGGTTGCATAAAGGAGGCATAGGAACTTTACAAAGACAGGAATTAATGTATGACTCCCACTTGTGGAAGAAACTGGTAAGCTGACCTCACTTAATGTATGTGGGTCTCTCAATGACTGCCAACTTATCCAGGGCTGCATGCCAAGAAGAGAGTGAGGGGGGTATGGGCTGAGTCCAATTCAATAACAGAAGTCGTTTGGCTTCCAGGAGGGTGACCAAGATCCAGTCCTTGTGGGCAGAAGGCAACTGATGTAAGGGTGTTGGGTCACCCAGTAGAAGCATGGGGTCTGAAAAATCAATGGGCTGACCTACTACACTGGAGCAGTCCATCATCACAGAGGACAAGAAGGGGGCTAGATGTGGGCATTCCCCACACTATATGAAGGATGTGGGCAGGGCTCTATTGGCACCTCCAGTACTCCGCATGTGGCAATATACCCCAAGATTGGAGGGCAGCAAGAATTCGGTACCATCAGAGCAATATTTTAAGCTAGATTAGTTGACTCCTGGCATCCTTATAGGTGGAGTGAGCCAACCCTAGACTGCGGACCAGATTTCTGGTGAGATGGGCACTGTATGTCCTTGCTCTATCTGTTCTGGCAGGATTCTGTATGGGGTGGTTGGGAGTCCCTCAGTGTGCAATAGAATCGTCCAGCCAGACCTCGGGAAGCAGGTTTAGTGTGCAGAGTGGCAAGCCATTGCCACTGAGAGTCCTGGGAATAGGAGGACGTGAGAGAGTGTGAACCGTATTGCTGAGTTGCAGATATCTACAGAGATCCTTTACTGCGATGCGATATTGCGCCCACAGTTGTTTAAAGGACAATAGGTTAGAGGAATTGCCCATGTATAGGTCCTGGATAGTGGAAATGCCCTGCTGCTCCCAACTTGGGCAGTGCAGTGTTTTTTTTATCTACTGTCAAATGGCAGTTGTTCCACAGGTTGACATACCATGTGGGAGGAAGCTGTGCCTGCCTTGGGGTGCCAGAAAGGTTCATGATCTCATGCCAGGCTTTTCTGGTCTCTGCCATAATTGGAGTGAGTATGTGAGAAGAGGAAGAAGTCTCTGACAGCTGGAGGCCCAGGGGGGACCACTGTAGAATTTGGGTTTCTAGCTGTACCCAAAGGGAAGGGGGAGATTGGGATGGGATGAACCATTTAGTGGCTTGTGCAGACAGGCAGGCTAACTGATACCCTTGCAGCCATGGTAGCCCAAGTCCACCCCTTGTCCAGTGAGCACTTAATTGGTTACGGCTCCAACACAGTTTTTTACCTTCCCATAAAAGGGTTGAAGTCAGTCCATCCAAGGCCTGGAACAATTTGGGTGGTAATGAGATGGGAAGATTGTTGAAGAGGTAGGCTACCCTGGGTAGGAGGAGCATGTGAATGGCCGCTGCCTTCCCTAGCAGGGATAAATTGAGTCTACACCAACTGTCAATCTCTGCTGAGAGTTTCGAAATAAGGGGCGAGAAGTTACTGGTTTCCAAGTTCTGCCAGTCAGTGGGAATTCTTACGCCAAGGTAAGAAAGGCCCTGAGGGGCCCAGGTCAGGTCTATCCCCTCATAGACAGCCATTAGTACAGGCTGCATTTAGGGGGGAGAGAACAGTTTTTTTCTGATTGGTCTGAAGCCCTGATAGCTGGGCAAAACCCAGTAGAATCTCTAGTACATTGGGAATAGAATCTTTGGGGTGAGAGATGGCGAGCAGCAGGTCATCTGCATAGGAAGTAACTAGATAGGAGTGTTTCCCTACCTGTATCCGTTTAATTCCACTGGAGGAGATAAGTTTCCTGGTTAATTGGTCCAGGGCCATGACAAAAAGGAGAGGTGAAAGCAGGCAGCCCTGGTGGGTGCCTCTGCTCAGTGGAAAAGTCAATGAGATTTCCTTATTCGAAGGATCCTTGCCACCGGGAATTATAAAGAGTCGAAACCCATTGTCGAAAATAGAGGCCAAACCCATAAAGTCAGAGAACTTCATATAAGTAAGACCACCGATTGAGTCGAAGGCTTTAGAAAAGTCTACAGCCATCGCTGCCGTGGGAGTCTTGAAGTGTCTGGCTAGCGGTTTTAGGTTCAGGATTAACCTGGTATTGTCAGCTGCAGACTTCCTCTTGGAGAAACCCACTTGTGATGGGTGGACTATGGCTGGTATTACCTCCAGCATCCTGTTAGTCAGAATCTTTGCCGCTATCTTGGTATCCACTGAGATAAGGGATATGGGGCAGTAATTGGCACAATCTAGTGGGTCATCAGACTTTTTTGGCAGGAGGGTAACAAGGCCTCCCTCATAGTGGGGGGGAGTATACTGGTAGAATGTGCCTCCTGAAAAGTGGAGAGAAGAGGGGGGAGTAATTTCCTGAATTAAGAGCTGGTGTAGCTCGGAGGTCATCCCGTCCAGGTCTGTTGCCTTACCTTTGGCTAGCTGAGAGAGTGCTGATTGGAGCTCTAGCACCATAAAGGGCTTGTCTAAGGCTTCTTTCATAGCCTCAGATAAGTGTGGCAACTTGGTAGATTGGCAAAAATCTCTAATCCCGCCGGCCAACTGTCCCAAGTCGAGGGAAGCACAGGATTGGTACAGGGCCTAGTAGTACTGTTGCATTTGGTCATTAATCCCTTTTGGGTTTGTGACCACAGAACCAGAGGGACCTCTGAGTGCATGTATTCAGGTGGAGGCCTGCTGCTTCCTAAACTGGTAGGCCAGCAGCTTGCCCCCTTTGTCTCCCCATCCCAATAAGCGTGCTTTGCCCGCAGTAATAGCCTATCTGCCTTGTGTTGGAGAATAGTATTTATACAGTATTTCAATCCCACAGTCAACCTGATAAGGGATTGATCTGGATTGGTGACAGTGACTGCCTTGAATCTGGCCTCCAGGAGGGCCAACTCAGTCTGTAGCTGGCTAAGATCAGCTCTCCAATCTCTATTCTTATAGGCAGCATAAGAGATAATATGGCCCCGCAACACAGCTTTAAAGGCTTCCCAGACCATACTGGGGGTTGTCTCACCATTCGAGCTAGACTTGAAATAGTCATAAGCCACGGCTTGAACTAGCTTGCAAAACTCTGGGTCCTGTAAAAAAGTGGTATTAAACCACCATCTGGTACCTGCAGCTGCTTGCCCCGAGGGGACATAAGAGCAGAGAATTGGAGTATAGTCAGATATCAAGATAGTGCCAATTTGGTGTGAAAAAATACATTGGGCCGCAGATGAGGTGGCAAGCCACAAATCAATATGGATGTAGGTGGAGTGGACCGCCAATTAGAAAGTATAATCCCTCCCTATTGGATGGTCTCTACACCACACATCTGTTAGCCCCCACTCGTCCATCAACTCCTGCAGCACAACCCGGGCCTTCAGGTGGGCTTGGGGATTGGGCTTAGACTTATCCACAAAAATATCAGGTACCAAATTAAAGTCCACCCCAATCAGGATTGGGATATGGGGGTGGTTTGAGGAAAGCGACACAATCGCTTGCTTGAGATCAAGGAAAAAATCAGGCTCATCCTTGTTGGGACCGTATAGATTTACCATGAGTGCAGCACCTCCTGGAAAAGCAAATCTAGTGGCCACCCACCACCCCTGCTTGTCAGAGGCAACCTCCTCCTTACCATGGGCATTATTTATGAACCAGTATAGCCACCCCCCTAGACTTGGTGAAGGCCAAGCTGGCAACCACTCGTCCCACCCAGGACTTCTTTAGCCACTGTACGGTTCTTGCAGTGAGGTGCGTCTCATGGATGAGAGAGACATCTGCCGGCAAGGAGCGTAAGTGCTGTAAGATTTTTATACTCTTAATGGGGTGGTTTAAACCCTTTACATTCCATGACACACATTTAACACCAGCCCCTGAATTCTGCATGATAATCACTAGAAAAATGAAAAATCAAAAGTACTCACCCCAGGAAACCAGAAGCAGATAGAGAGAGTGTGGAGGAGAAAAATAAATATTGAAGGTGCTCAGACAGAGAGATTCATAGTCAACCGAACATCTGAGCCAGCTGGCGAGAGGTGCAGTTTGGAGACCTTGGTTACTTGCAGTTAAAGAGAACAACAAACAACAGTGTTACTATGACAACGAAGTAGCACAATCTAGGAGATACAAGGAAAAAGAGCTTAAACTTGAAATAGAAACAGGCAAGACAAATTGAGCCGGCTTCACTTAACACAGGGAAGATTACCCAGTGAGGACACAGGGACAGCCTTAACAATAACCTATTGTAGATCCTAAAATACTCTAAAGATGGAGGTGTATGCGTGAGGTATATCCAGAAAAAGAAGGGTGCACAGCCACGCAAGCCCGCTCATCGAGTGGGGAAGAGTGGGGAGATTGACCACAGCACTGAAAACTTCCCTAACTGACCTGCCTCCTTGAACAGTCAGGTTAAGTGACCAGGGGTGTGGTAGGGAATGGAACGGGTGAAGGGGTGGGGTGGTGAGGATAACAGGTGCGAGAGAGGAAAGGGGAAGTAGGAGAGCCCATTTAAAGGCCGAGACTAGCTCTCCATTGGCTGACCAAAGTGTGAATAAGGCACCCTGCATTGGCTTACTGCATGTGGGTGCCAGGCAGTATCTAAGATGGTGTCCCATACCTCGGTATAGTAGCATGCCTACTGAGCAAGGAACAGCTGAGCTAGTTTACATTGGGGGGTACACAGGGCCCCTGTTAAACCCCCTAGTATCTCAAGCATCCACAGAGAAGGGAGATTTGGAAGGATAGGTACCCCTCGAGGTGTAGCGCCTAAAAGGCAGTTCTCCCTTCAGTCCCATGCAAATTGAGGGCTGTGGGGGGAAGCAGTAGCTGGGTAGAGAGGATGACGTGCAGCCAGGAGGCCCACCCTTGGGGTCCTTTCTGAATCGCTGCAGGCTAAGAAGATAGCAGCCCTTGTAGGATACTGGATTAGCTATACACTGTACAAAGGGCCCATACATTAATAACCCCTCCCCAGTCCTCCACAGAGATGCAACATGCATGCAGTGATTGCAACCCTTCATTCGAATTTTAGCATTGCAGCACTATTATGTGTCTCAGGTACAGTGCTACTGAGTTACAGTCAGTTTGGGATTCAGAACAGGTAGTCCGGTGGCCGCAGCCTCAGCAAAGGACTTCAGCCCTGACCTGGTCAGTCTTTGAGTCTCTGCTTCATCGGGAACCCTGAGGATTCAGACCAGTCTGGAATAGGTGCCACATCCATCGGGGAATTGTCTTGGGATAAATTAAGTGGAGCATCGAGAGTCAGAAGAGGAGTCATCTCGTGTTAGCTTTGCAGGGGAATAGCCGCATATTCATCTGGATATTGTGTTGTCCCACTGCGATTGCATTGTCTAGATCTCAGAGGCCATGGAGGAGCATGCTTTTGCAGCCCTAGCCCTCAGCCTGCTGGACTGATTGCTGATTTAGTGGTGGCTTCCCTTAGGAGAAATGGATCCAGGCCGGGTCAACAGTGTGGGAGGGGGGAGTTGATGAGGGCGGACCAGTCCAGTGACTTGCAGTATTCCCTGAAAAATGCCTCCCCTCACACTGGTTCTCACTGAAGGTAGGCTTATCCCTAGGCACCCAGAGGTGTCTGGGCTCTTTCGTTCAGAAGTTGCACTGTGTCCAATGTTTAGCAACCCAGTTTTCCACCTCTCTGGGTCTGGAAGCCAGAACTTCTTTGCCATCTCTGGATACTTGCAGGCAGGTAAGGTTATGAAACCTGTATTTGAAGCCTTGCAACTGCAGCACTTTCTTTATAGGGTAAAGGATTTTCTTTTAGCCACGGCCTCTCTGGAAAACTCTCAAAAAAAGGATATTTTATGCCCCTGCCAGAAGATCTCTCCTTGGTCCATAGCTGCCCGCAGTACCCTCTCCTTAGTTGAGTAGCGGAGAAGGTATGCGATGATAGATCGGGGAGAGTCTGTGGTCTCTCTCCACCTCTATAGGGCCCTGCCATCTTTCCCCCAACATTGATGGGATAAACTCATTGAGGAAATGCTCCATATTGGCCCTTCAGAGCTCTGGGACTCCGAGGATCCAGATGTTATTTTAGGCGTCCCGATTCTCCTGGTCTTCAGCATGCACCCAGAGGGTTATCAGCCTGTCTTCATGTGAGTGTAAACACTGCCAAATTTTATTTTGTTGAAGCTCAAGTTCTTCTGATTTTTGTTCCACCACATTTATCTTGTCTTGCAAGGTGCGAACATCCACCACCATACCCATCAATGCCTCATCGATCCCATCTATTCAAGTTAGCAACTTCTCAAGCATGACCATGATGTATTGTAATGAGGAGTCTACATTAGTCGACTGAGTTGAGGCCTTCGACGAGTGAGGCGGAGATAAAAGATTTTGCTGGGTCGAGGAGCCCATACTGGTAGCCCGAAGCTATGAGCAGTGTTCTTGTGTTGACTGGGCTGGTAATCGGGTCATAAGTATGAGGTAACTCTGGAGGACTGGGGTATGGAGCGAGATCTCAACGATGGATCTGATCTGACTGGAGATATGCCAGGAGGACTGAGGCTCGTGAGGCCTAGTACTGCTGGGACCAACATGTGGGGGCACCGGTGCTGTAGTAGCTATTATCGGAGGTCACATGGTTGATAAAACACTTGTCGGAGCAACGTGAGCACAGAAAGGTGGCAGGTTTGGTGTTTAGGAGCACGTACACCCCTGGATTGCAGAGGTATCTCTTGGATGGCACTGAGCCAGGGAATAGCTAAAATCAAGCTGCCATTTTAGTCGGCGTCCAAACCATGCCCACCATATTGTTCTTTTCTTGAATAACAGCACACTCTTTAACACAATTACTGTATTTTTATCTCAGAATTTACCTCAGCTACCAGAATAAATTTATTGCATTACTGATTTCTGCTACATGGTGATATGATGTGATTCAGTCCCTCATCACAGTTCTTGTTATGCACTATAGGAAATGGTGGGAAAAGAACAATGTACATAAATTCCGTGCTCCCAAAACTTTTCTCAAGTAGCAGAATAAACATCCCATGCTGTTGCTTTCTGCTACGAAGTTGAGCACTATCATTTAGACCCTTGCCACAGTTCTTGTTATGCACTTTTAATCTGAAGGTAAAAATACTTAAATTTTGAACCTGTTTTGTTTCTGACTGGCTTTTCTTACTATTTAGGGTGGTGCATCAAATACTGGCTGCTCCCCATGAGGAAGACTTTTTCATCTCAAAATAGCAAGGGCTGTTTGCTTTTAGCAGATTGTTTGCAGGTCTTGTACAGTATATCTATTTAGATGATCAACTGATTGTATTTCAATTCTTTCTGGTTGCATAGATTGCCTTCTTCATTTGTGATGTGGGCAGATTTTAGATTGCATCTGGTTCTGTGGCTAGTATGCACAGTCTGCATGAGCATCACACAGGAAATGGGCCTTGGTTAATTAAACTTTTCCAGGTCAAAATTTAGAGAAGGAAGGAAGGAAGGAAGGAAGGAAGGAAGGAAGGAAGGAAGGAGAATTTGTTGGCAGAAAAGGACCACTTGGCCCACCCAGTCTGCCCAGATGGTCCATGCCTAATTTGTCTTCACCAAACCTAACTGGCCTTCAATGACCATTCGTCCACCCTCCCGATTTTCTAATGCACCCCTATGTCTCTCTATGCATGCTTGAAGTTCCCTATGGTTTTAACCTCCATCACTTCTGCTGGTAGTCTATTCCAGGTGTCTACCACCCATTCAGTGAAGAAATATTTCCTCACATCTTTCTTAAACTCCTCCCTTCCAGCTACATCACATGCCCCCCAGTACCGGTGCTCTTTCTTTTTTGAAAGAGACTCCCCTCCTGCGGCCTTTTCACCACTGTGTGGTACTTGTAGGTCTCTATCATGTCACTGCTTGCTCTCTTATCTTCTAGGGTGTACATGTTGAGATCCTTCAGTCTCACTCTCTCCTCAGGGATTATTGTGCAACCCCTGCACCATTTTATTTGCCTTCCTCTGGACTGCCTCTACCCTGTCTATCTCCTTACTAGGGTGTGGCCTCAAGTAATGGATACTGCATTCTAGGTGGGGTCTTATCAGCTAGCAATACACTAGCAACACCACCTTCCTCTAACTGCTGGTGATACCCCACCCCATGCACCCAAGCATCCCACTAGCCCTGTCCACTGCTGTGTCACACTGCCCTGCAACTTGAGGCTGTTAGATATGATATCCCCAAGGACCTTTTCCTGTTTTGTGACTATTAGTTCCCCCCAGTCCTGTACTCAGTGCTTGGCTCCTATGTCCCAGCTGCATCATTTCTGCACTTTTTAGATTTGAACCCCAACTTCAGTGCTCTTGACCATTTCTCAAGTTTCCCAAGATCCTCAGGGATTTTCTCCACCCCTTCTAAGCATCCACTGTATTGCAGATTTTGGTGTCATCCACAAAAACGCATACCTTCCTTTCCAGTTCCAAACCAAAAAAGTAGGTCTGTTGTTAGAATAATAGAATTCCTTCATTTAGCTTTGAATGGCTTTCAAAAAGTTGATTCAAAATTAAAATTATAGTACGTGGAGGTAATGTTTTGCAGGGATTATGTCCAGGATACTTTCACAGATGACGTGCGTAAAAATGGTGTAGATGCCCCTTGCAGAAAACATGAACATCCACAAAAACTAATCCTCTAATACAAAAAAACACCTTCCACCCATCCCAGCATACATGGTGCTGCCATGCAATTCTGTCTACGGCTGTTCTGTTACTCCTTCTCTACCACTGATGCTACCCTAGTCTTATCCAGTGTCAACTACACAGACAGATATAGACTTGACCTGATCCTCAACATTTACATAACCACCACCTACTTTGGTACCAAGCTTTGGACAATCCAGGACAAATACTTTATTCCATTATTAGGTGAGAATGGGAAATAAATAACAAATGGCTGACCAAAGAGCTTCTTTCCAAAATGAAGCTTAGAGATAAGCTCTGGTCAGCTGTCAAGCTCCCCCCCCCCCCCACAAATTGGTCTACCTACAGGTGCCTTTTAAGTAATTGTAAGCAAGGTGCAATGAGACTAAAATCCAGTTACCACAAGTGTCAGTACACCCACAGTTCTGGTAATCTGAAGAAAGTCCAGTCTGCAATTAATTCCCAAATTAATCCTGGAGGTAAGAAAAAAAACTACCAGTCTCTCACTGACGGTACATTAACTACTGACCCAGCCACTGTAGTGAACCAAAATAATGAGAGCTTTATCAGTCTGGCTAGTTATTTATCCAAACTCCTTTCCTGCTATCAGGACAGCCCTAGCCACTCATCCAATAGCTTGATGCACACACGATTCCTGAAACTAACTGCCCCTACCTGACTGCTACAGTATCAAGAATTTTTAATCTTCCACTCAACTTATCAACTCTATCTGCCATACAGAAGGAATCCTGTGTTGTGCCAGTACTGCACTTTAGTATTATCTGTCTTTTGTAGGTACAGTAGAAGCCGCTTAATCGGGACATCCCTGTGGCAGACTTTTCTTCCCTATTAAGCAGTCATCTCACTTAACAGAAGGGACATTTTTAAGATTAGAGAATGTGGAGATGGGGAATAAGTAACCACATCATCTTTATACAGAAAGACTGCATTAAAATCACTTGTTGTAAATAGCACAGTCTTACAACTCAACTCCCAATAATATCTAAACAAACCTTGCTATTTGAAAGAATGTCATTTTCTCTCTGTGTCCCATATCACATCGGTGTTTGACATTCAGCAGCTGAAATCTAAAGCCCCATTTACACTGAAGACTTTGCAGTGCATCAACCCATGCTCATGGGTTGATGCACTCTATCATCAACATGTAAAGCTACTGAAACACCTTAAGTACCCTTGGATTGTTTTTTGACCTGACTTGGTTGTGGGTATCAGTATCAGAGCAAATGCATTAAAGGGCTGTGTGGACACTTTGCTGCACTCACTCTGCTCCAAGGGCATTTTCTTCAGTTGGCTAATGAATTACAGCCCCTCCTCAGGTGACATGCAGTGCTGAAACATGAAACATAGAATTTGATGGCAGATAAGACCACTTGGCCCACCTAGTCTGCCCATTTCCCTACCTGATGGTTGGGCTGCAGATCCTAGTTAACCAATAGCCTACTTTCTCCTACTCCTGGTTAACTGGATCTGCAGCTTATCCAGCAGGTAGGAAATGGCAGACTGTGGCCAAGCGGTCCTTATCTGCTGTCAAATTCTATGTTTCTATGTTACCCCCTACTAGAATTGCCTTATGTCTGTCCCACTCATTCTTGAATTCCCCCACTGTTTTTGACTCCACTACCTCCTCAGGAAGGTTGTTCCATGTATGTACAACCCTCTCCATGAAAAAATATTTTCTCACATTACCTCTGAGTCATCCCCCTCTACCTTCAATTTGTGCTCCCTTGTTCTTGCACATCTCTTTTTCTGAAATATACTACCCTCTTGGACTTTGTTGATTCCCTTGATGTACTTGAAAGTCTCTATCATGTCCCCTCCTCCCCTTCCTCTCCTCGAGTGTATACATATTAAGCTGATTTAATCTCTCTTCATATGTCTTCTGGTGCAGACCCTGCACCATTTTAGTTGCCCTCCTCTGGACAGCCTCCATCCTGTCTATGTCCTTGCAGAGATGGGGTCTTCAGAAATGGATGCAGTACTCCAGATGGGGTCTCACCAACTGTCTCTACAGAGGGATAACAACTTCCTGTATTCTATTGGTGATGCCTCTCCCTATGCATCCCAGTATCCCACCAGCCCTCCTTACTGCCTTCTCACACTGCTTGCCCACTTCAAGGTCATCTGATATAACTACTCACAGGTCCCTTTCCATTTTTTGTTTTTGTTATTGTCTCACCCCCCATTGTGTACTCTTCCCCTGGGTTTTTGTTTCCCAGGTGCATTACTTTGCATTTCTTTGCATTGAATCTAAGCTACCATACATTTGACCATTCCTCCAACCTTGCCAAATCTCTTTGCTTCCTTTCCACCCCACCTTCTGTATCAACCCTGTTGCAGATCTTTGTGTCATCTGCAAAGAGACATACTTTTCCTTACAGTCCCTCTGCAATGTCACTTATGAAAACATTAAAAGAACTGGTCCCAGTACTGAACCCTGCGGTACCCCACTAGTAACCCCCCCTTTCTTCACAGTGAACTCCGTTTACTATTATGCTCTATATCCTGTTGTCCAGCCAATTTTTTACCCAGGCTACCACTTTGGGAACCACTCCCAGGCTGGCTAACTTGTTTATTAATCTTTTGTGTAGGACTGTGTCAAATGCCTTGCTAAAGTCTAGGTAGGCCATGTCCACAGCCCCTCCCTGGTCTACTACATTTGTCACCCAGTCAAAGAAATATATTAGATTCATCTGGCATGACCTTCCTGCTGTGAATCCTGCTGCCTTGGGTCCTGTGCCCCACTGGCCTCTAGGAACTCAACAATTCTTTCCTTTAGAAGTGATTCCATCATTTTCCCAACCACTGAGGTCAAACTAAAAGGTCTGTAGTTTCCTGCCTCTGTCTAGCTCCAAATTTTGTGAACGGGAATCACATCTGCCCTCCTCGAGTCCTCCGGTACCACACCATCCTCCCATGATTTGTTAAAAAGGGTAGTCAGTGGTGTCAATAGTTCTACCCTTAGATCTTTTAGAATTCTTGGGTGAATCCCATCAGGTCCCATTGCTTTGTCCACCTTCAGTTTTAAGAGTTATTTCAGAACCCTTTCCTCTGTGAATGGACAGGTATTAAACTCCCTATCTAGAGTGCTTCTATTCTTTGATTTAGATACCTCCCTCTCCTCTTCTTTTGTGAATACTGAGCAGAAGTATTCATTCAATATCCCTGCTTTTTCACTGTCATCCTCTGCCCACCCTCCCTTCCCTTTATTAAGCCTCACTATCCCTCCTTCATCTTTCTTCACTCCCTAATGTACCTATAAAGGTTTTATCCCTTTCTTAACTGAGTTGGCTATCTTTTTCCTCAGTTTGGGCTTTTCTATTCTGACTGCCTTCCTCGCTTCCTTCTGCTTTAATTGGTACAGTTCTCTGTCCTGCTTCTTCTGTGTTTCCTTATACTTCCTGAATGCTACCTTTTTCTCCTTAAGCTTCCCCACGACTTCTTTTGAGAACCATAGTGTTTTTTTCCTTTGTTTCCTTCATTTTGCTTTGTTGCGGGGAGGGAGCTGTGTAAACAGTGGATTGCTATGGAAGCAGTTGGCAGAGTTGGAATGGAGCATCGCAGATGCCAGAGCACTGCCACCATGTAAACATGGCTTAAGTCATCCTGTCTTTCTATGTGCCTGAACTGGATCTGCTTTTCAATGTTGCGCTGGTCCAACATTCTGTGGTGATTTGCATGCAGTCCATGATGCTTGCATTGTGGGGGGCATGTGATTTGTATTTTCTTGAAACTTGGCTTCCCAGCCAAATGCCCTTTGGGTAACCCTTGCCTCAGTGTTTATGCACAGAGGTTCTTTGTCTTTAAATAGTTTTTATTTTAATGGGTTCACTACATAAATCCCAGGCACACTGCCTTAGGGTAGCTGTCTATTCCACTGGGGTGTCAAACAGACGAGGCATACTGATGAGTCCTGGTAGGATGAAACACGGTTCTATGTCTTCTGTTAGCACCCTTTGCAAACTGTGTGAGAGGCTTTTCGGCACCATGCAATTCTGCTTAAAGTTGGACCAGCATAACATTCTGTGGTGATTTGCATATGCAGCCCATGATGCTTTGCATTGTGGGGGCATGTGATTTTGTATTTTCTGAAACTTGGCTTCCCAGCCAAATGCCCTTTGGTAACCCTTGCCTCAGTGTTTATGCACAGAGGTTCTTTGTCTTTTAAATAGTTTTTATTTTAATGGGTTCACCACAATAAATCCCAGGCACACTGCCTTAGGGGTAGCTGGTTCATTCCACTGGGGTGTCAAACAGACGAGGCATACTGATGAGTCCTGGTAGGATGAAACACGGTCTATGTCTCTGTTAGCACCCTTTGCAAACTGTGTGAGAGGCTTTTCGGCACCATGCAATTCTGCTTAAAGTTGGACCAGCATAACATTCTGTGGTGATTTGTATATGCAGCCCATGATGCTTTGCATTGTGGGGGCATGTGTGATTTGTATCTGTGTATAGGTTCATTTTATTATCACAGGCTCCTGGGAGGTTATTAATGAAGAGGCTGAAGAATAATGGATTAAGGATAGAAGCTTGGGGTACTCCAGAATGGGACAAAAATTTTATAAGATAGGATAAACTCCACTCAAACAAAGTATTCTTATTTAGGTTAAAAGCAGCTCTTATTTATTTTTCAAAATTTACACCAAAAATTCTGGGCAAGTTTCAGAGCAAAACGCCACTTCTTCAGGCCCTCATATACAGTGTTATTTTTCCGATTGTCCTGTTAATTTACTTGATGTTTCAATACAATACTCCATATGAATCCATTTAAATGCAAATCTTCATATAATATATATTAGTTTCACCACAGGAAGATCTTTATGTTTCCACTAGCACTTCGTGCTTTACATTTCATTGTGTTCTTCTTGCTGCTCTTTAGTTCTTGACTTATGCCATTCTATTTTCCTTTGGAGAGTGAAACACAGCACAGGAAGGCTGCTGGATAGAGTGTCCTCGATCTTAACTTGCTGGTACCTACCCATCAAGCAGCTTTCAAGCCAGTTAGTTACCTCAATATAGAGGCCAAAGGTGGGAAGTCAGTTCAACAGTAGCTGGTGATTAACTGTGTCAAAGGCCTTGGTTAGTGTACACACACTGCACCAAGCAAATGTCCAGTGTTGAGTGCCTTTAGAATGTGACTAGTATATTCAAGCAGGGCAGTGGTTGTACTATGTGTCTTTCTAAAGCCATGTTGCTATGGACACTGGATGTTATATTTGTTAAGTATTTAGGCCGTTGGTCCAAAACAATGTGCTCAAGGGCTTTAGATAGGTGGGGAAGGATTGAAATGGGGTGTAAGTGGAGTGTTGAGACCATCACCACATTTGTGTACAGGTGTGACAATAGCAGATTTCCAAAGCTTGTGGAACTGTCTAAGGGAGAGCAAGACGTTTAGCAGTTTGGTGAGAGCTAGGTTACCACCTTTGGATGAGGTAAAAACTGGATCCGAAACCACACCCAAACTCTGCCTCTGGCTCCACCTCTTTGTATGACTGGTGAGTATATCACTCCTCCTCCAAAGCCATTAGTAATGTTGAATAGACATTACTAGTGATAGGAAATTATTTTTATACTGTTATTTATTTGATTTATTTATTCAGTTATTTATTTTTATTATTTGGCAACCAGGTTACCTCCCATAGGCCACCTAGCCCATTTTACAGGAGTGAACCAGGAGCACAGGAAGGTTAAGTGATTTGCTCAGGGTCACACAGTATTTAAGTGGAGGTTGTGGGAATCAAACTCAGGTCTGCTGGATGTGCCAAGCTTAGCCACAGCTTATTGCTCAGCCCTCTGTTAAACACTCTCTATTTTCCTTTCCATGTCAGCCATGTATTCTGATTCTTTGACCAGTTTTTGATAACTTAATTATCAGTGCTTGTGTACCTTAATACAGCACTGTGTTCCCTTTACCTCAGCAGCTACTGCTGTTTTTTCATATTTCTAAGACATTCCACAATTTCAGATACCATTCCATGCCGTTTATCTGAATAACCTGTCAAAGTGTAGCTAATATCATGGAATGTTCAGGTAATACAAACAATTAGAGCAAATGTAGAGATAAAAGCAATAAAAGTTAATTTAACAAAAATGGGTCTAAAGCTTACCATAATATAGAACAAACAAAAATAAACACGTGAGAGCATATAAAGGTGTAAAAATGTTTCCTGTCATAGCAGTAAAAGACCATACTTAAAATTCAGAGTGGAAAAGAATAGGTTAATTTACTGCTAATGATCTTAATGGCCATACTTTACTCTCTCAGACAGTCTGGTTTACAAACAAAAGCAGGCCTGAATGACTGTGACAGCAGAACTTCTTTGTAACCTGGACATGTAATGCAGACAATAGAGTGAATGATTTCATGCATAAGTTTTAAGAGTATATGAGCACTCAAAATGGCCCAAAAATGGACTGCATGTAGCCAAAACCGGATGACCGGATAAGGACCCTAAAATGGATTATCCAGTCAAAAACCGGATAGGTGGCAACCCTAGTGAGAGGGAGTAAGACGACACTGAGTTAGAGGAAAGAAGTTTTAGATCCAGTGTGTCACTGCTAAATTTAGGTTTACCTAGTACCTTCAGGAAGTATTTTCTGGATTCAGCAAGAGACACTTTTCTGAAATAGAAGGAAGGGGTATTCAGATAATGAGCTGTTTTGTCATCATTACCAGGCAAGGTGTATTCATTGAAAAGTCCAAGGGGAGTACACTGCTTAGATCAGCAAATGCGACATTAACCCTAGGCTGCCAACAGAATTAGAACATATTGGAATTCTGGACTGATATATTATTAAAGGTGTCTGCTATTAATTTATTGTCCTGAATAACAGTGTTCTTAACATCAGTTATAGAAGGGAGGATTTAATGGGTTTTCCTGTGAGGTTTTTAATGTTTTCCCAAAAGGTTTGTTATTACCCCACAAGTTTGTGAGCTCGCTTATAATACTCTCATTTGCTCTATGCACTGCCTGTGTACACTGGTTTATGGCAACTTTGTAGTGTTGAAAGTCAGTTCGGTGACCAGTGGCAACTGAATGGTGCCATAAACTGTCCCTTTCCTTCATCAAATTTAATAGGGCGGGTAATCCAGGGGTTAGAGGATACCTTAAGTTTTATTTTCTTGGGACGGGCAAGCTTGTCACAAACATTATTAAACCATGTAATGAAGTAGTTTAGAGCCTGATTGATGTTGTTCATAGAGTCTAAGGTGGACCAGTCAATCTATAAGTGATGCAAGGAATTGAGGAACTTCCTGTTTTTAAGATTTGCTGATAAGAGCATTTAGCCAGCAATCTGGGTGTCTTATTAGACTAATGGCAGATAACAGGTTAGTGATCACTCAGTGAGTCAGGTAGGACTTTAGTTTTGGAGATTCTACTAAGGTGTGTGGTGAGAATCAGGTCTAACTGGGAGCTGCAGCCGGTCCTATAATTGATAACTGTAGGGGTGGGTACCATCTGGGTGATGTCAATGGCTGCAAGGACATCCTTACAAGGGTCTGCTTCAGAGGCAAGCCAATTTACATTGAAGTCACCTATAACCACAGTCACAGTATGGTGGGGAGGTTATCGAGGTAGTCAGTGATCATACGAAGCGACAGCCTGGTCACGTGGGGATATAGACAGATAACATGGTGAGGATTTCAGTACCTGGCTGACGAGGATTATTTTGATTGCTAGCATTTGGGAGTTTTTAACAGAGGGTGTTAGTGGGGACTTTGTCTTTATGTGTGTCCTTCAGGTAGATGGCACAGCCTCCAGCCCATTTACAGATGTGGTCAAGTCTAAAAAGGACATATCCAGTGATGGAAATAGCATTGTAAAGCACCTTAGGGAAAGCCAAGTTTCATTAAGAGCTAAAATATCGGGTTTAAGCTGTGATACCCAGATTTGTAGGTTATCAAGTTTGGGTAACAGGCTTTGAATATTAATGGAGGCTAACCGGATGGACCTTGGTTTGTTGCATTGATAGTTGGATGTTATGGGGACCAGGATGAGGATGAAAATTTCCAGAGAGAAGTAGGAGGAGCAGGGCAATCCTAGATAAATACAGGACAAGGAGCTTGAAACATTATGTTGTCTCTGTCAGAAGGTTTTTTTAGAGGGTATTGCTATGGGGGTAAGTAACTGTTGAAGATAAGGTACTCCAGCAGAGGGTGGTAGTTACAAGCTGCTGGCAGGAGGGTGAGTGAGTTTACAGATATTTGAGATACTTATAGATAATGTGCCCTTGTGTATATCTCTATGTAGAGTGTTGTATGCATGCTGCATGGTGGATAAAAATAATAATAATAATCTTTATTTATAGGCACCTTTCAAATATCAAGGTGCCTACATTATAAAACATAATCATCCAATATTGCAATAAATATAAGACAATAAAATCCATTATATTTCTGGGAATGCCAGTGTACACAAAACAATTTCCAGTGCCTTCTTAAATCCCCCAACGGTCATGCACTTATGGAGCTGATGAGGCAGAGAATTCCAGAAGGTAGGGGCCACAAAAGCAAAAGCACAGGCCCTGAGGATTTCAAAATAACCTCGGATCTCCAGCAACCCCTCATCAGCCAAGCGGAGCTGTCACAGGGTGTAAGGAATCAGGAGCGCTTTCAAATAGTCAGGACCAAGACCATGTAGGATTTGTAGGTCAACAAGCCTACCTTAAAGGTAATCCACCACTGAACTGGCAGCAGTACAGATCACACAGCACAGGGGTAATATGAGAACTCCTGGTACCCTGTCAATCAACTAGCAGCAGCATTCTGCATTAGCTGCAAGCGGCGGATATCAACCCCAGGAAGCCAAAGATAAAGGGAGTTGCAGTAGTCAAGCCGAGAGGTCACCAAGGCGTGATTGTAGTGGTAGAGGATGAGAGTGGTATAAGGAGAAGAAGAATTTGGAGGGTCATAGTGTAGTAATTCATCCTGAATGGGTAAAAGAGGGGTGAAAAAGGTGACAGAAGAATAAAATGAGGTGATTCATCTAGTTGGACTACAGTAAGTTTGGGTTTTAGAAGGGAGGCAGGGAGAGCAGTCCCTGAAGGTATATTGGATTAGTATTGTGTTAATAAGCTCTTTTAAAATAAAGTTAAGACTTTAATTAAAATTAGGAAAATGGCAGTGGGAGTACTGAGGCTTTGGGTGAAAAAGAAAAGGTCTTAGAGGTGTATTAAAGAAATGGACTGCAAGTATTGGATAGACAGCTCACAGAGGCAGGATATTCAGTGCAAAAAGCCCATTTAAACAGTGCCAGGGAGTGGGAGGGCTGGTGGGAGAAAATTAAATGTAGGATTGCAGTAGCAGAAACTGAGCAAAGGAGCAGGAGAGAGGCACAGTGAAAGGCAGTTAGAGAATGTGCAAGTCATCAGGCAAAATGCACCAACCAATAGCAGCAGAATACTTAGCATGGTGCAGCAAATAGCAGCTAGAGGCAAGGAGCGGAGGACCAATCAGAAGAGTGGCTTTAGATACCACAGAGCACTGAAAGAAGTCCTCCATGCATCCTAGTTTTGTACCTGGGTATGGCTTCTGGTGAGTGGGGAGGCTGTCTGCGGCCAGCAGTCCTGCCAAGAGCTGCCAAAGATCAAGTTGCTGAATCAGGAGCATGGAAATCTGAGGGAGAAAAGACAGGCAATAAAAGTTAAAACAAGCTCTGGGCAGCCTAAGCCTTAATCAGGGGAAGGATTAGTACAAACAATAGGGTCATGAAAATAAGAGATAGCAGCTGTGGGGCATCCTGAGGCTTAATCAGAGGGAGGGCTTGTTTAAAAACAAAAGGGACAGCTGGGGGTGGAGGTTGGTGGCAGATGAATCAAGCTGCATGGTAGGGGTGGATAAAGAGCGGGTTGATAGGAAAGTGGAAAAGGGAGAGGAAAAATTAAAAGCTTTAAGGGCAAGCTAATATGAGCAGGAGTAACAAAACATAATTCAGGGAAAAACATGAATGGAGAGATGCAATTTTCAGTTCAGCAGCCTTTGAGGTTCTTAACAGTATTTACTAGCACAATTAAAAGTAGTCAAGGCAATGAGACCTGATGGGGTGCATCCCAGGATACTGACAGAGCTCAAAGAGGTGGAGTCTGCACTTGAGAACTCTGTTCAAATTATCATAAGAAACAGGAGAGGTTCCAAGGGACTGGAGGAGGGCAGATGTGGTCCCCTTCACAAAAGTAGGAACAGGGAGGAGGCAGGAAGTTACAGATCTGTTAGCCTGACTTTGGTAATGGGGAAAGTAATAGAAACACTGCTGAAGAAAGGATAGTGGAATACGTTGTAACCAGTGGATTACAGGATCCAAGGCAACATGGTTTTATGGGCAGAGGTCTTGCCAGACAATCCTGATCAAGTTCTTCGACTGGGTTACCAGAGTAGTGGATCAGCAAAGAGCGGTAGATGTGGCTCACCTGTATTTCAGTAAGGCCGCTAACACTGTTCCACATAGAAGCCTGGTGAACAAGGGTATATACTCCAATGTTTAAACTTTGACATTTCCAACACTACAGTGACAACAGCACCAGGTCACAGTAGTGTCAGCACTGGACCCTGGCACTGTGTTCAGTGGGGTCTTGCACCCTCCCTAATCAGCTCTGACTCAGAGTTAATTATATTTAGTGTGGGCATGGAAACAGCCCCTATGTGGAGGTTTGGGCATGAAGCCCCACGAAGAAAACATATTAGTGACTTGAAAACCATATGCCGACTGTAAAAGCAATCAGCATGGCAGTTTTGTTGTCCCGTTGTTTGACAAAATGTCTGTCGATGACCGGTCATAGATCCGTGAACAAGCTGCCCTGTCTGGGAGGGGGTCAAAAGCTATAAACTAAACTGTAAGAAGTTGGATAAGTTACAGGAGTCAGATGCTGGTGGTAAGTGGTGTCCATTCTGGAGAAGGCAAGGTGACCAGTGGGTGCTCTCGTGCTCAGTACTAGACCTGGTCATCTTCAGTGTCTTTAGTAGCAACATTGTGAAAGGGCTAGAGGAAAGTATGCCTGTTTACAGCTAACACAAAAATATGGAACAGTGTAGACACAATTGGGGGATGAGGGATGATTTCAAAAAGTTGGAAGAATGGTCAAGGGTTTGACAGCTGGGTTTCAATGCAAAACAATGCAAAATAATGTACTTGGGACACAGAAACCCGGAGGCTACATATCAATTGGGAGGAAAAGTACTGGCAAGCACCAAACAGGAAAGGGACCTGGGGTAATTACTTCTGATGACCTGAAGGTAGCTAAGTAGTGTGATAAGGCAGTGGGGAAGGCTAGCAGGATGCTTAGGTGCATAAGAAGGAGTCTCACCAGTAGGAGGAAGAAGAAGCTAATATTAACACTGTACAAATCACTGGTAAGACCCACACCTCTAGTACTGTGCCCAGTTCTGAGGCCACAGATTTGAGTGGACATTGATAAAGTACAGACAGTATAAAGATGGCTACTAAACTTGTGCAGGGCCTGCATCAAACGGCCTATAAGAAGAGAGACTCAATGAACTGAATATGTACTCTGGAGGAGAGGAGGAAAGAGGGATGTGCTAGAAACATTCAAAGACCTAGCATGTATTAATAGGGTACAGGAAGGTAACATTTTCCATATAAAAAGAAGCTTGAGGACAAAGCGCATGCTATAAAGTTGTGGGGAGGAGGCTCAGATGAAATGTGAAGAAATATTTTTCATGGAGCAGGTAGTGGATGCCTGGAACAGTCTTCCAGCAGAGGAGGAGGGTGCCAAAACACTGACGGTATCCAGCATGCATGAGACAGATACAAGGGACCTTGGTAGTAAGGCATGGGGAGGAGACAACCGAGATCAAGTAGGGTCTGCAGTGGCATAGTAGGCAGGGAAAACTGGGCAGACTAGATGACCAAGAGGTCCTTATCTGCCATCAGTTTCTATGTTTCTATGTTTTGCACCTGTGCTACAGAATTACATTTCAACCAAGATTTGAAATTTTCACCAGCTAGGTTCCTGAGGTGGGTCTGTATCAATGCTATGTTGAAAAGTTGTTGTCAAAATATTAAAAAATAACACATTTATGAAGATACTTTGACATTTTCCTACATACGCTGATAACTTTGGTAATTTTTGACATCCGATGCTACATAGAAGGGCAGGGCTAGCAGGGCTCCACACTTCAGTAGGTAGACAAGAGACATCCTTGGTGCACAGCCCAGATGGCCATCTGTGTCTGTATCTGCTCACCCATGTCCAGAAGGGACGACATGAATGAGGATGCAATTACACTGTCTCAAAAAGAAAGGAAATTCTTTGCAAAAGACTTAATTAATGTCCTGTTAGGGTTACTTACTGCTATAAAAGTGGGGAAATGTGGCAATAGAGTTTCCAGCCATAACTCCTCACCCCACCACCAAGCAGTAAAGGAAAAAATAGGGTTTTGGGACTCTGGAGTCTTGGCAAATCAGTGTGGGGTCTTCCTTGGGGTTAGTGGTAGCAGGAGGAGGCAGGGAGCTACAGACCAGTCAGTCTTACCTCAGTAGTGGGCAAGATTATGGAGGCACTCCTTAAGGAAAGGATAGTGCAACACCTGGAATCCATAGAGCACAGGATCCAAGACAGCATGGGTTTACAACAGGAAGGTCCTGTCAAACTAATCTCAGAGATTTCTTTGACTGGGTAACCAGAGTGGTGGATCAAGGGGAGCAGTTGATGCCACCTACCTTGACTTCAGCAAAGCTTTCAATACTGTTTCCTATTAAAGAATGATTAATAAGCTAGGTAGGCTCAGGATGGGTCAGAAGTTGGTCAACTGGGTGGCAAACTGGTTGATGGGCAGAAAACAGAGTGGTGGTAAATGGTATACAGTCAGGTAGAGATGCAAGTCACAAATGGGGTACCTCAGAGATCAGTCCTGGGGCCAGTCCTCTTCAATATCTTCATCAGTGACATTGCAGATGGAATGGTGGTATGGGTTTGTCTGTTTACAGATGACACTAAGATCTGCAACAGAGTAGATGATCCAGATGGGGTGGGCAGAATGAGAAGAGATCTGGATAAACTGGCAACATGGTTGGAAGAGTGGCAACTGGGGTTTAATGCAAAGAAGTGTATGATCATGCACATAGGAAGAGAAACCCTGAAGTCACATATAGACTGTGAGGGAGTTGCTGACAGTCACAAGGAAGAAAGAGACTTGGGCATCATTATCACTGATGACCTGAAATCATCCAAGCAGACCACTAAAGCAGTAGGTAAGGCTAGGGGGATGTTGGGGTGGTAGTAGGGTATCACATGTCGTAAGAGGGAAGTAATAATCCTGCTTTGCAAGACACTGATTAGGTCCCATCTGGAGTATGGCATGCTGTACTGAGGCCACACCTTCACAAGGACATTAACTAAATTGAGGCAGTCCAGAGAAGGACAACCAAAATGGTGCAGGGACTGCATCAGAAAACATATGAGGACAGATTAATGGAGCTCAATATATATACCCTAGAACAAAGGAGATAGAAAGGTGATATGATCGAAACATTCAAACACCTTAAGGGCATTAACAAGATGAAAGTGTCTAACATGTTTCAATATCAGAAAATAGCAGGACAAGAGGACACAGCATAAGATTAGAGGGAGGCTGATTAAGGGGTAATGTGTGGAAGTTCTTTTTCACAGAAAGGGTGGTGGATGCATGGAATGGCCTACCTCAGGAAATGGTGAATATGAATACAGTGTAGGGCTTCAAACAGGCATGGGATAGGCATAAGGGAGCAATACAGATGAGTATGAATAGATAGGCCATTGACAGAGCAAAGGCCACTGGCACATTCATAAGGTAGAAAAATAACTGTGCCGACTGGATAGGCCTTTGGCGTCCTTATCTGACATCAACTTCTATGTTTCTATGTTGCCAACCCTAATGCTCACTCCTCCCCAGCCAATAGCTTCCAATCAGAAGCAAAGGTGCCGGGTCCAGCCATTGCCTCACAGTGATAAACTCTTCAAGGGCAGAAATTATGTCTCACCCCATGTTGCCAACACAATTTGTTATAGCTTTGTTCACACAGGGCCCCAGGAAGACACGTGTGACATTGCTTGCTCAGGAAATGGAGTGAGCAACAGGGTTGACAGCCTCAAGGCAGACACAATTACTGATTTGTCAAGACTCCAGAGACCCAAAACCCTAATGTTTTTCCTTTTGCTGCTTAGGGTAGGGGTTAGAGACAGGGCTGGCAACACCAATGCCACATTTCCCAAATGTTGTGATATTAAGTTACTAAAAGTGGAGCATTAACAAAGTTTTTGCAAAGATTTTGTTAATAGCAGCTTTCCCAGCTGCAGATCACTTTACAGACTATTCTAGGTACACATACCTCAACTGTCCCTGATTATGAGGGACACCCCTCACTTACCCCACAAAATTGCTCTGTCCATCATCCATTCCTCAGGGAAAAGGTTTACAACAAGAAAATGTGCTGCAAATTCATACTTTAAAGCAACAGTTCATAATATCTTAAAACACAAAATAAAAAATAAAACTTTTATTAAAGAAACACAGTGATTTCCACTGTGTTCTGAGCTTTATTTCCATGTTCGAAGATGCCCTCATTATGAGGGTCAGTGTCTCTCATTGTCCCTCATTTTGAGTGTCCATGTTCCTTATTTTAGTGATAAAAGGTTGAGAGATATGCAGGTACAGTACAAATACCTGTAGGCAAGATTATGGCAAAACAATTAAAATTGCATATGCTGTAAAAACAAACATGGTTAACAATCTAATCTTGGGGGCAATCACAGGCTCCTTAGAAAGCATACTACTCTGATAAAAAAAAAATACAAAGGTAAACCATGGCAGCTACATAACTGAGCAAGAACAGTTTAACTCCATGCATCAAAAGATTTGGTAGGCCAAACATAACAAAATGTTTATAAATTTAAGCTCCTAGAGATGTACTGAATGTGAAAGCCAAATCTTAGCACGGTGTGAGCTTATGGGTCAGGAAACCACATTGCAAATGTCTGGTCTACTATTTTTTATTTTCTTTATTTAAAATTTGATGACCAGGAAAGGCACACTGAGATGAGGCTCATTTCCAGGTGCGAACCGGTACAGTTTGTACAGAGAGTAACAATAGGTGAGGAGTGCAGACAGTTTGCACAACAGTTTTACAAACAGTTATACATAGTTTGGTGGTAAACAGCTAAACTGCATGTGGAGGGGAGAATGGAGATGAGGTGAGCTAAGAGTAGGTGGCTGGGGTAGGTGAGTGGGGACTGTGTGTTGCATCAGCTGCAGACTGGGACCATTGGAGCATATAGAAGTGTGGAATGGGTTGAAACCTGAGGAGCGAGTAAAAACAGAAAAGAAGGGGCCAGGCAAAGGTTGGGAGGAGGTTATTCCAGAGAAGGAGGTGGTACAAGAAGACAGCTTGGCCAGTAAGAGTGCGATGGCAAAGGATGTGGAAAGTAGGGCCCTCTGGCAAAGAGGGTAGTTTAAGGAGGTTGTTGGGATGAGGTGGGAGGTGAGGTGGGGGAGGGACCCAAATCAGAATTTAGCTAGGAAGGAGGTGCCATGCATGGTTCACCTATGGGAAAGCACAGCCAGGGGAGTGGAGTGTAGCGAGGCAATGGTGAATGAGTGGGGTCAGGCAGTAGTGAAGTGGCAGAAGGAGTTGAGAAGGATGTCTAGTCTGGAGAGAGAGGAGGAGGATGGGCTCATTCCATAGACTATGATCAGCATAGTCTATAACTGGCAAGATAGTTCTAAGTACAAGCTTCCACCTGGTGGAATTGGTAGGCTAGATTTGTGGGGATAGCGGATGGTGAGTTTTGGCTGGAGTTTGGTGCAGATTGCCTCAATGTGAATGGAGAAGTTGAGGTGGCTCTGCAGCCAAACTCCCAGGTATTTGAAGGCTGAGACTAGCTCCAGAGGAGAGCCATCCATGGTGGTGATCATGGGGGGGGCTGGGAGTGTGGCCAGCTTCTGTCTGGAACCAAAGACCATTGTGACCATTTTTATTGCATTGAGTATGAGCAAGTTCCAAAGGAACCAGGATAGGATTCTTTAAAATCATTTTGGAGAATAGGAGGACACTGTCAAAGGAGGGCCTGAGGCAAGGATGACAGTGCAATTGTGTAAAGATGCATGTTTGAGGTGAGGCAGGAAGAGGAAGGTCCTTTATCAAGAGAGAGAGAAGAGGAAGGAGGGCCAAGAATAGAGCCTTGGGGATGCCAGATAGATAGGAAGAGGAACAAATATCGCCTACTTGAACTGATTGTTGCCTGTTGAGGAGGTATGAGTGGAACCAGTCGATGGCAGGTTGGGCAATGCCAAAAGAGCTAGGTTTACTGAGTAGTAGAGGGTGGGAGACAGTCGAACACTTTTGCCAGGTCAATGAATATGGCGACTGTGACTTGGCCATTGTCCATGGCACTGAGGATGAAGTTGGTTATGCTTAGAAGGGTGGTGATGGTGCAGTGGTGTTTTGGAAGCCAGACTGAACTGGTGAAAGGGAATTTTTGGAAGACAGGAAGTATGACAGTTTGGACAGTACAAGGAATTCCTGGACTTTGGCTAGGAGGGCACTATGTATAAAACCAGTATGTTTGGTATAACAATTTCCACTTTTTCTTAACCTTTAGATGGCATCAACTATCTATCAAGAAAGATGGACAACAACTCTACTATCACTACAATCAGACTGAGATTTGATGATCTGAAGAATATGGCATACTTTTATTCTGTTTGTTCAGTGGCACTGTATCTTGTTATAGTGTTTATAAATCTTTTACTTATTTGTGTGGTTGTGCTAAAATAAGGACTTGATGAACCTATGTATGTCTTTTTAGTAACTTATTATTTAATGGAATTATTAACAGCACTGCATTTTACCAAAATTAACAGTTGATATTTTATCAGAAACTAAATCTATTTCTATTTTTGGATGCTATACTCAAGTGTTCCATATTCATTTTTTGCTATCACTGAAACAATACTTTTAACCGTCATGGCATATGACCGCTATGTGGCAATTTGTAACCCTTAAGATATCCTGTCATTATGACTGATGTAAATGTATGCAGACTTTAACATCTGCATGGCTGTACTCTTTCTCTGTGTCTCATAGGAGTTATTTTATGTATAAGACTCCGTTGTGTGGTTTCATCATAGAAAAACCTTATTGTGATTATTTTTCTGTTTTAAAATTGTCCTGCATTGATTATTCCATTAATAACTTTTATGGAATAGCAGTAGTAGTAGTTACCTAGTACCTCCAATAGCAATCATTACATATTCCTATATCAAGATAATCCAGATCTGCTTAAAACTTCCAAAGAATCCAATTGGAAAGGCCTTCAGACATGTTTCACATTTTCTGGTCCTTTTATTTTTCTGATTGGTGTTTTCTTTCGGTAATCCAACATCGTTTATCCACAAACAATGTTCCTCAAAGTGTACACATTTCTTTCATTACAATTTCTAATAGTTCCTCAATTGCCAATCCAATCATCTATGGACTGAGAACTGAAAAAGATAGAAGTAATACATTTAACTACACAATTAACAAACAAGGTACATATAGGAAAACCACTTAATATTTCAGTGATTCCATCCAAGATCAATAAACATGGCTAAATTAAAAAGGAAAGGAATGCTGCACTTTTGTAGTGGAGAAGAGGAGCAAAAATAAATCAGGTCAGTTGAGGAAGAGGTTGGAAACCTCATATGTGAATCAGCACTTCTCCTAGTTTTATGGTGCACTTCCCAGTGCTTGAGAAAAATACTTCCCTTGAAAGATAAAGTCAGGTTTTATCTAGCTGCAAACCGATGATTAGTGGCAGAAAACCCAAGCTTATTCCAAATCACTTTAATGACTTTATATGTTAAGTAATTCAAATATGCCTACATAGACAAAATCTTTAGAGCACCTTCCAACAGGATAGCATAGTAGTACAACAGCCAGTGTATTCAATGAACAAATGAGTGCACAACTGCTCATGCTTTGCAAGGTCTCTGCCTTCCTCATTGCCCTTGACCTGTTCAGCTACACTGATGTAGGGATGTATAAAAGCACTGCTTTTACATGTGGGTTTGTATTACTTACACCAGTAAAGCTTTACAGTGATTTGGATTAAGCCTGAATTTGCTGTCACTGTGCATAAGCAACAACACCAGATAGGTGTGAGTTGTTCTCTAAAAAAGCCAATCCATGAGTGCGTTAGAAATTACAACAGCTCCTTGAGTACATTAGCAAAACAAAACCTACACCTATGAGGTGTGATATTGTGCTCATAAACGAAACAATTACTAATATTCATAAACATGCATCAAGTATTAATACCACTTTTTGCCATAACTAACTTGAATAAGCAATATGCAACTAAAAAGCATAGCAGACTGCTAAATCAGGTTAGTTAGGGCAAAGTAAATGATGATACAGCTATAGGTAATGTTCTTGATATGCAAGCCAATGAGTGGTACAATAAATTATGCTTGAATGTGGAATGTTTCTGCAGTACTGTGCTGCTGAGCTCAAAAGAGAAACATAGTTTAGTCCCCTGTTAATAGTGATTAAAGTAGATGGAAACAGAACAACTATATTCTCACTGCACTGCTGCTAAATGGTTTGTTCTACTAAAGTGCTTACCGCAGCCCATTTGTAAGGAAGTTTGTCTGCAGAGAAGAATGTCTCTTTGCGCTCAGTTTATTGTACATTGACCTGCAGAAAGAAGAAAGTAACTCTGAAGTCACAGTTTGTTTGGAATGCAGTTTAAAAGAAAGTTTATGTTAGTGGTGGGTGGACCATTTCAGTAATAAAATTAGAACCCCTGAATCAGCAGCAGCAATGACAATAAAACCACTTCCAAACAGTTTTACTGTTTGGAATGGTTCTGATAACTCCTTGTTTGCCACACTATTCAGTTGGTGCTAACACAAGGAGTTGGAGGTGGAGGGGACTGATGTGTAGCATGTGGATGGGAGAGACCTGTAAGATGGAGCAGACAGAGCCATGGCTCCACATTGGACCATGGGAATAAGGAACATCACCATGTTTCTAATGCAGCACCTAATTGGGTTAGGCTGGGAGGAATGTGGTGAACTTTACATGCTGGCTGTCTGCTACTGTACTGTAGTCTGCACTGTGCAAGGCAGACATTAGAGAGAGAAGCAGCAGCTCTGCAGTCTGCACTGCTCCATGTTTGTCATCATCACAGCAGCTATAAACAAGCATTTGTCAATGTTGAATGCTGTCTCACTGGCATTGGCATTGGTAGTACAGGAGTTAGAGATGCATAATCGGAATCTAGTGAAGTATGGAACTGACGCCAACCCCACCCCACCCTGCAGAGACTGACAGACACTGGGGTGTGCCTTTGGGGCATCAGCTATAACTCTAATGCCATTTTACCTCAGCCTACCCTGCATACACTGGCAAGTGTTGTGGTGTGCTTTGAGGTCTTTGGGCCTTATACTTGCCCCATTCCATAAGGAAATACACTGAAATGGGTGCAATATAGGAGAATGGGCCTCACCCTACCCTGTAGACACTGACAAGTGTTGTCGTGTGCTTTGGGGTCTTTGGGCCTTATACTTACCCTATTCCATAAGGAAATACACTGACATGGGTGCAGAGTAGGAGAATGGGGTGAACATTAGAGATGAACACTCCAAAAGCACACTCGATGTCTGTCACTGGCTGCAGGGTAGGGGTGGGATGGAAATGGCATGATCATTACAGCCAGTGATCCCAAGTCACACCCCTGATGGATGGCAGTCTCTACAGGGTGGGAGTTATGTTGGAACATGAAAAATTGGTGGTGGGAGCCTTTAAAAATTCTATGCACTCACTGTGTTGTATAATATCTTATTTTTATTCTTTCTTGATTCCCTACATTTCACCCATACAATGGGCTTGTTCACTGGGTATGTACAATCTCTGTAGTCTTTATAGTATCTGTAAACAATTATAGAAAATATTCAATAAATGTTACTTAATCAATAATGCTTTTAGGTAATTTCATGAATATTAGCCAGTCCTCACACCTGAGAAGAAATGCTGCCTGTTACCACAGAATTTGGTTCTGTATACTTAAACCCTTTTCTGCTTCTCGGCATACATTTTCAAAATTTCTGTGAAAATACATTGAAAAGTGAAAAGACACTCTGGCAGTCAACTGTTACTCACTGCTATTAAAACTTGTGCTCCTAGTAACAAAAGCACTCATCCCACATGGCCCAATGATGCTGTTAGGTGCAAGGATGTTTGTATTTTAAAACTTTTGAATTACATTCTGTAAAAAGGGGCATAATGAACAATATTTTCAAACTATTGATTAGACGCATCTAAGGCTTATTCCACTTTAAAGCCATAAACCAGCGGCAAAATAAGATACTATACAACAGTGAGTGAATTGAATTTTTAAAGGGCCCTCCCATTAATTTTCTCATGTATTCAGAGCCTCTTTCACTCCAAATTTTCAGCATAGGCTTTTGTGACCCCACTTCATCAAATGCAAAAACAATTTTAATCATACATTTCCCAATGTTATAAAAAAGCACAATAAAAAACACATAAAAAATCACTTAGAAAAATCTAATTATAAAAAGAAAGGAAGCTTATTGGTTAGACATTTTAACCATTTGGACTCTATGTCCTGAAACCTAATGTTGTTATGCTTATATTCCAAAATTGCTTTACTACTAATTGCATTCAGAATATTCAGAACTAGATTAACACTTTATGTTAGACATAATGACAACAGGTAACTTTTTCATTATTGCAAATCCTGCCTTTATCAATTTCTGGAATTAAGTGTCACCTGAATTTACATCAAACATCCAAATTATTACATCAGTGAAAAAGTTGACAAGAACCAACAATCAGCACTCTGGGAAATGTGAATCAGTCAGTTAGCTCTTCTCCTATGCACCGTGGAGCACACCTACAAGTTTTGGCTCAGTGGGCCTTCCATGGACTAGGCAAGGCAAGGCAAGATTTATTTAAAGATGCCTAATCCCAGTGGCTCTGGGCCACACAGATATACAAACACATGTTTCAGAGATATATCACTAAAACACAGAAATAATTGTTAAAATAAAATAATTAATATAAACCTTAAACAAATATTCTCAGCATATATACATGAATCAGTACTTATAAATTATTATTCATCTCAAAATACCTGGGCAAATAGGAGGGCCTTGAGGTGGGTCTTAAAACCTGCAAAGTGGGGCCCCTTAACACCATAAGGAGTGAATTCCACAGGACAGGAGTGGTGACACTGAAAGCCCTGTCGCCAGCTGATTTTAACCTTGACCTGGGAATTGCTAGGGGCCTCCACAGGAGGAGCAGAGGGGCAAGACGACAGCAGGTACAAGAACGTCTAACAGGTAACCAGGGCCCTGACCATGTAGGGTCTTATCGGTGAGAAGCCTCATCTTAAAGAGGATCCTCTGCCTGACTGGCAGCCAGTGCAGATCAAGCAACACAGATGCAATATGACAAGACTTATTGCCCAGTAAGCAATTGAGCAGCTGCATTCTGCACTGGCTGCAGTCAGTCTGGAGAATCCTCCTGTGACCCCAATTAGAGCACATTACAGTAGTCAAGACTCTATGTAACTAAGGCATGCATCAAAGTGGGGAGGTCCAGAGGCGGAACAAGGGACTTTATCCTAGTGACATTTCTAAGGTGGAAAAACAGGAGTGGACAACAGAGGATATTTGTGCCTCCATAGTCAAACTCCTATCCAAAATAACACCAAGATTTTGCACCTTAGAGGAGGCCTTCAATGAAACAGAACCCAGAACAAGTCCAGTCTCTGAGTCTGAGAGCCAACCTATCATGCACTCTGTTCGACTCCACCACCAATACCTCTGTCTTATTGGGGGCCAGTCATTGATCTCAGCAAGGCAGCTGTTTATACATCTACTGCATTAGAAGTTCCTGGGCAAAGGATAAGTATAGCTGGTATCATCAGCATATCAATGAAAACCCAAGCCATACTTCCTAATGATACCCACCAGGCAGCATATATACTCAAGAAAGCAACACTGGGGCCAAAACCGATCCCTGAGGTACTCAGCAGGAAAGAAGGTTAGGTGGAGGAGAAATTCCCATCACAACCCTTTGCTTCCTATTGGTTAAAAATTATTCAGACCAGCAGATGACAGTGCTGATGAGTCTGCAGAGTTGCCTGAGATGGTTAAGCAACACACAATGGTCCACAGCATCAACGCTGAAGAGAGATCAAGGAGAACAAGAACTTTCCTATTTCCTTGGTCTCTTGACCTGAGGAGATCATTCTGCACTTGAACAAGTGCAGTTTCAGTCTTACACCTTGCCTGAAACCCCGACTGGAACTGTTCATATAACTCATGGGTCACGAGGTGCTCCTCCAATTGAAGCGACACTATCTTCTCCACAACCTTCTCAAAAAAAAGGAGATTGGAGATAGGATGGTAATTTACCCTGACCTCTGGGTCCAAAGATGGTTTCTTTAAGAGTATCTCACCAACACCTTTTTCAAGGTGTCAGGAAGATCCCTAGGATAATGAACACCGGACAATCAGAGCAAACATCGGGCCAGTGGTGTTGATGCATGTCATCAAGAAATGCGTGGCACTGGATCCAGTTCACAAAAGTGTGCTTCAGATTGGTCGCCACCTCAATAACCTCACTTGCCTTCACTGGTCTAAACTCCCCCAACCAGATGGAGTGCACTTAGAACATGTCTGGTGACCACAGCCAGCTATAGCAATGCTGAATAGAGAAACCCCTGCCAGATACCGGACACTCTGTCCGAAAAAACAAGCAAACTCTTCACATTCAGCATTTGAAAAACCTTCTTTGGCTGCAGACAGGCAGGATGAAGTAGCCTGTCCACAGTCTGAAAAAGTATAGCTGGTTGGTTCTTCCCAGCAGCAATCTTCCGGGACAGGAGCACTGCCTTCTTATGGTTGCTTGCCCCTGGTATGCATTATAATGCACATACAGGCCAGTTTGTCCTCCTCAGACTGGACTTTGCCAGCAGTGCTCCAACCTCTGACCTTTCTCTTCAACTCTCTGAGGTCCCATCAAACCATGGGGACCTCAGGTAGAAAAATTGGGTCATACATGGACAGGTGTGAGGGAGTCAATGGCATCGGATAACACTCTATTATAAGAGTCTACCATGACACCAATGCCTCCGATGCATGCATTACCCACATCAGATAGATTAGCTGCTGCCAAAATACCCTCAGGAGTCAATCCCCACAAAGGGCAACAGCTCATCATTTCTGTAGGGGAGGGCATCCAGTGGGAGCCCCGAACATGAACTGCACCATGCAATGATCAGACCAAACTACCCGATCAATCCTGAGATTATTTATCTTAAGCCCCAGTGAGAACACCAGGTCCAATGTGTGGCCACCAAGGTGTGTCGTAGCTGAAACAGCTTGTGACAGGCCCAAGGATGACATAGTCTGAAGGAGGTTATGACCAAGCCGGAAATTCATCGTTCAGCCCAAACATTGAAATCCCCCAGAACAATATATCTGGGGCTCCCAATCTTACCAGTGACAAATTCGCAACCTCTGGCAGGAATTTCCCTGCTGCCTCAGGGAGGTAATAAACAAGGAAAATCCTGCAAACAGGGTCGGACCCTCACTTAATGTCTACACACTTAAAAGAACTCAGAGTTCTCATTGGGTGCACGGTGAAGCCATGCCAGATCTAAAACAGATGGCTACACCACCACCCTACATTCCTCTCTGGGGCAGTGCACCACGGTATATCCAGGGGGATGTCAGCTCAAAACAGGACCCGCATCATCGCCAATCCAGTTCTCCATAATGCAAGCCAGATCGACCGGGGAAATCAAATATGCAATAATTGCAGTCTTGTTCTGATCGATCTAACATTTGCATAGCACTGCCCTCAGGGGATTGTAGGTAAGGCAGCCCTTGGGTTACCTGACTACTCAGTCTGGTGGATTCCCTGGAGACAGGCACCAAACACATCTGGCTTCTCTCTTATGTTCTTCGCAATCCAGGGTGCCTTCTACTCCTAACTATCTCATCTCTATCACCCTCAGCTGGGCACTGGGCTTCCTCCACCCAAGATCAACCCTGCCTCTTCAATCCCACCTTCTGGCAGCATCTTATTGTAGTATCCAATACAGAGTGATCAGTGAAGGGCTGTAAATCGTGTAACAGTGATGGCCCGTACACTATCCTGCCCCCTGGCCTCCCAGAAACAACCCCTACACATAACTAATTCCAGGAGAAATTGCTGCTAATACTCACTAAATAAGCTAAAAAACTCTATCTTTAGCATACAAATGACCAATTCATAATATATTTTCTATATAATATGTGTTATAACTTACTATAAGCAAACCAGCTATAAACTAAGCCAAACACAGCAAACTTTAAAATTCCCTTCCCCAAGGCCCTTTGAAATACAGATTCAAAGTAGTTCAGTGGACAGGAGTATAAAAACAGGCAAAGTGACCAGTCTCTCACCCTGCTCACTCAGCTTGCAGGCTTGATGTCTCTCTCCAGTCATACAGCAGAAATATGCAGGGTGTAACAACAGCATACAGACCCCAAAGGCAGAAGCAGAATACTATAAAACTACAAATAAAAATACAATTAAAAAAAATGCTTGCATCAGAAGGACTGTATTGTAGAGGGTTAAACCAGGTCTGTGACCACTGAATTTTCAATCTGAACACTTTGCACTGTCTGCAGGTCGGCATACAGTGAAAATGGCGACCACGATTGACGACTGTAAAAGGGAAACTCAATCATGGCGCCTGTATTCTGGGCTACCTACCAGTGTAGTGAGGGATACAGGGTAGGTGACTACAGTGACAGGATGTGTGTGTGTGTGTATATACATGCTATGGGGAGGGACGCCCACACAACGGGTGGATTGGGATGGAGGATTTGTGGGGTGTAGTGTGGTAGTTGGTTGCCAAGCTGGCCATGTGGCTTGGTGGGTAGGATAGCAGGCTGGGGTTGGGAGGGTGCCAGGTTTATTTCTGGGGCAGGCTTCTTTTTGCGTGAGGCCAGTTTTTTTTTTAATTAGGTGTTATACCCCACCCAGACATGCACCCCTGGAGTTGAGAATCCTTAGCAGGTGAGACCAGGAGGCAGAGCCCCTGCATATCATAGAATCCCATCGCTGGTTTTGTGGTCACTGTGAGTGTACATTGCTATATATTTTCTGCGATGTACATTGCTCAAACAGCGATCGCCTTTCTGACCTAGAACCCTGCAGGTAGCACCATCCGTTATCATTCAGAGGTCCAGTGTGAAGTCAAACCAGAATAATATAGCAGACCTTTGTCTGAAATTCAGTTAGAATCTGACAGCCACCAGTGCCTCTTGCATACTGTGTGTGTGACCGAACAAGTTAGTCATATCTCCTTCCTGTATTCCATGGGCACACCTACAAGCTTTGACTCAGTGGGTCTTCCATGGACCATAAATAAAAAAAATATTACAATTTTTGCTTTGAAAGGACTGTGCATAGATGGTTAGGACAGGTTTGTTACCTTTTAATCTTCAATTTGAACTGTGGCATTGTCTGTGGGTACTGGTACTGGGTAGCACCATCTCTTATAGTTGAGAGTTCCAGTGTAAACCAGAATAGTACAACAGACCTGTTTCTGAAATTCGGTTAAAATCTGAAAGCCACCAGTGCCAATTGCATGTGACCATGAATAAGTCAGTCTGCTCTCCTCCCTGTGCTCCATGGGTAAACCTACAAGCTTCAGCACTGTAGGCCTTCCATGGACTATAAATAAAAAAAAATAAAAAATCCTTGCTTTGGAAGGACTGCGTTGTACAGGGCTAGGCCAGGTTTGTGACCCCTAAATCTTCAATTTAAACTCTATCATTGTCTCAGTAGCTGGCCCATTTCAGAGATGGGTGAAATCACAAATTTCACCCATAAGGTACAACAGAAATTTGCACATTTCATTAAAATATTCTGCTGGTGCAAAGTGCAAATTCCACCAGTGAAATGCAAAATGCATAATGTTGCTACTCCTGGGTGAAATTCTGTCTTTGCAGACAAAATTCCACTGTTCATGAAAGCAAAATTTTGCAATTTGCCTTTTGCCACCAGAATATTTTGAAAATTTCAAATTTTGAAAATATTCCACGGGTGAAATTCTATTTTGCTGGAACTTCCCCACCAAAATTAAACTGCTGCATCTCTAGCCCATCAGTAGAGGTCAGAACACTACCGTATAGAAGATTGAATTTGCTTCCCGTAGTTTTCGTGGCAAGAAATTTGTTAAATATATTCGTATCTTGCAGAACTCGCACTGTGGCAGTACTGGTAAATACAGTGTTTAATAGGCTGACAGCTGGTTGTAATTTTGGAAAGTATTTAGCTAGTCTGTGTTTGACTTATTACCACTGCACTGACTGCCCTATACTGAATCTCTGTTGTTAAGCTAGTATGTCCCTGTTGAAGTGGATAAAGTCATCCCAGTAAAAGTGCAGGTATTCAATGGAGCCGAAAGCTGTAGATGCCATTGAACTTTCTGAGATCTCAGGCATGGAGCTTCATGTTGTGGCATCTGTTTCAAGAGATCTGTCATCCTCACTGACTAAGAAACCCAGGCCTTCCACATATGCCACATTCACCCCTGACCTCCATTACCAACTTGGGAAGTACACGGCTGAGAATGGGGTAATGGCAGCCATTCGCTTTCATCAATCTCTGCATGCAGGGTTAGTTAATGAAAGCATGGTCCAAAAGTTCAAAACCAATTACCTGGCAGCAGTTAACATGGCTGGGGACCCCACAACAATGTCCCCCTCGCTGCCTCGCAAACTACAGGGATGACCTACACACCTATTAGACAATTTTGAGGAGCAGCTCAGAAAAATAGTTCGGACCATGCGAGATGAAGGAGGTATAAACGCCGAAATATCCATGCGGTAGCCGTTGCATCATAAAGGCAAATGCACCACAGCTTCTGTTTGAAAATGGAGGCACCTGGTTCTTTCAACAAAATGGGCATGGGGTTTCTCAGTCGAATGGGGTTTAGCCAGAGGAAGGGATGAAAGCTGCTCGCAAAGTGCCAACCAATTTTAAAGTTTAAAAGCTGGCTTTTACTTAGAATTTCAAAAGCCTGTGCTCAGGAACTAATCCCCGCAACTGGTGATCAATTTAGATGAGACAGATGTAAGCATGGTCCTGGTATCCCAGTGGACAATGGAGGAAGCAGGATTGAAGCAAGTCTCGCTTATAGGACTCGGGGACAAGCAGCAGGTGTCTGTTGTCCTAGTGCACCTTGGCCAGTCAGATGCTGCCTTCACAGGTCATTTACCAGAGGAAGACCTCTGTATGCACTCCCTCTTACAAATTCCTAGGATGTGGCACATCACCCAATCTATCAACCACTGGGAAAATGAGCATACAACTGTTGAATTCATTGAATGCGTGGTTGAACCATATGTACAAGCAACCAAAGCCAAATTGAGACTGCCAGATGAACAAAAGTGCCTCCTCATAATGGACCTGTACTGTGCCTACAGCACAGAGACTGTATTTAACAAACTGGAGGAAGCTAGCATAATACTTTTGTATGTCCCTCATCATGCACCAATGCCTTACAACCCCTCGATGTCTCCGTTAACAAAATTTTTAAGGACTTACTCAAAACGTTTTCACTGAATGGTATGCCAATTTAATTTCAGCACAGATGGCTTCTGGCAGTGCAAAGCTGACAGTGGATCTCAAGCAGCTAGCATTAAAAGAAAAGCATGCCAGATGGGTCGAGTCCAGTTTTAACTCATTAAAGAATGGCATTAGGACATTGCGAGAGGTTTTGAGCAATATGGAATATTGAGAGCACACAGTGATTGCCTAAATATCGTAATCTCTCAACATTATCCCATGCTACATGTACTGTGATTTGTTTTGTCTAGTTTTGTATTAAGTAGCTAAGACCAGCCTTTCTTTTTCTTTTTTGCATGTGCTACACAACAGGAGAACTGAAGATGGTGACTGAGGAGAAGAAACGTGAGAGAAGATTCTGTTTTTTTTTCATGGCTTTGGAAGTGCAAAGCTTTGAATAAAAGGAAATGGGGACTGGAAATGGGTGCAGAACCAGGCGAGCAAGGAGAACATTTTCTGCTTTTTGTTTTGGACGAGCAAGGAGAACATTTCTGCTTCTATTTGGGCAAGCAAGGAGAAAATTTCTGCTTTTGTTTTGTGGCTTCTGAAGTACTGGGCTTTGATTAAAGTTGCAACTTTTAATTGTATCACTGGATGGCTGTGTCTTCTGTTAATAGCGATGGTGTTCAATTATCGCCTCCGCTAGATTTCGTGTTGTGACTGCAATAGCGTAATATAGCTAAATATATCAGGATGTGAAATATTCTTCATACAGTATTATCAACCAAAGTAAGGTAGCAGACCTGTGTCTGAATTTAAATTCAGTTAAAATCTGACAGCAACAACAACAACAACTTGCATACTGTCTTTGTGACTGTGATCCTGAACAAGTCACCAAGAAAGACTGGCATTATCAGTACACTAAACAACTGTAAACAAAAGCCAGGGGCAAACGATGAAAACATAAAAGTTTATCCAGTAGTCCAGATAGAAGTGGCCCATCAATATTTAAAGTTCAGTCACTACAGTCTATTGAAGGGACTGAACTAAATAATGCTACTAATATAAATGTGCCTACTGACTCTCAAAATGCTGAAGCCTTGTCAACTGGGATTGGACTGTCTATGTCAGAAGGGCTCAGTATTGCCATACCAAACAAAGTTTTGAAATATTCTAAGGTATCTACTAGCAAGTCATCAGAAAACTGAAGAAAACGAAGTATTCCCGTTTATATATGGGCCCAGTTATTCAAAAGGATGTGCCCGGCACAACTCGGATGCACCAGGTGCAACCCTGCAATGCGCCCGCGCATGATATTCAACAGGGGCATTTGCACAGTGCAAATCCCAATGCTGTAACTGTATGTGGCTCAGCTGAAAGGGGCATGCCCATGCATATCTGGCACATCCGATATTCAGCCCGGGATATGCAGCGCATATGCTGGTGCATCCCCAGATGCGCCACAAACCTGGGTGCAAAGTTGTTGCAGGAAAAACAGGAACAACTGCCAGCCACCCGCAGGTGGGATACTGTATTGCAGGGTGCAACTCAGCAGCCACCAGCCATGGATGGCCACCCGCCCACCCAGAACACTGTCCACAAGCACCCATATGGTGCCTGGTAGTCTAGTGGCCCCCACAGCTGTGATCACTGGTCAACTGTTTGACCACAATCCTTGTAGTCCAGTGGTCCCCTCCTGCCCCCATCCCGTAGCTGTGTTTGCTGGTAAAATGACATTAAGATATTCACTGTTGGTTTAGTGGTCCCCTCCCACCCCTAGCCCAATCACTGGTAAAATTACATTGATCCATGCCTTGGTGACCAGTGGCATTCCACACCCCTCCCACCCACACAGGACCCTTGCCCACCACTCCCTGCCATCATCAGCGGGTGGCTGCAACTCGCCCGCATACTGCCCTGCCACCTGCCAAATGACAACATACAGTATGGGCTGTAAGCCATTGGTCCACATTTGGACCAATGTGCTTGCAGGGCATTCTGTACTAGACAATCACAAATATGTAAATGACTTCACATTACCCACTTCTACAAAATCAAACTCAGAAGACTGGTTAAAAATTAGAAATCTGGGACTTGCCTGCCTTAGGATCAAGTCATTGTCATCTTGAGGGTGGGTGGGAGGTGCAGCCAGTAAATGACAGTGTACTGGTAGCAACTGTGATAGATAAGTCCCTGTTCTCAGTATCTATCACACAGTTACTTTCTCATTCTAAGAAGATCATTTAGCTAAATGTGTCTTAATTGATTGAAAATGCTGCTAGCTCTGTTTATCCACTCTGATAGTAGTGGTAGTAGCAAAGATGAATTAGTAGTTTTCGGACTGCCTGGTGCTCTTCTCTCACATTGCTTCCTAATAGTGGTGTCTTTCTGTTGTGTTCCACACCAAGAGCCATTGCCAATCAAAAGTGGTGCCTGTGGCTGAAAAATAAAACTAGCTGTACAAACACACTCTCTAATTCTACAAAAATCAGACTCAGGAGACTGATTGCAAACTAGAGATCTGGGACTTGCCTGTCATCCCAGTCACTTTCTTATTCTTTTCAAAGCAGTCCTTTTGGTAAATGTGTCTTAACCATATTGATCTCCATGCTGGTACAGTAGCTCTATTTTCTTCTGAATGTAGTATGCAGAGGTAGTAGCCATTATGAAGTGGTAGCTGGCTGACTGGTTGTCTGACTGGCTAATGTTATTTCTGATTCTCCATTATGGTGGTGGTGTGTTCCTCCTTGTTCATTATTCTTAACTGAGAGACATTCACAGTGGTGCCTGTTGAGAAATTGAAGTCACTACTGTTATTAACTATTATACACAGTATCATTTTCTAAAATATCAGAAATAAAACAGTAGTCAGAGAGCATTCTGGGAGTTGCCTGCTTTTGACAAAACCACACAGACAGTATGCATGTGGTTGGTGGCTGTCAGAGTTTAATACGCACACAGGTCTTCTAATTGCTATTATTCTGGTTCACATTGGTGATGTAACTAAGAAGCTATTAGGGCTGGTCAGAGTTCTTGGACTTGCCTGCCTTTGGACAAAAAATCATCTTGGAGGTGGGTGCCAGTTATGACGTTCAGCATGTACATATCACAGCACTGGCACTTCCAGTAGGCACACCCACAGTCACATCATTCACTCCTTCTCATCTCATTTCACTAATTATGCTGTTTATAACTACTAAACAGTGGTTTAATTGATTTTTCTACCGATATGTTGATTAAAAGCTGTTTAAAATAATTTTGTAACATACAGTTATCATAAAACATATAATATTCTACAAGATTCAGATAAGGTTCAGGTAACTGTCCAAACCATTTTGCTTATCAGAACCTTTTAGAACATCAGAACCTTTGAGTTTCTCCAGTCACTAGTTTATGTGCAGGCCATATTTGATGTTTGACAATAGTGAGGCTAATTGTTGTGTTTATGTGTTTCAGCACCAGGTGTGGTGTAGTGAACGATTTCTGCTCTATGATATGGATGTTTATGGAACTGAAAAATGCCTTACAGTGAGATATGGTACAAGTTTACCAAATAGCATGTAGGGATTTCAGAATCAAGTGCCAAACTACTTTTGCTGCATGTTTAAAACCTGACTTTACCCATCAAGTTATCCATGAGATTTATCTTAAAGAATTGATACTCTATCATATAATACGGGAGATGTTGCTTCACATGTAAGATTTTCAACCTCTGCCTTGTCCTATTGTAAACTTAGAAGCTGAGCACCCTTCACTGTGTGTCCCACAACAGTTTGTAGAGCTCCTTGTACTTGTGTTGATTTTTACATTCGCTATGCAGCATGCACAAGGAACGTCTTGGGAGAATGGGACACTTTGGAGGTGTGCTTCTCCTGACCAATCCCTTGCTCCCTTGAGCAGGCGTGGTGGTTCTGCACCAATCTGCACCGGTGCTGTCTATGACAGCGGTGGTCTTCTCTTCAAAGAAAACCATCACTGTGTGCTTGCACCACGTCACGGCCCCCAAATCTTTGCTGCCATGCTGGGGCCCACCCCAGCATGGCAAACATCCACGTTGTCTGCCGATGGGGTGCCCAATCCCTGCCGGCTCCACGGCCCCCAGCTATCCTTCTGCCACACTGGGAGCCCACCCCAGCTGGCAAACATCCCCGCCATCTGCTGGACGGGGTGCCCAATCCTCACACTGCTCCACGGCCCCCCAGCCATCCTTCTGCCATGCTGGGAGCCCACCCCAACATGGCAAATGTCGTGTCATCAAAGTAAAAAAAAAAAACCTGTAGAGTGAAAACAGTCCCCGCAGTCTCCGCCCCTCCACAACCCGCACCCACCCTCGCACCCTGCCTCCCACACCCCTCACCCCATACTTACCTCCGAGCTCAGCGGATGATCATCGCCGACCAGGAACACATCTGCACTTCAAAGCTGACCGCGAACTGAGGAAATGCCAGTAAGCTGTATAATGGGCTAGATGGGTTTTTTCAACTTTGTTGCATATCTCAGGCATTTTTGAATTTTGCACCAAATTTTCAACATGGGGTTTTGGGACCCTTCTCATGAATTCTGTCACTGTCATGGCATTATTCGGGCCGAAGGGTGATTTCCAGTCACTGCGTGAAATCATGTTTTGGGCCCAATTAACAAGCGACAGTGCCAGCGTTCATAAGGTGGGCTCTCAAAAGCCTATTTTGAAAATGTGGTGGAAAAATTCTAAAATGACGGTTTTATGAGTGTGCGTTGTGCAGTTCCTCGCATGGCTCGTGAAGTTCACCAATTTTTAATATTTTCCTCCAGATTTTCAACATTGCCATTTTACCACACCTTCTTATGAGTAGTACAGCTGTCATTTTTCACATCTCACCCAAAAGCGTGTTTCATACACTTAACACACAATGGCGCGGTCGGTGTCGCGAAATCAATGTATGGGACACATTGAGAAAATCACAGTGACACTGTTCATGAGCAGAGATCTTAAAATAGCTATGTTGAAAATTTAATGAATCCTAAAAATGACTTGTTTCTGGCGTGCTTGCGCAGTTCCTCGCACACTTGTAAGTTCATGAATTTTCAATATATTCCTCCAGATTTTCAACTTTGCCATTTTACAACACCTCCTCATGAGCAGTACAGCTGTAATTTTCACATCCTGCCCAAAATGTGTTTCGATTCATGTAGCGCACAATGGCGCAGTCGGTGTGCGAACTCAATGTATGGGACACATTAAGAAAATCACAGTGACACTGTTCATGAGCAGAGGTCTTAAAATGGCTGTGTTGAAATTTGGGAAACATTTCTAAAATGACTGTTTTACGAGTGTGCATTGCGCAGTTCTACGCATGCTCGTAGGTTTTGCAATTTTCAATATTTCCGCTCCAGATTTTCAACATTGCCATTTTACCACACCTCCTTATGAGCAGTACATCTGTCATTTTCACATCCTGCCCAAAACGTGTTTCACCATGAAGCATACAATGGCAAGAGTCGATTAAAAGCGAACTCAATGTATGGGACACATTAAGAAAATCAGCAGTGACACTGTTCATGAGCAGAGATCTTAAAATGGCTAAGTTAGAAAATTTGGTGAAAAAATTCCTAAAAATGACTTGTTTCACAGTGCATTAGCGAAAGTTCCTCATGCCTTGTGATTGAATTTTCAATATCTGCACTCCAATGAGTTCCAAATACCTAAACAGCACATAGAAGCAAGCAACATATTGAGAAATGCTTGTACTTCTTTGTCACTAATTTTTAAGCCATGTCCAAGTGCCAAATACCACTTCAAATACCTGCAAGCGAGCGTTCAGCATTGACAAATGCTTGTTTCAATAAATCACAATGAAAGAAGTAGCTCAGGAGCTTTTATTTCACTTGTTTTTCTTTTTTGTGCAATGGAAAAAGGAACTCAAATGAAAACAACAAGTATGGGACAAAATAGTCTAAGTTTAGAAGAAAGGAATCAATTTAGAAACAACTATACATTGCTATGTAGAAGTACCTCAGACATTATTCATAAATGTACAAAGCAGTGGGGCAAGCAATGTATTCAACATTTACCCACTGTTTTGCATGCATAAATTAGAATACAGAAGAATGCATAACCATTGCTTTATAGCCATTCCATACCTGCAATACCTAAAATTGCTGCAGATATTAATTGAACGAGGTTAGTCACTGGTACTGCAGATGCATAACAGATGGAATATGGAAACAACTTAACCAAAGAGGCTCTCCTACAGAGAAGCCAGGCAAGATGCAACACAATACTTTATAGTAGATTACATGTCACAAAATACTGTATGACAAATAGAGATAATAGATGGCGAGGTGTCTATTACAAGGGAATTATACCATCGAGAGGTTCTGGGGTCAAGAGAACCTCGAGGCCCGAGCTCGAGAGGTTCCCTTGACCTCAGACTCAGATATATTCAGTCCTCAGTCTCTCGCTATCTTTATTTTGTAATATATGGATGCGACTTTTCTTGGCAGTTTGTGAGGTGCTGTGACTCCAGGGCAGGCTGCCGTCGCAGGAAGGACTCAGAAAGTGACTCTCTCGTCTCACACTACCTCCCCCGCCCCGCCCTCGCCTGCTCGCTCGCTCAGTGTGTCTGTTGAGCTGCTTATTTTTAAGGCAGTCCTACCTTTAATTGTTTCTTGTGATGCCGTGATGCAGGATTATAGAATCAGTTTTGCGGCAAAGGATCAGCAGGAGACAGAACGATCACTTTCTCTCTCTGCGAGAGACAGGCGCCATTTTTTCAAACTGTTTTGCCCGCCCACAGAGACACTGAGTCTAATCAAGAGGCACGATCTGTGGTACGTCAGCACGCACTGAGTGTATGGTATTGGAGGGTTTTGAGACTGCGCTGTTTTGTTTGATGATAATACTATCGTTCAGAGCTCTAATGATAGTATTACGAGTTTTGAACGATAGTATTATCACTTGGGAACGATAGTATTATCACTTTACCTGCAGTGTATTACAATGATTTTTTGCATGCATTTTGGTAGTATTATTTTGATGATCCATATATTACAAAACTGTTAGTTGCCATTGACTTACACTGTTTTCTGCATCATACTGCAACATTTTGTAGTAATACTGTAAGGTAGTACATTGCATCTGGGCTGGGACTGCTGTACATCCTTGGAACAAATTCTAAGCTAGTACTGAGACAAATTTCTTTGTAGTCACTAAGATTAACTTGTTATATACCTCTAACTGCATCAATATTTGGTGAAAGATAATTTTTTTATAAATGTATTCCTTAATGATGTGGACTATCCAGACAAATACAAGTGTCAATACTGCATCAATATTTAGTGACAGATATTCTTTTCAATATGTACACTAGTAGTATGTATTTTTCTCTTTGCTATGAAACTTAGACAAAATAGGCACAGCTGTAAGGCTATACTCATGATGCAGGCAGCTGGGCTTTGGGAATCAGCCTGGGTCACTGCTGACCAGCTGAGAGAGGAAGATTAAGCTCTTAGAGGCAAGGAGCTAGCTGTCCCAGGAATGTATGCCATCAATGAAACCAAGCACCTTTTGTGGCAGTAAAAATGTTGGTCCCCTGGAAGGTCATGTGAGTCTCCTACTACCTGTTGCATGAGGTCCCTGCACTCTGATTGATACCCTAGAGTACATTGCAGACAGCTAGCTTTTATGTATATGTTATACTAACATATAGGGCTAAGGACATCTACCGTACAAGTAGATGTCAGATATGTATACATATGATTGCTATATGCTTTGCCTTTGTAATATATACATGTATTTTCTTGCTTACAAGATATTTGTATGATGGACCAGTCAGGAGCCAGGCGGCTGTGCCCATTGCAGCCATCATAGAAACATAAAAACATAGAAGTTGATGGCAGATAAGGACCATAGGCCCAACCAGTCTGCCCATTTCTTTTCTACCTTATAAACGTGCCATCAGCCTTTGCTCTGTCAGTGGCCTATCTATTCATACTCATTTGTATTGCTCCTTATGCCTATCCCATGCCTGTTTGAAGCCCTGCACTGTATTCATAGCCACCACTTCTTGTGGTAAGCCATTCCATGCATCCACCACCCTTTCTATGAAAAGAATTTCCTCATTCCCCTTAATCGGCCCCCTCTAATCTCATGCTGTGTCCTCTTGTCCTGCTATTTTTCTTATATTTAAACATGTTAGACTCTTTCACCTTGTTAATGCCCTTAAGGTGTTTGAATGCCTCGATCATATCACCTCTCCTCCTTTGCTCAAAGGTATACATATTGAGCTCTGTTAATCTGTCCTCATATGTCTTTTGATGCAGTCCCTGCACCATTTTGGTTTGCCTTCTCTGGACTGCCTCAATTTGGTTAATGTCCTTGTGAAGGTGTGGCCTCCAATACTGCATGCAGTACCCCAGATGGGGCCTAACCAGTGTCTTGTGAAGAGGGATTATTACCTCCCCTCTTACAACTTGTGATACCCCTACTAATACACCCTAACACCCCTAGCCTTACCTATTGCTTTAGAGGTCTGCTTGGATGATTTCAGGTCATCAGTGATGATGATGCCCAAGTCTCTTTCTTCCTTTGTGACTGCTAGCAACTCCCTCCCAGCCTATAGGTGGCTTCAGGGTTTTCTTACCTATGTGCATGATTTTGCACTTCTTTGCATTAAATCCAGTTACCACTCTTCTGACCATTTTGCTAGTTTATCTCATTCTGCCCACCCCATCTGGATAATCTACTCTGTTGCAGATCTTGGTGTCATCTGCAAACAGACAAGCCTACCCTCTAGTCCATCTGCGGGTCACTAATGAAGATGTTGAAAGGACTGGCCCCAGAACTGATCCCTAAGGTACCTCACTTGTGACTTGCATCTCTTCTGACTGTATACCATTTACCACCACTCTCTGTTTTCTGCCCGTCAACCAGTTTGCCACCCAGTTGACAAACTTCGACCCACCCTGAGCCTACCCAGCTTATTTATCAATCTTCTATGTGAACAGTGTCAAAAGCTTTGCTGAAGTCAAGGTAGGTGACATCAACTGCTCCCCCTTGGTCCACCACTCTGGTTACCCAGTCAAAGAAATCTATGAGATTAGTTTGACAAGACCTTCCTTTGTAAACTCATGCTTTCTTGGATTCTGTGCCCCTATGGATTCCAGGTGTTGCACTATCCTTTCCTTAAGGAGTGCCTCCACAATCTTGCCCACTACTGAGGTAAGACTGACTGGTCTGTAGTTCCCCACCTCCTCCCTGCTACCACTCTTGTGGAGCGGGATCACATAGCCCTTCTCCAGTCTTCTGGGACCTCTCCTGTGCTCAGAGACTCACTAAGTTCTGCTAATGGCTCTGCTAGTTCCACCTTTAGCTCCTTAGGTACCCTGGGATGTATGCCATCAGGTCCCATTGCCTTATCCACCCTGAGTTTAGCAAGCTCTTGAAGGACCCTTTCTTTTGTGAAGGGAGTAGTGCTCACCTCCTCCCCCTGTGTCTATGATGCTGAGCTGTGGGCCTGCCCTACCTTCTCTTCAGTAAATACTGAGCAAAAGCATCTATTTAGGATAGATGCCTTTACAGGTCCTCCTCCTCACATGCTCCCTTTCTCCATTAGCTTAGCAATACCCCTCTGGACTTTCTCCTTTCACTAATGTATCTATAGAAAGTCTTGTCATCTTCTTTACTGTTCCTGCTAGTGTTTCCTCAGTTTGGGACTTTGCCTGCCTTACTGCCTTCCCTGCTTCCCTTAGGGCAGTTTGGTATGCCTCCCTATCTTCATCCCGCTGTGTTCCTTATATTTCCTGAAGGCCAGCCTTTGGCTCTGACCTTTACTGCTACTGTATTTGAGAACCAAAGTGGTTTCCTTCTTCTTTGCACTTCCTTTTCTGTCTAACACAATGGGATGTTGCTTCAAGTATTGCATCCTTAATGCTTGCCCACTTTGCCTGTACCCCTCACCTGTGTTTCTTTTGCCAGGGCTAGCTTAACTTTGTTGGCCATCTTATCAAAGTCAGCTCCTCTGAAGTCCCATATTTTGCCTTGGAATGGGATGATTTAGATGTAGTAGCCAAATTGAACCATACCATGTGATGGTCACTGGCCCCAGGTGACCTTCTACCTGGAGATCTGTGATCCCTTCCTTGTTAGTCAGTACTAGATCTAGGATAGCCCTGTCTCTTATGGGTTGCTGTACCAGTTGTTTGAGGCCCTCCCTGCAGGAATCCACTATGTGTCTAGTTCTGGCAGATGTTCCTGCTGGTATTGCTCTATCTGTATCCGGCATGTTGAAGTATCCCATTATCAGAACCTCCCTTTAGCTGTCATGTTTTGTATATCTTCTAACAGTAATGTCTATGTCCTCCCCTGGTCTGGGGCCTGTAGTCAACCCAGTTCTTATGGCTGTCCCATTTCCTGTTTCCAGGGTGACCCACAGTTCTTCTGGCTCCTTATGTGTATTCTGAATTTCTGTAGCTTTGATATTTCATTGACATACAGGCCACCTCCCCCTTTTGCACATCGGTCTCTTCTGAACAATACATAGCCAGGTACTGAAGTCTCCAAATGTGGTTACTGGTAAACCACATCTCACTAATTCTACTATGTCCAATTTAGCCTCTGACATTATTGCCTGCAGGTCTGGGATCTTATTTCCCAGGCTGTGAGCATTTGTGTACATGATTTTCCATTGGCCAGATTTTGGTGTGTTAGTTGTTGGGTGAGGTTTGGCATTACCCCTGTGCTCGTTATGGGAGACAAACCTTTTTCTTACCTGGTGATGCAAATGAACTGCAAACATGCTGAATCCTGTTTGACCACTAGCTGAGGGGAGGGTGTTCTTCCCATTTGACGTATGGGGTGCTGCACCCTCTCCCCATTGCTAGTTTAAATATTCTGCAAAGACATCAAACTTCTGCCCCAAGCACTGACTCCATCCTTAGTCAGATGCAGTCCATCAAATTTAAAGAACTTGCTCCCAGAACTGTTGCCAGTTCCTACAAATCTGTGTCCTTTTCCTGGCACCAGCCCTTGAGCCACATGTTTAACTCCCTATCTCCCCTTCTCTGACCTTCCATCCATCTGATCCCCTCTCCCAGACTGGCAGGATCTCAGAGAAGGAGATGCCAGATGAAATAGATGATAGTTTGTCACCCAGCCTGGTCAGGTGTTCCTTGGTCTCCACAACTGACCAGCTGGTGAGATCATTAGTCCCTATGTGTACTAGGACATCAATGTTTTCTCCTGCTTTGTGAACAATTTTAGCAATGCGGTCAGTGTCTCTCCATGCTGATGTACCTGGGAGACATCTGACCATTACCCTGGCTGGAGATGGGTATCAACTCCCGAATCAGGAAGAAACCTGAACCCTCTCCCCTTGGATTTGTCAGAAGCCAAGCATGTTGACTCTGAACTCAAGGATGTGTTCAGATTTCTGGACAAAGGCGACAGGAAGAATCTACCTGCCCATAACCCATACAGAAGGCAAGAAGGCAAGTTACACTTGTCCCTGGATGGCAAGCTCATTTGGTACCAACCAGATGACACCAACTCAAAATTGTGGGTGGTCCCTCATCATCTTAGGCCCAAATATTTGCCCAGGTGTATGATACCCCAATGGTAGACACCAGGAAGTGGAAAACACACTCCTGATGCTCAAGGCCAGATGGTGGCTCCAGATGGTGGCCTGGTATCGCCAAGGATGTCAAACAGTACATAGATAACTGTCTTGTTTGTGCACAAAACAACCCCATCCCTACCAAAAGAAATGCCAAATTACTACCACAAGGCATTCTGACCCTTGGCATGCTTTACAGATCGATTTCATTGGTCTCCTCACTAATACCAGTAGGAATAACAAATACACTCTAGTGGTAACTGATCTCTTCTCTAAGTGGGTTGAGGCTTTCCTCACCAAGACATGTACTGCAAAAGCCACTGCCAAAATCCTGGTGGAACAGATTTTCTCCGGGGCCAACCTCTTAAGGTGGATTCCGACAAAGAAACAGTTTTACAGGTGAGTTGATGAAAGAAGCCCTTGAACTCCATGGAGGTCACCAAAAGTTCCACATACCATACCGCCACAATCATCAGGTCAAGTAGAGAGGGCCAACAGATGGATTAAGCAAATGCCTTCCAAATTTGAGGACAATCCCAAGGATTGGGATTCCTACTACCATTACTCCTTATGGCAATTAGCGGCACACCTCAGCCACCACTCAGTTGACACCCTTTGAGGTGATGACTGGCAGAAGTATAAGATTACCTGAACACCTGTTGTTTGACCTGCACACTCCCACCACAGATCGTATCTCTGTGCCTGTGGATAAATATGTGGAAAAGTTGAGAAAGACCTAATACACACTCATTTGTATGCTGCAAACTGCATGGGTAAAGCCAGTAACAGTCAAAATTCAGTTTGACAAACACGCACAAGAAGTAGATTGGCAAGTTGGAGATCAGGTAATGGTTCTCAGATTTGCGCATCCAACACAATCTTTCTCCAACAAGTGGGAAGGAACCTACCCATTGTCAACAAGCTCAGTCCAGCAGTCTATCAAATTAGACTCATGCAAAACAACAAATTAACTGGCAAATGGTTACATGCAAACCAGTTGAAACTGCATAAAGGAGTATGATTACTTTTCCTCACCCTATTGGGTGGAATAGTACTAACCTTGCTATTGTTTGATTTTCCTTTTCAGATACACTGACAAGATGGCTATCTTGTTCATTTTCTCCTCATCTCAGGATTACTCTCCTGTATTCAAGGCATGGTAAAACGCATCCTTCCTCATTTTGATCTGCCTGCAACTACCTAGAGGGAGTATCCATCAATATTCCGACAACTTGATTACAGTTCAGGAAGGTACAGATGCCTACCTCACTGCATCAGTTGTTGCTCTGATAAATCTACCCTACAAATTGGTGGCAAACCAAGTCTCAATGACAAATACTTCCTGTGGCCAAACTCTCCAAGGGAACTTTTCATGGATGGCCCAATGCAAAATTATCCCCAAATGATACCTTGTCCTTGCACCAAACCTCTCTTAGACACTCAGGTTTATATAATATTACTGCCTTAATTGACCCTTCATATTGTAATACACTTTCTAAGGATTCTGCAGGAAATTTTGTGCCATACACAACATGGCCTCAGCTGCCATGTATTTATCTGTGTTACCCCTCACTGAGAAGGAACTTTTGGAATGTCCAAAACAACACTCTCAGCCCTCGTAGTGGTCTCACAGCCACTGCTTTACCTGGCACTTATTAATAACTTGCAATATATGCATATACCTGTTTGTTTAACTTGACTTACTGGAATATGAAAGAATTGTGTATGTGTTATACTACTTACACATCGTTATTTTATAGTACTTTGTTACTTGATAGCTTAGCAGCTTTTCAGATTCGTAATCAAGACCCTATTGCCAGGGACACAAACTGAGCATAGAGGCAATTTAGGAAAACCTATTTCTCAGACAGATGATTAAATGAAAGTCATAATAGAAACACACGTGACACATGAAGTCACTGGTGCCAAAGGCACCCTTCTAGTCTCTTTGGTACTACAATATCTATCTGGAATAAAGCAGACATTGCTACTATTAAAGCACATTCACAGAAGTTTAAAGCTGATATGATAAAAGCATCATACCCCATTATTGCCTGGTGTGAATGGCCTTAGTCGGGAAGCAAGATACACTGTGTATAATATGCATAACATTACTAAAGCCTCTACAGATTCTAAAGAAAAGATTAACACTCTTATTGCACAGAATAATAAGAAGGCAGATAAGTAATACATTGCCCATGAAATATTATGCTCTGCCTATGGGTCATTTATTATCACTACCATCAACAATCTCTTCTGCGATCTGGAATCAGGAAGAATCTTGATATCATACATGATAGATGTAGCTCTAAATGATACTGCTTCACTGCAAAACTCTTAACTGTGTTGCCATGTGTATGTGACAATCTGTTTCTATTTCTATTTCTAATGCTAGGAATTTGGGATTTGTGACCAGACACCCTAATACTGGTCCTTGCTTTAGTTCTAAGAAATGTTCCATTAAGGATACTATGTGTTTTTACTATTTCTTTACCACATTTTGATCCCAATACACTATATTTGATAAACTAGCATCCGTACACTCCATTGGGCATTTGATAGGACATCTACAGAGAACGCCTCAACTTGCCACCTTTTCTGTTTTTTCATCCACTTCTGCGCATGGGTCTCACCACACATGGACTGTTGTGCTAAGAAATGGTATTTTTATTTGTGTCGATGTAACATATTTGATGTTATTAAACCTGTATGTGGATATTTCACAGACAGTATAGATTGGTCCTTTTCCATGGACGATGACATCACCACCAATGGCACAGAATACCAGGACTCATCATCTCCTCCAGACACTTCTCGATTGTACCAGTCTTACAGGAAGGAGGTTCATCGGCTGTCAACATGGATTTCTAACCAGACTTACACTTGCCAAGTACAACTACAAAAATGGAGACTACCTACTGTGAAAATGCAATATAATTCAGATGGTGAATTTTGTGTGGTAACTAATTTTAAGCAATTTACTTACAGAACTCGGTTATGTGTTATTACTGAATCCAATTTTGTTTCATCCCTCACCAGACAACTATTATGAGGCACACAGTTATCACCCTGTTCCCCTTGTGGAACCAGATATTATTGATGGTGACCCTGATTATCTTCTTACTCTTTCAGAGTATTTACCTTACTTTAATGTACATATTGATCCTCTGACTTTAACACTGAAGTCACTTTTAGACAGGAAAGACACACACCTCATCAACATCAGCAATAATATGACCACAGCAAATGAAGAAATATATGATCTTATTAATGATGGTGATTTTAATAATGCACTACTACTACTTGGTTAGAAATTACCTTTAAAGGTTTTGTTATAATACAGGCCTTTTGATATTTTTCCTTATCATTATGCCTGCTGCCTCCGGCACACTCCGCCAACATCATGAGCAGCTGCAGTTCCTTTACAAGGCTCATGCATTGGGTCTGTAAATGACACCTGCTCTCTCTCCACTTCCTACTTTTGTTTGTGTTGCCCTTCTGTGGCAACAAGGGTGGGGAATGTTACATGAGGTCCCTGCACCTAATTGATACCCTAGAGGTATACCACAGACAGCTAGCATTTATGTATATGTTATACTAACATATAGGGTTAAGGACATCTATCGTATAAGAGTAGATGTCAGGATATGTATGCATATGATTGCTATATGCTTTACTTTCTAATATACACATGTATTTCTTGCTATAAATGTTAGGACACTTGAGTCCTTGTAGTATTATTATACAGTATATGAGTCGGCATTGCCATCTTCTGATGATTTGTATTAGTACATGGCTATGTACAAACTGTACTTTCTTTTTCCACAAAGTGATGACTATAACAGAATTGTATAATGTTATATAGGACTGTGGAGCCACATCTAAATTAATCAATAGGGCTCATCTCTGTAACTAGATATGTTTCTATCTTACAGTAACTACGGTAACTATCTTAGGTATATAATGTAAGACATTAGGTCTTTTACCTCAGAGACCCAGAGATTTCTACATTCCTCGAAGTATAGGAAATGCATAGCATTGGCTCCTAGTTCTAATGGTAAGAAATGCTTACGGCAACTGTGATTTTCCTTTTGTAGTAATAAACAAAATTCATTTCTCTTATACAACGTATTTGTGATTTCTTGCATTCCCATTATTGCCAAGAACCTGAGAGTAAGGGTTTAGGCCTCCTGACATACCTAAGAAATACACAGGAACATAGCTCCCCGTGGATACAATAATAGCTGTATTAGAGAGACCACCCTTCTTGATGAAGGTGTTAAACCTTCTTTAGTTTGTAAGGAAGACTGAGTGGCCCAGAGGACACTGTCTTCCTCTAGAGGAGGCTTGCAACTGTTATGTGAAGTCTTTCACCCTACCTGACCCTCTAGTGTATTCCTTAGACAACTCTTAGATCATATATTATGCATAAGTTATACTAACCCATAGGGCACAGGCATCTACCATATACAACTAGATGTCAGGATATGTAATGATTGTTATTCACTTTACTTTCTCTAATGCATGGAAACCGCATGTAGTATGCCAAAACATGTATGTCGTTGTCATTTTCCGATACCTTAGTATGCATTGCCACCTTTTGGATTTGTGTATAATTACACCACATCCTGTCATTTTCATGTACCATCTGTACCTTCTTTCTTCTAAGAAATGATGATCTTAGCAAAATTGTATAATGTTATCTACAACTGTGGAGCCACCTTATTGTTAGCCAATAGGCTCATCACCTATAACTAGAAGTGTTTATATCTTCTCGTAACTATGGTAATTATCATAGTATATAATATAATGTATTACGCATTTTCCCTCTGAGGCCTTCTTCACTCCTTGGTGTATAGGGAAATGCTATGCTCTGGCTCCCAGTTCCTTATGGTAAGAACTGCTTAGGGCAACTGTGATATCCTTTGATAGTAATAACATATATATATTACTGATATGCAACTTGTCTGTGACTTCTTTGCATCTCTAATTATCACCAAGAACCTGATCATGATTAGAGACCTGAAAATTTGGAGACTGTGTGAAGACAATTTAGATGGAGCAAAGTTTGACTTGTTGCTTGAAATTTTCCTTTCTGAGGGACAGTAGGTGTGCATACCCATATCACCTCTCCCATTATTTTATCCTCCATAGCAACTTGTAAAGTCTGGCTGTTTACTGGGCATGGTCGATGCTAACTCACCGCACCCAAGGAAGTTTTGAATTACCAGACTATGAGTAAAGTAGCCCACTCGTCTGCTGGTTTTGATGGTCATGGATTGATACATGACACAGCTGCAACTTTCAGATTCTGATTTTGAGCTTCCCCATTGATTATTACTGGTAATACAATGGTCACTACATCAAATATATAAGCAGACTTGAGATGAGCCATCTCAAACTTCCTTGCCTCCCATGGAGGATGGACTGACTTTGCGCTGGACACAAGTCAATCTGAAAACCCGTGCTGGGGATTGCAACCTAGTACACAGAGATGAGACAAACAGCCAAAAGTGTGACACTAAGGGCTGTTAGTCATGGATCTCTATGCTGCTTTAGAAGCCTCTGAATTGAGGTTTCATTTCCTCAAACTGCAACTCTCATCACATAAGAGACAGATGGTATTGCTGGCTACTGAATGTTTGAGAAAAGAGCAGGGACTGGAAACTGAACCTCAGTCTCTGCAAAATGAGAAAGAGACTCTTTGCACTGTTATGTTAAAGGTAATCAACAGGAACTATGTAGGTTGTTAGATGAGTGAAAGTTTGAGACATGATAAGAGACAGGTGTTACAAATGACTGATTTGTTAAGTAAAACTAACGATCATCTTTGAGATGACTTGGACAGACTCCAAGATGACTTGAACCAGGTACATGATGAGTTGGATATGGAACATAGGAACAACTGCGAATTGAGCACCACGTATAGAGTGATTCAGAAAAAGGTTCGAAGGGTGTGGAACAGAATATTGCAAAGTTAGTCATGAAGAACGTGAAAATAAGACAGTGAAACTGCACCATCAGTGGGAGGTTTCAACTGGTCACATTAAAGTGATGGGTTGCTATGCCCTCATCCACATCATGTCATCCAGGGATGATAAGTCTGATGACCCTGGCACTCACAAGATGGTGGGACCCTTGATACAACAGCACATCCCTACATCATCAACTCGATGATGAATATCATGTGCGAGCCAACATGGTGACCCCCATGATAGGGTGAGGCTTTGGTCTACAATCGCCCTCAAAGCCAGCCATTGGCACCTCTAGTTGCCATTATTTCTGTGAATGATAAGGAAAGGATTGAGAAAATGATCAAAGATGCTTTGCATGATATCGACGTACCTGAGAAAACCAAATGAACCCTCTGTATGCAGATAAAACAAATGCTGTGGGACAGTGCTACTCAGGATACCATGGTCCATACTTTGGCCAATGCCACAGTGGAAACAGCCCTCTGGGGTGCTTGAGATACCCTTCCTCCCCTGACTGTCCCAGAAATCCCCTACAGATGGCCCACTCTGTTCAGCAGTTTGCTGATAGGATAGGGCCATGAGGAGTCCCATGACAACCTCAGTTGTCATTTGGAAAAGTACACTCCGAATGTGAAATGCTCAGCTTGGCGGCTGACTGTCAAGTACAGAATTTCTGAAAGACTATTGATTCTAGCCTATGGGCAAAACTTCCTGATCAGGGTCCACCAGGATAACCGAGCTACTTTTGACCAAATCACATCTGAACTCATAGCTGCGGAACCTAGGTGTGGTTGGTGATGCTAGTCTACCCTGTAAAATGAAATGCAAAGAAAGTCCCTCAGCTTTACATCAGAGGCTATGGATGGCATGCTGTGCAGGCAAAACCTTGCAGAGAGGCCGTGGATACAGACCTCATAGAGTACAAAACGTTGGTCCTTCGAACATGATCCCAGCCATCCGAGAGGAGGTAGAACCAATAACTTTCCCCACTATGACAATTTTGCCAACATTCTCCAGAAAAGCGGAGTGGATATACCAGCTCTGCATTTGAGACCTCAACTCCGGTTCGAAAAGTTGGCCACAGTACAATCTACTTAGCAGCTTACAACCCACTATACTGTAGAAGGCAAGGCCCATGAGAAGAGGCCTACCCTTCAAGCAACCAACAGCATCACCAGTCCAGAGGTGGAAACCAGAACCAGAACAAAAACAAATGTAATTGGAATTTTGACTTCAATTGGGGCTATCAAAACAATAGAACATGTCCCTCATATAGAGAAATCACAGAGGAGAACTGAAACCTCTGAAACCTTCTTGGCCAGGTCCACTCTGTAGAACACATGGTTGTGGCATGAACCCTTGTGGCTATAGGCCCAGGAGAAGAGGCCTGAACATGCCACTGAGATTTCAGAACCACAGGTCATCAGGTCAAAGCAGGCTTGAACACTAATGCCACTCCTTTCATAGCAGCCATCCAGCACAGGGATGAGGTCCACCAAAACCAGGTCCAACTGCTCTTCTAGGAGTACCCTGCTGCTGGCACTACAGACTGACAACTACAGACCTTCAGTACATATTGTGAATAAGCTGGCATTGGACACAAATGGAAGGCCTTGCACGAGACCATGGTGGAGGCTGCCCAATGCCAATGTTTTTGGATACAGGCATGGCTGCGTCTGTATTATATGATGATGATCTGGAAAACTCTCTTTACCCACTGGATGGAGGACCAAAACTTCTGGCATAGATGGCACAAAGCTATCTATGTATCACTCTGTGTTCCTATCAGTGATGATAGGCAACCTGAAGGTGTACCATACCTTCCAGCTTATGGTACTGCATTGCCATCCCAGTATCATGGAAATTGACTTCCTTGCACCACGGCCATGTGGTTGACCTGGCAAATATGTTATTAATCCAAATCAAAGGACAATACCATACTGTCATGATTTCTGATTTGCACATGATTGCAGCCATAACCACTAATGACAAGGAATATGATGTCATTACTCTATTTCAGAACCATGAGTTCTTTAAGAGACTCCTCCCATCCTGCAGAAGCATCTGGATGCATTTGTCACAAACAAGCATGATTGTGGTAGAATGCACACTGTCATCGAAATCCCATGCCCTGCCCATGAGAGGCAAAGGCAATTCCCTTTTCCCACTGAGGCCTGACCATCTCTCAGAAAAAACATTCAGTCACTCCTCAAACAAGGTGTGATCAGGACTTGAGTCTCTACTGCCAACTCCCTGTATGGTCTGTGAAGAAACCCCTGGGAACTTAGAGACCTATAGTTGATTATATGAGACTTAACAAGTCACCCTAGCTGCTTACCTATAGTAGCTCCAGCATCTGATGTGTTCATGTTGCTGACCACTGATCACAAGTGATTCAGCGCCCTTGACATCTCAAGTGGTTTCTGTTCACTGCCATTGGCCCTGAAGCACCAATACAAATTTGCCTTCACCTTTGAAGGTAGGCAGTTCACATGGACATGTTTGCTCCAGGGGTTCCACAATATCCCTCTCTTCCATCTACACATAATGGACATTCTGGAGGGTTTTTCTGTGCCACAATGTATTCTGCAATATGCGAATGACCTCTTGTAGCAACTGTCACCCAAGAACAACACTTTGACCTCTTGGATGAACTACTAACCTTTCTGAAGAGGGCAGGCCTCAAATGCAACCCTGCAAAGGCAGATCTTAGCCAAATAGAAGTTATTTTCCTGGCTTATGCATAAAAAACAAAGGCAGAATCCCAGCCTGGAAAAATATCCAAGGCCTACTAGATTTGCCGCTCCCTACCAATGTGGCTACCCTCAGATGTGTTCTGGGCATGGTCAACTATTCAGGGACTTTATTTATGACTTTGCACAGAAGGCTGCCCATCTGTATGAGCTTCTGAAAAGAATGTCCCTGGACTTGGGGCTCTATGCACACTCGGGCTGTGACATCATTGAAACAGGCTTTGGCATCTGCTCCAGCCTTAGTGAACCCTGATCCAGCATTGCCCTTCCATCTGGAATAAGCCACCTCAGACATTGCTACAGTATGTCTGCTGTCCTCACTCAGAAAGTCAGTGGTATTCTGAGATCTGTTGCATATGTATCACAAATGTTGTCACCACTTAGCAAGTACAGCCTTTGTGAAAGGAACCTCCTATCCACATACGGGCTGTCAAACATTTTCTGTATATCATCAGGTACTCACCTATCATTATCAACACTAATCACACTCCCACAACTTTCTTGCTTTCAGATCAAGTGAAGGATGGATCAGTATCCAACATCAGACTGACTCACTGGTCACTTCTTCACCAGGGCCATGACATACAGGTCCACCCTACCAAATGCCTTCCATCTTGGCCCATGGACTCCTTTATCAAGGAGAACTCCATAACTGCACCTGCAACCACCAGTAGCCTGTGATGTGGGTGACTGCAATTGAGCAACACCAAAAGGGTAACTCAATTGTGGCACCCATCAAAAGTCTACCTCTTGGGTAGAGCAATTGGATGGGGGTGGTGATGGCAACAACAGGAAGTCACTACATGTATAGGTGCAGGGGAGCAAGCATGCTACTGTACTAGTGCATGGGGTGGGAGTGAGCATGCATGGCAATGGGGTGAGAGGATTTGAGGGTGACACTGCAGTAGGCTGCCAACCCAACCCATGGTGTGAAGGATGGCTCATGGCCTCCATGCCTAGGGTGCTAGACTCTGGTATGGGCTCAGGTTCATTTTGATGCCCAGCCTGAATTTAGTTATTTTATACATTTCACCCCCCGACATGCACCTCTGGAGTTCAGAATCCTTTAGTTGGGGGTGTGAGAACAAAGCCCCATGAGGTCGATGCAGGGGCACAGCCCCCTGAATAAATGTAAAAAATACAAGTCCCTGTGCTATCTTGTTGTGAGCCAGGAGTCAGAGAGCCAAAATTGATTTTCAGCACTCTGATTTCACTATAACGGTAGTTGCCCTTTGGTGGTCACCGTTATCACATAGAACCCAACCACCTGACCTGCCTGACTCAGGCCCATTTCTTCCAGCTACTTCCAAGCTCCTCCAGGACACTTCCCTTTGTCATGTCTTTACAGATGGCTCAGCCTCATACTACAAAGGAGAACAGTTAGCTGGACTTGGAGTACTCATTGCATATCCCAATGGTAACACTGTTTGAATATCCAAACATTGCAGTGTGGCATCATCACAATATACAGAACTGGCAGCTGTGGCCTGTGCTCGAGAGTTCATACAACATGGTACTGAGAACACCATCATTTTTGTAGACTCTAATTGGGTCTGCTGCTCTCTCAGAATTCCTACCATTCTAAAGAACAACTCCTTTGCATCTTCTGATGGCACCCCAGTGAACTATAAAGCACTTGTGATTTATATTCACGAATTGGCCCAAACCTTCCCACACAAACTCTTCATCCACAAGGTCAAGGCCCATTCCAAATCAAATCCTTACCACTCCTTCAATGACAAAGCAGATACTCTTGCAAAAGAGGGTGCTCATGGGGAAATTGGATGATAAACCATCCAGATACCCTAGCAGCCATCCATGTGTCAGCTATCATGAAGAAACCTGAACCTTCATTCCTTTAGACTTGCCCACTGCACAACATTCAGACTCAGAACTCAAAGAAGTGTTCTGATTCATTGACAAAGGAACTGAACAAGATTTACCTACCCATAGTCCATACAAGAGACATGCCAGTAGGTTACATCTGTCACCAGATGACAAATTGATCTGGTATCAGCCAGAAGACGTACCCTACAAATTGTGGGTGGTCCATCAAACTCTGAGATCTGAATTTCTCCACCAGGTGCATGACACCCCTACTGATGGACATCAGGGAGTTGAAAACACACTCCAGAGACTTAAAACTGATGGTTAGTGGCCTGGTATCACCAAAGATGTCACACACTGTACTGACAATTGCCTGATCTATGCTCAGAAAAAACAATACCAACCAATGCCAAGTTACTGCCACAAAGACATTCTGGCCCTTGGCATGCCATACAGATCAATTTATTGGTCGCTTGACTAGTACCAGCAGGAACAACAAGTATGCACTTGTGGTTACTGACCTCTTCTCCAGTGGGCTGAAGCTTTTCCTACTAAAACTTGCACTGCAAAAGCTACTGTCAAAACCCTGGTGGAACAGATTTTCTCCAGGTGGCCAACCTCTGAAGGTAGACTCTGATAAAGGAATCATCTTTACAGGTGAGTTAAAGGAGAAGACTCCTGTATATTTATCATATGGATATGTCTGATGTATTTATTATATATTACATCAGTTACTTTACATATATGTCAATAAGAGATCAGTCATTTCTTCTGTTGCAACACATATCTAGAGTCTGAGTCTGAGTCACAAGGTAGAAAGTGTCAAGCATGCCTCCATTTACATGCAAATGAGTCACTTGTAATACAGCCCCTGCCAATCCCTGATGTCACTGCAGCAACAGTGCAGAAGAAAACATAAGGGGTATCAATGCTGTCTATCCTGGTTTTAGTTTAGTTTACAATGGCTTAAAACAGTTCTGTCATGCAACTCGCTCAGGAGTAGTACTTGTAGCCTTAATACTTATGTGTGTAGAGAAATAATACATCTAATAGTATTTCATTCACAGGAAACACAATCTGTTTCTTTGTACTGCTCATCTTCTCTGTGAGACAGTTGGAACATGTTGTGAGAGGAGTAGACTGAATCAGTCAATGAATCAGACAATCCAGCAGTCAGTCAGTCAATCTGTATTGAACTAGGTGAACACCCTTGAAAAGATTCATTTACAAGGTGAGCCTGGGCAGCTTCCCAAAGGATCACACAAGACTGAATTCCTCCTTTGCACAAATGATACACACACCCTTTCAGTAGCCTGAAAGTGGAGAGCCAGATCACTTACTTTACAAAGTATATTGTTTTACATTTCCGATGCTCCTTAAATCTAAGTTTCTGACTGGAAATACCAAGACACAGAATGCATATGACATGAGAGGAATGAGCTAACAAATACAGAGTACTACACACAGTGAGACTGATTAGTTTCTTTACCTACAACAGCTGAAGTGTAGCATCTGATTTGTGAGGGACATTCTACTTCAAATGCTGACATTACAAAGTGTAGGTGGGGCTGCCTCAGCTTGTCCTCAGTACCTTCAAAGTGAAGTGCTGTAGCTCTCACATCACTGCTAATAATGTTAATGGTAATGGGCACTTTTAAAGTCATGGACCTGAGGGCCATCACAGTTCCCAAGGAGATTAAGGAACTTGTTAAGGGTTAAAGAGTAAGGGACTGTAGGATTTGAACCAGAGTCTCACAATTCTTCTACCTGTGCTTTAACCACTACATTATCCTTCTTCCATTGCTGCAGCTGATGCTTTCCTGGTAACCTATTCCTTGTTATAAATGAACTTTTTTGCCTTACAGCAGCCATTCAATCACTGACTGCCTAGTTACTAAGGGAAAGGGCATATTTGCAAGATTGTTTCTCACTGCTGGTGTCAATCAAAACAGAGAATGCTAATACACACAGAGCATAATACAACAGCAGTATAATACCACTTAAAACTGTTGTTATACCCGAGTCATTTATTGGTAAACTGTTTTTGTTAAAAGAAGCTGTAACACAACAACACATACAGGCACTTCCTTATATGAATACTGTATATACCTCAAATCAGTGCTGCATCACACTGCATGGTCCTAGTCCCTATTAGACCTGCACTTCAGGATGTGCATAACAATTAAAGAGTTCCTCCATTGCTCAAGTGGGATACACACATTGTGGGTTTTGTTTACTGGTGCCTACAACTGTTATATCATATTTTTCACAGTAATATTTGACTTCCTTGCCTGTACATATTGTATATTTTGTTTACTGAGTATTCTGTGTATTACTTGCTCACTGGATGAAGCAGTCCAAAATCCAGTTTGACAAACATGCACAAGAAGTGGATTGGCAAGTTAGAGACCAGTAATGGTACTCAGATTTGTTCTCTCTACACATGTCTTTTCCAATAAATGGAAGGACCCTACCCATTGTCAACAAACTCAGTCCCACAGTCTATCAAGTTAGACTTTTGAAACAAGAAACCTACTGACAAATGGTTGCATGCAAACCAGTTAAAGCTTTATAAAGGAGTATAATTATTTTCCTAACCCCATTGGATGGAATTATACCAAATGACTACTGATTTCTCATTTTTCCTTACAGGTATTCCTGCAAGATGGCTATCTTGTATTTGATTCTCATCACCTTAGGAGTTTTCCTGCATCCAAGGCACAGTGGATTGCATCCTTCCATATCTAGACCATCCTCCTGCTACAACCCCAGAAAGAGTATCCATTACATTCCCAATGAAATTGATCACTGTACAGGAAGGTAAAGATGCCTACCTCACTGTCTTGGTTGTAGCCCCTGACAAATCTACCCTACAAATTGAATGGAAAACAAATTTTAATGGACAAACCTCCCAGTGGCCTGCCTGTCCAAAGGAACTTTCCATGGCTGGCCAAATGCCAGAATGTCCCCAAATGTTACCTTATCTCTGCAACAAACCAATCATAGACATTCAGGTTTATATAACCTTATAGTTTGATTGACCCTGCCTATTGTGAGAGATTCTCCAAAGACTGTGGGGAGTAGTGCAATGCACTGACTGTTGGGCAGCAGGCTTTTGGGAGTCTTTCTGGAAGCTGAGATGCTGCCTATTTGCAGGCAACTCTCTGTTCTGAGGGAGGAGGTTCCCATCTTCAGACCACACTGGACAGTAGGAACCTCCCTCACCCAGGAGCACCAGGGCCACTACCACTGTCTCGAGATTGCCAAGAAAGGGCAGCAGTTGGACCACAGTGGGCTCAGGGAGGGTGAGGGTGGTGGAACAGAGGCACACCCAGTCAGTTGTACCACTCCACAATCCATACACCATTCTGGTGGAGCATAGTTCCCCTATGAATGCACCTGCAGGGAGACTAAGGAGGTTGTGGATAACTGTCTCAAGGGAGGCCCACAGGAAGGAGGCAGAGGACACCACAGGAAAGGAAACAGCTCCTGGTGGGAGGCTCAGTTATTGGGGATAGAACTGGGGAGCAGGGAAAAGTGAAGTAAGGTGTCTGCCTGGTGCCATGGCTTGGATGGACAGGAAGTGCATCCTCAGCATCACGAGAACAGCTTCACGGGAAAAGGAGCTGGATGTCATTGTCCACCTAGGGACAAATGACTTGGCTCAGTATGAGATTAGAGCAATGCAAGAGGAGTTTGTGGAGTTGGAGAGGGGCCTTAGGCAAGTAGCACACACAGTATCCTTCTCAGAGGTGCTGCCTGTCTATGCAAGGGTGAGGCGAGGGTACTCCGCACCATGCATTTCAATGAATGGTTAAAAAGTGTGTAAGCACAAGGGTTGGCTTCATTGGGGACTAGGGTTCCAGCTGAGGTATACCAGCCTATACTGGCAGAATGGTCTACATCTGTCCAGCAGAGATGGGGTGAATGGGGAGGGAGAGGAGAAGAGTTAGTATTTGGGTGGGAGGAGAGACTCCTGGTGGACGGAGAGAGTGGGGGTTCTTGGATGAGAGGAGAGGTTATTAAAATGGGTGTTAAAGACGGGTGGTGAGAAGAGTATAGTTTGCAAGAGAAGGCAACTTAGTATGGACGTATGCATTGTGGCTATGCTTTGCTGGAATGGAGCTGGGTATAGTTGAAGTGGTGGCCACTGGAGGCAAAAGCAGATAATCTGCAGATATAGATCTTTTCTGGGTTTTGATGACTAGCAGCCACTAGAGGTGAGATCTGGTAATCTGCAGATGAGAAAGTTGCCTGATAGGTTTTGCCATCACATGACGGCTGCTATAAAGGTACATGTCAAACAAAGGGTGGTGGTGGGGCAGCTGACACAGAGCGTCTGTGGGGTCCTTCTCGGCTGTTTCAGCCAAGTGCGTGGAGCTCCTGGAATTGTACCTTAGGCAAGATGTGGAGGCTGTGGAGGAGGGCTATGTTTTCCTGCCCTTGTGACCCATCGGGGGGCCAAATCTTCCTTGCAGAGACCTGTGGAAACAGAGAAGAAAGGAGCTAGCTTTATAGCAGTATGGACAGAGGTGTGGCTGAACAGGGGAGGTGGTCATGATAGTGCAGACTAGCCCTGACTGACAATGCTAGAGAAATGCTGACCCAGCTATCAGGAGATGCTGCTTGTAAATTAATAGTGTGCTGAATATCAGCACGGCCAAGTGGGCAGTGTAATGAAAGGCTTGGGGAAGTTGGAATGAGAGATCTATTATTTTACGGAAACTATAAAGTTAAGGGCACAATTAATTTGTCTTTCAAACAAGGTAATTTAGCTACAAACAAGTGTGTTCTGCTACTGCTCCCATGATGCACAATTAAATTGTCTTACCAACAAGGTAATTTGGCTATAAACAAGTGTGTACTGTTAAACACCACCCGTGACTCTTTTGCAGCCTTAGACATGTCCCAACTAGTTTCCCAACCCACCAGAGTTAACTCAAAGAAAGGTACCAGCACCCTACTAGACGTGGTCATCACCAACCGCCCTCAACAAATCCATGATACCCTGGATAGTCCTTCCTGACTCCCTTAGTGACCACTCCCCTATCCTTTTCCGTTGGGTGACCACCACACCCAAACCCACGGTCTTCCCACTTCGTTGGTGCCTCAGACCAGGTGGACTAAAAGCCCTTAAGCAACATCTTGCCCAAATTAACTGGTCTCCCATACACTATGCCCTGATATAGATACTGCCCTTACCTTCTTCTCACAAACCTTCAACAAAGCCTGTGACATCTTTGCACCCTTACGACAGTCCAGACAAGTTCGTAATGCCCCCTGGTTACCCGGCCCTGCTGCAACTGCTCAAACACAGGGATATCCTTTGGCACCTGGCCTCTGAATCAGGTCAGTCGGCAGACAGACAGGCTTACAATGCTGCAAGAAACAAATGCACATGGGCCATCAGAAAAGCAAATGCTGATCACTATCAGGCCATGCTCACCCACCTCCTGGGGGAATGCGAGAATTTTCTGGGGCCAACATTAAACAACTAAATGGGAGTGTCGCCTACCCCTTCTCAGATCACTATTGAAGGCTCTGTCTCCACTGACCCTGCCCGCATTGCCAACTTCCTCAACTCATCCTTCACGGACCTTAGTTCTGTCCTCCCTAGTGATTTCTTTGATCCTCCTTCCTCCTTACCTGCCCTAGATACTCAATATCCTAGTTTCCACTCATGGGGTCACTGCCCAGGAAGTCAGGCCACACCTGATTAAAGCTCTAAAGGCAATAGTACTGGCAGTGACTCTCTGGACCCCAGTATCCTCAGCTGGGTTCTGGATCAGGTCCTTGCCCCACTAACTAGCTTGCTCAATAAGTCCCTCTGCCTGGGGCAATTCCCTCAGCCTGAAAATTGCCACAGATTCGCCCATTCACAAAGGAGGTGACAGGTCCTCAGCCGGGAATTACCGGCCCATCTCCATTCTCCCACCCCTCTCAAAGCCCTAGAAAAACTGGTGGCTACCCAAATTACAGTTACCTGACCAAATACAACATCCTCTGCCATGAACAACACAGTTTCCAGGCAGGGCACAGTACCAACACTGCCCTTATAGAGTTTTCAAATTTTCTTCATTCCTCCCTGGACTCTGGCTCTTTCTGGGGCAGTGTTTGATACCTCTCTAAGGCATTCAACACTGTCTCCCACCCCTCCTGCTGGATGCCCTCAGCTGCACCAAGCTAGCCTCTAGTCTGGTCTTCTGGTGCTTCAGCTACTTGTCTGCCCGCTCCCAGTAAGTTAAAATTAATAGGACCCTCTCCAATACATGTCCTATCCACTCATGTGTCCCCAGGGCTCTATCCTTGGTCCTCTCTCTTCACTCTATCTAAATACCCTCCCCAAAGCTTGCACTGGTAAAATCCTGCTGTATGCAGATGATGCCGTCATCTTCACCACCTACCAAACCCCAACTCCCTACAAGACTCCTTGCAACAAGCCTTTGTTGATGCTGAAGCCTGGTTCAAAAGCACAGACTTGTAATCAATCTAAAAAAAAAAAAAAGCTATGCTCTTTGCCCATCCCCAAAACAAATCCAGAAATTTCCCACTCCACATCCTCCCTGGTTCCAAGCATCCTCTCAATCTAGTCCGCTTGTACAAATACCTTGGGATCTCCTTGACTCAGCCCTCACATTCCACTACCACATAGATAATCTAGCCTCAGCTACAAATGCTTGGCTATGAATCCTTTACCGCTACAAGCATTTGCCCCCAATGCCCTCTGACTAGCAGTCACCTCCTCTATACTGTCTCTTGTGGACTATGGCTTGCCAGTCTGTGGTGCTGCGGACATGACCGCCCTCAATAAAATTCGCCTTACCTTGAATAAGGCCTGTAGGTTAATTACGGAGCCCTAGGCTAACACATACCTGCAAGCTATATGACATGGCTAGGCTGTTAACCTGGATGAACGGCTCAGATACCAAACCTGCCTCATAACGAAAAAACCCTCCTTGGACTATCCCCACCTGGTCTGACAGCCTCTATCCACCTTGCACAACCCTTAGTCCAAACTCGAACTCCTCCAAGGCCACCCTGCTAGTCCCTAGGTCCAGGACCACACATGGGCAAAGGTCCTTCTTTACAGAGACTCTCTCCTGGTACAACACTCTCCCCACCTCCATCTCTGACACCCTACAATCTCCCATTTCAAAATTGCACTTGAGTCAGCTATTTAACGTGCATAGCTGTTCCTGTCTCTAGGTGATCTAGTTCGATATGCCTGACAAAACTGTCTGAGTGGCTCTCACCTAAACTAACTGACAAAACTCTCTGAGTGGCGCCTCACCCAAACTAATCACAAACCATGTCCCATAGCCCCTGAATTATTCACCTCTAGCAGTCCCTGCTCAAGACTTCTTATCTGCATTACCAATGTATGCTTTATCGCTCAATCTGTACCCATATAACTGTAATAACTTGTGAATACCATACCAGTAACACATCAATTGTAACAAAGAAATAACTGCCTGTATCTACCAAAACTGTAACCGCAATGATGTAGCTGTAACCGCAATATTGTAACTAAATGTTGTACTGTATTTGTCCTCTTTGTGACGAGGTACCTTTGGAAACAAGCCTCTGGCTCAAAGGTTGAAACCGATGTACAAATAAATAAATAAACAGCATATAAGTATTTCTTTTGGCTGGAGCCTTGCTGCACTTTGTGGCTGTGGACTAATAAAAGCAGTCTAGATGTACCGTAAAAAATTTTCAAAATTAAGCAACAGATTAAGGCAGTCTGTTTGTCTCAAGGTGCCCAGCTAGACCAGTATTAAACAATTAAAGTAGTGACTGTATAAGGGCAGTCTCTACCACTTAAGGTGCTCAGTGTGAAATGCACAAAACAAGTTAATTTGTCTGCTATACAAGCCTGGACGCAGAAATAGCAATCCTGGGCTATGCGGTCATTCGCATGACTGCCAGGGAGAAAGTGGGAGGCATTGTTATGTTCATCTCCTCTCTCCACCAGTTCACCCCTGTCCAGCTCCTTCTGCCACACCATCCATAGACTCCTTGCTAATCAAAATCTCACTACTGCACACAATTCCAGTATAAATAGTGGGGTCATACCACCCCCAGACACCCCTATGCTAGCCCGGACCACCTGGGCACCTAAAGTCACTCGCATTGGGGAGTGAGCTACACATCCTTAGGGACTTCAATTTTAACTGGCTCTCCACTGCTAACTCTAAGCTATGTAGCCAGGTAAATGCCCTAAACATGACACAACAAATATCTGTACCCACATGCTTAAATCACAAATCACAGAACCACTCCCTTTTAGACTGGGCCTTACCTCCCACCCCCATCGAATACTTGAAGCCGAACTCCATCCAGATTCTTTAAGGGACCACCACATGATCTATGTGGTAATGAAAACATTCCTGCCCAAAGCACCTCCCCCACGAACGCTGCTCACCAGGTCATTCAAATCACTCGACCTTGGAGAACTCTTAAATGACCTATCAAATGTTGATTGGTCCTGCATCCCACAGGCACTCTCCATCGACACTGCCCTAGAGCTCTTCAAGTCCAGATTTCTAGCCATCTGGGATTACTATGCCCCACTCAGAAGGACAATAGTGGTGCCCACCTGCCCTGGGTCACAGCAAATATCAAAGACCAACTCCATGCCAGGGACTAGGCCTGGAAAACATACAAGACAACTGGCACCCTGGCGGCTCTCCAACTTACCGCTCACTCCATAAATCCTGCATCGCTTCTATGACAGGCCAAAGCCAACTACTTCAAGGCCTCCTTCCACACAAATATAAACCACCCAGCAAAATTCTGGAAACAATCAACTCACTTTTCTCACTCCCCTACTCAGCCCCCACCCCAGCCCTCAATGTAGAAGGCTCCATCATCACTGATCCAGGTGCATTGTCCTCAGTTTTCACCACCTTTTCACTAGCTGTGCATCCTCTCCTATCCTCCCTCCTCCCCACTCCACAAGCCCACCCCTACCTGTCCGCCCACCTCCCAGCCTCCAGCTTCACCTTTCGCCAGGTTACTCTGACCGAAGTGCTTAAAGCCCTGCAGGCTCTCAACCCTTCCAAAGGCAAATGCCCTTGGGTCTGGACTCCAAAATGATCCTCCTATCTGCTGCTGCCATTGCCGCCCACTGGCCACTCTCTTCAGTCTCTCTTTCTGCGTGCTGAAACCCATCTGACTGGAGCATGCCACCATCATCCCCTTCCCTAAAGGTGGAGACCCCTCCTCACCGGAAACCACCGACCTATATCCCTACTCCCCATCCTAGCTAAACTACAGGAGCACCTCATTCTTCCCACCACCTTCTCGACTCCTCCTCTTTCTTCACACCATACCAGTCTGGATTTAGGAAGTTGCACTCCACCATCACCTCACTCTTAGGGCTCACAGACACCATCCTCACAGGAATGGAACATGGGCACACCACCTCAGCTATCTTTATCGACCATGCCAAAGCCTTGATAGTGTCTCCACACCCTTTTGCTGTCCAAACTCTCCCATGCTGGACTTTTGGAGCAGCCACCAGCTGGTTCCAATCCTATCTGGCAGGCAGGTCACAAGCGGTAAAAATAGGCTCTTGCCTTTGTCCCTCTCCCTGTCACCCGCGGGTCCCCAGGGCTCGGTCCTTGGCCCACTACTGTTTTCCATTTTCAAATGACCTGCCCTCAGCTTGCCCACACAATATTCATTCACATGTACACTGATGACATTGTAATGTTTGCATCAGGTCCCTCCACCTCTGATGCAGCCGTGAGACTCCAGGAGGACTTCAGTGCTGTTCAGCTTTGGTTTTGCTCAGAACCAGCTTTTTCTTAATCCTGAGAAAATTGTCTCACTAACTTTCGGCATGCGGCAGCGACTCTCACGTCTCTCTTAACCCCTTTCTACACCACTGATGGGTCCCTTCTTCAGATACCTCGGGGTATGGCTTGACCAGCACCTTGACTTTTCTGTTCATATTGACTCAATCCACAAAAACTTCATCCCAAAGCGGGCGCTGTATATCTCAACAGGGTCTGCCTCCTTTGCCAGCCCTCAAAGCAATCATACAGAAATGATCCTCCCAATTATTGACTATAGGGATGTAGTTTACTGCACGGCCCCTAAGTCCACCTTAACCAGAATAGATCCCTCTTCCATTTCTTCTGCCATTTTGCCCTGGACTGTCCACCCATGACACTTCACTGCATCCTTTACAAGTCACTTGACCTGGCGTCACTTCAGGAATGGAGACAGGCCAACTGTGCCAGGGTTACAGCAAAATTCTGGGCACAGTCCTTTCCCTCATACCTCGAGTCCGCCCTCTCTGTTCAGCCCCCTCTGCGTGCACGTGCTCAGGAACACAGACTCCAGGCTCCTTTATGTCCCATGCATGTCCACTTCTAAAGGCCAAGCTGCCTTCAGCTTCTTATGTCCAAACTGTGGAACTCCTTGCCGCAGACATTTGGCATGTAGACGGCACTCAGCATCTCAACCATCTCCTCAAGGCGCATTCTCCTCCACCTGCTCATGCACCTAGCTCGTTCCCCTCTTGCTGCACTCATCCACCTGTTTGCATGGGGCTTTCAGCCTGCACCTCAAATAGGTATTAAATGTAATTGTATGCTAGGCACTTTAGTTTCTATTAAGAGTTGTAGTGCTAATTAACTTGCTTGTTACTCTGATCTCCCATCTACTTTGTAACCATTTGGGATATCGGCTCTGTAGCCTATTGTACTGTAGCTGCCTTTGTGTATTTGCTTATTGTACCGTATATTCCTACTTTTGTTTGTTGTATTGTATATATTCCTGCTTCCCCTCCCAGGACGCATCTGGAATCAGTGGTCACTGCTCAGCATGCCTTCCTGGTAAAACTCTTAAATAAATAAACAAATAAATAACATTTCTATCTCTTAAGATGCACTGCTAAAACAGTAGAAAAGCTTTGCATTTGGCTAAGGGTAGCTGCTCAAAAACTATCTGCATATCTCTGGTGACACAAAAGGAGGCTTACTTCTTTAAAAATGGTGCCAAAACAAGTCCTTCTCAGCTGTTTCAGCCAAGCGCAGTGGAGCTCCTGGAATCATACCTTAGGCAAGCTGTGGAGGCTGTGGGGGAGGCTGTGTTTTCCTGCCCTCGCAACCTTGGGGACCCAAATCTTCCCTACAGAGACCTCACCCCAATGCTAACTCATCTCCTCTCCCTCCCCATTCTCCCATCGCTCCTACCTATTTATCCCTTACCACACTCCCCAACCACCCATCCCTCTCTGCTCCACTCCACCCTCCTCAAGTTGAGGCTCTACTATGATGGTTGAACCTACACCTACCACCCTCCAAGCACTGTTGTAGCATCAAACTCTTGTCATTACTCACCTACTCCATCCTTCTCTTGCTTCTGGTGGGTGACATACATCCCAACCCTGGCCCCAGGTGCCCAGGCAAATCCTAACCACCCCACACTTCTCCAGGCCTGCCCCTTACCTCACCCCAGACTCACTCCCCAAGGGCCTCCACATTTTCCATTTCAACATCAGGAGCCTCATCTCCAAATTTGACACCTAACAGTATGGGTCACCAGTACCGCCCCAACATACTCTGCATCATGGAATCATGGCTATCTGCCAAAATCCCTAACTCCTCTCTTGCCATCCCTGACAACAACTTATTTCGCCAGGACTGGGTCAAGCGGAGGGGCACGCTTACTATACATCAGGCAGTCCCTCTTGAGCTCTATCATCTTCAATGAATTTTGCCTTCCTCCCATGAATCCATTGTCGTGCTCTTATGCTTTCCCTCCTCCATCCCCTCTACACCCACAATGACTTCACCCGACTCTATCGTCCAGGCCATCTCTTCAATCTCCTCCAGAACATCTAATGGTGAACTTGTGCTTCTAGGCAACTTCAATCTTGACTGGCTCTCCTCCTACACCAAGCTGATCTCTTTTAGGATTGAAGCCCTGAATCTCTCCTAGCTAATCCGGGAACCTACCTGCCTAAACCATAGGTCCCAAACCACACCCTTCTGGACTGAATTTATCCACCCATTCCCCACCATATCACAGCCTCTGGCATTTTCTCCGATGCCCTTAGTGACTACTGTGTTACTTATTGCGTTAGCAAATTCACTCCCGCTCTCATCCCAAATTCATCTGGTCTCACCCTCCTATACATCCTAAATGAGTATGCTATGCAACAAGACCTCTCAAATGCAGATTGTCAACCAGACTCTCTGTCCCTGATGTAGACATCGCCCTTTCCCAGTTCTGCTGTGTTTTCCAGCGTATCTGAGACCTACACACCCCTCAGGAAAGTCATGGTAAAATGCCACCATCACCCTGGATCACACCTAACCTTATCTCCTGTGTCGTTCCAGGGACAGAGCCATGGAGACTGTACAAAGCCTCCCATGCCTCATGGGACTTTACAATCTTACAAACATCTCAGAAATAAATGCACTAAGGCCATCTGACATTCTAAATCTTCTTATTTAAATGCACAATTCAAGCAGATCCAGAACCCCACATGTTCTTCTGGAAGATGATCAACTCCTACTTGACCCCCTACTAAACAGGCATGCCCAGCCCTTAATATTGATGGCAGTACCATCTCAGATCCTGCCTGCGTAGCTGAGCTCTTCAATAAGTTCTTCACCTCCTGTGCCTCCCTGACTCCCCCACCCCCAAGTAGGCTGAACCATCCTCCCCTACCTCCGGCTTCCTCCTTCCACCCCACACCTCTGGAAGTATACAACGCACTCTTCTCCTTAACACATTGAAATCCAGCCCGATGGTATTCACCCAAACTGCTCCACTATTGTGGCCCCTTAACTCACATAATAAACCTCTCTCTATCCACAGCCACTGTCCCTAAAGCCTCGAAATGGCCAAAATTATCCGCTGTACAAAGTGTGATTCCTCCTACCAGGAAAATACAGGCCTATTTCACTCCTCCCTCCCTTGCCAAATCCAGGAATCTCTCATTCTGTCCAAACTGTCTGACTTTCTCTCTTCCAACAGCTCCTTCTCACCTGTACAGTAAGGATTCAGAAAACACCACTCCACCATCACTCCCTTCTACGAGTAACTGACTCCATCCTCTCTGCCATGGATAACAGCCTAACCACAGCCACCATTTTCATAGACCTGGCTAAAGCCTTCAACTCTGTCTCCCACCTGCTGCTACCTGCAAAATGAATTCTTTAGTTTATCCAAACCTGCCATCGCCTTGTTCCACTCATATCTCCATGACAGACAACAATCTGTTCAAATAGGTGACACTCTCTGTACCCTCTCTCTCTATCTTATCTGGTGCCCCAAGGCTCTATACCTGGACCCATCCTATTCTTACTCTTCATAAACAACCTTCCTCCACCTCCTCTCCTCCAATGTGCATCTATGCAGATGACACTATCACCTTGCCTCGGCCCCTCCTATGACAGTATCCTCTCCAATCTCCAAATGACTTCAGCAGAGTCCATCCTGGTTCCTTGAGAGCCTGCTTACACTCAATGCTAAAACAACAGTCACCATGGTCTTTGGTTCCAGGTAGAAGCTTGCTACCCTCCAGCCCCACCAAGCAATCACCACCCTGGATGCTAACCCTTGAAGCTAGTCCCTGCTTTCAAGTACCTGGGAGTATGGCTGGACAGCCACCTCAACTACTCCTCTTATAGCGAGACCATATGCACTAAACTCCAGCCTAAACTTGCCATCCTCTATCGACACAAGGCCAGCCTACCCATCCCCACCCATTGTGAGCTCGTCGTAAAACAACCTTGCCCATTATAGACTATGCTGACATAATCTATGGTATGGCTAACCTCCTCTCTCTCAGACTAGGTACCCTTCTCAACTCTTTCTGCCACATCGCCACTCCTTCCCCCCACTCACACCACTGCCTACTCTATGCTACACTCTCCATTGCCCACTCTCCCACAGAAGAACCATCCACAGCACCTCCTTCATAGCTAAATATTGGCTTGACTTCCTTCCCCCACCTCCTGCCTTTCCTTGCCACCTCCTAAGCTACCCTCTTTGCCCCAGAGACCCACACTTTCCACCTGCCCCACCTTCACTCTCACTGGCCAAGCTGCCTTCTTGTACCATCTCTCCTTCTCTGGAACAAGCTTCCTCCAACCTTCATCTGTCCCTTCTCTTTCTGCTTTTATGCAACTTCTCAGACTCCTCCCCACCCCAGACTGCTCTAAATGCTCCAATGGTCATAGCATCCAGCAGAGGCCCTCACAGTCTCTACTCTACCCTAGACCTCGACTGTACTCTTGCCTCACTCTGTTTATTTACTCTGTGCATTAACTCATTATATTTTATTGAAAAGTATTATATTCTTTGTAAAATGTGTGTATATACTGTTTGTACTCCTCACCACTTGTCACTCTTTTTCTTCACTGTACACTCGGTACCGGGTCACACCTGAAAATGAGTCTCAGCTCAGTGTGCCTTTCCCGATCATCAATTTTAAATAAAATAAATAAAATAAAAAAAAGTAACAAGTCTTCTAGAAGATTGGTTTAAATGCTTCATTGGCAAGCTTTTAAACTAGCCTAGGGAGGAGGCACTGATAAGCAACAGGAATTCCCAGCCTCCCCTACAAAACAGGGTACTAAATGAGGTAAAGACCAAGGTAGAAACATCAGTAGGGAGCAGGACAGGGGTATATGGAGAAAGCAAAGTCAATGAGGACAGGGATGGTGCTACAAGGTAGGCCATCAAAAATGGACAGTAATGAATACCAATGCCTGTAGTCTGGGTAACAAGCATCTTGAACTAGTGGTCTTGATGGAAGAGGAACATCTGGATATCATGGCAGTCACAGAAACATGGTACACACAGAACCATAACTGGGATATAAACATACCAGGATACTCTATCTACAGGAGGGACAGGAGAGTAAGAGGAGGAGCAGTAGCTCTTTCATAAGGGAAGAAATCAAAGCAACAGAACAAAAGGGTAAATGGGGAGGAGAGGAAGCACTGTGGGTCAATTTGGAGACAGGCAATGGCACCACAATCCCTCACAGGGGTTGTATATGACCCCCATTTCAGGGAGGAAATGGACAAGGAAATGATAGAAGGTATCCTTAGAATGGCAGAAAAGGGAGATATTGTTGATGGGGATGTAAATATGCCAGATGTTAACTGGAGTGCATTTGCAGAAGCCACTTCCAAGCATGGGGTCATTCTAGATGCCATACAGGGGCATGCCTTAGACAACTAATATTGGAACCCACTTGAGAGGGAGCAATTTTAGGCCTGGTACTCTTAAATGGAGATGGAGAGGATCACTGATTTAGAAGTGGGTAGCCATCTGGGAGCTAGCAACCATCGAAGCAGTATGGTTCACGATAAACACAGCAGTAGAGTCAACCCATGCAAAGGCACTGGACTTTAGGACGGCTGACTTTGCTGAAATGAGTGAGTGCCTGAGAATGCACTAGCAAATGGGCAGGAAGGAGGGTGGAAGAACTGCCGTCACAGAGGCAACAAGCCTTTTGTGAAGAAAATAAACAAAACAAAACAATGTAAAAAAACATATGGTTCTCAAAGGAGGTGGCAGGGAAGGTTAGGGAGAAAGAAAGCATTCAGGAATTACAAGGAATCTCAGAAGGAGCAGGACAGATAACTGTATCTGTTAAAGCAAAAGGAAGCAAGGAAGGCAGTCAGAACAGCAAAGGCTCAAACTGAGGAAAAGATAGCCAACTCAGTTAAGAAGAGGTATAAAACCTTTTATAGGTACATCAGGGAGTGAAGGAAGATCTAGGGAGGGATAGTGATGCTTTATAAAGGGAGGGTGGTCAGAGGATGACTGTGAAAAGGCAGAGATACTAAACAAATATTTTGCTCAGTAATCACAAATGAAGAGGGAGGTACCTAAACCAAACCATAGAAACACTCTGGATATGGGGGTTGATACCAGCCCATTCATAGAAGAAAGAGTTCTGAAAGATCTCTTAAAACTGAAGGTGGACAATGTAATGGGGTCTGATGGAATTCATCCCAGAATTGTAAAAGAACTAAAGGTAGAACTAGCGACTCCTCCGACTACCCTCAAAATCATGGGAGGATGGGGTGGTACCTGAGGACTGGAGGAGGCAGAAGTTATTCCACTTCACAACAGTGGGAGCAGGACAGAAGCAGTAAACTACAGACCGGTTAGTTTAACCTCAGTGAAAGGAAAATGATGGAATCACTTCTGAAGGAAAGAATTGTTGAGTTCCTAGAGGCCAGAGGGCACAGGGCCCAAGGCAGCATGGATTTCACAGTGGGAAGGTCATGTCAAATGAATCTAATAGATTTCTTTGACTGGGCTACCAAAGTAGTAGATCAGGGAGGGCTGTGGACATAGCCTGTCTGGACTTTAGCAAGACACTTGACACAGTCCCACAAAGATTAATATACAAGTTAGCCAGCCTTGGTGGGTCCCAAGATGGAAACCTGGGTGATGAATTGGCTGGAACAGGACACAGTGGGTAACGAGTAAACGGAGTCCACTCTGAGGAATGGGGGGTTACTAGTGGGTACCGCAGGGTTCAGTACTAGGATCGGTCCTCCTCAATGTCTTCATAAGTGACATTGCAGAGGAACTGGAAGGAAAAGTATTTCTCTTTGCAGACAACACAAAGATCTGTAACAGGGTTGATATACAAGGTGGGGTGGAAAGGATGAGAAGGATTTGAAGGTGGGAGGAATGATCAAATGTATGGCAACTTAGATTCAATGCTAAGATGTACATAGTAATACACCTGGGAACCAAAAATCCAGAGGAAGAGTACATAATGGGTGGTAAGATACTAACAACAACAAAATGGAAAGGGACCTGGGGGTATTCATATCAGATGAACTAAAGGTGGGCAATCAATGTGAGAGGGCAGTAAGGAGGCTGGGGGATACTGGGATGCATAGGAGAGGCATCACCAGTAGAAAACAAGTAGTTTTTATCCCTCTGTACAGACAGCTGGTGAGACCCCATCTGGAGTACTGCATACAGTTCTGGGAGACCCAGTCTCTGCAAAGACATAGACAGGATGGAGGCAGTCCAGTGGAGGGCAACTAAAATGGTCCAGGGTCTGCACCAGAAGACTTATGAAGAGAAACTAAGGAGCTTAATATGTATACCCTCAAGGAAAGGGAGGGCATGATGAAACATTCAAGTACCTCAAGTTAATCAACAAAGTCCAAGAGGGTAGCATCTTTCAGAAAAGAGGTGTGCAAGAACAAGGGGCACAATATGAAGATAGAGGAGACGGCTCAGAGGTAGTGTGAGGAAGTATTTTTTCATGGAGAGAGTTGTGAATGCATGGAACAGCCTTCCTGAGGAGGTTGTGGAGTCAAAAACAGTGGTGGAATTTAAGAATGAATGAGACAGTCATAAGGCAGTTTTGGGGGGTGGGGTAGGAGGAAGTAGGCTGTTGGTTAACTAGAATCTGCAGCTTATCCATTAGGTAGGAAATGGGCAGATTGGATGGGCCAAGCGGTCCTTATCTGCCATGCAATTCTATGTTTCTATGTTTCTAAGACTCCATAAAGCAATATTGTGCACTCAGTTCTATGGCCTCAGCTGCCATGTACTTATCTGTCATTCTTCCCATGGGAGCAGAACTTATTGAATGTCCCCACAAGAGCCTGGCCCACTTAGTGGTCTAACTGCAAATTCAGCACCTGATACCCTTATTAATAATTTGCAATACATGCATATTCCATTCTCTTTAATATAACACATTGAATATGGCAAAATTTGGAATCGTCATACTACCAACACATCAAAGTTTTTCAGTACTGTGTTATTAGATACAGTAGTCTGACAGCCTACCAGACACATACACAAGATCAAAATTACTGGTGTTAACACTGTAGAACATCTACTGTAGGTTTATTTAGATCTAAACCACATTCTAAGAAGAAAATCATTCCTCAAGAGAAAGAAGCGTGGTACCTCGGATGTTACTGATGCAACAGGTACCTTAACTGGTCTCTTTAGTACTACTATGTCTATCTGCAACAAGGCAGACATTGCACTATCAAAGCTCACTCCCAAAATGTCAAGTAGGTATGATTAATGACATCATACCTCCATTGTTACATGGTGTGGAAGTCCTGAGTCAGGAAGAAAGATACACAGTTTGCAACATGAAGGAAATTGCTAAATGTTTTGCTGGCTTAAGGATAAAATAAATGCACTCATCACACAAAATAACAATGAGGCAGACAAACAATATATTGCTAGGAACTCCTTTGCTCTGCTTATGGTTCTTCTGTCATAAACACCATCAATAACCTGTTCCATGAGCTGGGATCTGGACATATTCTGATCTCATTCACAATAGAAGAATTTCTAAATGGCATTGCCTGCACTGCAAATCCTTTTCATGTGTTGCAATGTGTATGTCTCAGTCTATTTCCATACCTATAGCTACAGCTAGAAACTTCGGTTTTGTCACTAGACATCCTAATACAGAACCCTGTTTTACTGCTAAGAAATGTACTATTTCAGATACTATGTTTGTATCCTTTACCGTCTCATTACCATGCTTTCATACAAGTACAGCTATAGTTGACAAACTTGCTACGGTTCACTCCATTGTGCACCTTGATGAGGCTATCTATAGAGAATGCATCAAACTGCCATTATTCCTGGTCTACCACTCGATCCTGGAAGCATGGGTTGTGCCTCACACAGAGTGCTGTACCAAGAAGGCTATCATTATTTGTATAGTTGTGACATTTTGATGTTATCAAACCAGTCTGCTGCTACTCGCCTGACAACATTGATTTCTCCTTTACCTTGGACCAGGACATTACTGCTAATGACACAGATACCCCAGAAGCATGATCAGCAGCAACACCACTAGTGAATTATGATCAACTCTACTAGGCTTATATAGAAGGTTCATCGTCTAACTACAAGAATATCAAATCAGTCTTACTCCTGCCCAGTCCAACTGCAAAATGGAGGTTACCAACTGTAAAATTACTTATAATTCTGATGGACCGTGCTGCATTGTTTCTAATCATAAATCTTTCACTTATGATCAAAAGATGCAATATCACTCAACCTAACTTTTGTTTTATTCCTCATCTTACCATTGTCACAGGACATACAATTAGCACCCATGTTACGCATCACAGAACCAGACATTACCGACAGTGACCCTGAATATTTGCTTTCTTTATCTCAATATCTACCCATGTTTAATGTACTCACAGACCCATTGACATGAAAATCACTTTTAGAAAGGAAGGACGACACCCATCCACATCAGTGACAATCTCACTGCTGCATCAGATGCAATGATGGTTAGAAATCACTTTTAAAAGTTTTGTCATTATACAAGCATTTTTGTTTCATTTTTGATCATTATGCTTTGCTGAACACGTACACTCAAACAACATTGAAAGCAGCTCAAATTCCTTTACAAGGCTTGTGCGTTGGGTCTGTAAACAACAGTTGTTCTTATCATTTCGATAGTGTTGCTACCTTTTCGTAAGGCAACAAGGGAGGGATTGTTATGTGAGGTCCTTGCACCTAACTGACCTTCTACTTTACACCTTAGACAACTCTTATATCATATATTATGCATAAGTTATACTAACCCATTGGCACAGGCATCTACCAAATAAGAGTAGATGACATGATATGTAATGATTTTTATTCACTTTACTTTACTAGGTCCACCCTGCCTGCCTGCAACAGTTCTCCCCAATGTGTCCTCAGCACAGAGCACCCTGGTTCTGTGACCCACTCCTGTGGTGTGCGCCATGTGCATGGTGGTAGTTGCCGTGATCAGAATGGCTAACTTGCAGCTGTGCACAGTCGCTACCCTGTGTGCACATTGGCACATCCACACCCTTGCATACATGCACACCCACAGACACGCACACCCCTGCACTCCTTCACATGCACCACCTCACTGGCACAGCCATGGAGGCCCTCCTCACACTGCCACCGCACATCAGGCATCGACCATTCCACCATGCCATGGCTGTGTGTCCACTTTCGTGTGACCTGCACACCCCTCACATTGCACCACACACACTCACATGTGTTCTGATCCAGTTTGTTGTGCACCTGCTCTGATTAGTGATGTCACTGTTGTGGTTGTTTTCACATTAAAACATACACCAATGTACTGTTTCATGTTGCTGTGCAGTCTGAACTCATCCTCTGGCCTGTGACAGTGTCCTGATAATGTTGGCCCTGTGTTCTATGGCCCTGCTTGCCATGCGAGGATCCCTCTATCAAGTTGCTTCACTGTCGCCCTGACTGCTGGCTCTGGGTCACTGTTGGCCTGTTCCTCAGGTTCAGGTGCCTGTATCCCATGGTTCATTGCCATGTTGTGCAACATGCAACAGGCAAGGAAGATACGCATACCTTCTGAGGCCTATACTGTAGGGCACCACCTGATGTGTCTAGGCATCAGAAGCACATCTTCAGTGTGCCAAACACCCTCTCTATGATGTTTCTGGTGCTGGCATATTCCTCATTGTACTGCTCTTCGGCAACTGTGGCTGGCCAGGGTACCAGTGTCAGTAGCCAGGGTCGCAGGGGATAAGTGCTGTCCCCTGTTGGGAGATATGCACCTGTTAGTGTTGAACTGTCTGTCTGTTGCCATCCTGCATCCCTGTGTTGCCCTCCCAAGCCCCTTCCCGGCCTCCCATGCCTGTCCCTGTCCATGCTGTGGTGTGTGTGCCTTGTCAGCTGCTACTCACTGACTAGGTGCCCACTGGGTATCCTGCCCTCCTCAAATGCTTGGCACAGCTGGGACTGGTGCCAGATGAAGGCATCGTGGGCACTACCGGGTACTGCGATAGACATTGCTGATGCACCCAGTCACATCGCACACCACCTGCCAATTGATGGAGTGGTACCTTCCTGTTTATGTAGACATCACTGCCATCACCAGGTGGTGCGCGGATGGGGACATGGGTGCAGTCAATGGCACCCAGTACTGCTGATAGGTGCGCAACTTGATGGAATTGCTGCATTGTTTCTTTGCACTCAGCTGCTGTGCTGGGGAATACTATGAACTCCCCAGTGTGTGGCAGGAAGACCTCTAGGAACTGGGTCAGGAGATGTGAGGTTGCAGACTGGGATACCCCAATGGTGTTCCCCGTTGGTCGTTGGAACATCCCTGTGGCTAGGAAGCACATCACTGCTGTCACCTTCTCCTCTACTGTCATGGTATGCTGCATCTGGTGTTGGGGTGCAGCTGCTCATGTTCCTGTTCATCCTGGTACCGCCAGTGATGTGCTCATCTGGCAGGGTCTCAAAGGAGACCTTGGGCCGGTACCACCTGTTTGCAGCATACCATCTTCTCGGCCTGCTTTGAGGCTCATGTTGGGCCTGCCTCCTCCTCCTCCTCCTCCTCCTCCTCCACTACAGCTACCATGAATGGCAGCATCACTGCTAGTGGTACAGCACTCATTCCACTTCCTGTTGTGGTCTTTCCCCTAGGTGATTTGCCCTGGGCTAAGACCAGCCTTTTCTAGGCAGTAGCTAGCACCTCGCTAGGTGTCACGCTATGTGTCCTAGTGCTACATTATAGCTTTGAATATCCCGTTGCACATGTATGCAGGCCCCCCTTTGCCCTTGCATACATTACTGGTTTGCCCCAAGCTAAAGTGGTTTTCACGCACAAACTGGTCCTTTGAATATGGACACTCCACATTATTCCTGCGCTATTCCCAAGCTAATGGTTTTGTGTGCTGCTATGCTTTGAATATCTGGCCTAAATCTCTAGACTGGAAAGTAATTTCCTTATATCATTATGATATATTACATTCCTGTCTTCACCACCTAATTATCTGCTGACTGGTAATGTCATATTACTACCCATATAAAGGACTAGACAGCAATTGCATGTTTGGAAGTTTTATAATGCCCTTATTAGCCACAGGAGAAACTGTGAAACTAAGTTTACATCCCGTGCACTATTGCTAATGTCCATTCCATTTACTTATCCTCCATGCTTCAGGCAATATAGACGCAGTAGTGAGGCTGTTTAATTTAACTGGACTGGATTTTAAAGTAACTGAACTGTGTCTTTTTTTTTTTTTGCACAGTATTCATATTATTACTGGCACAGTGGCATCCAGTACTTTTGAGGTGCTCTTTGTTTAAAGGAAGCTATCTTCTCAGGGATCACTGACAATAGATGATTGATGAAAACTATGGCAAATTGTATTGTTGAATATATACATGCCAGTCCATCAGGGCATTCTCATAGCTCAGCAAAAGTCCAGTTCAGTTACGTTAAACAATCAGTCCACAGACATGCAGTCTTCTTACTTTACTTACTTTGCGAGTGCAGGTTACAATACAGCACAGAAAGAGCAGACAAATCCTAGGAACAGATGAATTCCTAGCAGTGAGTGCTGTGACTTTTGTTTGCATACTGTAAATTCAGCTATTCTGCTTTGTGTGAACACTAATGGGAAGTCTGCTTAACAAAGGAGTGCGGTTTGTTTCCTTTTCTAAGGAATTGCAAGGCAGTTAAAAACAGAAGGGACCAAGTGACTCACAAAACAAAATGCTTTGCATCTGAATCCTACTACACACACACACACACACACACGCCGCACACAGTTTTGCAGCAAGTATCGAAGAAAATAGATGATCCAGCTGCAAAGTATGAAGCTCATCATTTTAATAAAGTCCCACCTCACAGGAAAAGGTCAACATTCAGCATTCCCTCAGATACAAGCTGTCTCCATCCTAAGGACATATGAACATATGAAGGTGCTAGCAGAACTGACCTAGCGGTCTATCAAAGTCTACTCAATTGTGCAGCTAGCTCCTTAGCATGCAGCTTCCTCCTCAACCCTTTAACCTCCCATTGTTGTCCTTCTCGCCCACTCTTACCAACCTCTGTACCCTGTCCCAAGCATTCTTAAAGCCAGTCTCATTTTTGCATGATATCACTCCTTCTGGTAGTGTATTCCACCTTGCAGCTTCTCTCTGTGAAGTAATGTCTCCTCATCTCCTTCTGAATCTCCCTCTATTCTTAGCCCAAGCCCCTAGTCTACCTCCCACTCTTTAATTTCAATACCCCTCCACCACCCCTTTGTTGACACCCTTCAGGTACTTGAGTGTCTTGATTATGTTCCCCTTTCCCACTTCTCTTTCAGTGTGTACATATTCAGTTCATTTAGTCTCATCTCATAATCCATTCCCTCCATCCCCTGAATCATACTCACTGCCTTCACTGAACTCCTTCCAGCAGCTTAATGTCACAGTTCAGGTACAGCCTCCAGAACTGCATACAGTACTCCAAGTGATTTATGATACAGTTATGTGAGAACGAATGCTTACCAACTGAAAGCTATTTTGTAAGTTACAATTTATCATGTCATTGGACAGTACTTTGCAGGTGTTCCTTCTCAGTGGGCTATTCTTACTGTATGCAAGCCAAAATGGATGTAGACATATTAAGGCACAAGGTCTTTTGTATATTGAAGTTGAGACAAATGGGACTGTATACAGTCCTTTCACATCAATATGTCAGAGCAACAGTTCATGTACACTATTTGATGTTGCTGTCCATGAATGTAATCTCACCTGTGTCAACTGCAATATACTGTACAAAAGTCTGTTTGGATTAACGTGTTTCATTTAATCAAGGCTTGTGTATGTAAACATCAGCCCATGGGGATGAAAACATGGAAAATGCTGAAACATGAAATTAAAGTAAATTGTAACTTAAAGCAAGTCAGGTTCTGTTGGTAAAAATTAATTCACTGAATTAATTTTTTTGTGGATATTAAAATTGTTTTCAATTAATTATAAGCATCACGTATTTAACATTTCTGGACAAAAAGTCACATCAGTTTCATATTTAAATGTGGTGACATTTCTATGAATTCATTAGATAATGCAGACAACTTTTCTCTTTAGTTAGTCTAGAAATAACTATATAGTTTAACATCTTATTTAGTTCAGGGTCCCAACATTTCAATCCAATTCATAATAAAAACACTTAAGATAGCATTTTCAAAAGTAAGATACATCCTGTATACACATTACAATTACATATAAAAACATTTCTATGAGTTCACTAGATAGTACATAAAATGATTTACTTATTGACATGACCACTATATAATATGATAAAGCATCTTACTCTGAGATTCCAATGTTGCAACCCTGTTTATTACATACACAAATCATATCATTTGCACACAAAAAATGTATATGTAATACACACACACACTCACAAAACAATATAGTCTGTTTGTGTACACACACTCTTTTCCAAAAGTCATGTGCTTATTTTCGGGCACAGTAACTCATTTTTCTTCATAAACACTGTGTGGGTCAAAAACATGGCTAAGTTAAAACTGAAAACAGCAACAGCTGCAATTACATCCAAGCTATTGACGTTCACGTTCTGAGCCTTCCCCTGCCCTGCCACAGATCCCAGCGGATCTCCCTGTCCTCCTTCCATTCAGTGAGGCTCTGAGTGCAGGAACTCATCAATAGTAATCTAACAACTGCCCTACTGGTCATATACAAATATTAGAAATTCAATATCAAACAATACATATGGGGCTTGATATTCAAACTGCACCAAAAGTGTGCAATAGCAGGAGCAAGCACAAGTCCATTGTGCCCATCATAATAGATCGATATTCAAAAAGGAGCAAGCCAAATTGCCAACAGCTAACATTGAATTCCACACAACCGCACCATAAGCGCAACTAGGAAGGGGAAGCTGAGCAGATACAATGCGCTATGGTGCAACAAGGGCTGCCCAGCTGAGCAGCCCAGAGGTGCTATAGCGCAAGCAGGAGCCACCCAGCAGCAGAGCAATGTAACTGCACAACCAGGAGGTAGGTAGGGCCCACCACCATGCCACAGATGGGCACAGGAACACACAGCAGAACTGACAGTGCGCCCCCACACCCTAAGCACAGCACAACTGGGGAGGCTGGAATATCCACTGGCTCATGGGGACAAGCAAACAAAGCACAGCTGGGCCATGGTGCCCCAGCACACACACCAGCAAGCTGAGACTGCCACACAAGGAGGGCGGACCACCCGTGCCACACCAGCCCCCCAGTGCACAGCACACCCTGCACTGTGACCCCAGACCCCCCATGAGCAGTGACCACCACTGCAGGAAACCCCATGCATACCACCACCCCACTGTCACACTGCAACCTCATGTACCACAGAATCATACAAGCCAGCCCCACCTTGAGCACCCAGCAGTGGGTGGCAGCACACAACAATGCAACAACGCGACACAGTGCCAACATGCAATCCCCTGAGGCACAGCTGAGGGCTGACCATGTGTCAGCACAGGGTACCCCCACGGGAAGGGGCATGCCCTTGCCACCACCACCATTGAGACAGCACCCTGCACAGTAGACAAGTGTCACAGCCCAACCCACCACTAGCCACAGCAGCCAGCACAGATACCCACAGTGGTGCATGGAAGCATGCATCACACCAGATGCAACACAGTGCAGGGTAAACACACACCCATACCCATGGGGACAATAACACAGGGACGCAGTAGTGTGGCAGCCAAGCCCCCAGTGTGGTCCCATGAAAACTGAGCACACAGCCTGCAGTCCTCCATGGCACAGGGTGACACCCACCCTGTGCATGCACTGTGGTCCTGTCGCCACCATCATATGCCTGGAGCACAAGTCACAGACAGTGGTGCACAGCCCTTAACACACACACACAAGCCACAGCATGGGGTGGGACAGCAACTACGGAGGCCACAGTGTCACCTGAGGCAAACATGCACCACACCAGTGACAGGAGGCAACCCAGCATTGTGATGGTCATAGTGGATGACCTGCAGGGACAGCCACCACTGACAAGGCAGCAGATCTTGCAGGCCACAGACATGCAAGGGTGTCAGCTGCACAGGCCAAGGATGGGTTGACAGGGCACAATGGACACAGAGCATGCACCATGGACCACTGCACACAGTAATGCAATGCACAGGGAACAACACACACACCAGAGACACTGACTGATAGCCACTCCCACACCAGAATGCTTCCCCATGCACACACACATACCCATGACTGAACCACCCAGATGCCATGCACACCATGGCAGCTGAGCACCTATAGACAGCTGCAAATCAGAGACCACCACAGTATTCATATCAAAATATGTTGTAAAATATAAAACACAACTATATACAGTAAACTATGTACAAATGGGGAGGACAGAAACAAGGTGGGGGTGGGTAAGGGAGGGTGAACATATGGGAGAGGAAGGTGAGGTGTGAGGGTTGGTCAAAGGGAAATTGCAGGCAGGTCTTACAGACATTATCGTCCAGCCTGGTCTTCCTCTGCCTGGGGCTGCTGCCTGGGCCGTCTCCTCCTCCTGACCCCATGCTGCTTATGTCCCTCAATATGGTCAGGGACTCCTGTGCCACCTGCAGCAGCTCCTGAACAGCCTGCTGGATCTGCAGGAGTATCTGTTCACCTAGGACGAGGATCAGAGTCAGTAGGTGTGACTGTTCATCCCCTGCAGCCCACCCATTATGCATGGCATACAGCCATGTGCCACGCTCCTGTGATGGTGTGCTCCCACCCACAGTGACTGTGTCCACAAGACATGCCCAACCAGGCAGCAACAGCCATGTACCACTGCACACACCCACCGCCCATGTCCAGCACAGCACAACCAAGGCCGTACAGTAACATGGCTATACGGTTGTGCAGGCAGTGCACAGCCATGTGCCCAGTGCACGCATGGACCACCATTGATGCACTCCCAGACATGCAGTGCAGCTGGACAGTGCTGACTGTCACATGTCGTGTGCATGGCAGTGGTGTCCATGGATGGTGGCCATGCCCTGCTTCCCACCCTGTTACACAGCATGCAATAGTAATCATGGTGTCATGGCACTCACCCTCATTGGGACATTGTTGTCGTTGGTGTTGGTCCCTGACATGCCTGTGTGCAGCATCCTCCTCCTCCCTCTGCTGCCGCTCCACCATCCGCGGCCGCCACACCTGTGGAGAAAAAGGAAAGAAAAACATCAGTACAAACCCAAAGCAAAGTCCCCTGCCCCAATGTGTGTGCTCACCCACCCAGCCAGACCCACCCACCCCATACCCTGTAAGCACTGCCACAGCCAACCCTAGACTATCCCTCCCTATGTGCTGGACACATAAGACAGTGTTACCCATATGGACGATACAAGTGTGTAGACATATCACCCACCTGGACGAGGCACCATGCCCCTCCTAGCACGTGACCGCAGGCGGGCAGAGTAGCTCGGCTTCCTCCTCCTAAGGTCCCCATAATGGTGCCTGCACTGCTCCACTGTCCTCCTGCATCCAGTGGCGCCTCCAGGTCAGTGGCGACCTCCTGCCAAACCTGGGTCCTGGCACTGTCCAGTGCCTCTTCACCAAGAGTGGGCCATAGTGTGGCTCCACAATGGCCACAAGGTTGGCCAGCTCAAGGGCACTCCATTGAGGGCTCTCCAGCATGCCATCTCAACCGCTATAGTAGGCAATATGGTGCTCTGCAGTCGGCACCCCGCTGGAACTGCCGCGCGGTACAGCGCCGCCATTCCCATGTGCTGTTACCGAACAAGCGCGATGAGGTGTAGTCATGCGGAAGTATAGTGCCAAGGGGCAAAGGTCAGGCACAAGGTCATGGGTCTCTGGGCGCAGGCCACGCACAGCGCCATTGGACGCCTATACATCTAGCGCAATTGGTTGCCTGTGTGCCAGCGCCACAGCGAACTATCGCACAGTTGTGCCACAGCGCCTTGTAGTGACCCTCGCCATAGCGCCACTGGCACAATGGTGGCGTGCCCAGCATTGCCTACCATGCACAGCATGTCATCAGCATGACAGATGTCTGCATAAGCTACCTGGGCATGCGCAGTGGGGTGTACTATGCATGCCACAGAACTGCGCCATTGGCTCACGCGTTCAACACAATTGCGCAAAGCGCCAAAAGCGCTATATTCAGCCGTCATATGCTAATCATCCGATCAGCCATGCAATGGCGCAGCAGCGCGTTGCATCTCATTAAAGTTGCTCCTCACCTAATTTGCATGGATTGCACTATAAAACTGAGACACTGTTCTGCAGTGGCCATATTCGTTACTGCAGTTTATTGGTGAGTTGCATGCTATGGGGTTCTGGACTGTGGTATCAGGGACTTGCTTTGTACTGCACAGTCACAGGTAACCATTGTCATCCATACAGGCTGAATAATGATCGAGCGAGGTCTGGGTGAGGAGGACTATGATGGTGGGCAGAAGAGGAGGCCCAATTTCACCAAGGCTGAGATGGAGGCACTCTTCAAGGCCTACCTCAATCAGGAGCCACTGCTCAGTGGATGGCGGGGCACCCCTCAGGCCGCGTGCCGTCAACCTGCATGGCAGCCACCGCACTCCGTGCAGGAGTGTAAGAAGATGGGTACCGACAGGAGGGTGGGAGAGAAGGTGGCTGCCATCAGGCGGCACGTGCTGCAACAGGCGGGGCCAGCCGGAGGTGGTGCAGCTGACACCGGCAGAGGACAGGCTCACTGCAAGCATGCAGTGCAGTGCCATAGATAGTGTTCCAGGAGGTGGCTTCCAGACAGGTGGTAGCCCATCACTGCATGGTAAGTCATGGTCTGTTGGGGGAGGGTATATCACATGCACTAATGTGACCTTACTTTCTGTTACAGATCCTCGCATCTGCAGGGGTCAGTGGTGGGGGCCTGTCCACTGCAGACAGTCATCTGGAGTTGGAGGAGGACCATCCACCTCCACAGGTATCCAGCGAGCATTGCAACAGTGGGTCCGCCTGGCTGTCTACACTGGTGTCGTTGAGACAGGTGTGGGGAGGCCCTTCCTGTGTCTCAGCATTCTGGCATCCAGGATGCCAGCATGCTGTGGCTGTGTGCTGTGAGACCTGCACCAATGATGAAGACACGACCGTCATGGGCAGTGACATGTGTGTGCCATGGAATGGACACACAGCAGGCCAGCTCATGCCCATGGGCCTGGCTGGTTCTGACGTGTGCCAGCGTGTCAGCACAGTCCCAGGCTGTGCCTGTCAGCACCAGTGGGGCAGCACCGGTGGCTGGTCAGGACAGTGGGACTGTTGCGGCCACAGCGGTGGAACAACTGATCCCTTGGGCACAGCAGGTGGAGGGGCAGCAGCAGCAGCAGTTGCCCACTGGGACTGGGGGTTCAGGGTTCAGCAGTGGCATCTGTGCACTGCCTGTGGACTTGCCCATACCTGGTCCTGGTGAGCAGCGCCCACCCTCAAGGGTGCTGAACATCAGGCCCTTCCATACCCTGATGGACGGGATGCCAAGGTGGCAGACGACCTCTTTGATGAGCACACCTGCCTACTGCAGGCATCAGTACAGCAGCAGATGTGGCTTGCAACATCCGTGGAGGCACTGTGTGTGGCTCTGGAGCGAGTCAGGAGCGACACAGCAGGGACACCAATAGGATCCTGTCACAGATTGACCATTTGTGGGAGGATGTGACCGCTGCCATTGACAGGCAAACACAGGTGTTCATCGCTGTCATGGCCACAATGGCCACAGTCAGGTGCCCATGTGTCGCCTACACTGCGCAGTTGCTATCTACTCTCCATTCCTGGCATTGTGCAACACCCACCCTGTCAATGCCAGGTTCAGCTGTGGGCATCCTGAGCACTCCTGGTGCAGGTATGTTTGGTGTGCTGCAGACCCCTGTGTGGGCATGGTCATGTTCGCACAGTGGAACCCCTAGTGGACCATCGGTGCCACCCCATGAGGCCCGTGGTCAGCCTGCCAGTGCTGCTGGGTCTCTGCGGGGCCACCCATGCATCCAAGGTGGACGTGGCACTGTGCCACAAGAATGACCTGTCTCCCAGCGCAGGCACTGTCTGGTGCTGCCCTGTGTGCATTGTGTGTTTTGGTGGGCGGTGCGGGTGGGTGCCCGGCCCTGCATGCAGACACAAGGTCCACCTGCACACCTCTCGACTGCTGTCCACAGGTACGTGTGCATGATGATGCCTGCATTGTGCTGTACACCAAAGTGCGATGGTGCCCAGCATCGACTCACGCACATAGACAGTCAGTGGATGTGGTGGCCTGTGGACATGTGAGTTGCTAGTGTTTGTGTTCGGCTCTGTTTTGCACCTGTCCCTGTGCACTTTGTGCCTATTGAGTGTGCGTGTGTGTGTGTGTCCGTCCATGTGGCGTGTTACTGTTCACCCTCCCTGGTTGTATGTGTGTGCTTCTGTGCCCCCACATCCCTTGCCAGCATGCACCCTGGTGTGTTTCCATGCGTGTATGTGGGTTGTGCTCTAGCCAATGGTGGTTGCACATGGCACCATGACTTACCTGTGTTGGCTGAAGTGCTCCTCTGTGATGGTGTCCCGGTGCAGCTGTGCCAGCCGGATCAGTCGGGGTCCCATCAGCCAAGGGGGCTGCCCATCCCCATTGTCACTGGCGTCACCGTCGTCCCCATCACTGTCCCCTCTTCAACCTGTATGGCTATCCCACAGTCTTTGGCCATGTTGTGCGGGATGCAACAGGCCAGGAATATCCCACAGGCCTTTGAAGGGCTATACTGTAGGGCACCGCCAGAGGTGTCCAGGCAATAGAAATGCCTTCAGCATCCCAAACACCGACTCAATGACATTGCGTGTGGTGGCATGTGCCTCATTGAAGCGTTGCTATGCGATGGGGTCATGGGCGCCGGTAGGGTGTGAGCAGCCAGGGATGGAGTGGGTATCCACTGTCACCTGTGTGGAGATAGTGGAGGCTAGTGTCTTGTTCAGGCTCAGACTGCCCAAGCCCTGTGGTCCACACCCATGGCACCTCTGGCTTACCCCTTTGCTCACAATATGTCAGTTCTACATACATACTCACCCACTAGATGACCTGTGGGGATGTCCCCACTCTTGAATCAGTGGCACAGTGCCGACTGGTGCCAGATGAAGGAATCATGTGCTCCCCAGGGTGCATGGCACAGACATTGATGATCGCCCACTGGCATCACACACCACCTGGCAGTTGACACTGGCATATCCACTTCGATTCCGTGGGTGGCCCCATCAGGGCCAGGTGGTGTGCGTATGGCCACATGGGTGCAGTCTATCGCCCTTAGCATGCCAGGCATATGTGCTACCCTGTGGAACTCCTGTACGTTTGCTGTGTGCTCCGCGCAGTGCTGGGGAAATGGATGTACTCCGCGGCATGTGGCAGCAGTGTGCTGAGGAATTGGGTGAGGATGCGTGATGTGGCCAACTGTGTTATGCCTGTGGTATCCCCTGTTGGTCTCTGGAAGGTACCGTGGTGAGCAAGCAAATGCGGGCTGTTACCTTTGTCTCCACTGACAGAGCATGACTCCGTCATGTGGGTTCCTGCATCACATCACTGCACAGCTCACAGAGCTGCCTCAGTGTGCCCTGCTCAGGTGGTACCGGCCCACAATCTCAACATCTGTGTACAGCTCAAAGCTGGTGCGGGCTTGGTACTGCCTGTTGGGGGCATACCACCGACCGGCCCTTCCATGGCCATGTCCCCTGCAGCATGCCTTCTCACCCCCTCATTATGGTATCCATGTGGAAGGTAGCACTGTCCATGTCCCTGATTGTGTTCCCCAGCTGATGTTGCTTTTTCCCGCTGTCCTGACTGCTACCTCTCCTGCACAGGGTACACCTACTGGCCTCTGCTCTCTGTGGCCCGCACACCTTCCTTGCCCCTCTTGTGTGGTGTGGTTTCCTGGCCTGCCCTCTTTCTCCCTGTTTCCTGTGCCTGTCTCTGCCTCTGTCTCCATGTGGCTTCCCTGTGGCGTTCTTGTGCCTCTTCCTTGCTCCTTTTATTTTGGCTCATTTCCGCTGGCGCGGCTTCTGCCTGCTCCACTGTTGCACATTGTGCAAGTCTTTGAACATCCGCACTCGCGCCCTTTATGCATGGTTCCACACCCTTCGGTTGAGCATGCCTTCATTATCATTGCGCTGTTGCTCAGCATGTTTTGAGTGGCTCAACTGCCTCCTGCTGAATATCGCAGAATGGCGCATTTTCTGACTTGTGCTGGCGCAACCTCATTGCGCATTGTGCAACCCTTTGAATATCCAGCCCATGCTGTAACTTGCAAACATATGCTATTAAACAATATTATTTATTAATCACACACAGCTCCACTATGGTGCCCAAATCAATTTGTTGTTGATATTAAAACATTTTCAATTAATTATAAACATCCACTATTTAACATTGCTGGACAAAAAGTCACATTGATGTCATATTCATAGTCTATGAATTCATTAGATAATGCAGCAAACATTTTGCTTTACTTACTATGAAATTAATATTGTGTAACATCTTATTTGCACAAGGGTCCCACTATTTCAACCCGATTCATAATAAAAAATTTCAGATAGCATTTTCAAAAATAAAAAATGTGCACTGTGATAGAAATGTCACCACATTTAAATATGAAATTTATGTGACTATTTTGTCCAGGAATGTTAAATATTTGATGTTTATAATTAATTGAAAACAATTTAATATCCATAAAAATTGATTAGGTGAATAATTTTACCAACAGAACACCAAGCTTGCTTTAAAGTTACGATTTACTTTAATTTCATATTCGGTATTTTCCATGTTTTTCATCCACCTGGACTTATGTTTCCCTACACAAGCCTTGATTAAATGAAATATGTTAATCCTAACAGACTTTTGTTCAGTATATTGTAGTTGACACAGGTGGGATTACATTCATGGACCTAACATCAACAGTGTGTATGAACCGTCCATTTTGACATATTTATGTGAATGTATTTTGGGGGCATGCATGATCTATTTAGCTGACAGCATTCAAAATGTTTATGTTAATGGTAGGAAATCTTTAATTCATACCCTGTGTCTGGGTGTTTTTTGAGTGTGGGTGGGGGTGGAGGGAAGAAAAAATACATCTAGGCATGAGACGCTGGTTACCACTGCTACTGACATTCAAATGAAAAAATAATTGTAAACATGTATTACTGAGAAAATATTCACCATTCCAGGGTCTGTACTGATTAATAATATTGTATTATATAATGATATACATTTAAATGTAATGACCCTATTTGAAGATCGTGTGTCTTTCATTAAGTAAGTTAATGTCCTTATGGTCCAAATTTGCAATCATGAAACAATCATGTACCTATGATGTTTTCAGACTGAAATAAACAATATCATTAAAAATTAGATCTAGATATAGCCATCTGTCTATATAAAAATGAATATGTGTATATATATTTATGTATATATATATATAATATATATATATATATATATATATAATTACACACACACCTACAACATTTTGCCACCTGTTTCTCCTTTGCATTGTTAATCTTTTGCTAACATTAACATAAAGCTCAGTAGAATCAGTCTATGATGTATACTGGTGCATATACATACAGGTTATCATGAATACCACTGTATCAACCTGTATATGACATTCTGGCCCAGATAGTCAAAACTTTGCCCCAAGGCTAAATTAGCACTGTCTGGCATGCAAAACTTATCTGGACCAAATAGCCTGCTATATTTAAAAGGAAAAACTCGGTGCTGATCCTGCTTAATATAGGCATACTAAGGAAGCCAGGCAAACTGGGCTGGTGCAGTGCAAAACAGCCCAGGAATAAGACTGCACTGAATAGAACAAATAAGACAGCACTGAATATTGCACCCTGACAGGCAGTGCAAACACCCAGTGGAACACAGTCAGAGGTGAGACAGACTAGCCCTGGGACACATGCAGAGAAACTCAGCAAAATCCCAAGAGCTGACTGCAGTGCAGAACCCAGTATATGACAGACATGCACGTGAATGGCAAGCAACAACCAGGACCCATGTGTGAGAACTAAGGAATAGTACATACCATGTGAAAACCCCAGCACCCAAAATGACACAAGACACAGTAAAGTGTAGAAACTGGAATGTATTAAGAAACAAATGCATGTCAAAGTAACAGGAACAGTACAGTATAGTGATGCTAACAGTACACACGACAATGTGAAGTAAATGAATACAAAATCAACAACCAATACCTAAATGTGAACTACAAATGCTACTACAATTACCACTGAATGAACTACCACTAAAACAAATAAAGCCAACTCTACAAACACTACAAACAGAAATGCTAAGAACCCCCGACCACTGAACTACAACACACAACACTACCACTATGAAGACTACTATGTGAACAACTACAATTATGACAACAAAGACTATCTATATAGTGGCACTCAAAAATATGCACAAATTTACAATATGTACAGGATGGCAATGGATATGGGGAAGAGAAGTGGACACAAACGGGAAGAAGTGAACAGAGGCCAGATACAAACATCAGTCCAGAAAGAGGGTTAGCCAACAGAAAGGGCGAGGCCTATGGCTGGATGCTTGATGGAACCGGCAGACATGCCTCTAGGACAGCAGCCACCATTCTGGTCTCCGAGATTAGCATGGCCTGCTGCTCAATGATTGTCTTCTGCTGCTGGACAAGGCATCACAGGTCATCCATGCACTCCAACTCCGAGGAAGGCGGAGCATGTGAGGATGGGAACCAGCCAAGAGGCATACTGCAGCCACAGGTGGCTATGCAGGGATGGACAGCATGTCCCAACAACCATGCCTATGTGGTGCTGAGGAATGCAATGGCAGGCACAACCAACAGTTGCCCACAGAGCAGGCCTGGAAGACACAGGCAACATCCCAATACCCAATAGACATGGATATGTCAGACCCTGACAACACCATGGCACAGTTGACACCACCCACCCCAGCACTGCACACAGTGAGACAGTGCAGACACACAGGCGGTCCCCAGGATGGCAGTGGATGTGGGCCATGCAACAACATACACATGGGAGACCACACATCAGGACAAGCTGCTCATAGTCATGTACCAGAAAGCAGAGCACAACAACAACCCTAAGGGGTGCATGAGCATCACAATGCAGGCATGGTGGCCAGCCAATGGCTAACCCATGTCAGGGCCAAACCGACCCACATCAGATGCAAGCCCACAGGGTGGATACAACAGCAGGGGTGGGCCAACAGATGCTGCCACACATCGGCCATGTACTGCAATGTGTGCTGTGCCCTATTGCCAGACCCTGCACATGGCAGGTGAACAGCTGAACAAGACCAGTGGTGATTGTGGACCACACAGCATTGCCAGCAGTGCATGCAGACACTGGCTCATACCACCCCCACCACAGGGCACAGCAGCCATACAGCCAGACACCAGCAGCACTGTGCAACACTGGTGTGCAACCCAGCACAATGCCACACCAGCAATGGCATGATGCCTATGGCAGTCAACCCACCAGCACAGTAAATGGCAGACCAGTGAAGGAACCACACAAAACAGAGGTACAGCACAAATGAAGAAAGACATGTACTCATGCAACAGACTCCTGGCCTCAGGGCTGCTCTTCTGCACCCACTGTGGCATGGCCAGCACCATTGGGCTGCTCTGCAACATTTCCGGGACACCTCCAGCTCCATCTTCCTGTGCTGGGCTGCTAGATCCACTCTACAGTGGACAGAGGTAACAGCATCGTTAGCGCAACACCCAGCATGTACCGCGATTGCCACAGCAAGATGCACCCCACCCCCAAAACACTGTACACAAAGGCAGCCCTGGGACAGAGTCTGAACACAGGATACACCCACACAGAGGACCCCCATGGCCCACGGAGCATGCACTAGTCACACAGGGCATGTAGGCAGGTGGCACAGCAGTGCAACTGTGCCAGACGAGGTGCACTGTGACTGAATGCACACACAGCTGTGTGGCAGTCAGAGACCCAGGGACAGCACCCCTGCACCACCCTGGTGTTGACTGCAGGATGGTCCTGTAGCAGGTCACCCCACCTGCAATGACCATCTCGGCCACCCATGCCATGGCCAAGTGTCATGGCTGCGCATAGCATAACTGCAGTGTATCCTCCATGGACACAGCATGCACCATGCAAGCACTGCTACCACCATGTGTGGTGCCTGGCAACAGTGGCAACTGTGCCCCTAGACACCCTGTACTATAGTGCCCCAAAGGTGCCCAAACTGTATGCCCCAAACCAGTGCCGCTTGTGTCCAATCACCTGGCATGCGGCACTCCTGTGCTCGCTCTCACACACACACACACACACACACACAGACATGCATGCACACACTGGCAAACAAAGAGACACTTGACATAAGTGTGCAACGTCGACGGCACCTACCTGGCACTGGCACAGTGCCATCACACACATGCATTTGAACCTCTCCAGCAGTTGCTGTTGCCAGTGGCACAGGTCTGTGTAGTGGTGGTGACACTTATCTGCATCCCTCAGGATGCCTGTCCATTCTGTGAGCCATCATGCGATGGATGCCCACATCTGGTGGCGTGGAGGTCACCCTCCTGACCTCTCCAAACAGGCATTTGTGCCTCTGCTGCACAAGTTGCACCTGGTTAGCTGATTCTTCATCCCCAGCACCTGTCCCTGTGCACTACTGTATGCTGCCTACACCTCCCAGACATTTTTGGAACACCTGGTACCCTGCCACACATACTACTGCACAGCCTGTGTTATATTGGACCCTCCAGCAACATGTGCTTTAGCACCATGCAGTCACATGGCATAGCATGGCACTACCTGGAAGTGGTTGTGGTGCACATGCCGGCCCCTCCATGACCTTGGAGTGTCATGGTCATGCATGTGCATGCGCTGCACTGTATGACCTAGCACAGCACTCACGACCGCGTATGCGCTGGGGTGCTAGCATGGCATAGAGGTCACAGGCACATGTGTGGAAGTTGTGCTATGTCACATAGCACTGCGCTAATGGGACAGCATGGTGCTGGACACCAATTAACCAGTGCTACCATTAGCCCGGCACTAAGTTGATTGCCCGGCATTAATAAAGGCCCATACCATAGTCAACCAGTCTATGCAAATGAGGGTACTTGTATGCAAGGTCCAAACAGTGTGATTAGCATATCATTATCAGCTCATTTGCATGCCTAACAGGCAGGATTGCCCATCTGGGCTATAGAAGGGCAAACAGTGCTCCACCGATGTTGGTTAAGGGACTTCAGAACTCAGCAGGTTCAACAGCCAAACAGGCCAAACACTGAGGAGTATGTCACTAGAGGAAGATCAGCAACAGGCAGGTCTGTATAGCAGCCTGGGGATTGGCTGTATGGCAGTGGGATGCGACTGAGGCCCTGGTTTACACAGTGCGCACATGCGTACAGCCAAGGAATAGGCATGCGACAGAGCATACACCTGCAGACCCACATGCCAGCATGGTGCTGCATAGTGGTGCACATGGCCACTGTGCCTACCTGCCAGCCCGTGTCACCAGCAGCAACCACTGCTGTGAGTGGACTGCCCACACACTGTTGTAGCCAGGCACTGGGCTGCAGAAGGGAGCTCACAATGGCCTGCAGGTGACACGGGCCATGCGGTGCCCATGTGGGGGCTGGTGCATGAAGCATGGCTGCAGTGTCCACCGTGACACATGCACATGCACTGTGCACACAGAGGTGGCCACATCGCCCAGTTGCAGTATGCACTGTACCCTCTTATGCTGACCAGGGCCTGTACTATGCTGCTACGGTATGGTCAGTGCAGGCATCGGGTGGCATGCACATAGTGTTCTGCCTGTGCCATGCATCACAGGGCATGCCACAGCATGTGACCTGTATCCCTCTACATGTCTCCCATAGGTACTGCAGCATATCAGGACAGGTTATTGACACATAAGTTCTCCCATGACAAAGTGACAGCTCTGGCCCATGGTGTCAAGGAGCAGGAGCAGGTACTACATCACAGGAAGGCCACCGATGCTAGTGTGTGACAGATGTGGGATGAGGTCATGGCAAGAGTCAATGCCATTGGCAGATGGGGATGTACCACCTACTCTGTGAGGAAGAGATGGTGTGATCTGCTGTGCTGGGCAAGGAGGAGGAGGCTCAATGGCTCTGAGATTAGCAAAGACTGGAGGAGGCCACAGACCATGCAACAGCGGCAGGGGACCCACTGATGACCCTGGTGGCCGCCACACTGCATCCCGTGTCTGTTGGTGATGTCATTGGTGAGACACCACTCACACCACCTAGAACAGGTCAATATCTGCATGTGTGCACCCTACTCATCATGCCTGCACTGGTGCTGGGGGTCAGTGTCGGCCCAGTGCATGATGTGCACTATGGGGGTGCTATGCTGTGCACTCTGTACATACAGAGTGGTATTGCATGCATCTACTGCCTATGCAGGGCTGTCACCACAGCTGTCTGTATGAGGCATGTGAACTGTGGATGGGGGTGTGTGCATGTGGCCATGGCCTGCGTAGCTGGGACTGCAATCGTGGTGTGCATGTGCGTGGAGTGTGGCACACATCCTGGATGTGCATGTACTGGCGGTGGTTGTGGCTCACTGTGTAGGCACCGGTCAGTGTCCTTTCTTGTTCCATAGCAGTGGGGGCACAACCTGCAACACTCCAGGACATGGCTGGAACAGCTGCCATTGAGCAGGAGGCAGTAGATGTTGACAACATGCCATCAGCCTCAAGACTGGGTGCCAGGTGTGGACCGTCAACAGCAGCAGCACATGTGTGGCAGGCAGAAGGACTTAGGTTACACCTGCCAGTGGGGGAGCTCCAGTGCTGGCGTGGACTTGGACACGGTAAGATCCTGGAGGATGCCCAGGTGGAGGATCTGAGTGGTGGCCAGGTGATCCTCCCGACAGTCACCCTGATCTTGGTTTGGATGGCTCAGACCAGGATACTACCTGCCTGTGGAGGAGACTGTGGTTTGCAGCACAGAGGTGGGGCATGATGGGTTCTGCAACAAGGGTGCCATGGGGTGGATAGCCATGCCACCATGGGCGGTCAGGTCCAGCAGGTGGTGTGCCATGTTTGTGCCATGTATGCACCTCTGGACATGCATTGCCATCCATGGGGGGTGCAGGGCCCACAGGAGACATATCACACCACAGGGACTGTGCAGCAGCAGTCAGTGTGGCTCAGTAGTAGCACACTCGCCTCTGAGGCCGGGAGATCAGAGTGTTGTGGGTTCAGTTCCCATCTGGCACTTGGGTTAATATCCCAGTACTGACACTGTAGTGCAGCATGAGAGGGTGCAGCACTTCTGAGGTGCCGTCTTTTGAAGAGACGTTAAACCGAGGTCCCATCTGCATGGATTGGCGGTAGTTCAGGAGGATGTTAAAGATCCCATGGCACTTATCGAAAGAGTAGGGAATTTTTTATTCAAAATTTCAGACAAAAATAAACAGGAAAGTATTACATCATACAAAATTATAATGAAATAACAAAGACCAGAAAAAGTATTTCAGCATACAGTATTGTCAAAACACAAACAAATAGAAAATAAACTACAATCCCCCACCTAAAAGAGTAGGGAAATTTTTATTCAAAAACAAAAGAAAAACAAGCAAAATTGTATTACATCATACAAAATTAAAATAAAAGAAGAAAAACATACACAATCAGTTCAACATACCAGAAACCCCCAACTAAAGAAAGGAAAAACAACCCCTCCCCACCCTTCCAAAAGAGGGAACATTTTCCTCCCCTTTTTAGAAACTTCAAAAACAAATAAATATGCAATAGTGTTAATTCACACAAAAGAAAAACAAATCATAAGAAAAAACAAATACACAAATTATTAACATACTGCCATAACACTGTAAAACTCAGAAATATCCTTTTTCCTGAAAAAATACCCCCCATCCCACTATAATAGTAGGAAAATAGTTGAGTATAACATCAGAAACCACATGAGGACAAACCCCAATGTCCTAACCTCATAAGTGAAAACCAAGCAGACTAAATCATAGTACATGCCATGCCCCCACACAGAAAAATCATTTTACAAGAAAAAGTGCAAGAATCAGCCTGTATCCAACCAAGACATATGTCTCCACCATAACTTATAAAGGTCAGGTGAGGCTGTATTTTGTTCAGATTCCTGCCATCTAAAAATCTCTCTGAACTGTAAGAAAAACTTGGGCACTAGATAGAATCTGCTGTCTTAGAGTCAATGCACAGTGAGCCTGCCATAATTGAAATTTGACATATCCAACAAATAATAGTATCATCCCAGAGTCAAATTTAACCCATGCACCTGGTAGAATACTTCTAACCCAAATGTCTGGGTCTATAACCTGGAAAGGACCCAAGGCCCAATACTTATGGAAATAAGTCCAAATTCTACAGCATAAGGACAGTCCACGAATAAATGCTGCATAGTTTCAGCTACCCCAGAACAAGTAGAGACTCTAGGACAGGTTCTTTATAGTATACCCTTATGCTTCATGTTCTTTTACCCCAATTTTTGGTGTGTACAGAGCCAGACAAAATCCACATATAAGCTGGGATTCAAGAGCAATGAAGGAAACATGTCAAGTTCTTTTTCCCGCAGGGGGGAGCACCAAAACCATGGGTCCTCATAAAACCAGGTTATTAACAACCATTCATACACAGTCTTCCTAGAACCAATAGTTAGGTAACGATAAGGCAGTTCCACACTTTAATTTTACCCACCACATCCTTCCAATAATTTGCCAAAAGGAAATTTTGACCTGTTTAGATAGATAATCTAAAGAAGTCCATAGCCTAAGCAAGGGTCCAAACTCATCCAGTACCTATGGACTCCACAACCCTACTTTATTATGAACAAGCGGGACAACATTATGAAAAGAAAAGTAACATGGAAGAACACTACTGGATTAACCATTCCCAGGCCCCCTGGGTTATAGGTAAATATGTAATACCTCTCTTAATAGGATTTAATCGGCTCCCCATAGACACTGAAAAAAACACTATATCAGATGTCTCCAGAGCTTTTGGAATAGGAAATACTGAAGACAAAAATAAAACATTGGTAACAAATGTGATTTTATCATATAAATCCTTTTACGTTTGGACATATGCCAGGTGTTCTACTTTGTTACTAACACCTTCGCAGCAAGAAGTTTTACATCCTAATTATAAAACTGTGGATCAGGATCTCCAAAAATATACCCACAATTTTAATATAAGTAGTTACCACTGGGAATTGCCAGATTGAAGACCACACTGTACCCTCACACCCTAGTGATAAAATACTACATTTTTTGATTAACAATAGAACGAGTCATTTCTGAAAAAGTCTCAATTTCCCCGGCTAATAATGCTGAGGTTTATCTGCTAATATTAAACAAAGGTCACCCGCATAAGCATTTGTTTTTATCTGCAGATCCACTACTAACAGAAAGACCCATAATATCATCATGTTTATGTATTCTATATAACAAGGGATCCAAAGACAACAAGTATAAGAGAGGACTCGGAGGACAGCCCTGCCACACCCCTCTACCCACTGGGATCTTGCCTCCCATCCACCCATTCATACTAGGTAATAAACAAATATTTTTATAACAAGTTTTAACCAAAGAATAAACTGTTCAGGAAACCCATAACTAGAAAGAACTGCCCACATATGGGTGCATTCGATCCTATCAAAGGCCTTAGATTGGTCTAAACTTACCAAATGCCCAATAATTCTTGAGTATTACCTTTATACAAAATCTCCCTAATAAGGATTAGGGCGTCCTGTATCTTTCATGAGGGTACCCCACTAAACTGTGTAGGAGAATTACTACATCTAGTGCACCCACCAATCTATTCCCCATCATCTTCATCAGAATTTTACTATCAGTATTTAGGAGAGTAATGGGTCACCAATTCCTTAATTCTTCTTTATTCCCATCCTTAAATAAAAGGACTAACACCCCTTCATACATACTAGCTGGTAAGCACCCTGTAGTTAGGGTGCTATTCAAAACCTCCACCAATTCTTCTCCTAACAATTCCCAGATTGCTTTATAGATGACATGTGGTAGTCCATCACAGCTTGGAGCGTCCCCTTTAGAAAGGGACCAAATAACCTGCCTAAGTTCTAGGACTGAAATAGGCTTGATTAAAACTATATCCAAACTCCTCTGAAATACTAGGGAGAGTACATTCCTGCAACCAGTGATATATTTTATCACATGGCAAGTTCTCACTTGTAAAACTTCAGTAAAATACCGACTAATTTCTGTCAATATGGCAGAGTTTTCCATTACCACAGTACCATTTATTAACTGTAGGGCTTCCATAGTTCTCTGCTCCCGGACCTGGGCCAGGGTATCAAAAGGAACAGTATCGTGTTTTTCCAAATACCTGATATCGTTGTTGTTTAACAACCCCTTCATCATGTCTTTTGTAGGATGGTTATTTTATTTTTAGGGTTTTAATGGCTACAAGATCACCTTCACTCCCTCATGCTGTTGAGCAACTGAAGGCTCAGTTGAGCCTTAAATTCCTAAAGTATTTTGTTTAAAGGATCCATTAAGCCTTCTCACAGACTGAAAATAAGAATGAAAATTCCATTTGGAGTCTTCCCACCATTGATTCTTATCCTCATAGAGGAAAAACACAGATTTCCTTGCTACCATAACATTTTAAAACCCTCCTGAACAACAGGCAAATCTAATAAAGAAATATTTAGTTTCCAGAACCCTGGGCCACGTCTTTGTTCAGGTAAGTTACCTACAGAGAGCTAACATTCGATGGTCCGATGTTGCCACATCAATAACTACAGCATCTTGAATACAAAGACAGGCCTAAATAAAAGAAATAATCCATTCTGGCTGTATGAGGACCACAAGCATAAGTATGTGGAGCCTTGGTACAACCAGAACAGAACACTTCAATTAACCCTGCATCAGAAATAACCTTTAATAGACAATAGACATCACAATATTGTTTTTTCCCAACAAATCACCTTCAAGTTGGGGAGGAGCAATTAAATCCCCCAAAAATCACCCTTATGCTTGTAAATAAAAAGGGTTGTAAGGTACGAAAAAATCTTACCCTGTCATATTTTAATTGAGGGAGTATATATTTAGCAGACGATGGGTAAACGCTTCACATAATATCTAACAATAAAGCCCGACCCTCCACAATTCTAAGTGATGAAGCATTTAAACCTTAGAAAAAAACAAATCCTACCCCAGAACATTGCTTAGACCCCTGAGACCAATAACTGGCACCCCATATCCAACCTACTGAGGCTGCCTCCATCAGACTTGGGAATGTAAATGAACATCCTGAACAAATAGGTAATCCAGGTCTGATTTCAGAAAAGCCCATATGTTGCCAGTTTCTTAAATTCAGACTGGATGCTATTCACATTCAAAGATGCAATTCATAATTGATATCGAGAAGAGGCCATAGAAACAAAAACTATTCTCACTTCACTTTACTTGAGACTGGTAACCCTACCACTAACTTTAGGCCCTGGGGTACCTATAATCAGCCCACCTTAATCCAGCATATTCTCACTCTGAGGTTGATTCCCTCAACTGCAGGATTTTCTGCTTCTTGATCAGAGAGGCCATCCTGCAAAACCTCATAATTATTTATGTCCTCCAAGGGTTCTATCACCTTCTTAGAAACCTTGGACCTAGGACTTCTTCCTCTTTTATGTCATACCACCAAAAATCTTGGGAACTGGATGAAGGATCTGATGGGAGGGAGGGTTCCTATCCCCACTTGTGGAACAGACTGTGCTGGAATAACCACAGGAATGATATTCAATGGAGTTGAGCCGGGGGGGTTGATCTGCTCTTGGGTACCTGCTCTGTATGTCTGCCAAAAGGTTTTCAGGCCCAGAAAAAACTGTAGGGGTAATAGTTTTTAATATAACAATCTTGAACACCAAAGTCTGCATTCTTCATGTTTCTAGCTGCCCAAGGACAATCAGTAAACACATGACCTGTCTCATCACAAAGATTGCACTTAGGTTCCTGAAAACAATGTGCACTGACATGACCTAACTCCCACAACAGGTACATTTCAACACCTCACAAGTTGTACTAATGTGCCTGGTAGACCCACATTTGAAACACATCCTAGGATGCCCAGGATAGAATACAAAACCTTTGTCACGACCTATAAAAACAGTTTGGTAAATGAATGACATCCTGATCAGACTGATATAATTTAATTTTAAACTTCCAACCCTCAGTCCAGAACCCTTCATCATCCATTATAGGGGATGGATTCTCTGAAAAGTACACCATTTTTCCAACCAATATACCACATCAGTGATGTTTACCCTTCATTATGGAAAAGAATAGTAATAACCCTAAAGGTTGCTTAGTCAAAGGTATTACAATAAAATCTACCCAAAGTGGGTTTGTTTTTAAATTAAAAACCTGCACCAAAACTTTTCCAGCAAGGCCGGAGTCCAAAACTAACATCAAAAGTACTTTCTCCTGATGCATGAATCAGGGCATACACTTCTGAAGAGGAAACCCAGAGACTGTTTAAGTAAAATTTTTCCCACATGAAGCCGATTCGGGCTGAATCCCTATGTCCCACATAACATAAACAAACAGCATTTCTACGTTTCACCAAGTCAATAGTTTTATGAAAATGACTTGCATAGTTGGGGCAGAAGAAGCCTTATCTTCAGGAGGTACATCCCCTGTTCAGGTTGTGGGGGCCCAGGCTCTATCTCATACCCCTGCTGCATATTCAAGTCTCCAGAAAGAACAGTACCTGAAGGAGCTAACGACCCTCTGGAGACCATATCTGGATCTGCTGCTATAACTGATGAATAAGCAGGGTCTGGCTGCCAAACTCCATGGGAAGGGATGTCCATCCTGTTGAGGAAAGCACTTTCTCCGGCGACCATCTTATGTCATCTCCCTCACTCCAGTCGTGTCGTTGGGGCCTTTCTTCCTGACCAGGAAGTGGAATTGCACTCTACAGATGCCAAGACCTCGTAGGACCCAAAGAGGTATCCGACATTGGGAACCTGCCGATCGTTTCCTTTGCAATCCTCATCACGCTGTGAAAGCACATTATCCAGTTGCTGATTTATTTTATTCAACTCTTCTTCTAAACACTGCTTTTTCTGTGCTAGGCTAAGCACAGCTCCTGGTTCAGAAATTGAAATGCCTCGTGGGCGATATGCTGGCCACCTGGTAAAGCCTCCTCAGCCCGCTTCAGCATTCCCCATCACCTCCAAAAGTGCATCCATGCTCACCAGCTCCTCAGACACCTCCTCCATCAACCTCTCCCTTCCAGCCTCAGCCATGGACATATGCTCCACACAATGTCAGGGCCCCTACCGACAGAGTAGGGGAAGGTTTTATTAATAAACAGAACAATAAATCAGAAAACAGTAATACAATTCATGGAAAATAGGAAAAAAAAACATAATAAAGAGAATATCAGCAATACTTAATTCTCTGACAGCATAATGATTCAACCTATTTTGTCTTTCAAAAGAACCTCTTTCCACCTCATAAGCCATACATTTTGGACAAACATTTATGCTTAGAATCACATTGTAACAACAAATCACGTTCAACATTTTGAAGAACTTCAGTGGTGAGTGGTATAACTGTTGTAGAGTAAGGTGACATCTGGCATGCCATAAATGAAACTTGAACATAGCAAACAGCAGCTATACTACACCTGCATCCAACGAAGTAGAATGCAGCAAAACCTCCCACAACTTCCAGATATGTAACAGCCCACCAGAAAGGCTGGCTCCAATGGGCAGAAAGGGTCATCCAGAATTCTTGCACAATGGGGCAGGAAACAAAAAATGGGACATTGTTTCCTCCTGATTAATGCAAGTATCCCTCAGACAAGTACATTCAGTAACCATTTTATGCTTTAAATTCCCCTAACACTGGAGTCACCCATGACAACTAAGCCATAAAACATCCCATAATCTAGGTGGAATCCGTGTATCTACCAAACTTTTAAGGAGGTTATCAACATGACCATCCAGTACATCCTTAAAAAACGGGACTATGGAATGTGCTTTTGATTGTAGGACATCATAAATATATTTGTGCGATTTGCAATACACATGGGCCGGAAGTAACTTCCATCTATTAAGTTTCGATGTCACAGGTCTGACATAAATCGGGTAACTAGGAGGTGTAAATTGTAAATTTTTCTGGCTCAAACCTGGCCACTCTGAGGACAATTTAGCTAACCAACCATACGCATAAATCACCCATAACACAGAGTTTTGGACGACTAAAGTCTAGTAAATTCCAATAAAAAAAATACTATAGTAAAAAGTAATCAGATTCACACAATTCAAACCACCCTGTGCAATAGGAAGATACAACACATCTCTTTAATGGGATTTAGGTGACTCCCAAATAATTTGAAAAAACCTAATAAAGTGGCATCCAAAACAGAAGGAATGGGGTATACCACACTAAGATGTAAAATTGAGGGAGAAGTAAAGATTTAGTAGCTCTGTAACCTCAGGAAGGGCAGTATGCAGAGGATAAAAAAACTCTTAGATTTATTAAGGAGGAACCTACAACATCTGAAAATTTGAAAATGATGTAACACCTTATCTCCAGAGGTCAAATCAGCAACAAAGACACAGACATCATCAGCATAAGCGAAATTTTGGCCTCAAGGGTACTATGAGGGGAAATACCAAGAATATGCACATCTTGGGCAATTGTACATAAAAGCGGATCCAAACTAAAAACATAAAGCAATGGACTCAGACGGTAGCCTTGTCTCACCCCCAACGAATAGGAATATAGGAATCCAAATAACCATTTACCAAGGGCATAGCATAAGCCTGACTATAAAGCAAAGCAATCCAGGTTATAAAGTGATCAGGAACTCCATAGGTTTGTAAAACCTGAAACAAACATAACTATGCAGGACCTGATCAAAGGTGCTTTGTTGATCCATGGACATAAGAAACCCTTTATAACATCAACTTTACCAAGCTCTATTAGTTCCTGAAGCAAAAGGAGATTATTATAAATAGATCTGCCGGTACTGAACAGGATTGGTGTAGAGAAATCAAGTGTGGAGCTATGGACAACAATCTGGTATTCAATATTTTCATTAACATTTTAAAATCCGTATTAAGGAGACTTAAAGGCCTCCAATTGGAAAGTAAGTTCTATCACCTTTCTTATATAACAAAATCTGAATTGAAGTCACAAAATGGAAATCAAGAGTGTAACGTTGCAAAACCCAATTAAACACTACTGTGAGCACATCGCAAACCAAAGGACTACAGGTTTTATAAAATTCTGCAGGCAAGCCATCAATACCAGGCGCCGTGTTATTCCATAAATGGGAAATTTCCTTTTAACCTCATCAACACTAATCGGAGCAACTAAAGCCCGTAATAGTATATCAGAACAAGGGCAATATGGAGAGAGGAAAGGAATTGTTCTACACCAGCGCTATCCACTGGAGATGCAGCATATAAGTCTAAAACATGCGAGGAGACTGCTCGAAGATATCCTGAAATGCAGTGTAACATTACCTGCAGTATCCACAACTTCAGTCAGAAGGCGATCCGCAGAATGCCTATGACTACAATCCAAAACATCCCCAAAGCCAATTTATTAGCAGAACAAACCCTATGCTCATGTAACAGGGAAGTAGCTCTAGTATACTGTAGTGCAGCCATTTCTTTTTACATTCTGTACCTGTGCTGTCAAAGATAAGCCTTGTGAGTGTATAGCTGAATATAATGTTTCCAACTGCATACATAAAGACAAATATCTCTTATATTTAGTCACTGCAGCATATTTAGATGTCCTAGCCAAGTAGAGATTTCAGATTTAGTGAGTAGCCACCAATCTAACAAATCTTTGGAAAGTCCAGATAGTGACATACGAGCTTTCAACAAATCATGAACTTGGGCCAAAACTCTGTCATTAAGTAACAGTAAAGAATTCAGTTTCCAATATCCTTGCCCCAGTTTAGAATGAGGGCCTACCCCTAACGTGGCAGTTACCACATTATAGTCTGAAATCTCAGCTGGAAAGGTTTGAGCTTTAATCACCCTCAAAGCTGCAGAGACAAAATAAAATCAATCCTAGTGGATAAGGAGCCCTTAAAAAGTAGCCACCAGTAGGATGACAAACCCTATACACATCCTGTAAACGACCCTGGACAATAATGGTACTGAGACAATGTGTATCAAAGAAATCCTTATCGGGTCCGGGCCCCAATCTGATTTATGCTACACAATTAAAGTCACTACCCCATATGAAAGCGTGGCGTGAACAAAAAGGCTGCACCGGACGAAAGAGATCCACTGACCTTTCTTCATAACTGGTGCATAAATCCAATTAATCTCCAAGTGTAATGTAAATAAGTAAAATCCAATATTAAGGCCGTCCCATAAGCAGTTCAACCAACTTGGTAACATGAAATCCATCACCACAAACAACACCCCAACACCACTACATGTGTCTAATCCTAAAGAAAAAAAGAAGGACCCCATCGCCAAAGCTTTTTGGCCATATTAACCAAAGGAAGGGTATTGAGATGGGTATCCTGACTACGCAAATATTACACGCCAGATCACTCAAAAGTTGAAGGTAATCAGGCGCCACGGTATTTTTCACACTGTTCACATTGAGGGTGGCTACAGTGAGATGAAATGCCATGGCCATGAAAGAGAATCAGATAAAGGAAGAAATAAAAATAAGTCAACATCAAGTAATCCTTCCTTTCTAGTACTTTCCAGGGTCTCACCCCGACCGCAAGGGTCAAGTATCCATAGGCAACTCCTTTAATTTATCATTCTCAGAATCAGAGGATACCATAAGTTGTGAGGAGGTGTCAGAATCAGCTTCACATTGGAAGACTGAGTGCGATGGGACAGGACCTCAAATTTATTACTTAAGGGAACAGAGCCACCAGGAGAAGATGCTTTAGACAATTTGGCCCTACCTGTAGTCTGTTTTGAGCCCATTTCTTTGTCTGAATACTAGGCTCAGGAGGGGCATAATAATAATATCCAGAGGTTTGTCAGGGACAGGCACAGGTTCAGCAGGAACTGGAGAAACAACAGAAAGAGGGGAGGGGGCATAGAGGAAGGGTCCTGTACAACTGGTCATGGAACTTCCTGTAAAGGAGGATCAGAGGGAGGTTCAGATACTGAAACCACTGACTGGAAGCAGGCACCCCAATATCAGGGCATAAAGGGGACCAGTGACTACCTTAACATGTGAAGAAAGGGACTTCGCCATAGCAATATCCTTTTTCTGAGCATTAAGAAGGATCACATCCTGATCCGGGCTATCTTCCCTGTTATGGAAAGCCCAAGGACAGGATCTAAAACCATGACCTAGTTCTTCACACAGGTTACACTTTAGTTCAGAATTACAATCTGCACTAGCATGGCCAAAAGATAAACAAAGGGAACATCGTAGTCTATCACAGGCTGCACTGAGATGGAAGGGAGCCACATTTAAAACAGGTACGAGGCTGCCCCACATAGAAGCAATGCCCCTTCTCTACCTAAAACAAACTATTAGGTAAGTGTATGGGACCCACATTCATATTTCTAAGTCACACCCTATAACGCCAACCACCAGTCCTCAAGTGTTCAGAGTCAAATATAGGCTGTGGCAACCCCAAGACATCACAGTGTTTAGCTAACCAATGGTAATATCACTATGCTACATTCTCATTTCTAAACAAAATGGTGACAGTTTTAATAGAAGGTTCTAGTAAGTGGGATAGCCCAAATGGTAGCCACAACTCAGTGAATTTAAGAGTATCATACTACGTCCAGAATCGATCTAATCCTCTCGGCTTTGAAAACTAACGTCCATATAAGGAAGAACCTGATACATGAATCAATGCAAATATTTTGTTTGTAAAAAATCTTAAGATCCTTTCAAAGTGACTTTCCCACATAGACACGGTCTGGAGCTACATCAAGACCACCAATATACTGAAAGCAGACCGCATTCCATTGTTGAAGAGGGGGGAGTTCAAACGATCCCTTCTATGAAATTCTTCCCAAGTAGATTTAGCCTTGTCCCCAGGGTCAGAAGAAGGGCCCGGAGTAGGGTCCAGGAGCGGGACATCCATGTCCATTCTATCACCCCACGCTGGTCCCCTAGAGCTAGGGCCTTCATCACCCGAAGAGGAGGGAGGTAAAGAAGGAACTTTAGCCAGCAGAGTAGTATCCAATGCAGGATGCTGAACATCCTCAGCACGCAAATCCAAATCCGGGCTACCAGGCAAGGTGGAGGCATGTCTATCAAGGGGAGCTGTTGCCCTCCACAACCAGGAATCGGGCTATGGGCAGGATCAGGTATCCAATGCCCCGAACAGCCTGGTTTCCAACCCGCACTCCACAGGGAGGCCTCTAAAGAGATAGATAGTGGGCTAGAACAAGGCAACAGAGTGGAGGAGGCAAAACAGGCGAGACAGTCTACACATTAGAGGTGAAACACATGGTCTAGGATACTTAGTACTCACAAGTTCACCAGGCAAAGTCGCCGCTGAGTTCAAAGGCGGAGAAGACACTGTTCGATCCAGATTTGTAGGAACCGAAGATTCCAACGGAACATGGTGCAACACTGGTAGACCGGTGCTACATGGAATATTGTTGCCGACTTGCACCTCCAAAGAGCCCGAAGGTACCGCGATCCGTAATGAAAGCAGGAAGATCCTCCACAACCCCTAGTTCTGGTGACAGAGTCCATGTCCCAGGAGAGGCTGACTCAAAGGGCTAACTGTATCAACAACAGCAAGTACATGGTCCCAATGTGCAACAAGGAGGGACTTCAACCAAAGTTCATCCGCAGGCAAAAATCTGATGATGCAGAGGCAGACTGAGCAGGTAAAGATTCATCTGGTACACCAAGATCCACAAGCATATCAACAAAAGGTCAGACATCCTCAGTACTTCAGGCTCCAAAGCTGGACCTGCAGGAGCTGAGCTCTGCTCTCCTGCAGGTACACCAGCAGAATGACTGGGTCCCATGAATGAACCCATGGTCCAACAGTGCCCCCACACAGAGTAGGGGAATTTCCTGGTGTCCTGGCCAATTTCCTCATTCACTAAAAATACCACCAACAGCTTAATCTGGTTCAAGGTCAGTTGGCATTCATCTGTATCCCTCCCTCGGTCATGCCTGAAAATAGGCAGGATTTGTCTAGTGCACTTACCTGGTCAACAAAAACTAAATAAATAAATAAAACATACAGCAGCCACCATAGAGTCCCCACTTTGTCCAGCAGCAGGCTCAACCCTCAGCTGGCATTGGTATTGCCATGGCAATGGAGCCAGATGGCCAGGGATCCCACCTTCTGCTCCAGGTTGCCCTTACATCCCAGCAGAAGGCCCAGGTTTACCTGCATGCCTTCAGCATGAGCTCTCACAGCTGTGGAGTCTGTGGCCTTAGGCTTTGCACGTGCCAAACAGCGGGTGGAGGACAGGTTGGGCAGCATGGTTGCCACACTTGACCGTGGCTGCGTGGTCTCACAGCTGTTGTTGTTGAGCTCACCACAGTGCTGCATGGGGTGCATGGTGGTCAGCAGGCTGTGCAGGGGACAGCATGCCTGTGGCAGGCCCACAGGCAGGCCTCATGCGGCTGCAGGGTATGCATGGGCTCCAGCACCACTGTATCAGGAGTATCAGCCAGCACCCAGTGGTACCGTAGCCAGCAACCCACTCTGTCTGGCTCTGCTGGTCAGCTGGGGTGTCAGCACACTGCCCTCCCAGCCTCACCGCAGTCCTCCCCAAATATATCCTCGGCACAGACCACTCCTGTCTCAGTGTCCCATGCACATGGTGTGCACCATGTGCATGGTGGTAGACATCACAGATAGACATGGCTGCCATGCACTGGTACACAGATACACCACATGTGCACACATGCATGCATGTATGCACACATATACACACACACACACTCACACAGTCACACACACAGTCACTGGGACAGTCACCCATGCAGAACTATGGTAGCCCATCCCACCCTGCCGTCTCGTATCAGGCACCACAGGCATCACCCCTTCACCATGCCATGGCTGTCTACCATGGTCACATGCATCTCCTGCATGGCCCACAGTACACATTGCCATCCCACATACATTCACTCCCACTGTGTTGTGCACATGCTTTATTTATGGTCCTCACTATTGTGGTTGTCTGTATGTAATAAAGTAATTTAACAGTACTGACTCGGGTTGCTGTGCTGTGTTTACTCACCATCTGGCCTGTGACAGTGTCCTGATGATGCCAGCCCTGTGCTCGAGGGCCCTGCAGGCCATTCGAAATCTCTCCCAAGTTGCTCCACTATCGCACTTACCTCTGGCTCTGGGTCACTGTCAGCCTGTTCCTCAGGTTCAGGTGCCTGTATCCCACAGTTCATTGCCATGTTGTGAGCATACAACAGGCTAGGATGATATGACATACCTTCTGAGACCTATACTGTAGGGCATGGCCTGACATGTCTAGGCAGCAGAAGCACATGTTTAGTATGCCAAACACCCTCTCTATGATGTTCCTAGTGGCAGCATGTGCCTCATTGTACCACTCATCAGCCACTGTGGCCAGCCTGGGTACTGGTGTCAGAAGCCAGGGTCACAGGGATAGGCCCTGCACCCTGTTGAGAAATGTGCACCTGTTAGTGTTGCTGTTCTGCTGTCTGCCCTTGCTATGGTGCACCACCTGTGTTGCTATCCCAACCCCTTTCTTGCATTCCCCTGCCTATCCCCAGCCCGCTGTGGTGTGTGCATGCTTGCATGCTGATACTCACTGACTAGATGCCTACTGGGTATCCTGCCCTCCTCAAAGGCCTGACACAGCGGGATTGGTGCCAGATGAAGGTTTCATGGGCACTCGCGATGGTACTGCACAAAGACATTGCTGATGTATCCAGTCACATCGCACACCACCTGGCAATTGATGGAGTTGTATCCTTCCTGTTCCTTCCTGTTCACGTACACCTAACTGCCATCGCCAGGTGGTGCACAGATGGGAACATGGATGCAATCAATGGCATCAGGTACCGCTGGTAGGTGCGCAACTTGATGGAATTACTGCATGGTTTCTCTGTGCTCTGCTGCTGTGCTGGGGAATACTATGAATTCACCAGCATGTGGCAGAAAAGCATCAAAGAACTGGGTCAGAAGGCATGAGGTGGCAGACTATGATATCCCCATGGTTTCCCTTTGGTCATTGAATGTCCCTGTGGCTAGGAAGAACATCGCTGCTGTCACCCCTCTCTCAGCTGGTCATGGCATGGCTGCATCTGGTATTGGGCTGCAGCTGCTCATGCAGGAGTTCACATAGCTGCCTCAACATTCTCCTGTTCATCCTGTACCAGCCAGTGATGTGCTCACCTGGCAGGGTCTCAAACGAGACTCTGGGCTGGTACCACCTGTTTGCAACATATCATCTCCTTGGCCTGCATTGTTGCCCATGTTGGCCCTGCTCCATCTCATCCTCCTCCTCAACTACTGCTGCCATCAGATGCAGCAATACTGCGATTCGGCACTGCTGCCATGATCACTTCCTGGTCTGGTCCCGCCCCTCTGTGTTTTGCCCTAGGACAAGACCAGCCTTTCTCAGGCAGTAACTAGTGCCCGCCATGGCCTTGTCGGTGCTATCGCTCTGAATATCTCATAGCGCATGTATGCTGGTTCCCGCCCTCACTTTGCCTCTTGTATGCATTATTAGTTTGCCCCATGCTATTGCGTTTAGCGCCGCCATCCGGTCCGCTGAATATTGCAGCTCTGCGCTAAGCCTGCACTATTCCCCGAGTACTAGTTTGTGCACGGCTCTAAGTTTTGAATATCTGGGCCTCTATTTTAACAGATTACATTCTTATACCTGACTGTCTAACAGGAATACAGTTACAGTCTGTTCACATCAGTAAGTATTTCATTTATGTCATTCCATTTGTTTTACTACTGCTAAAAGATAATCATTGTGTAATTATGCATTATAGAAAAAGACATTTTTAATGTAATAATCCTCTTTACAATACACTGGTTAGGCCCCATCTGGAGTACTGGAGGTCACACCTTCACAAGGACATTAACCAAATTGAAGCAGTCCAGAAAGGGCAACCAAAATTGTGCAGGGACTGCATCAGAAAACATATGAGGACAGATTAACAGAGCTCAGTATGTATACCCAGAGCAAAGGAGGGAGAGAGTGATATGTTCGAAACATTCAAACACCTTAAGGTATTAACAAGGTGAAAGAGTCAACATGTTTCAAATATAAGAAAAATAGCAGGACAAGACACAGCATGAGATTAGAGGAGGCCAATTAAGGGTTAATGTAGGAAGTTCTTTCTCACAGAATGGATGGTGGATGCATGGAACAGCCATCAGGAAGTGGTGGATAGGAATAGAGTGCAGGGCTTCAAACAGGCATGGGATAGGTATAAGGGAGCAATACAGATGAGTATGAATAGATAGGCAATTGACAGAGCAAGGCCGATGGCACAATCATAAGGTAGAAAAAGAAATGGGCAGACTGGAAGGTCTTGCAGTCCTTATCTGCCATCAACTTCTATGTTTCTATATAACTTACTCCATCACACACCTCTGCTATCTGTTTATTTCTATATATTTAGCTATTTCGTCTATCTGTCATATGAACATATGAAAGTGCCAGCTGAACAGACCTAGCAGTCTATCAAAGTCTGCTCAGTTGTGCAGCAAGTTCTCTAGCAGGCAGCTGTCCCTCCCCAACCCCCTTAACCTCCCTTTGTTGTCCTTTCTCACCCACCTTACCCACCCCTGTACCCTGTCCCAAGCAGTCTTTAAGCCAGCCACATTTTTTGGCTGATATCACTCCTTCTAGTATTGTGTTCCACCTTGCAACTACTCTCTGTGTGAGTAATGCCTCCTCATTTTGCTTCTGAATCTCCCACCACCTCTATTCTTAGCCCATTGCCCTAATCTCCTTCCCGCTCCTTAGTTTCAACACGAGATCCATCCCCTTTGTTGACACTCTTCAGGTAATTGAATGTCTCGATCATGTCCCCCTTCTTCCACTTCTCTTCCAGTGTGTACATATTCGGTTCCTTTAGCCTCATTTCATAATCCATTTCCTCCATCCCTGCATCATCCTCATTACCCTTTGCTGCACTCCTTCCAGCAGCATGACTTCCTGGCTCATTTATGGCCTCCAGAACTGCACAAGTACCCCACGTGAGGCCTACCAGTGCCCTGTAGAGGGGCGAAATCACCTCTGTCTGCCTAGACATGAATCTGTGTGCTGGCACCCTAGCATCCTGCTTGCTTTTGCCGCCACTCTCCTGCATTGTGCAGTATTGTTCATGCTTGTTGTTATCAATACTCCCAGGTCCTTTTCCTCCTCAGTGCTCCCAATCTTGACTCCCCCCAGCCAGTATTTCCTCCTTGGGCTCTTGCCCCAAATGCAACACCTACATTTTTGCATTGAACCCCAGCTGCCACTTTACTGACTATTTCTCCAACTTTGTCAAGTCCCTGTCCCTCTGTAGTTGCAACCCATCCTTCTTCATCATCTACTACTGCACTCATTTTGGTATCTTTGCGAAGAGGCTAATCCTGCTCACCACCCTTCTCACAATTTCTGAGATGAATAACCCAAACAGCACTGGGCCCAGCACCAAGCCCTGCAACACCCTGCTCATCACAGGTCTAGGCTCCGAGACAATCCCCCACACGCCTCTGCAGCCTACCCCTGAGCCAGTTTGAGATGCAACATGCCATCTTTGTCCCAACTCCTTCCCAGGATAACTTCACCCTAAGTCTCCCATGAGGCACTGAGTCTTGCTGAAATCCAAGTATAGCACATCCATAGCATGGCCCCATCCAACTCCCTCATCACCTAGTCATAGTACTGTATAAGACTGGTCTGTAGGATCTCCCGAAATGAACCAGTGCTGCCTCCCATCCTGCAGACTGTAGCTCTCCAGAGATGCCACCAGTCTGTCCTTTAGTATTGTCTCCAACAGCTTTCCTACTATGGACATCAAATTGACTGGCCTATAGTTCCTAGCTCATCCTTGGACCACTCTTTGTAATAGTACCACATGGGCCATCCTCCAGTTCTAAGGCACATCCCCTGTTTCCAGGAGGTGCTGAACAGGTCCACCAGTGGTTCTCCTAGAACCTCTGCCATCTCCTGCAGCACCCCGGGGTGGATACCATCAGGCCCAGGTGCTTTATTCACCTTCAGTTCCTCAGTCCTTCCCAGACCTTGCTACCTCTATCCTACTGTCTGTTAACTCACAGCCCCAATCCCCTCCCTCCGACCAGGGTGGTAATGGAGCCCTTCTCCCTTGTGAACACAGAGCAGAAGTACTCATTCAGTGCTTCCACTTATTCCTTCCCTTTCTACCCACTCCTCCCCCTTTTTATCCTCACTATACTGTCCCTGCACTTCCTTTTCTTTCTGATATATCTAAAAAAGTCTTTCTCCCTCCTTTAATTCCTTGCACTAATCTGAGTTCCCTAGTGGCTTTCACACCACTTACCTTCTTGGTCTCCTCCTCCTGGCACATTTGGTGAACTCCTTTCTGTCCTCCCTTCCCCATCCTTTTGAACCTCAGGTACGTTGCTCTTTTGCTCTCATCCCTCTGTCACCTCCTTGTTCAGCCAGCATGTTCTCTTTGCCCTATTCTTCTTACTCTGTAGCCTGGTGCATGTTTCCATCACCTCTATGATTTCTTGCTTTATTATGTCCCACTTCTGTGCTGTCCCCATTCCCGGTTTATTCTTTTGAGTCTCCCTTCAGCATTTATCCCATTTTTCCAAAATCCGCTTTTCTGAAATCCACCACCTTTGTTGCAGATCCTCCAGCTCTCTACTCATTATGATGTTAAACCACTGTCGTTGTCACTATGTAGCTGTATATGATTTACTATGTATCTTTTCATTTTCTTTCATACTCTCTATTGTTTACATGACACTTATAAAGGACATATGTATACTACTGTACTTTATCTTACAGTATATATTGGTGTTTTTTACTTTGATTGCACCTGTCAGTATAATAGACACATTTTGCCTAATGTCACTTGTAACCTAGGAAAGCTACATATAGATGAAAGCCAATGACTCTTGAACCACATGTCTGTTCTGTATGTCTGTCTGTCTGTCTTTCTTTCTTCCTTTCTTTCTTATCATTATATCTATCTATCTATCTATCTATCGATCTATCTAGCTCATATGTAGTTACTGATATGCGTATTTATATCTGTAGTTGACAAGCTACTAATACCAACAGCATGTTTGTTAACTTCATATTTAAATTACACTGATAATTATCCTGTTTGCAGTCACTCACTCACTCTATCTATCTGTCTGTCTGTCTGTCTGTCTATCTGGAAAGTATTTGTCTACCAAGTATATACCAAGTATCTATCTATCTATCTATCTATCTATCTATCTATCTATCTGTATGTCTGTCTGTCTTTCTGTCTGTCTGTCTGTCTGTCTGTCTGTCTGTCTATCTATCTATCTATCTATCTATCTATCTATCTATCTTTATAACTCTACTTGACAAGCCAGTAATAGCTACAGTATATGTGTCTTAACTTGCATATTTGGGTTACAGTGATAAGTACTGAGTTTGCCATCACACCATATCTTTCTTGTGTGCTAAAAATACACAGTCTTTTTAAGCCTAAGACTGCCTTATCTTACCTTCTCAAGGTATGGCCTTTACCTCACTTGCTAGTAACACCACTATTAATAGCATCCAAAAATTACATATATATATATATATATATATATATATATATATATAATGCAAAAAACTTCATTAATGCATCAGTTAAGGTTGATTCTACACTGACAAAAGTGAGGAAATTCGACATTAAGGGTTCCTCCCTTCTCTCCACCTCCACCCTGCCCCCACCAACAGGCATCGGGTGTGTGTTGGGGTCATCGCTATATCACCCTATCCCATTTGCAAACAAGCTGAGGTGGTGCAGTGCAGGAGGATGGGGTGAGAGATAGACTGACGACCCCAACACACACCCTGATGCCTGTTGGTGGGAACACGGTGGAGGTGGGGTGCAATGGGTGGGAACCCTAATGTCTAATTTCCTCACTTCTGTCACTGTAGAATAACCCTAACTGATGCATTAATGAAATTTTTGCATTTAATTTCCATACTTTTAAAGAAAGAATAGAAAAGTAGAAAGTTGCGCGAAGTTGGTGGGAGTGCGGGCCCTTCCACCAACTCAGGAAGTTGAGCCACATTATAGAGCTAATGACTGTGCACATTGCAACAGCACAACCAGCCACTAAAAAATGTTAGTATAGTAGAACAATAGAAAATGCAACCACAAAACATAAACTGCGCCCACAATATGTCTGCAAAAATATATTGTCCAACACGTAAACACCTCTATTAAAATATACAGGACATGCCATCAACACTCTCCAAATTTGAAATAAAAAGACCAATCTGTGTCCAAGATATGAAATGTCAAAATTTGAAATTTTCATTCATCAGAGTGCCACAGATCCACACCTGTTGACATTTAACACACACACGACTGAAAACGACATCCATGACACTAAGGCTAGGTATCCTATGAATTTCAAGCCACCTCACAGCAAAACGCTGTCCGTAGAATGTAAACTGCACCATGCCATATGTCCACCAAAAAATATTTTCCAACTTGGAAACACTTTAATTTACATAGACAGGACATGCCGTCAACCTCCTCCAAATTTCAAGTGACAAGACCAAACCATGCCCAAGATATAGTAATTTAACATAAGAGATTTTCATTCATCAGACTGGCACAGTTCTGAAACTGTTGACATTTAACAGTCACAATGACTGAAAACTACATCCCATGACAGTAATGCTATGTATCCTATCAATTTCAAGACATCACCACAAGCAGGACACTGCAACACATAAAGTGCGTCACACAATATCTCTGAAAAAATTTTCTCTCATCGTAAACACCATAATTCATATCTACAGGACATGCCGTAACACCCTCCAAATTTCAGTGTCAGTCTGTCATCCAGGACACACCCACATCTTGCACTCTAGAGGAGGCCATCAATGATGAAGAACCCAGGAATTAACCAGTGACCACATCAGATTCACTCCCATCATGCCCTTGTCCTGGCTTAATCACTAGAACCTCTGTCTTTTCCTGGTTCAGTCACAACCAGATGGAGGACATCCAATCATTGGTCTCAGCCAGGCAGCTATTTAGCACATCAACAGCATTCGGTATTCCAGGGTAAGGGAAAGTACAATTGGGTATCATCTGCATAGCAGTGAAAACCCACATTGTACTGGCTAATGAGCTCACCCAGCGGCAGTATGTACACTGCAAATAACATCAGCGACAATATCTACCTTTGAGGTAGTCCACATTGCAGGGGCTTTGAGGAGGAGGAGAAATTTCCCATCTCTACCCGCTACTTTCTGCCAGAGATAGGATTCAAACAAGCTGATGATAGTGCAAGTGAGCCCACAATACTCTTGAAGGTGATCAAAAGCACAATTAGATCTACAGTGTCAAAGGCTACTGAGAAATCAAGAAGAAGAAGAATTGACCTGTCTCCTCTTCTCTAGACCTGAGGAGGTCTTTGTGTACCCTAACTAATGCCATTTCACTGCTATGCCGGGCTCTGAAACCTGACTGGAGCAACTCATAGATGTCAAAAGCCACGAGGTACTCCTAGAGCTACTCTGCCACAATTTCTCGATAACCTTACCCAAAAGGAAACCTGGAGATTGGATGGTAATTTGGCAGAATATCCAGTTTGAGAGAGATAGTTTTAGAAGGGTCTCACCAGAGCCTCTTCAAGGTCTCCAGAAACACCCTTCTGACAATGAGCGCAGATAATCCCAGTGAACACCAGGCCACAGAACCAATGCATCTCATCAAGAAATGAGTTTATGTCAGGTCCAGTTTGCCGTATGTCTGCTTCAGCTTTGAGATGACCTCAATGACTTCAGCCACCTCCACCAGTTTAACCTCATCACAGACAGGTGGAGCACCTCTGCTGCATCCAGGCCAATCACTGAGAGTAGCAATGTAACTCATTGACAGGATACCCTGCCAAATAGCAGACACTCTGTCTGAGAAGAACTGAACAAACTCATCAAATAAACTGGTTGAAATGACTTTTTTGGCTGCAGACAGACCATATGAAGTAGTCTGTTGACAGTCTGAAAGAGCTGAGCTGGTCTGTTCTTCCCAGCAGCAATCTCCTGGACAGGAACTCTGCCTACTTAGGTTGATTGTTCCCTGGTACTAAAAATAGTGGGTATGCAGGGCCAGCCTGTCCACATCTGACTGGGTCTCCACCAACAATGTTCCAACTTTTGACCCCTGATCTTCATCACTATAAGATCTCCATCAAACCATGGAGAAGATTTGGGTCATACACGACCAGTGCAAGGGTGTTGAGCACCTCGAAACTACCTTATTACCTGTGCGCCGTCACAAAATTTGCAGCATTTTGAGAAATATTCTTGAAATCAGCATGAGCAGTTTCCACCACCATTGGCCAGTACATGTCATTAAAGACAAGTACAAAAGTACAGATGTGTGTGTATTAAGTGCAACAACTCTGTTTGAGCACAGGGTAATTGGAAGGAGGGCTACTGACCAGATCACTACCCCACATTTTGTTTATACACTGAGAATTCAGCTCAAACCCCCAAACATTGATCACTTGGCATGCCCGCCTTCATATTTCAGTCCATCACCTATCTCCATCCCCAGCCAGGTGCAACCTAACCATCAGCCTGTAGCAGTTCTACAGGCAGAGGGTGTCACAAAATTTGTAACCAGGCTTGTAAGGGTTGTCAAATCTGTGTATGACACTGTACGACATATGAATGGTAACTCTAGGCCTTGTCCTGCAAAGTTTCAGTGGAGCAAGTATTAAATGCTCAAAAGGTCTGAGACCCCTTTGAGCATACAAGTAGACCAGATGGTTTCAACAAGGAAATGATGCTAAAGTTCTGTGTTCACTATTGTGATAATCTCTTTGACTGAAAATCTGGTCCTGGGTTTAAAAAAAGGAGATAGAGTACTGATGCAAATTTGGGATGACTAAATTAAAATGAGCACTCTTTTAAATCTGTCATATCCAAGAAATGGTAAAGCAGACTCAGATGTGTAAAAGGACATCTTACAAGACAGAAGGAAAAGAGCACATTAAAATACTATCAAAAAGAAACAGTACACATTTTCAGCATTAAACTCATCAGGGGAATAATCTTGTTACATGGTGCATGGGGACAGCAATGCGAACAACTAATCCAGGGAAACAAGTGCTTTCCTCCAGGGTGTAAATTCAAATCTTTCATATTAGAGTCACTTTAATTGCACAAAACACAAGCAACGTAACATTTATAAGGAGCACATATGGCTACAGTAGTGCAAAAGCAGCCATCCTTGCAGTGTGTCACATTTTGAAACTGCAGGTTCTTGACATTGGAAAAGCATTGTGCTGACTTGAAATGTTAGACCACACAACATGATTCTGCCTCACTTTGCACTTTTCATACAGAAGAGAACTCATAATTCTTTCTTTATTGAGTTGTGAGACCCTGGACTGCTTTGTTTTACTTCAGAGGTTCTTGATATTCTATCTGGAATGTGGTAAGCACTGCAGGTAATTCTATGTTTTATGCATGTGAAATGCAACTATTTTAAGGGAAATCAGGTCATGGTGAAAGATTAGATTATTGAGACTACAGGTATTCTTTGATTCTGCCTTTACAATGCACCATTGTGAATTGTTTATCAGCAGAGGCAATATACTAATTTATAAGACACTTATTCATTAACTGAACATTCAGTTTTGAAATGTGATACTAACAGTTTATGTAAAACCATGTTAAAAGGTAAAAATAGAAAACTTAAAAGATGAATCTCAATACTGCCTCATTTGGACAGGTTACATATTTTCTTTTATTTAAACTGAAAGCAGAGACATAGCTTTTACTTACTGAGTGAGAAGAATATAGAGTGAATTCTGTACACATACCAGGTTGGGTAATGGTTCAAAAGATGTCCTACTTTTAATTGCCCATACACAATTTAACTACATCTACTCCTGTGTGCTGTATATCATTTGTATGCACAAGACAACATAGATAATGAAACTTCAAATAGCATCACAGTTACATTTTAAATTAACTTCTCTCCTTAAAGAAATTTAAACTAGCTGTTGCCACATTCCCTAAGTTAAATCAGTCATCACATTATAAGGAGATTTTACTGTATATCATATTCACTGTATTGATCTTGAGTAACACAATGATGTTTGCTTAAAAATATTACCTCTCTTATTGTTCATTTAGAAATATTAGCACAAGAAATGTTTATAGTGACATATAAATGTTATTGATATACAACTTGGCATAATGCACTGCTCTTGTATTCTTTTTAATGTATGTTTGCTATTGAGGATCATTTATCTTGTTACTGTATATATCTTGAAATGAAGTACACTAGAAAACCAGACACACCAATCCAGTTTGCTGCATGGGAAGCATTATCAGCATCTCATTTGTGATCATGGAATCAGTATCATGCCCTGCTTAACTAAAACAAAATTATTATATGTAGAAATTTTTCATAATAATGCACTACATAGAAACACAGAATTTTGTCAGCAAAAGGGACTTTTAGGCTCAATCCAGTCTGCTCCTTGTCCCTGCCAATTCTGTTACCACTGACTCTAGTTGGTCATTGGTGTCACCCTCCCTGTACCTCTACCTAATATGCCCTTGTGCCTATTCCACGCATGTTTGAAGCTCCCCACAGTCTTTGCACCAAATTCCTCCTCTGCTGGGCTGTTCCAGTGCTCCATCACCCTTTCTATGATGACATATTTCTGTGTATCTTTCTTAAACTTAATGCTGTTGGCTTCACTGCATGTCCTGTTGTCTAATGCCATCCTTTCTCTTAAATTGACCCTCCACTTGCACATTATTTACTCCTGTGAGGTACTTGTAGGCTTCAATCCTGACCCCTCTTGCTCTTCTCTCTCTTTCGTGGAATGCATGTTGAGTTCCTGCATCCTTTCCTCATATGGCTTCTCATGCAACCACCCTCACCATTTTGGTTGCCCTCATCTTTACCGCCTCCACCCTTTCAATATTCTTACACAGGTGCAACCTCCAGAACTGGACATAGTGCTTCAGGAGGGACCTCACCAGTGCACTACTATATTTCTAAATACTTAAACCAGAATATATGTTATTGTACCACTATAATTGGGGTTGGGTAGGCAATTTATTGTTAATGACAACTTTGACCACTTATGTCTCAGATGTTTCTCCATAAATTATCAAAAACCTTTGAAAGTGTGATCTGCAGCCCATGTTATCATAGTATGACAAGTCTGCTCTTTATAATGTGTATTTCATATATAATATAATATGTAGAAAGGTCTCTGGATGGGAGGCAACATGGGAGAGAGATTGTGTCCCACAAAATCTGATTGATTTCTTTGACTAGGTTACTAAAACAGTGGACAATGGTCAAGCAGTTAATTTCTTTACCTGAATTCAGCAATGCATTTGACTGTTTAACACACAGAAGGTTGATCAGGAACTTGGCAGATCTAGCAACTGATGAGAAGCAGATCAGGTTGTGGAAAACTGGCTGAGGGGCTGGACCCAGAGTGTAATGGTGGGAGGAGAGCACATTAGCATCAGGGAGGTTGGCAGTGGGGTCCCACAGGGCTTAGTGCTCAGAACAGTGCTGTTCAATGTTTATATCAATGATATTGGTGATGGCATTAATGGCAAAATTTGTCCATTCACAGATGACACCAGAAGGGATATAAGATCTAAAGGAGGATCTGAAAAGATAGAGAGGGATCCATGACACGCATCATCAATTTCTTGTTGATGCAGTGTTTCCTATACCACTACATCGACTGCAGTTGTGTTCGGGATGGTACCACCAAAATAAAACTTCTTGTTTTGCAGGGGCTGTGCCCCCACACCCTCCATGCAGGGGGTTGTGCTGCCGCACCCCCATGCAGAGGGGTGTGCCCCTGCATCCCTAAGATTCTCAAGTCTGAGATGGAGCTGAGTTGAGGATGGAGTGCAGGACCTTGGGGAAGGGTGATGGGGTGCCAGGTGGGCTTTACAGTGATGTGGTGATGTTGTCGGTATTGACCATATTGCTGTAAAGTTGTCAATGCAGTGATGGCATAGCACTAGAGAGGAAGTTCATAATTCAGTAGCTTGGCTTCAGTGCAAAGAAATGCAAAGTTAAGAACACTGGAGCCAAGAACTCAAGGACTGAGGACTACCTGGGAGGAGCCTGAGTACCTACATCAGGGGAGGAGAAGGACCTTGGAGGATAATAACTAGTGGTCCAAGTACTCCAAGCAATGTAGGAAGACAGCAGCAGAGGTAGGTTCGAGGTTCAATGTTTTATTGTTCAGCAATCAAGCCTTTACAATATACTAAAAGCATAAAATTATGTACAAAAAGAAGAAAAAATATTAAATCTAATATTACATTTAAAATTTTGACACATAAAAATCCATGAACAAATTAATTGTCATAGGCAGAGAGATGTTTTCTTTGTGTTTCAACACTTGATAAAAAAAAACTTGAAACCATCTTAGCCTCCTCCAATGTCTGAGAGTGAAGAAGTATAAATAAAATATCATATTTGCATTCACATATTTAATAAGGAATCATTTAACAGATTAAACCACGGGTTTTATATAAAGGGCACTGTAACGTAATATGATAAAGATCTTCTTGAAAACCCTTGTTACATCTGCAAAACTCAAACCTAAATTGGGTGGAGTCGTCTTATTAAAAAAGCATATTTAGAGCAGATGATTCCCAGTCTTGCCAAGTAATCATTTTTCTTTCTAACAGGGACAGCCCAAGAGTAAGATATTTCTCTATAAATGCATCAATTTTATTTTGAGCTAACCACCTGGCCTGACGTTGAACTCTGAGGAGCTCCATTTGCTTATCATAGGCAAGCCTAAGTATTTTCTTTTTAACATACTCCTTAAACACATAAGATATTGATATTGATTTCTCCCAATCTGTCCAAAGATGAAGCATATTAATACTGCCCAAAATATGTTGAATATTTTGACCCAAGGAGACCTAAATTCTGTTTATGCCAAGATAATTTTTCTCTAAGGCATAGTAGAGGCATAATATTAGTCTGTTGATTAATAATTTTGACCTAGTAACTCATGAGACGTATATCAATTATTGCAACAATAGGTACTCTACTCAATTCAGCCCTAACTATAACATTAGAAGTGGCAAGTGGAACCTGCAATAAAGATTTATAATAGAGAGAAGTGGGATCTCCAACCATGAAGGGACATTGTTGTTCCAGAGCTCTGTGCTGTACAAAAGAATAGGATTAATTTGGCCTCACCGCTATCAATGCCAGCGAGACCAAATATCCTGCATATTTCTAGCAAAGCGTAAGAGAGCCCTAACAATCAGTTTGCCCTTATCACTTGTCCTCTCAATGCTCTATCCAATTTCCATTCAAGCAAACTTCACCCCAAATATATATAAGAGGATACCACTTCAATAAGTTCATTATTTAAATAAATCCTTGGTTTAATTTGATGTCCCTGTAAAGGTGCAAAACCAGCAACTTAGTTTTTTCATATTTATTAATAAGTCCAAATGTTTACATTTACAGCAAAATTGATTTATTTTATTTTGTAAACCTTGAGCAGATAAAGCAAAATAATCAAATCATCTGCATATGCCAGACAATGTACTGGGATATTCTTAATTTTGGGGAATCAAGAATATCTATATCTTTATAAGTCAGAAGGGCATCAATATACAAATTAAAAAGAAGGGGGCCAGAGGACATCCATGTTTAACTCCGGGTTGTACTGAAATAGTCAGAAATGTTGCCCTTATTATCATATCTAATAGCGATGTTGTGTGAGAATATAACCTAATAATGGGGCTAATAAATTTAATGGTATACGTCTATTTAATAATATCTTCCATAACTTGCCTCTATTAACTGAGTCAAATGCTGCAGAAAAATCTACAAGCACAGCATATAGCTTCATTTACGAAATTATCTATATTTTTCTATCAGATGGGCTAGGATGTAAATATTATCTGTCGTAGAAAATCCTTACGAAAACCTGCTTGAAACATCGATAAAGGGAGTTTGCAGTTATCCAATCTTGTAATTTATGTAATATTATTTTAGCAAAGATTTTTCCACTAATGTCAGTAAGACTGATTGGACGATAATTAGATGGCAAATGAAGTTGGCCTTTATGAATAGGAACTATTATATTTCTTGTCCAAGATAATGGAATAAATCTCTTTTAAACAGATATTGAAAAATTAGTAAAAAAACTGCAATAATTCAAATGCCCTTGTAAATTTCTCTCGGTATCAAATCGGGTCCAGGTGCTTTATTATTTGATAAATTCACAATGGCTTCTTCCACATCTCCAAATGAAAACACTAACGATGTGTATTCCCCTCAATGTTAAAATTTTCTATCACATCATCATCGTTGGTAGGATGTCTATTAAATAGTAGACTATAATAAGATATCCAGGTTTCCTTGGGGATATATATGGGAGGTCTAGAATTCTGATCAGCTGTCCCTTGGACACCAAAGCCCAAAAAGCTTAATATCACCCTCCTTAATAACTCGGTACATAACACCCCATTGTTTTCAGTAAATTCTCTTTTTTTCTTGTGGAGAAATTCCTTGTACTCCCTTCGCATTTTATTTAAATTTATAATCGCCATCTTACTCGGATTTTATTTTGTCTGCCTGATGGCCCTCATCAAATTTCTTTTCTCTCTCTACAATACTCATCAAACCAGGATACTAACTGGGGCTTAACACTATTAACTGAATAAATCAGTGTCTTAATCTGTTGATACCCTATGTTTAATAATTCACTGATCCTTTCACCTTTGGAGCCATTATGTACCTGCTAGAAATAACTCAACAAAAAATAGAAGAGTATAAAAGGTTCCAAACTCCTTGCATCGACTCATTATTCAATCTTAACTTTTTTTCCACTAATCTCAATATCCACCAAGGGTTTATTGGGGGAGGAATGACACTATCAGAAGTCTTAAAGTCCAGCAAAATTGCTGTATGATCGCTTTCTGTTCTCATAGCCACATATAATCTCCTGCAGAAATGATAGCTAAAGGAGAGCATAATATAAAATCAATTACGCTCTTACCAACTGGGGAGAAAAAGTGCTATCACCCGACGATCCCTTTCTAATCTCCCATTAAGAATCAAGAGATTATTCTCTGTGATAAAAGTACTAAAACGTCTCCCCTGCCTCATTTACAATCATGTCAGTTGTATTTCTTTTTCAAAATCTGCCATATATAATAGTTCTTGTAACAATGATAAATTATCGAACTCGGCTATCCTAGCGTTAAAATCCCCAGCTAAAAGGACAGTATCTATCCAATTTAACTGTATCATTAAATCTATTTCCATCGATAGTTTGGACCAAAAATCATATGTAGAGTAAGTGTGAAAACATGGTGAAATATAAATGTTAACAATCAGAACCATACAAAGGTCCCAGTTAACCCTACCATAAGGATCTCGAGAGTTGAGAGTAACTTTTGATTACCTTAATCCTTCCTAATTTTGATCATTGTAACCAGACCTCTTTTGTTCCTCCCATGTTTTTCCCTTTAATTGCTGGCACAAAACTAGTTTCATATCCATTAAGGAAAGGAGATGTTAAAACCCATGTCTCCTGAAAATAATCACTTCATGTCATGAAATAAGCAACCCACTGTGGATCCACAAACTTATTATGAGTCCTGTATATTCCAATTAAGGACATTATAACCAGGGTTGCTTTCTGACCTCCCTTCCTGCTCTAATGAGGACTCGTTATTTTGTATTTCCAAAAACTTAGTCAAGGTTGCAAGGCTCTAGATTGACCTGATGTCTCCCACTCATTCAATTCCACCATGTAAATACCCACCCCATCCAACACGTGTCTATTTTCAAAAAGTAATACTAACAATTGTACAGAACCAATAATACAGTTAATCTGAGTACTCTCTTTATCATTCCAAACTCTATTCACCTCCACAAATTCTTCTGGAAGTATGTGAGTTTTAATAATAGTTGATAAAATCATCCGTAATAATGATGGTAAATTAGTAGCAGTTTCTCCCTCAATATATCCAGCCCAAAAATAGAGATCATTGAGGTTTCATGGGAAACTCCAAACTCCCAATTCAGTGTTACAAGAGTAGTTTTGAATATATCTATGTTAACATTTTTCCTATTTTGCCCTATTATAAACATTTTTCCAAATTGTTGACCAGGTCACTGGTGTTGATAACAGTAATCCCAAAGAGTCTACCAGGCCTTGCTTAGCCCAGACGAATTTTGCCATATCCATGTTAGGGAGCATAAAGTAAACTGAATTAGTAGGGTTGGAAGTATCCCTAGTCACCATAATAAGAGCATCTGCAACTGTTGGTAACCGTAATTCTGCTCAAAACATATGGGCTATCATGCTGGTTAGGGTTACAGTAGATTCATAATGTTTAAAATACAGCTTATCTAATTTAAAACTACTTCTTTCCTGTACAGATTAAATTATATGCTTCCAGGTCATACCCTTGGGGTTACTTTCCTCCTTAGTGAACATGAAATTTGGGCAAAGATCTTTATTAAACTGATCTACCTTAATTAAATTCTCCTTAGAATTTGTTTTTTGTTTCGCAATGTAATCACCTCCCTTTTCTTGATCTTTTATAAGTGTCCCATCCACAAATGTAGATTTGTTTTTTGGTCAGAATTCTTCCTTGTATCTCTCTGTACCTCTCCTATCCTAATGATACCTATAGCCCAATTTTATTAGTCTTTTCATCCTTAGTGTTTAATTCATCTTTCTGTTTTCCTAAATTAGGAGTCTGAATAAGTCCCACAGGCCCAAGCTTTTCTTCCTTTTTCTTACTTACTCCACCCTCTTTGACCTTTTTACCTTTTGAGGGCTCTTGAACATTTAGGGAGAAAATGACAAATTATGCCTAGATCTGTGAACTTTCTTTTCCCTAATAATTGTGAAATTTGTTGTTCTAAAGCAGCAAACTTCACAACACAAAAACTAGAAAGAGTTTCCAAAGCTGTCTTAATACCATTATATGCCTCCAATAAAACAACATTGGACATTACTGGATGTGCAAGAGCCTTAATGGTATATTTCGATATAGTATCCGGACACTGAACCAAAAAATCTTTATCTAAATGAATGTCCTGGACCTCTTTGTCCATTTTTGAAAAACTCTTCAGGTGCATCATTAAGGGATGAATACACCATTTCTTTAGAGTCGATATTGCAGACCCTACCTCACTAGAGATCTATAATGGACTAAATAACTTTATTCCTGAGGGAAAATATGAAATACCATCATCTTTATCTATATAATCTCCTTGCCCAGACATGCATTGCTGACTTGCTTCTACTTCCCCATCCACTCATCTTGTCTAAAAACCTGGGAATGATCCGCTATATTTTTTTTTCCCAAAAGTGGTACAATCGTAACCTCCTATATTGGAAACCATATGTGTGCTGTTCATTTTGGAACGTCCTGAAAAATATTATTGGGGCTTTAGAAAGGGTTTTTTTAAGAAATCAGTGATTTTCCGCTGGGACAGAGTTTTAACACGGTCTCTAAGTTACTAATTACTTCCAAGTCTGGAGTTATATTATTATTGTCAAAGAGGATAATTGTTTAGATTCCTCAAATTCCTATTAGTCCCATCGCTACCACTAAATTGGTTCTCCAATAAATTAATCAAAGTCTCTTGATTTGTGTTATTCAGACTGTTCTTGTCCCAGCTCTTAGCCATCAGAATTTGGTTTCTTCCATTAAATTCTGAATTGTCTCCAGCTAAATCTGATCTGCATTCCTCATTCATAAGCTCCTTAAAGGAGTGAGGTAAGTAGGATACTCACGGGACTTTCTACCAAATCCTTAGGGTCAAGCACGATGACCAATTCCTGCGTAAAAATACAGCAATTACCTTTTTATTCTTTTTGATTTATCCTTTGCTTCCCTTTAATTGCCCCTTTAGCAGTTTTGTTTACCATCTTACCACTTGAGTATACATATAAGGAGAGAAGAGAAAGAAAAAAAATTTTAAATCCTAGCTCAAAAATGGGACTGAAAAGGAGTCAGGTGACAGCTTATCTAAACAGCTGAGTCTTCCACGAGCATCACTCCTTAAATTTGCAGAAAGCCTTCCCACCTGAAAACAGCCAGACCCACCAGTTAAAAAAAAAATACAGAGCCAGATAAACAATAAAACCTATTTAAAATGAGGTCCCTCTCTTTTATGGGTACATATTCCTATGCAAAATCTACTCAGTGGTGCTTGCGCCACTCGCATCCTTATGCATGGCCTTGATGTTTAAATGCTGCAGCAAACCCTCCACAGAGGCAAACCTGCTCTATTATTGGCTCACCCTGAGCTGAAATTACATGCAGGTAAATGGCTCTTGCACACACCTGGGTAATCCCTCAGTTCAGCAGAGCTGCAAGATGAAACAAATCAGAGCAGTTTCAGTTACAAAAGTCACACATATGCTGCACTCACAGTCATTTTCAAGCTGCCAAACTGTTCCAAAACTGCAGCAGAGGTAAATAAAATGTTGGACTGTATTGCCAGAGGGATCAGCAGACAGTGAAAGGAGGTAATACTGCCATTGTACAGGTCATTGGTGTGCAGCTCAGCTACTCATACCTTACAAAGGACATAAAACTGCTGGAGATGGTCCAAGGAGGGCAACAGAAATGATTATAGGTCAATGGAGTAGGACATATGAGGAGAGGTTGAGGGCACTGAACATTTAGTCCCTGGAAGAGAGTAGACAGAGAGGAGACATGATTGTGACCTTTAAGTATTTAAAAGAAACAAAACAGGGTGGATAAAGATAATCTCTTCAGGCTGAGTGGAAACCAAAACATGAGGGACACTGTCTTAAACTGGAGGAAGAGGTTTGGAACAGAGTCTAGGACAGAGGCATTTCCTCACTGAGTGGGTAGTGGTGGGTTGGAATGAAATTGCTGAGGAGGTGGTTGCATTGTGAATGGCTGGCAGCTTCAAAGGAGGCTGGAATGGAGTCAGTAGGAAAATAAAGGTCAACGGAAGGACAGATTTGGAAAAGAAGAAGACTCAGTTGCTTATGCTAAGTGCCCTGCTGGATGAGCAGACTAGAGAGAACTAATGGCATTATTCTGCTGGCTTCATTGCATGTTCATATGTTCAGACAGTATGTATTGCAAATTAATTGCAAAACTATGTTAATGCATCATTAGGGTTCCATAGCCATAAAAGGAAAGAAATGTAATGTTAAGAGTTTTGTCAACCTTAACTCCCGTCCCCTCACCTAGCTGCTATCCTTATGGCCCAATGCCCAGCTGTAAGTCCATGGCAATGCCCCATGGGTCTTCTGCTTCAAGTTATAGTTCAGGGCCTGTGCCCCAAATTTGCTGCTTCAAGAATGGTTCACAGGATGAGTCATATCTGTCTTTACACAGGGACCTGTAGGGCTGTGTGAAGCTGCAGATTATTCACAGCTTGTTTTATGCAGGACTCAGTGGACCCTGCTTGAAGCAGGAGGTCAGTCATAGTAATCTTTTAATAAGGGCTCCAGATGTCTAGCTTGAAGCAGCAGACCCATGGGGCATGGCTCCAGACCAGTAGCTGGGCCATGGGTCAAAAGGCTAAGGTCTAGGGAGGAATGGTTGTTAGGTTGAAAAAACCTATATAACACCTCATTCTCTCCTTTTGTGGATATATATATATATATATATACATATACATATATATATATATATATATATATGTATATGTTTTGCTTGCGAGAGAGAGAGAGAGAGAGAGATACTGGCACAGTAGCACCAGAGAATTATGGTTGAGTAACTGTTTAATGTTAATCCTGATTGCTGCACATCAATAACTCAGCAATCCTTGGAATGATTTGTCTGAACTTTGTCATGGACAGGTAATGGCAGGATGTCAGTGGGCCAATATTCAAATTTGCACAAAGCAGACCGCAAAAATTTGTGCTGTGACTTGCTGTTGCCAGGGTCCAAGATGCAATATTCTGTTGAATAGCACACAGGAGCTATTCAAGTGAATATAGAGCTGTTTCGCACAGCCCGACAGGGCTCCTGAAGCACACCCCAGAAATGATGGCTCATGAGCACTATTTGCATTATTCAAAGGAACACATGCAATGATCCTAGTGGAAATGCAAGGTGCTAAGGGACCATTTGCATGCTCATTATGGGCTCATTAGCATGGATAGTGAGGCAGGTTAACATGGCACTGCCCCAATTGCCTTGGTCTCAGATGTGTAGATATCCCTGGTGCTAGTGGTCAACCCTCTAATCACCAATCCAGAAGAAAATATTACTATCCCTGGTGCTAGTGGTTCCCTTCCTCCGATTGCCTAACCCACACATAGATAAGTATTCTTGGTATTAGTGATCCCCACTAACTATCTGATCACCAGCCCTGACATAAATATTATTATCCCTGGTGCTAGTGGTCTTCCTTCTTCCCTCCGATTGCTAGCCATGACATACAGATAAATATCCCAGGTGCTAATGGTGTCCATCCCCAGATTGCCAGCCTTGACATATCAATACGGTAGCACATCAAATAAGCGAGGGAATTACGGCAAGTGAAATTTGAGTGATGCAATTCAGTGAGCGTTAAAATGGTGACAGTGAATTTGGGCACCTTGCAGTACGGGTGATAATTGCTTTCCCCTCAGTGAGATGCTATGACCATAGAGTTACTTATATAAGTAAGGGTGTGTGTGGGGATGCCCCCCAAATTGGTGGTGTAGGGGGGTCAAAGCCCTCTGCAGAAAAGCAGTAATGTAGTTGTCAGCCTTACTGTGGGTGCCCAAATTCACCTATGCCATTTTAATGTTTGCCAAACTGCCATCACTCAAATTTTAGTCATCATAATTCCTCGCTCATTTGACATGGAACCTATAAATACATATCCCTCATGGAAGTGGATCCCAATCAACATCCCAGAAGCAGAAGAAGAAAAAATTCCTGGTGTCTAGTGGCACCACTCATCTTTGCATTATCTGCAGTACTGGTGGTGTATACAGCAACAGGTATAGCACTTCACTCCTTCAAGCAGGCCACCATATGCATAGGCAGGGAGGCATCTCTTATTTATAGGACAGGGTGACATGCCCTGTCTTATAAATAAGAGCCTAAAACCTGGCTGTACATATGGGTGACCTCTGAAGGTGTGTGGAGAACAGTGCGGCCCTGCGTATGTTCCAGCAGCACCCGCGAGATAGTGCTAAGGTGAGTGAGTGGGGAGTATGCCCGGTGCTATGGGTGGGGAATCATTTGACATCAGGAAGAGGTTTTTGTACTTGTGGGCTGGTGATTGAGGGAGACCATTAACACCAGGCATACTTATCTATATATCAGGGCTGGCAATTGGGGAGGGAACCATTAGCACTAGGAATACTTATCTATACATCTGGACTGCAATCGGGGGAACCACTAATACCAGAGACACTTATCTGTACTTCTGGGATGGCAATCGGGGTCCACTAGCACCAGGGACATTATTTTCTACAGAATGGGCCGCGATCAGCAGGGAGTGGGTGTGTATGTGCCGTGGACCACAGGGGTGGTTGTGCTCCCTCATTGGCCAACTGACTAGGTGGTTGTATTACATCCAGCAGCCACTAGGGTTGCCTTGAGTTAAGTTGGGATTTTGTTCAGCAGTATTTGTGACTGTGCAAAGGTCCATACTAAACCCCTTTGCACAGCATAAAGCCACTGAGTATGGAGTAGCATGGCTATTCATGGCCATGCACCTTGCCTGCTGTACACATATATTATGTTTTGTTCAGGTGCTAGCCCTCTTTGTCCACACAGCAGCCCCTTTTGAATATGGGGATCTGGCACAAACCCTGGCTTGCATTGGCAAGGACCCATTAGTGCCCGTGTAAAATTTTGAGTATTGGGCATCAGGATTCTACAGATATTGTAATAATTGGTCAAAACACAGAAAGGAAAGCCTGCACAGACTACTGATATAAACGCAGTGTAATTTACTATGTGAACATCTGTAAGAGTGCCAATAAAGAAAGCATCCTAGTAAATGTTATTTATACTAACAATTTAAGAGAAGGGCGAAACAGACAACTAACTGCTTCAGCATGAAGGCATGTGTATGGTGCAATTGGTACACTCAAACAGCCTGGACTAAATATTAAATTTGATTATGCCCCATTTTTAGGTAAAATATGAATTTTTATGATATTACTCTTTCTTGTATGTCTCGTTTTATTCATCTTTAAATACATCTCTTGTAATTGTTCAGCTATGAGTGCCTTGAAATACTGGGTATGTTGGTTTGCAGGGCAGAAATGGACACTTATTTATAGGTGACAGTATTTGTTCCATTGACACATTGAATGATTCTCTCGGTTTTAAATTGGTAGTGTAAATATCTAATATTTACTGGAATATTTTGTTACAGGCACTCTAATAGCATTTCAACACATAAATTAGTATTTTATGCATTGTCACTTAAAATTTTCTATAAAAGATGATAGCAGCTTTCAGCATCCATGACTCCTGATGATAACTGTGATAGTGAAATCAGTCAGTCTGCCTTTTACACGTGAGAGCATCTTTACAACTAATGCCTGAATACTGAGTACTGCATGTATATTTTTGCAATCTTTTGCATGTATACACAGGTAATATATTACACTGTGGTTTTTATCAGAAGTCTGGTGATGGCTTCCCTTTTGCATTTTGCTTACTGTTTGCCCTATCACAGACTCAAGGTGGTGGAGCGATTTCCTGAATCTAATGATCTGATCAACAGTTTAAAGGCTCCAGTAAGTTAAAACAGATAAAAAACAACATTCAGATCTTTTCTTCTTTGACTGGCAGCAAAACATGGTTGATATTTGTAAATTGAAAATGATAGGTTCATTAGATTTTGATCCAGGACAATCTTTTCGAAGAATAATTCTTCTTCAACCTCCTTCATCAACAGTGAGAGACAATCCCATGATTGGTCAGTAATTCAGGCTCCATTGCTAGATCCCTGAAAATGTTAGCTGATGGGTATAATCGGATTTGATCTTGTTATAACAGGCTTGCAATTTGGCCTATGCATGAACCATGGCAGCATTTGCATGGTGTGCAACATGCATACATAAGAGTACACATCTCTATAAATGGACACCATAGCCAACGGTATGCATGTGTGTGCAGCCGATGTGAACAAGTCACTCACATAGCTACATGTTGGCAACACTACACATGTCTTGGGGCATGGCTGCATACCTGCATGGCACAGTACACATAGACACATGACTGATGCGCACTATGTCTCCCTGATGCATGGATCAGCAAGTCCAGCACTATGCTCTTGGTTTACTTGGTATCATAGGACAAAAGTAGGCCATGCATTGAGATTGTCCCCACCACTCTGGTGGGAAAATAATTAAACTCAAGAGGTATTGGACTTCATCCAGTGGTCCAAACTTTTTAAAGGAACACATGGATTGACTATCCACTAAATATTGCAGAAGAGTGTTCCACAGTCTTGGGGTTCTTAATGTAAAGTAATTCAACCTTTATTGGTATTTGACTTTCCCACTTCAATCTGTTTATTGTGGAGCCATGTGGACCTCCTTCTGTTAGAGAATTTTAGGCCACACTGACCCTGTGGAAGGCTGCCATAAATAGCAGGTGTGCAGGACAGGCACACAAGTGACATCATAGAATGCCCATTGTGCATGTTCCTATGTGCCAGGACCAGGCAGACCACCATCACCAATGGCTCACATCACTATTTAGGGCTAATATGGGCCAGTGCACACAGGACCTATATACAAAACCATCACCGAAATAACAGACAACAGGTCTACCACTGCTGGCATTCCTCCTCTTGACTACCATAGGATGCTCTCACCAGTGTGAAATGACAGTCTCATCTCCAATACACCTGGAAGTAAGTGTTCATGGAGCCTGCAGTTAGAGTATGTCTATCTGGTATAACTGCATGCAGGGTTATTGTCCATGGTTACAAAGTTTTACATGTGATTCTACTCTGTCCTGTTGTGCTATCATTGCTGATTATTCCTGTATCATGGTACCCACTCTACAGTGTCAGTATTGTTCCCTGTCCTAACCTGGACACCATAGTAAATGAGTGCAGCTTGATAGAGCATTTTCTCAGGTAGCATACATTGCACAACAGCCAGGGGGCCCTATGTATGCATGTGTTTGAGAGTGTTTCCAGGTCCTATACATCCACCTGTGTCTCTCCACTACCTCTGTATATGTGTCCTTGCATGAGGACTCCTTGGCCACCATCACCACTGTCTCCTATTGTACATGGAGGTGAGGGAAAGGAGCAGTGTTACAAGCAGCTCCACCACCGTGGGGTACCATTGTGTTCTTCTGGACACATAGGGAACACATACCTGCTTAGTCCTCCTGTCCTTGGTTACCTGTGCATGTCTTGGGATGCATATCAGAGTCCACAGTGGGTACAGCCTCTTCTTTGGGAAGTGGGCCCCATCTAATGCTCTGAAGAATGCAACACAGGTGATTAGCATTCCTGTGGCACCCAGGACTTCCTGACCCTTGTCTCTGCAATATGCTATATACTTGGCTCTGTTTCTATTCTCCTCCCTAAGGGCACAATAATGATAGTGTCTGCCACCATCCTCTCAAGCTGGGTTATGCTGAGCCCCAGCATGGCTGGGCCACTGACCATGCCTAGTTGTTATTGTTTATCAGTGTAGGCTTCTACTTGGCAGCCAAGTGGAGGTCAAGCCAGTTGTGCTTATTGGCAGACAGAGTCCATGCCACTGGATGGGCTGCATTTACTGCAGGCTGAATATTGAGTCACAGATGGGATTTTGTCTCAGCTGGTGCCTTCAGCGATGGCATAATTCTCCTGGATATGTGCCACCATGGTTGCCACCTTCCCACATGTGAAATTTGTGGACTGTGACAGGGTGCCACCACATGCCCAGCCATATCCAAGACTCTCAGTGCATCCCTGTCCTGTGCTATTTGTCCTTGGTGTTAGGCTGGGTTCCCAGGTATAGCACTGCTTTCTCCTGCCACTGCCTGTTCGCCCTTGTTCACCACGGTATTCACTTCCATGTTTAGGCACGGGCAGCTCACATGCCCATATATGCTGTAGTCAAGGGGCAGGGGTACATATTTTAGACAACTCAGCAGTCCCTCTGCATGGCACTGTGCACATCCATAGGCAACAGCCATGCCTGAGATCACCCTCTGAACATTTCTGCATAAAGAATAGTTGATAGAACATTCAGAACATGCAGCTGTGTGCTGGTAGTATGATGCTTCTGGGTGCAATTCATGTGCTTTAAGACACAGGCCTAATGATCGAGAGTCATATGTTTTAAAATAAAATTGAACAATGTTCTAAAATGGTTCTTCCTTGCATATCTTGCAATTTCAAGTAATTTCTCATAGGTTGGTGCTATACCTTAATCATTATTTTTTGGATGAGGCTATCGGCCTTTTGTTCATGAGACACATAATTAGTGATTGAGACAAGAACAGAGACCATCATCACTGACCCCATCTAAGCTCTGAAGCTGTTCTGGTTTTGGTTTTGGGCTTCTGAATCCATTTCAGGAATTACATAAGAGGAGAAGTGAAATAATGTAGGTGAACAGCAACAAGCAGTGACATGAGGCACAGAAAGGCAGAAGGTACTGAAATCATCTAGTTGCCCTATATATAAAGAAGGATCACAAGGAGTGTCATGGAGCACTGTTAATATCAGTCATCACTAAGCTAGAATTACAATTGGAAAGCTATGAAATTTATTTAAATTGATTGAGGTATGGGTCACCTATGAACCCCAACAGGAGGTAAGGTCAAGCTAGGTGTAGGATATATGCCCCGGGATGGGTGATGTTCTGGAGGATGGTTGCTGGACGACATCATTGCCCAGTGTGGAGAAAAAGGAGAGGAGTGGTGTTGGGGGACCTTAGTATGCCAGGTACAAACTGGGGAACTTTATCCTCTAAGCTGGCCGAGGAGTAGAGGCAGCTGTATGGATTCAGGATGTGTTCTTAACACAGCATGTGATGGAGCACACAAGGGAGGGGCATGTCCCGGATGTGGTTCTGGTGGATGGGAATCTGGTAACGACTGGTTGTAGAGGATGCCCTGACTGGGAGCGACCACAATACTGTCTGGTTTCAAATAAGCATGGGGGTGGGGGTAGAGATCTAGAACACTGGCAGTGGACTTCAGGGAGAAGACTTTGTGGGCATGGGAAATATTCTCAAGGATCACTTGAAGGGATACAACAATGACAAATGTGGAAAAGAGATGGAGGTCATAAACGGGGACTTCATGAGGCAGTCAGGACCTGTGCTAAGGTGAAGCGCAGGGAGCAAGGTCACATTAACCATGCTAGTGGTCCAGTGAGGTTCAGGTAGCGGTCAGAGAAAAGAAGGCTGCCTACAAAAATATATAACAATGAGAGAGGATAGGGAAAGTAAATGTACCATCTTGCATCTAGAAAAGTCACCTGGATGGTTCAGGGCAAAGTCCAGTAAAGAGCAGCGGCTGGCAAGGGGATACGGGAGGGGAAAGGGGTTCTTCTGGTACATGGGTGGAGAAAAACTAGGGCCATCTCAGCAGGATGAGATCAGAAGGAGGGTGAGTGGAAGAGGCGAGGACCAGGCAGAGGTATTAAATGAGTACTTTGCCTCTGTGTTCACTAGGGAGGAATGGGATATCTACAAAGCAAGGCACAATGGGGATAGAAGCGGTAGTGAGTGAGATCAGGGAACAGCAGAAATGGAGCAAGAGGAGGGAGAGGTACCCCAGGGTGTCACATCAGGATAAGGATAAAAGGCCAGTAAGGTGGAGGGAATGGATGATGCTATCTCCACCAAAAGGATGTGGTTAGCCTTAAGGGCCTAAAGAAAGATAAATCTCCTGGGCCAGATGGCATTCATCCAAGAGTACTATGGGAATTAGTGGACATACTGGCTGCACTCCTGGCGGAGCTGTTCAACAGGTCACTTGAGACAGGAGGGCACCTAGGGATTGGCAAGAGTCACATGTGGTGCCAACCACAAGGGAGTCGAGGAAGTACCAGGTAACTATAGACCCATCAGTTTCACCTCAGTGGTGGGAAACTTAATGGAGAGTATACTAAAGGAACGATTGTGGGTGTACTTGAGGAGGTGGAGGTCTGGATAGTTGGCAACATGGGTTTGTGCCAGGTAGATCATGTCAAACCAAACTGTGGAGTTCTACAAATGGGTAACATCAGAACTGGACAGGGAAAGTCTGTGGATGTATTATTCTTGGACTTCAGCAAGGCATTCGATTCTGTCCCCACAATGGTCTGGTGAAGAAACTGACGGGTTGGAAGTAGGCCCTTTGATGGTCAGATGTATTAAAACTGGCTAACTGGATGCACTCAGAGAGTAGTGGTCGAGGGGGAGCTCCTTCAACCCTAGATAGGTCGGGTAGTCGGGGACCGCTGGGCTCGGTCCTGGGTCCAATCCTGTTTAATGCATACATTTCAGACGCCAGGGAGGGTATAAGGTGTGAAATGAGTCTCTTTGCTGATGACTCCAAGATGGGAGCAGTAGTTGAGGGGAAGATGGGAGGTTGGCCCTGAAATGGGACCTGGACACCATGGAAAGGTGGGCTCACACATGGAAATTAAATTTCAATATCACCAAGTGCAAGGTGTTTCATCTTGGGTGGTGAAACTCTAAACACAGGTACACTCCTGGAAAGGGAGGCGCTGGAGGCCTCAGCAGGGGAAAAGACCTAGGAGTCATGGTGGATGCATGTATGAATAACTCCGAGCAGTGCAGCAGAGCAGCTAGCAAAGCAAACAGGATGTTGGGATGCATCGTAGGGGATCACCTCTAGGAGCAGGGAAGTGAGTCTGTCACTGTACAATGGATTGGTTAGACCACACCTTGAGTACTGTGTACAGTACTGGAGACCACACTTGAAGAGGGACATACAGCTCCTGGAGAAGGTACAGAGGAGGGCAACTAAGACGATAAAAGGACTAGGGATTTGACGATGAGGACAGACTTGAGGAGCTCTGCCTGTTTTCATTGGAGGAGAGAGATGGGGAGACATAATTGAGGTCTTCAAGTACCTCAAGGGAATAAATAGGGTAAACATGGAGGGATCTTTAGACTAAAGCAGGGAGGTAACACCAGAGGGCATGATTTGAAGTTGGAAGGTGTAAGAGTGAGGGGGAAAGGAGGAGGAGGTTTTCACTGAGAGGGTGGTGGATTCTTGGAATGTGCTGCCTGTTGAGCAGGTTCAGAGATCCATAATGAAGGGCTTCAAGAGAGGTGGGACAGACACAGAAAGCAGATGTATCAGATGATAGTCTGGCCCAGGGGTTGGGGATGGATGATAGGGTTTCTGGAACACAAGGGGGGCTAGGTACCCAACTAGGATCTGAGGTTTGAGCAGACTCAATAGACCGTAATGCATAATCTGCTGGCAATTAGTATGTTAGTATTATGAGAATACATGCAGGGGTATAAACCGACAGTATGCAAATTTTATTTTGTGTGAGCCACTAGAACAAGCTGACGGCACAAAATATATAATGCATGTTATTTTCCTATTTTACAGAGTAAAACAAATAAGAAATTGCAGCAATCTGGTTGGCTAAGGATAAACAAACAGTTCAGCTTTTGCAGCATAGTATTTATTATTTATAATCAGTTAGGGATTTTAAGTGCAATAACACCCTCAAAGGTGTCCAGTCCTACAAAATATATAGACTTCTGTGGTAGTTGAAGGTACTCAGCTTTACCTTGTGCCTTACAACACATTAAAACACCCATGTATTTAAGCCTTTCCAACCACCTTGTTAGTGTTATGGCTTTCATATATAATAACTGAATTTCAAAACAATTATTATTTAAAGAGCAACTGACACCACTTCTGCTACATTGCAGGATTAGAATAGCATTCCCCAGTAACTTTCATATCAAAATCTAGATTTCACATCACTTCATTTTAGAGGACTGAACTGTTTTGTAACCCTGATTTTACTACCTGTTCAAAAGCCTGTGTCAGTGAAGAACTGCTTCTGATGTCATCTCAGGAACTGACAGTCTAGTATTCACTGTCAGCAAGCTTATAAGACCTTTGTCTCCAAAATTTAAAGATCACGTGCAATGGTTTTCACAAGTAAAACAGGCAACACCATTTAATAAACATTGATTTAAATCTATGTGTTTCAGGTTTTGTAACAACGCTGACATTTTGTTTGGGGTGCCTTTTACATTTTTATTTGTGAAAACCATTGCACATAATCATTAAGCTTTGGCTTTTTGAACAGGTAGTGAAATCAGGGTTACAAAATAGCTCATAACTTTAAAATGAAATAATGTAGAAATCTAGTTTTGGTATGAGATTTCCTGGGAGTATGCTTATTCTAATTCTGAGTATAGTACTTTTGGCCAGAGTAGTGTCAGTTGCTCTTAAGTCTTGCAGTAGTTCAGCTCAGTCATGGTAACTTTGCAGAAATAAGAGTCTACTATACTGTGTGACCAGCAGTGAGTGAGTAATTAAAACAAAAGTTAATTAAAATTATGGTTATGTTCACCTGACTCTGAAAATAAAATGTAACCTCAAATGTATCCATAGCAGCGTTTACTTTAGGTGTCATAATAAACAACTGGCAATTCCAAGAGCAAACACAAGAAGAAGGAAAATTATTATACCATTGGGACATCCAAGTTATAGAATAACTTGCCTCAAGAGGAAGTGGAGGCAGAGAACTGTTCCCAGTTCCAACAATGATTGGATGATCACCTTGGATGGATAAGAGGTCATCTACCATACACTCACTGAGCAGTGGAAGACACTCTAAATGGGCCAACGCCTTCTTGTGTCTGATCTAACCTAGTAACCACTTAATGGAGTTCAGTATTAAGTAATATTATACAAAGGGCAAGTTAAATTCTGGCTTCTGATTTGTTAGCAAGAATTTACAATGTGTAAATCCTGAGAGTACCCCACAGAAAAAGTACCAGTCACCACTCAGCTGCATTAGGAACCAAATCCCTCCAACATTCCGGTAAAGCTGACTCAACCCCTGCATCTAACATAAACCTACCACATTTACTCGTACCACACGCAACAGCAATGCAGGAAATTACCACACCAGTCCCAAAATGGCTATAAAAACCCCAAAATAGTTTTATATTTCAAAACAAACTTTTTTTCTCTCTGTGAGACAGAATTCAGGCACTACATCCTACCTTACCGAAAGCATTACATGCTTTCTATTTCTAGTTCTATTTCTCACTCCCCACCACACAGTCACCTCGTACATACCTAGTCCAGTAATAAATGTCCCAAATAAATACAACAAAAAGCAAACCATGTCCGGACCGAAACCATACCATTTTCCTGACTGCAAACCCACATGAAAGCCGGAACCGCTAAACACATCGCGATCCTGGAAACACATGTAGTGCAACCTACCGACACAGAACTATTTTTATGTGCAGCAGTAAATTCAAATAAAATAATATAAATTACAATTAAGAATTGCATTTTTTACTTAATAGGGACAATGTATAATCACAATATACCACTCAAGGATGTGGCTGATGCCAGGATTTCCACATCTCTCTGGTGTTGTTGGTCGTTGGGCTGTGCCTCATGACCGAACAACACACCAGAGATGTGGGTAAATCCTGGCATCATCCACACCCTCTTGTAGTATATTGCTTAAGTATAGTAGTGGTTTATTACAGGGTACAGTAGCACCCCTATAGTTACAGTTGAGTAGGATGTTCAGTGTTGAACCCCTAGCTTTGCACCTATATAGCTTTGGCAGAGTTTGCCAGAAATATCTGATATTTTGCATCTGTTATCAAGGGGCAAGATCTAAATATGAGGAAAGTTTTGAGATGGCACCATGTATGATTCTGAGAGCCACATTTTTTTTCTGTAGATTCTAATTTTTCTTTTCTCACGTACAGCCTACATGGAATGGATTGTTTCCAAACTTTCAAGGTACAGGCATGATGTCCTAACATAGTGTCTCTGAAAGATTTTGTGAAAAATATTATGTGGTTCCAGAGTTATAAAGCCTTACAGTTTTGTGGGTTTTTGAGCATGCTCAGTGGGGTTCTTGGGATAACATTCTGATACGACAATAAAAAGTATGTGTCACAAAACTGTTTTTCATTTTTCACCACTTGCTTCTTGCAGCAGCTTGAAACATTTTTTTAACCATTAGAATCACTATATTGTTTCGTTTTCCTCTAAATAAACAAAAACTCTGGTCAGAGCCAACATGGCTGCTTTACAGTGGCAAGTCTGAGTGAAAAGTACGTGGAGCTCCAGCCATGGCTGATGCTATACTTGTGCAGTGACAGATAATCACTGCACATGCATGAGAAAGGGTTCACTGTAACACCCCTTTTTGTGATTTTGCATGCCCCAGTGGATACAGCAAGGGCTCCACTTAGACCAGCCAGGAGGTAATCTAAGTGATGTACACCAGTGCCATACTCTGTGGCAAGGGGGACAGGGTCTGACACCAGGCTGCTATGGGCAGAAGTGGCATGTGAGGTGACACGGGGATCAAGGAGACAGCTGGGCATGGCAGGAAGTGCTTTTGCACAAGTGTTTTTTTTTGATTGGTTATTGTCTAGAATGCATAATAGTGACCAACAAAATACTGTAACACAAAACATAGTCAAGGAGGGACAAATGATATATCCCAATGACAACTGCATCATACTTACACATAGCTCAGCAGACTTCAAAATTGTTACGGCATACAGATCATAACACTCATCAACTACAGTATATACCTATGATTGGGGTGCCTTTTGCATATCCTTAGAGCCGATCTGATGGGATCATTATGGGGAGAGACCAAGGACAAAAAGTGACATGGCACCAGGTGGGCACCTTTGTGCTATTTCCTATCTTATTAATTAGTTCATTACTTTTTCCCATCTTAACTTTCAAATATTGAAAATAAATATAGTAAAACATTTCAAACTTAAAATTGGACTCTAATTTTACTTTTTATTTTTTGGTTAACATGTGGCCCATTTATTTTTATTTTATTTATTTATTCTAGGATTACAAGTACCTTTGAGCCAAGGCTCTTTTACAAAGGTTCCATGTCAGAAATAACAAACAACAATGAAGCAACAGTAAAATAACAGTAAACAATTCATGCACAACAGTACTATTGAGAGGGGTCAATTATAGGAAGAGTAAAGTGTAGAGAGGAGGAGAACTGTAGGTAGTTAACAGAGGCAGCTATATTAAAATGGTGAACACAGCTAGGACGCATGTGCCCATAAGGAATGGGTAGGGTCGGGCACAGCTGTGGCAGAGAAACAGGGATGAGAGGAGGAGGAGGATGAAGATGTAGCCAGAGGCATTTTGTCGAAAAAGAAATGGGAAGGAGAGATAGAAGAGAAAAAGGGTTGGTGGGGGGAATAAGTTCTGTAATGGGGCAAGGAGAGACTAATGAGGTGGTATGAAGACCTGAGATTTGAAGTGGTGCCTCAGAAGCTGGGGAATGGGGACTAGGGGGCCTGGGGTTAAGCAGCATATGTTAGGATTAAAGCTGAGTAGGTCATCATCTAGGAGAGGCAGTCACAGGAGCTGAGGCAATGAGATGGGCCCGGAGCCTAGTTTGAACAGACCTAGTGTTGAGGCAGAGGAGATGGTGTGGCTGAGACCATTCATCCATAGAGAGTCCTATAGGTGAAGGAGCGTTGGCCATGCATAGTTCGACAGCGAGGAGCTTGTAGAATCTGGGTTGTCGAGCTCTTGGTGTTCTGTTGGTTGGTGTTTTGATGTAACAAGGCAGTAACATCAGGGGTGTGAGCCAAGGTTGATTTTTCCCGCCATAGCACATGTGAGTTACTTTATACAGTTGGAGAATTGGAGCCATCCAGATTGTTCGTGAAGGGCACAGGTGTGGGTGAGGAGGTGGGCACCAGTTGTGAGTCGGCATGCTTTGTTAAGTGCAGTTGTTATAATGCTGGAGGGCTGACATCATGGCGGATCCATAGATAATGAGGCCATAATCAATAATTGACACCACAGAGCTCTGGGCGGCAATCTTCAGGGCCTCTGGGGTGAGGTGCTGCTATGCTTGTAAAGTAATCCAAGGCGTGTGTTGGCAGCTTTAGCCACACTGTCAATGTGAGCTGTATAGGAGAGATTGGGGTCAAGCAGAATCCCTAGGTATTTGAATGAGTAAACTTGTTCAAGGACAGTCCCTGCTTAGTGGAGATGGCAAGGGAGTGTTGCCTGTAATGGTTTTCTGAACTGCAGAATAGCAATGACTTGGTTTTCTTGTGATTGAGGACTAGTTTAAGATTGGAGAACCATGTTTCAACAGCACTGAATCTGAGTTGGAGGCTGTGTTGTAGTGGTGGAAGGTCCTTGTGCGTGAAAAGACAACAGCATCATCTGCATACAGGATGATTTGTTCTGAGCAGGATCGTGGTAGGAGATTAAAAGAGGCTGAAAGGAGAGGGCCCAGTATGGACCCCTGAGGGACTCTGAAGTGGACAGGCAAGATGTCTGAAATAGCATTGGCAATTTTTACTCTTTGAGAGCGGTCATCAAGGTAGCTTCTGAACCAGCAGGCTGAGTCTGGTGTGAGGCCAGCAAGGAGTAGTTGGTCATACAGCAGCTAATGATGGACCATGTCGAATGCCTTCAAGAGGTCGATGAAGACAGCCCCAGTAAGAAGACTTTATCAAGGGAACTATGCACTGCACCTGTAAATTCAAGCAGGGCAGTGGTGGTACTATGCTCTTTTCTAAAACTGTGCTGTTGTATGCACAGAATAATATATTTGTCCAAATAATCAGTGAGCTGGTCCACAACAATACACTCTAGGGCCTTGGATAGTGGCAGCAATATGGAGATCAGATGGTAGTTAGAGTGGCGGGTCTTGTCCCCACTTATGTGGACTGGGATCACAGTGGCAGTTTTCCATATTTCAGGGAATGTACTGATGTGAGAGAGAGGTTAAGAGTTTTAGTTAGGGACTGAGGACCTTGTCAAGTGTAAGTGATAGTAGCTTAAGGTCCAGGGTGTCACTGCTGATTCTGGAAGTGGAGATGGCTGAGGTGATGTGGCGGCGAGCTTCATTCATCTTATTCTCCCTGAAGTAAAAATGAGGTAGTTTGACAGAGTGCAGGGTGTGTTAGAGGGGTGTGATGGACTGTGAAGAAATCAGGAGGTAGAACAGTACTGAGGTCAGCAAAAGCCATGTTAAAGGTATTTGCAATGACCATGGGATCAAGGGTAGTGGACCTTCAACAATAAACATGACCGGAGGGGACTTTGATTGTTTCCCAGTAATGTCCTTGATATTGTCCCAGAAAGCACGACCATTTCCCAGGTGTTAGTGAGGACATCCTTATGATATGAGCTTTTCAGTGAGATGAATGGATTGTGCAGGCATTACGGGCATGTTTGTATTTTTGGATGTCAGATTGTTTGCCTGTGGCTTTAGCCACTGCCCACGGGTGGTCCCTAGATTTCAGCTGGGAAAGGAGCTCTGCAGTTATCCAAGGGTTACAGAGGGCTTTTGTTTTCCATTTTTTTGAAGGAGTGAAGAGGTCACAGGCCTTATTTAAGGCAGTGATGAAGTAGCCAAGGGATAGGTTAACATCCATCACTTTGTAGATGGGCAGCCAGTCTTGCAAGGATAGGTACTGTTTGAGATGGGTAAGTTAACCACGGAGAGGACTCTGCTGGTAATGATTATAGGGGTTGGCTTTAGAAATTTATTAGACCATTCATAACCGGGAGTGGTCACTGAAAGAGTCTGGGAGAATGGAGGTATGAGAGATCCTGGTAGGGTGATTGGTGAGAACCCAGTCCAGCAGGGTACTGGTGCCAGTTTTGTAATTTATCCAAGTTGGTGTGGTGACCAAGTGTGAGAAGTTGACAGCTGCAAGGGCATCCTTATGAGTGTAGACATCAGATGAGCCAGTTTATATTGAAATCACCAAGCAGAATGTGTTCAGAGCCAGAAGGTTGGGAGCTGATGAAGTTAACAACTTCTTTGATGCCAAGATCTTGATCTCAAGGAGGAATATATACAGAGACCATGGTGAAGGCTTTTGATTGGGACCTAGAAGAATTTTAATGGGTAGAAGCTGGGCCGAGGAGGCAGGAACGGGGTTGGAACAAGGTGCCCCAGGAGATTATCCTTAATGTAGATGGCACAGCCCCTCCCTTTTAGACACACGGTCCAGTCTGAAAACATTGTAGCCCTGTAAGGTAATTGTCAGATCAGGAACTTTGGTGTCAGCTATGTTTCAACTACAGCAAGGATATCAGGATTATGTTGGCTGATAAAGGCTTGGAGTGCATCAATCTTTGGTAACAGGCTGCAGATGTTGATAGTTGGATGGTGAGGGCTCCTGCCTTTTTCAGAAAGCTTGAACTGCCCATGCCAGGGTTCGGATGGACATTGTCTGATATCAGTAGGAGAAGTAGGAGGAGCTTCATTGAACAAAGACGCAGGTCCAGTAGTGATAATTTGTGTTTCCTTTTAGCTGATGGGCAGTAGGTAGAGTCCATATGACAGCCCGATGATATGCAATGTGGTATAGTAGGGATAGGCTGGCATTAAGACCAATCTTAGTGGTGTTAAGAAGCAGCCAGATATTTCCAAGTGGAGGCCCATGAGGAGAACTGGTCGAGAAGTGGAGCGTTCCCCAAGGTGCTGCTGGTATTGATTAAGTAGATAGTGGGTACAGGGTGGGGGTGGCAGGGGCCTGGAGAGAGAACAGGGAGGAAGGACAAGGAGGAGAGAAGGGAAGGAGCAGGTGGGGACGGAACGCATAGCTGGTGTAGGGTGAAAGAAAAGAAAAAAGAAACAGGCAGGGAGTGGTAGTTAAAAGAGAAAATTCTGGCAAAATAGGATTTAGTAGGGAGGCAGTACAATGAAGGTATATAGCAAGTAAAGCAACTGTGACTTAAAGAGGGTAGACTTTTATATGAAAGAACAAGATCCTCTAGTGGCAGATCTGTATAACCTGCTAATGAAAACTAGCCAAAAACCAAAAACCCAGAAAACAGTAATTTTAAGTATAAGGAGCAATTGTGTCATCAGGAAGAATTAGCCAGGAGAAAAGCCACTCGAGATGCAGCAACAGAGGGTGTGTCCAATCAGAATGTGGCTATGGAATGCACTAAAATTGAACCTGATGGCTGAGTCCTGTTGTACCTTTGCAGGGTAGAGGAGCTTTCTTCTAGGCAGACCAGCTGAGCAGCACAAGTGGAGACTTAGATAGAGCCGACCAACTGAGAAAGGCTTCGGAGGCAGCAGAGACAGTATTCGTGCTGGAGACAGCATCCGATTTGGGCCTGCACTTTATAAGTAATACACCACGAGAGGGTAGTTGCAGGTTGTTAATGCACTTCAAGGTGGCAAAGGAAAACAGCATGAGCAACAAATTCCTTGTTATGTACCTGGGTGAGCATGAAACTTAGACAACCAACACACCGTCCTGTCTTATTGCTTACATAATACATGGAATAACAATAGTGCATTGCATGGCATATGGAATATAATATGGTAGTTTCAGCACTGTGTGACATACATAGAAACATAGAAGGTGATGGCAGATAAGGACCGCAAGGCCCATCCAGTCTGCCCATTTATTTTTCTACCTTATAAATGTGCCATTGGCCTTTGCTCTGCCAATGGCCTATCTATTCATACTCAACTGTATTGCTCCTTATGCCTATCCCATGTCTGTTTGAAGCCCTGTACTGTATTCATATCCACCACTTCCTGAGATAGGCCGTTCCATGAATCCACCACACTTTCTGTGAAAAGAACTTTCACATTACCTCTTAATCGGCCTCCTCTAATCTCATGATGTGTCCTCTTGTCCTGCTATTTTTCTTATATTGAAACATGTTAGACTCTTTCACCTTGTTAATGCCCTTAAGGTGTTTGAATGTTTCGACCATATCACCTCTTTCCTCCTTTGCTCTAGGGTATACATATTGAACTCTGTTAATCTGTCCACATATGTTTTCTGATGCAGTCCCTGCACCATTTTGATTTCCTTCTCTGGACTGCCTCAATTTGGTTCATGTCGTTGTGAAGGTGTGGCCTCAGTACTGCACTGAGTACTCCAGATGGGGCTAACCAGTGTCTTGTAAAGAGGGATTATTACCTCTCTCTCCAGCTTGTGATACCCCTACTAATACACCCTAATATCCCCCTAGCCTTACCTACTTTTAGTGGTCTGCTTGGATGATTTCAGGTCATCGGTGATGATGATGATGCCCAAGTCTTTTCTTCCCTTGTGACTGCCAGCAACTCCCCTACCAGCCTATAGGTGGCTTCAGGGTTTCTCTTCCTATGTGCATGATCTTGCACTTCTTTGCATTAAACCCCAGTTACCACGCTTCTGACCATTTTGCTAGTTTATCCAGCTCTCTTCTCATTTTGCCTACCCCATCTGGATCATCTACTCTGTTGCAGATCTTGGTGTCATCTGCAAACAGACAAACCTTACCCTCCAGTCCATCTGCAATGTCACTGATGAAGATATTGAAGAGTACTGGCCACAGAACTGATCCCTAGGTACCCCACTTATGACTTGCATCTCTTATGACTGTATACCATTTACCACCAATCTCTGTTTTCTGCCCATCAACCAGTTTGCCACCCAGTTGACCAACTTCAGACCCACCCTGAGCCTACCCAACTTATTAATCAAGCTTTATGTGGAACAGTATCGAAACTTTGCTAAGTCAGGTAGGCGACATCAACTGCTCCACCTTGGTCCACCACACTGCTTACCCAGTCAAAGAAATCTATGAGATTAATTTTACAGGACCTTGCTTTTGTAAACCCATGCTGTCTTGGATCCTGTGCTCCTATGGATTCCAGGTGTTGCACTATCCTTTCCTTAAGGAGTGCCTCCATAATCTTGTCCACTACTGAGGTAAGACTGACTGGTCTGTAGTTCCCTGTCTCCTTCCTGCTACTGCTCTTGTGGAGCAGGATCACGAGCCCTTCTCCAGTTTTCTGGGACCTCTCCTGTGCTCAGAGACTCACTAAACCATTCTGATAATGGCTCTGCTAGTTCCACCCTTAGCTCCTTTAGTACCCTGGGATGTATGCCATCAGGTCCCATTGCCTTGTCCATCCTGAGCTTATTGAGCTTTTGTGGTACCTTTCTTTTATGATGGGACTAGTGCTCACCTTCCTCCACCTTGTGTCCATGGTGCTGAGCTGTGGGCCTGCCCTACCTTCTCTTCAGTAAATACTGAACAGAAGTATCTATTTAGGATAGATGCTTTACATGGTCCTCTTCTCACACACACCTTATCTCCTTTGATCTTAGCAATACCCCTCTGGACTTTCTCCTTCCATTAATGTATCTATAGAAAGTCTTGTCATCTTCTTTACTGTTTGTGTTAGTGTTTCCTCAGTTTGGGCCTTTGCCTGCCTTACTGCCTTCCCTGCTTCCCTTAGGGAAGTTTGGTATGCCTCCTATCTTCATCCTGCTGTGTTCCTTATATTTCCTGATGGCCAGCCTTTTGGCTCTCACCTTTTCTGCTACTGTTTTGAGAAACAAGTGGTTTCCTTCTTCTTTGCACTTCCTTTCTCGCTAACACAATGGGATGTTGCTTGAAGTATTGCATCCTTAATGCTTGCCCACTTTGCCTGTACCCCTCACCTGTATTTCTTTTGCCAGGGCTAGCTTAACTCTGTTGGTCATCTTAACAAAATCAGCTCCACTGAAGTCCCATATTTTTGCCTTGGAATGGGACGATTTAGTTGTAGTGGCCAAATTGAACCATACCATGTGATGATCACTGGCCCCAGGTGACCTTCTACCTGGAGATCTGTGATCCTTTCCTGTTACTCAGTACTAGATCAAGGATAGCCCTGTCTCTTGTGGGTTGTTGTACCAGTTGTTTGAGGGCTTCCCCTGCAGGAATCCATTATATGTCTAGTTCTGGCAGATGTTCCTGCTGGTATCGATCAATCTGTATCTGGCATGTTGAAGTCTCCCATTATCAGAACCTCCCTTTAGCTGTCATGTTTTGTACATCTTCTAACAGTAAAGTGTCTATGTCCTTCCCCTGATCTAGGGGCCTGTAGAGAACCCCAGTTCATATAGCTGTCCCATTTCCTGTTTCCAGGGTGACCCACAGTTCTTCTGGCTTCTTATGTATTCTGAATTTCTGTAGCTTTGATATTTTCATTAACATACAGGACCACCTACTCCCCCCTTTTGGACCTTGGTCTCTTCTGAATAGTACATAGCCAGGTACTGAAGTCTCCCAAGTGTGGTTACTGGTAAACCACATCTTGTTAATTGCTACTATGTCCAGTTTAGCCTCTGTCTTATTGCCTGCAGGTCTGGAATCTTGTTTCCCAGACTGTGAGCATTTGTGTACATGATTTTCCATTGGCCAGATTTCAGTGTGTTAGTTGTTGGGTGAGGTCTGGTGTTTCCCTGTGCATTGTATGGGGAGCTGGACCTTTACTTTGTTGGTGTGAAATGAACTTCCTTCACCTGCATGTGGAAACAGAACGTTTGTCTCCATATTCAGAATCTGAAGTGCACATTGCAATATCGCTGCACATCAGATTGTGTTTGGCTGGCACAAGCTTAATAATCATGAATACATTGTGCTCCAAGGGTAGCATATAACTTTACTGTGTTCCAATCAGAACACACAGTCTGAGCATTGCTACTGAGCCAGCCATGCACAACAGACCATATGATGATATTGTGTACAGCACAAAGGTAAATGTCTGAATGGGACAAATGCTATTTCTATGTGCAACTGAAAGACTTCACACATCATAGATTGATCACAACACGTGAACCACACAACTGGGCATGTATATTTGTATGTGTTTGGATGGGTTAGGGACTGTACATGTCACCCAGCTAGTCCCCTCACCATCACATGCAGTTTGGAAAATCAGTACATAAAGTTAAGACATCATTCCTATAGGTGCAGCTCATTCTATTTTAATAATAATATGCATTCAAAACAGAAACATGAGCTGCAGGTATACTGTATATAGAAAAAGTTCCATCATATTAAACAAGTCTGGATCTGTTTAGTATTTATCTGTACTGTTCAGTAATACAGTAATTAATGTTCTTAAGTGCACAAACATGGACATTTTTTAGAGACTGGAGCATTGCTATGTCTCACACTGCCAAAGAATGCAAAATTGCTTGATCCCAAGATTCAACCACTGGGACATGTAATAAATTATTTGAATACAGATTAAGCACTAAAATGGGGAGATGTACAGAAATTGCTGCAGTTATGTTTATTTTATACAATTAATGAACAACTGAACAAATGGCAGTGAGGAAAGTCCCAGATGGGCAAAGGTATGTCTAGTGTAATTTACAAGCATGATTTCATCTCAGAATCTTGTTTTTTTTCAGTTAGCATTTAACAGGTGAACTGATATAGACACAGTAAAGTTTACCATCGAATAATCATTTTACAAGCATTGTCGTAAATTGCAATGAACTAAAAACGGTGCATTTGGGAAGCAGATTTAAGGATTAAAACTGTGTGGGCAACAACAGTGCACAAACCAAGCAAAACTAAAATATCCATAAAAATTTCACAACTACAGATTCCAGGACAATTTATAAAAAAAGCAGAGGTAATTATGATTTTAAACTGAAAATCACTATTGGTTAGACCTAGAACAAACATTACAAAGGACCACCCTTGTTCAGTGAATCACGCATTCATGAATGAAAAATATAAGCTTTAAGTAAAATATATATTGTACTTAATATACAATTAATTCATCCAGCCTTCATGATCATAATAATTTCTATCTGGCAAATAACGTTTTCACTTTGTGCATTTCTCATCATGATTAAAATTTGTCAATCACTGATGAAATGTGCAAATTGGGAGTGCTAATGACATTTAAATTGATATGTTCTTATCCAAAAAGCAGACACTCCACAAAGTTACAGTCCAACAATTTAATTCAAAATGGTTTAAAATATTCACAACAATCAGCTGCTCTACATAGTTGCTGCTATTTTGGAGGACTGGGGAGCAGTCTGCAGAGCTCAATCAGAGCTGACTTCTCACCTGGGACTGGGACCGGAGGGACTAGCAAGAAGCACTGTTGTAAATCTGTATAGTGTACAGTGCCTCAGCTCAGCTGCAACTCTAGAAGCAACACACAGAGGAGGACTGGAGGCAGAGCTGCAAGCTGGAGGTGGATCTGCAGCACAGCAGGCAAGTCTGAATGATTTGTCAATCAAAGTTAATGATGATGACATGACAGTCTGTTAGTCCCTCTGTCATCAGAGTCAGTATAGTGCAGTGGTTTAAGGCTCTGAGATGCAAATCTGGAGACCTGGGTTTGAATCCCACAACCCCACTTGCATACTGTGTGACCCTGAACAAGTCACTTAACTTCCTGTGCTCCCAGGTTGCACTTGTAAACAAGCTTTCAGCTTAGTGTGTCTTCACCTGGTTAAACAATTGGAATAAATAAATAACTGACTTTGATCAGCTGGAGGTGGGTATGTGGGTGGATCAGTGGTGGGCCAGAACAGCAGGGGTGTGTTGTTGCAAATTGAGCAATGCTCCTGTTGCAAAGGTGGAAACCGGGACAGATTGGAGGCAGCCGGGCCAGCCAAAGCCATCTCTGAAGCATGAAAAAAAGGTAAACACTCACTCAACTGAGCTGGCACTTGGGGCCATTTACAAGACACCTGGGGCACTGGCCTCTCTGGCCCTGAGTTAATGACAGCCCTGCTGTGGCTTAGAAGCCTGCTGGATACTAGTCATGGGTCACAGCTCTGCCACTCTACATCCTCTCCATTTCTTGCTCTCAGACCATCTCTCTCCTCCATGCTGCACCCTGTATGTTACAGGAGGAGGCAGTCTAACAGTGTGAGAGAGAGAGGCAAGCAATGTGACCAGTTGGCTTCTGCTGCCCACAGGCAAACAATGCTAGGTGCCTGATTATTAAAAGAAAGAGTTCCATTCAGCAGCAACACAGGCAGTCATATACAGTCCCATACCTCTGATACTGCCAATTGCAAAAGTTATAGTAGTGGCAAACATATCCCACAGGGAAACAGTTGAAAATAGCAGCACAATAAACTAGAATGAAAATGAAATGGCATTGACACAAAGAAAATTAAAAGCCGATGTGTCAGACAGCAGGGAAAGTCAGTAAGTTAGGAGAGTCAGTCATTTAGTAAATGCAATTAGACAGAAATACATCAATGAGGAGTGAGAAGGGTAAAGAAAACTTGTGTCACACTAGCACTGTGCTGTTTGGATTAGTTTAGCATCCCTCCGATCCACTCCATGCAATAAAGGACAGTGTAGTTACTTTTCCTAACTGCGCTGCTGTCAGGATTGTAGTGCAATCTGCAAACCTTAAACTTTGTATTTAAAATTATCTTTTCAGCTTGCCTCTGCCTTTCTCTGAGCAACTCAGTGAGGTATGCATCCACTTTAGACAGAGGATAATACTTACATTAAAAGTTACTGCTAGTGCTGGAATTCCGCAATTGCAGGACAAAAAGTAGTGCCCCATGAAGGGGATGTGTTTCTATGGCTGGCAGAGAGGAAGGCCATAGAAACATGCACAGACGTGGAACTGTGCCTCTGCACTGTGGAAGCACACTGAGTGTTGGCCGGTCATGTGCTTCACAGTGCTTGAAAAGATACAATGATAGCAATATGGCTGTGGAGCTCTGTTCATGTAGCCATAAAAATATGGACAATACATAAAATGGTGTCATTTTTAAAAACAAACACCTGAACCTAGCAAGGACCTGTTCAGCTAGATCCTTGTGTTTGAGTTTTTAAAACATTTCTAAAAAAGATTTACTGAGCACCCCAAAACCAGGGTGCAAAGCTTAGTGAGAGGAGCTGTTCACCCATGTTTTCTGTAAGAGAACAGCAGGAATCTGATAACTTCTACTGCTGCAACTGGAGTCCTACTGTGGGCTGTAGTGAGAGGAGTGAGCTGCCTATCCTCTACTGTCTGTCTCCATCCATCTGTCTGTCTGTCTGACTAACTACTGATCTACCTATCTATCTCCCATCAGCAGAGTGGGTGTCCACCTGGTAATGCTTGTCTGGACCCCTCCTCCAGGTCACCCTACCCCACTTCTGTACAGTGGTCTGACATTGGGTGCACAATCCCATTGTTAGACATTAACCTGAAATAAAGAAAACTGTACCTATGTGATTTTTTACCTGCAAACAGAACCTTGTCCCCACACACACACACACACACACACACCCCACTCAGATCTCCAACACACCCTCACTCACCTGAACAGGTCCCAGTGTAAAGATCCATTCTCTGACTGAAGACACGTCTTGCTGAAGGAACCCCAATTGCAATATGAGAAACTAAGGTAAGTGTGGTCAAATGAGGGTTTGAACTTTGATGCATAACTTAAACATTTTTGCATATTTTCATCCTAGATTTTCAACATGGACTTTTGCACCTCACCTCATGGCTAGCGTTTGTGGAATTATGTAAATCAGGCCCAAAGGCATTTTGTGGTCACTTGGTGAAATCATCTTTGGACAAGAGTGAAAGATTTTCACCACCCACTGGTAGAGTCATAAGAAGACTATGCTGAAAATTGGGGTCCGTATTTAAAAATGGCAAAGTTATGAGTGGACATTGAAATTTTGCAATGCAGCTCATAATTTTGTAATTTTATATATTTTACCTTAAATTTTCAACAGAGATTATTTTTCACATCACCTTATAATCATGAAAACTATCATATTTCAAATCCAGGTCAAATGTGTTTGTGTACCTGTGGTGGAAAATGAGTTGTCACCACAAAAATAACCTCTCAGGCAGGTTTTAAATATTTCTCTACCCTGTTGATGAGGTGGGGTCATAAGAAGTCTATGTTGAAAATCTGGGGTAAAAATATTACAAAACAACAAAGCTATGAGCATATGTTGACATTTTGCAACACAGTAACTTTGCTAATTTTAAATAAACTCGATCCCAAATTTTCAACATAGTCATTTTTTCATATCACCTCATGAATATGACACCTGTCATTTTTCAAAATCTGGCTGCCATGAATTTTGCACACTCAGCAGACTATGTGTGTTTTGCTCACAAACAAAATTGAAGACGCTTTTGAGACAACATATTGTAGGTGGGGCAAGTTGTGGGAAACTTCTGAAATAGTGTCTTTATTATTGCCTATAGGGTAAATCGAGACAAGCCACAGTAGTCCACATTTAGGGCTATAATAAAGAGCTGTGTCTTGCCCTGTAGTCTGGGGTTTGGGTGAGTTTTTATCATGAGGCCTCAGCCAGGTGATAAATGCAGGAGGGTTGAATGAGTCACATTTTGATTGCAGGTTGGTTTTGGATTGCTAGATAAAAATCACTTGCAACAGCAAATCGGGGCTCTCTCAAATGAACCAATCAGCCACTGCCTGCTGTATAAAGAAGTATCCTTCAGGCAGATGTCTGTGCTGCTGAACACTGTGAGAAGGACCACAGTGCAAAGGACAACACAGGGAGTCTGCAAGGAGGAGTCAGCCAGGAGAGACAGTAGGTGGCCATACACTGCCCCACAAACAGTGAGTGAGGTAAAAATAGGTAAACAGGTGTCTACAGTCAGCAGGAATCAAGTAGGAAAAATGTAACACCCTGTACAGGGCAAAGCTAAACTAGAGGTTCAAAACTTACAAAACCTAAAGGTTATTCAAACTCCTATAGGGTAGGGTAATAAAAGGAATTTAAAGGGGTGAAATAATAGGAAAGCAGGTAGGATAGGTTGATGGGAGTGGTGCAGTGCAGTAACTGTGAGGTGGCAGTCCTCAGGAGACTCTCTGGAGACTGTATTGCTGCCCTATCTGCATACACCACTCTGGGCTGAGGGAGGAGATTGCCAGACTCATGGCTATGTTGGCTTGGGATCAGAAGACCTTCTGCCCCACCAAGGATCACCTAGTCTACCCTAGAGGTTGCCCAGAAGGAGGAGTGGCTGGACAATAGTGAGTTTGGAGAGGGTCAGGATGGTGGAGCATAGCCACATTCCACACCTGGTTCCACTGCAAAACTCCACACTACACTGGCAGAGCAGGAACATCCCACAGAGGTACCCAGGAGTGTCCAGGATGGATGGGGGTCCTCCATAGTGTAGACCCAAAGGGTGGGCAGAGGACCCAGAGGAGCAGGATGAAGTGAATCTTGGTGGGGACTCCATAGGAGGGGATCAAATTGGGGACAGGTAAGGATGAGGAGAGGATGTTCAGTGCCTTCACTGTGCCATGGCTCACAGGGATGGAATGAAGATCCAAAGGATCACTGGGGCAACAGGAGGGAGGAGAGCTAGATGATATTGCCCATCTGAGGACTAATGACCTTGCTAGGATCAGCCAGCAATAGTTCAGGAGTAGTTCAGGGTTTTGAGGGGATCTTACATGGGTGGCATTATCTGTAACCTTCTAGGAAGTGTTACCTGTCTATAATGAGGGTGGACAGGATTCTCCACACCAGGAATGTCAATGCATGTTTGAAGGAATGGTGCAGAGAGGAGGGTTTTGGCTTCATTCAGGACTGTGGTCCCACCTTGAGGCATAAGAGTCTGTACAGGGTGATGGCTTGACTCCATCCAGGAGGAAACCGCAGTCCTCAGTGATTGAATTAAATTCTACATTGGCCAGCATTTAAACTAGCCAAAGGGCGGCTGCAGAAACACAAAGGAGACATAAACTGCCCCCTCATAGGCAAATGAGGTCAGCAAGGGGAATCCTGAGGACTGAAACCCAAAAGAGCCATGTAAGAAAGGAATTTGTGGCATGGAAGTCCAGAGTGATAATGAGAAAGATAGAAGAAACAGGGGGATGGGAAATGGGGATGGCAGCACAATCTGAAGAGCCATGTACACATAATCAAAGTCTAGTCAACAAGACAGGGGACCTAGAGGCCACCATGGCTGAAGCAGACCTGGATATGGTTGCAATTATCAAGTCCCAGTGCCATGAAAACCAGGATTGAGATGTTATCATACTAGGGTATACTCTGTTCAGAAAAGACAGGGTAGGTAAAAAAGGGGATGAGTGGCTTTCACCTCTTGGGACAAAATAAAAGCCCATGGAAATACAGGGAGAGAAGGAAGGAGCTGAGGTGCTGTGGGTCACCCTGGAAACATGTCAGGGGCCACTATTCACATAGGAGTGCTCTACAGACCTCCATCATGGGGAGGGAGAGGTGGATAAAAACATAATGGAAGCTATCCAAGGATGGCATGCAAGGGAGGTGGTGCTGATGGGGACTTCAATCTATCAGACATGGATGGAGTCTAGCAGCTGCAGCAAAAGTCAGAAGTAGGGACATCCTGGACCCCCTGCAAGGGTTGTTCCTCAGACAACAGTTAAGAAGCCCACTTGTGGGGTCATAATACTGGATCTGTTTACTGACTAACAAGAACAGTGTTGCTGACATCATGGTGGTGACAATCTGGGTCCAATGTCCACCTTAAAGTGTAGTTCAAAATAAGGACCAGGCCAGAACTGAGACACACTAAGATGAGGGTCCTGGACTTCAGGAGGGCCAATTTCAGGAAAATGGAAGAATGCCTCAGGGATAGAAGATCTGGTTCAAGGAGGAGGGAGAGGGGTAGAGATGAGGAAAGTAGTGATGGTGTAGGGTAGGGAAGAAAGAGATGGGACAGAGGGACGGTGGGACAAAGGTGGAGGGATACCAGGTTGTGAAGGAAGGAGGCGAATAGTCAAAGAGTGGGAGGGAAGAGGAGGAGGTGAGTGAGTGGGAAGAGTAGGAAGAGGAGAGGAGAAAGTAGAAGAGGATAATAAGTGAGGAAGTGGCGTGTCATCCTAGTGGTACAGTCACAACTGCTGAGGTTAGAGAGGAGAAGGTTTCTTTGCATTTAAATGGGCCTAGCTTTATTCTCAGCAGTGACCTCTGTAGGGAGCCCATTCACCATGGATGGATTCGTGACAATGAAGGAGCATTGGGCTTGAGAGATTAGGCAGAAGGGAACCTGGTAGGAGGATTTGTTTGCACTGCAGGTGCAGTGTGTTTGAGGCGGCACCATAAAGGCATGTGTAGCTGGGGGGTAAGGCTGAGGCTGATTTTCTTAGCTAGGAGGCAGGTCTGGTAGGCTATCTTTCCTGAAGATTGAGCCAGTTGGAATGTTTATAGAGGTTACAGGTATGCATTTATTTCCTCACACCTGTCACAAACTGGCAGCACTTATTCAGTGCAGTCTTCATCCTTTTAAGGTAGTGTCACTGGCAGACCCATAGAATATTGGCCCATAATCAGTTATGGACAGGACTGAGCTATTAACTGCTATGTGCATAGCCTCAGTGGTCAGGCAATGGCAATGGTGGTAGAGGATCTCTAACCTTGAATTTATGGCTTTGGAGGTGAGACTAATGTGTGTTATAGGAAAGTGCACTGTCAGTGTAATTCCAAGGTATTTGAACTCCTGAACCTGATTGATTGGGGGTGTTGTTTGTTTAGGATAGTTAAGCTGGCTGATCTATGTTTGCTGTAAGAGTTGGAGAACAGCATAGCTTTGTTTTTATAGATCATCATCAGTTTATGCTGATCAAACCACGTTTCAACAAGGCTGAAATTTGCCTGTAGGTCAAAGGATAAATGGACTGGGTCAGAGTGGTAGAAAAGAGCACAGCATCATCTGTATAGGATCATTTTATTAGTGCAGGCTGCAGGAGGTTGTTAATGAAGAGGCTAAAGAATAGTGTACCAAGGATAGAACCTGGGTACCCCAAAATGCACAGGGAGACTACTGGGTAGAGTGTCCCAATCTTAACTTGCTGGTACATACCCATCAGGTAACTTTCAAACCAGTTAGTTACCTCATTAAAGAGGCCAAAGGCAGGAAGGGAGTTCAACAGGAGCTGGCGATTAATGGTGTCAAAGACCTTGTTTAGGTCTACATACACCATCTAGCAAATGTCCAGTGTTGAGTGCCTTTTGAATGTGACTAGTATGTTAAAACAGTGCAGTTTTGTACTGTGTGCTTTTCTAAAGCCATGCTGCTACAGACACTGGATGTTATATTTGTGAAGGTATTCAGAATGTTTGTCTGGAAACAATGTGCTCAAGGGCTTCAGACAGTGGGGAGGATTGAGATGGGTGGCAATGGAGTGTTGAGATCTATCACCACATATTGTGACAATAGCAGATTTCCAAAACTTGTGAAACTATCTAAGGAGAACAAGATGTTTAGCAGTTTGGTGAGAGGGAGTAAGACGACACTGAGTGAGAGGAAAAGAAGCTTTAGATCCAGTGTGTCACTGCTAAATCTGGGTTTACCTAGTTCCTTTAGGAAGTATTTTCTGAGTTCAGCAACGGAAACTTTTCTGATAGAAGGGAGGGTATTCGGATGAGGAGTGGTTTTGTCATCATTACCAGGTAAGCTGGATTCTTGAAAAGTCTGGGGGAGTACACTGCTTAGATCAGTAAAAGCAACATTAACCCTTAGGCTGCTGGCAGAATAAGAACATATTGGAATTCTGGACTGATATATCATTAAAGGTGCTGCTATTAATTTATAGTCCTGAATAACAGTGCTGTTAACATCAGTTATAGAAGGAGGATTTCATGGGTTTTCATGTGAGGTTTCTGATGTTTTCCTTAATGTTTTGCTATTACCCCATGGGTTTGTGAGCTTGTTTTGCAATATTCTCATTTTGCTCTATGCATGGCCTGTGTACAGTGGTTTCTGGCAGCTTTGTAGCATTGTACGTCAGTTAAGTGACCAGTGGCAATTGCATGGTGCCATAAACTGTCCTTTCTTCATCAAATTTAATAGGGCAGGAGTAATCCAGGGTTAGAGGATACCTTCAGTTGTCTTCTTGGGAGCTGCATACTTGTCACAAATGTTATTAAATCATGTAATGAAGTAGTTTAGAGCCTGATCAATGCTGTTCATAGAGTTTGGGGAGGGGCAGTCAATCTGTAAGTGATACAAGGAATTGAGGGAGCTTTATATTTTTAAGATTCATTGGTAAGAGAATTTAGCCTGCAATTTGGGTGTCTTACTAGACTATTGGCAGATAACTGGTGAGTGATCGCTAATGAGTCAGGTAGGACTTTAGTGTTGGAGATTCTAGTAGGATGAGTGGTGAAAGTCAGGTCTAATAAGGAGCTGCAGCCTGTCCTATAATTGATACGCATAGGGGTGAGTACTGTCTGGGTGATGTCAATGGCTGCAAGGGCATTTTATAAGGGTCTGCTTTAGGGGCAAGCCAATTTACATTGAAGTCACCCATAACCACTGTCACAGTATGGTGGGGGAGGTTATCAAGGTAGTCAGTGATAATATAAAAGCCATCAGCCTGGTCACCTGGGGGATACAGACAGATATCACGGTGAGGGATTTACCTTGCTGGCCCAGGATTATTTTGATTGCTAGGATTTGGGAGTTGTTAACAGAGGGGTATTAGTGGGGGACTTGGTCTTTAAGTGTGTCCTTCAGGTAGATGGCACAGCTTCCAGTCCATTTACTGATGCAGTCAAGTCTAAAAGGCATAGCCAGCAATGGATATAGCATTGTCAGGCACCTTAGGGAGAGCTAGCTTTCCTTAAGGGCTAAAATATCAGGTATATTCTACGATACCCAGACTTGTAGGTCATCAAGTTTGGGTGGTAGGCTACAAATATTAATAGATGCTAATGTGAAGAACCTTGGTTTGCTGCATTGATAGTTGGATTTTTTTTGGGGAGAACCAGGATGAGGGTGAACATTTCCAGAGAGGAGTAAGAGGAACAGGGCAATCCTAGATAAATACAGGGCAAGGAGCTTTGAAGCATTTTGTTGCCTCCATTTGAAGGTTTTTTCAGAGGGTATTACTACAGGGGTAAGTAGCTGTAGAAGATGAAGGTACTCTAGCAGAGTGGTAGTTAATCAGGCTGTTGGCAGGTAGGTGCAGTGGGTTTACAATTATTTGAGATACTTATAGATAATGGGCTGGATATTCGAAAGGGTTGCGCCATGCGCAATAAGGTTCCCTCATAAGTCAAAATTGTGCCTATCCTGCCATATTCAGCAGGAGGCAGTTGCACCCCCAAGTCAAGCTGAGCAACTGCACAATGCTAATGAAGGCATGCTCAACCGAGGGGAGGAACCATGCATAAACTGCACAGCTCGATATTCAGCGGGCTGTGCAGAGTTGTCAGGCGCAACCCCAACCTGCGCCTGCACAACTTTGAGCCAAAAAAAGGAGTAAGTCGAGGCCACCCACAGGTGAGTTGCCGCGATTGCAGGGTGCAACACACAGCAGCTGCCACCTGTGGGTGGCCCTCAACCTACTCCCCTGCAGCCCAATCACAGGCATATAGTAACCCCTCCCCCGACTGGCCCCGATCGCGGGCATATGTGTAAACACCCCTCCCCCGGCTAGCGATCGCGAGCGCATGTCGCACCCCCTCCCCGACTGGCCCGATCGCGGGCATATGTGTAAAACAGCCCCCCACCGCCCGACTGGCCCGCTCAAGGGCAACGCTGAAACAGCCCCCACCCCCAACTGGCCCGATCGCGGCAAAGTGAAAATAAAACCCACCCCACCAGCCCGATCACGGCAGCAAAGAGTCCAACCCCCAAGAACATATCCCTGGTTGTCCAGTGGACCTCGAAGCCCGATCAGGCAGCAAAGAGTCCAACCCTCCCAAGAACATATCCCTGGTGGTCCAGTGGACCTCAAAGCCCGATTGCGGCAGCAAAGTCAACCCCCAAGAACATATCCCTGGTGGTCCAGAGGACCTCGAAGCCCGATCGTGGCAGCAGTCAACCCCAGAACATATCCCTGGTGGTCCAGTGGACATAAAGCCCGATCGCAGACAGCAAAGTGTTCAAACTTCCCCAAGGACCACCTACCCTGGTGATCTAGTGGCCCCCCACCCACCCACTCATAAGCCCACCACCCCACTCCCCGTCAGCCGGGCGGGAGGCATCCCACTCGCGCCAGCCTTACTCCACCGCCGGCCACTGACTGCCCCGGCTGCATGCCCATTGGTAGAGCAAGATCCATCGGGCGTATACAGGTTTATGTCACATAGCAGTAGTTCAGATATGTGAATGAATGAATTCATTCACATATCTGGTGCCTTAGATGGATGGCTGCATGCCCATTGGCTCTTGCTCTGCACCACGGGCGTGCAGCTCCACCGGCAGTCAGTTGGCGGGCGTGGGGTGGCAGGCAGGTGGATGCTGCCGCCGCGCTGACGGGGGAGTGGGGTGGTGGGGCTTGTGGTGGTGGGGTGGGGCCACCAGATCACCAGGGTAGGTGGTCCTTGGGGGTTTGAACACTTTGCTGCCCACGATCGGGCTTTGCGGTCCACTGATAACCAGGGTTATGTTCTTGGGGGTTGGACTCTTTGCTGCCGCGATCGGGCTTCGAGGTCCACTGGACCACCAGGATATGTTCTTGGGGGTTGACTTTGCTGCCGTGATCGGGCAGGTGGGGGTGGGTTTTATTTTTCACTTTGCCCGCGATCGGGCCAGTCGGGGGTGGGGGGCTGTTTTACACATATGCCCGCAATAGGGCCAGTCAGGGAGGGGGTTTTACATATGCCCGCCGATCGGGCTAGTCGGGGAGGGAGTGTTTTAACATATGCCCGCCGATCGGGCCAGTCGGGGAGGAGGAGATTACACATTTGATCGGGCCAGTCGGGAGGAGGTTTACACTTATGCCCCACGATCGGGTTGCAGGGCGCCGGTCCTCGACAGCTGCTGCCTGGCAGGGTGCCAGGCGCAAGTCCTCGGGATCGGGCGCACCTGCATTCTAATGGCATGAAAATGGAGCCATAATAGATGCAAATGGCCCCTGAGCCTTGCATGAATTATGGCCCCATTTACATGTCACCTTTTGAATATGGGAAATTTGCACATGGCGCAATGGTACTTTCGCCACCGCATCTTGAATGCTCCACTCTGACCATTGTGGTGGCACAAGCTCCACTGCACCATGCACAATGGATGTGGTCATGGGGGTGACATTCAAAGGAGTTGCTCAATAGCGCAACTCCGCTGAATATCGCCTGCCACACCCTCGCGCTAAGAATCATTTTGTGCAGCGTGCAGGCTTGCGCCACAGAATAGCTTAGTTTGAATATCCAGCCCAATGTGTCCTTGTGTATATCTCTATGTAGAGTGTTGTATGCATGCTGCATGGTGGATGTAGTGGTAGAGGATGAGAGTGGTATAAGGAAAAGAAGAATTTGGAGTGGAGTTACAGTATAGTAATTCATTCTGAATGGCTAAAGGGGAGGGATAGAAACAGGAGACAGGAGAATGAAAATGGGGGTGATTCATCTAGTTGGACTAGAGAAAGTTTGGGGGTTAGATAGGGATGCAGGAGAGCAGTCCCTGAAGGTATATTGGATTAGTATTGTGTTAATTAGCATTTTTTAAAATAACACTTTAGTTAAAAATTAGGAAAATGGCAGGGAGCACTGAGACTTTGTGTGAAAAAGAAAAGGTCTTAGAGGTATATTAAAGAAATGCACTGCATGTACTGGATAGACAGCTCATGGAGGCAGAGCTTTCAGTGCTAAAAGCCCATTTAAACAGTGTTGGGTTAGGTGGAGGGTGGTGAGAGAAAATTCAAATGTAGGATTGCAACAGGAGAAACTGAGCAAAGAGCAGGAGAGAGGCACAGTGAAAGGCAGTTAGATAACGCTGGTAGAAAGCAGGGAAAATTCACTAACCAATAGCAGCACAATACTTAGAGTGGAGCGCCAATAGCAGCCAAAGGCAAGGAGGAAGGACCAATCAGAAGAGTGGCTTTAATGCCGAGAGGCTGAAAGTATCCTCCTGGTGTCCTGGTTCTGTACCTGGGTATGGCTTCTGTGGTGGGGAGCAGGGCATCATCTGAGGCCAGCAGTCTTGCCACAGCTGCTGAAGATCAAGTTGCTCCCCATCAGGGCATGGAAATCTGAGGGAGGTAAAAGGCAGGAGATAAAAAGCTAAAAATAAGCTGTGAGGTGGCCTAAACCTAAATCAAGGGAAGGATTAGTAGAAACAATAGGGTCAAGAAAATAAGAAGAGATGGCAGCTGTTGGGCAGCCTGAACCTTAATCAGGGAGAGGGCTTGTTCAAAAACAAAAGGGACACACAGGAGGGCTGGGGCGGGGTTGGTGGCAGATGAATCAAGCTGCCTGGTAGGGCTAGAGCAAGAGTGAGTTGACGAGAAAGCGTGAAAGTGAGAGAGAAAATTAAAAGCTTTAAGGATAAGTTAATGAGAGCAGGCATAAAAAACAATGCAGGGAAAATAAACAGGAATGGCAGGGATGCAATTTTCAAATCAACAGCCTTAGAGGTTCTTAACAGTATTTGCTAGCACAATTAAAAAGTAGATAAGGCAATGGGACCTGATGGGGTGCACCCAGGATACTGAGAGAGCTCAAAGAGGTGTTGTCTGCACCTCTGGCAACTCTGTTCAAATTATCATAAGAAACAGGGAGGTTCAAGGGACTGGAGGAGGGCAGATGTGGTCCTCCTTCACATAAGTAGGAACAGGAAGGAGGCAGAAGTTACAAGTCTGTTAGCCTGACTTCAGCAATGGGAAAAGTAACAGAAACACTGGTTTACAGGATCCAAGACAAAATGGTTTCATGGGGGAGGTCTTGTCAGATAATCCTGATCGAGTTCTTCGACTGGGTTACCAGGGTAATGGATCAGTGAGGAGCGTGTAGATATGGCCTACCTGGATTTCAGTAAGGCCTTTGACACTGTTCCACACAGAAGCCTGGTGAACAAGGGTATACACTTCCAACATTGAAACTTGATGTTGACTGACACTACAGTGACTACAGCACCAGGCCATTGTAGTGTCAGGCGCTGGGCTCCAGCATTGTATTTGGGGTCCTGCCCTTCCCTAATCAGCTCTGACTCAGAGTTGATTATATTTAGTAGGGGGTTGCAGGGCAAGCCTTCCTGAAGAAAACATATTAGTGACATGGAACTTGCATGCCGACTGCAAAAGCAGTCAACATAACGGTTTCGCTGTCCGGGTCTTTCTAGAAAATTTTAGTCAACGACCGGTCATAGATCTGTGAACAAGCTGCCCTGTCTAGGAGTGGGTCAAAAGCTATAAACTGGGTAAGAAGTTGGATAAGTTACAGGAGTCAGATGCTGGTGGTAAATGGTGTCCACTCTGCAGAAGTCAACGTGACCAGCTGGGTGCCGCTGGGCTCAGTACTAGACCCAGTCATCTTCAATGTCTTTATTAGTGACATTGTGGAAGGGCTAGAGGGAAAGTATGCCTGATCACAGATAATGCAAAAATATGCAAAAGAGTAGACCCACGGGGGGAATGAGGATGAGTTCAAAAGTTGGAAGAATGGTCATGGGCTTTGCAGCTGAGTTTCAATGCAAAAACTGCAAAATTTTGCACTTGGGACACAGAAACCTGGGGGTTATGTACCAATTGAGAGTGAAAGTACTAGCAAGCATAAACTGGCATGGGATGTGGGGATAATTACTTCTGATGACCTGAAGATAATTAAGTAGTGTGATAAGGCTGTGGGGAAGGCTAGCCGGATACTTAAGTGCATAGGGATGGGTATCACCAGTAGAAAGAAGGAGGTAATATTACACCTGTACAAATCACTGGTAAGACCCCACCTCTAGTACTGTGCTCAGTTCTGAGGCCCCACCACGAGAGGAAATTGATAAGATAGAGGTGGTATAAAAGATGGCTACCAAAATTGTGCAGGGCCTGCATCAAAAGCCCTAGGAGAGTCTCAATGAACTAAATATGTACTCTCTGAAGGAGAGATTGGAAGAGAGATGTGCTAGAAACATTCAAAGACCTAACAGGTATTTATAAGGTACAGGAAGGTAACATTTTCCATAGAAAAAGAAGCTTGAGGGCAAAGTGGCATGCAATAAAGTTGAGAGGAGGAGGAGGAGGAGACTCAGAAGAAATGTGAGGAAATACTTCTTCACGAAGAGGGTGGTAAATGCCTGGAACACTCTTTCAGTGCAGGTTGTAGGTGCAAAACAGTGACAGTATTCCAGCATGCATGGGACAGATACAAGGACTTTTGTAGTAAGGCAAGGGAGGAGATGACCGGAGATCAAGTAGGATCTCCAGTGGCATAGTAGGCAGGAAAACTGGGCAGACTAGGTGACCAAGAGTTCCTTATCTGCCAACAACTTCTATGTTTCTATGGTTTGCACCTGTGCTACAGAATGACATTTCAACCAAGATTTGAACATTTTCACCAACCAGGTTCTTGAGGTGGGCTTGTGTCAAGAGATATGTTGAAAATTTGATAACAAAATATTGAAAAATAACACATTTATGAAGACACTTTGACATTTTCCTACATAAATTCACAACTTTGGTAAATTTTGACATCTGAGGCTGCATAGGAAGGCAGAGCTAGCAGGGCCCTACACTTCCATAGGTGGACAGAGTCATCCTTGGTGCACAGCTCAGATGACCATCTGTGTCTGTATCTGTTCACCCAGGTCCTGAAGGGACCTACATGAATGAGGATAAGATTTCATTGTCTCAAAAGGAAAGGAAATTGTTTGCAAAGACTTCATTAATGTACCATTTAGAGTACCTTAATGCTACAAAAGTGGGAAATGTGGCATTAGAGCTTCCAGCCATAACTCTTCACCCCACCCCCAAGCAGCAAAAGGAAAAAAATTGGGGTTTGTGTCTCTGGATTCTTGCCAAATCAGTGGTGGGGCCTTCCTTGGGGTTGCCAACCATAATGCTCACCCCACCTCCAGTTGATAGCTTCCGGTCAGAAACAAAGGTGCAGGACCAAGCCATTGCCACAGTGATAAACTCCTCAAGGGCAGAAAATTGTGTCTCACCCCATGTTGCCAACACAGTTTGTTGTAGCTTTCTTCACACAGGGCCACCAGGAAGACACGTGTGACATTGTTTGCTCATGGAATGGGGTGAGCATTAGAGTTGACAACCTCAAGGAAGACCCAACTAGTGATTTGCCAAGACTCCAGAGACGTAAAACTCTAATGTTTTCCCTTTTACTACTTGGGGTAGGGGTTGGGAATTAGGGCTGGCAACCATAATGCCACATTTCCCTAATTTTGTGGCATTAAGTTACCGTAAGTGGAGCATTAACAAAGTTTTTGCAAAGATTTTATTAATAGCAGCTTTCCCAGTTGCAGACCACTTTACAGACTATACTAGGTACATGTAGCTCTCAACTGTTCCTGATTACGAGGGACACCCTTCATTTTACACCACAAAATTGCTCTGTCCCTCATCCATTCCTCATAGAAAAGGTGCTTACAACACAAAGAATGTGCTCTAAATTTAGACTTTAAAGCAAAAATTCATAATATCCTAAGACACAAAATAAAAAAAATAAAACTACTTAAGTAAACACAGTGACTTTCACTGTATTCTGAGATTGTATTTCAATGTTCAAAGATGTGTCCTCATTATGAGGGTCAGTGTCCTTCACTGTCCTTCATTTTGAGTGTCCATGTTCCTCATCTCAGTGATAAAAGGTTGAGAGATATGCAGATACATTACAAATAGGCAAGATTATGGCAAAACAAAATTGTACACAATCTAAAAACAAACATTGTTAACAATCTGATCTCGGGAAGGGGAATCAGAGGCTTTTAGAAAGCATTCTGCTCTGATAAAAAACAACTACAAAAGGTAAACCATGGAAGCTATATAAAGTAACTGAGTAGTAACAGTGTAACTCCACACATCAAGAGATTTGGTAGGCCAAACATAACAAAACGTTTATAACTTTAAGCTCCTAGATATTTATTGAATGTGAAAGCCAGATCTCAGTTGGGAGAGAGCTTCATGGGTCAGGAGCAACCACTGCAAACATCTGGTCTACTATATATAATACCAGTATGTTTTGCATAACAATTTCCATATTTTTCTTAACCATTAGGTGGCATCAACTGTCTGTCAAGAAAGATGGACAACAACTCTACTATCACTACAATCCGACTGAGATTTGATGATCTGAAGAATATGGCATACTTTTATTCTGTTTGTTCAGTGGCACTGTATCTTGTTATAGTGTTTATTAATCTTTACTTATTTGTGTGGTTGTGCTAAAACAAGGACTCCATGAACCTATGTATGTCTTTTTAGTAACTTATTATTTAATGGGATTGTTATCAGCACTGCATTCTTACCAAAATTAACAGTTGACATTTTATCAGAAACTAAAACTATTTCTCTTTTGAATGCTATACTCAGGTGTTCACTATTCATTTTTTGCTATCACTGAAACACTACTTTTAACCATCTTGGCATACGATCGCTATGTGGCAATTTGTAACCCTTTAAGATATCCTGTCATTATGACTGATGTAATGTATTCAGACTTTAACATCTGCATGGCTGTATTCTTTCTCTGTGTCTCTCATAGGAATCATTTTATGTATAAGACTCCGTTAGTGGTTTCATCATAGAAAAACCTTATTGTGATCATTTCTCTGTTTTAAAATTGTCCTGCATTGATTATTCCATCAATAATGTTTATTCAACAGTTGTAACTATAGTTACTGCAGTAGCTCCACTGACAATTATTACATATTCATATATCAAGATAATCCAGATCTGCCTACAAACATCCAAAGAATCCCATTGAAAGCCCTTCAGACATGTTTTACACATTTACTGGTCCTTTTGATTTATTTGACTGGTGTTCTTTTATGGTAATCCAACACCGTTTATCCACAAACAATGTTCCTCAAAGTGTACACATTTCTTTCATTACAATTTCTAATAGTACCTCCAATTGCCAATCCAATCATCTATGGACTGAGAACTAAAAATATTAGAATGGCAGTAATACATTTAACTACACAATTAACAAACAAGGTACACATAGGAAAACCACTTAATACTTAAGTGATTCCATTCAAGATCAATCAAAATGGCTAAATTAAAAAGAAAAGGAATACTGCACTTTTATAGTGGAGAACAGGAGCAAAAATAAATCAGGTTGGCTGAGGCAGAGGTTGGAAATCTCACATGTGAATCAATACTTCTCCTAGTTGTATGGTGCACTCCCAAAGATTGAGAAAATATAAGCTCCTCTTGAGAGGTAAAGTCAGGTTTTATCTGGCTGCAAGCCAGTGATTTGCTGCAGAAAACCCAGACTTAATCCAAATCACTATATGTTAAATAATGCAAATATGTCTCCATAGACAGGGGGACTGATTCACAAGATGAACTTAGAGCAGTGCAAGGTGCAGTCGATGACCCATGCGCCAAAGCCCCTGCATCATCGACAATGCCCTATTCTGTAAGGAACACACCATGTGCCAGGCGAGTGCACATGGCGTAAGCACTACGCAGTCGTCAAATAAATAGCGTAGGAGAAACCTAAGGTGCAAGGGTGGAGGAATGGCTGAACCACGGAGGATACAGCAAGAAGAGAGGGGCAGCCAACCCCAGGGACACAGAGGAAGAAGACTGGGCACTCCAGGAAGAAGAACTTTATAGACCAGGAGACAGATATCCTCCTGGATGCAATAGAGGCCCAGGTAGATGTGACAAAGGGTGACTAGAGCACATGAGCATGATGGGCAATGGTGCAAGGCCCTGACCTGTGTGACTTTCAACAGGCAGATCTGACACTGTCCCAGGGAGGGAAGCAGAAGGTACGGACACAGTGGCAGGATGCATGGGATGAGGCAACCAGACTGGTGAATGCAGTGGCACCCAGCAGGCGCAGTGTGAGGAGCTGCAGAAGTGGCATTGTGACATCAAGCACCATGCCAAGGAGAAGGCAGCCCACAACAGGTGCTGTACAACAGCAATGGGAGGAGGACCCACACAACCATGGCCCTCAGCAGACATGAGGGCGTGTAGTGGCATAGAATAGCATGCGCAGCATGCAGGGGTGACACTGAGCTAGACCTGTATAGGCAAAAACATGCACAAGGTAAGCACCGGGCATGCATGTGGCTGGTGGCACCACCCGCAGACAGCTGATGTGGCACTAGCAGTGGAGGATGACATACTGCATGGGCACCAGGGACCCACAGTCGGCAGGGACCCAGGGGTCAGGTGCAGAGGGAAACACTGTGGCCTGGGCCACCATGCAGAAGCATGAGATGCAGGAGGTGACCTCTCCACTGGGTGCCATAAGCTGAACAAGCACCGTGGCACTGGACACATACCAGCACTTAGGCACCTGAGGTAATGCACTGTGCATATCTGTCTGTACACCCAGCAGGTGCCCGGACCACAGCAACCAGACAACATGCCACAGCCAGTCAGGTAACACCACCACAATGCCATGCTGTGACCCACAGTGACAGTGAAGCATCAGAGCACAGCAGACACAGCCGCAGTAATGAGGAACAATAGCAGGCATCCACCAGTGACAGCACAGTGAACCAGGCCCACAGGAGGATGACAGATAGTGAGGCAGATGACCAACAGGGAAGTGACACTGACAGCAATGCCATGCCCTCCAACAGCAGCAGCACTATTGGGCATAGCACACCTGTGGCCCCAGCACCTCACAATGATGGCACTCAGCAGCAGGGGGACAGAAGGGATGGCCCTGTGGTGGGACAGGTGAACATTGCACTCACCACTGTAGGCCGTGATAGCCAGGCACACAGAACCACCACACCAGACCATGGAGGTGCAGGTGGGACAGGAGAACATGGTGTAACACCACTACCACTGAAGGATGACCTTGGGAAGGCCTGTCATGATACTGCCAGGATGTCCTGCTCACCCAGGAGTCAGCATAGCATGAGCTGGCTGGATACATTACAGCATATGGGAACACAGCACTGCCACGGTTGCACAAGTGGGACAGCTGCAGCTCACAGTGGCAGATATCCATGCAGTCATCATACATGGGATCCACGAGAAGGGCATGCCAAACAACACAGACAACAAGGCTACTCCAGAAAATATGGCTGTGCACCACACGCCAAACAGACGCCATAGAACAGCAGCCCATGATCATGGAATGCAGCATGGCACTGCATATCACCCAGACAGAGGCAACAACGGCAATGGCAACAGCACTGTAGGAGATTGCAAGATGCATGCAACAACAAGCAGCCAGTGTGGCAACGGTCACACAGGTATGTCTGGACTGCAAGTGTGGTGGCACAACGAGGCGCTGTAGATGACCATCACTGCATGGGGAACACAGACAGCAGCAATGTTGGACAGAGCCATGCTGGTGCACAGGGCATAGGACAACCATTGAAGCTACGGACAACAGCCAGACACAGTGCTGACACAGCACGTGACATGCACAGCTGTGCCTGAGGACAGGGCTGTGGGCAACATGGCAGGCAAACAAACAGACAATGGGGACAGCAGCTGGATGCAATTGCCTCTGAAGACAGACAAGTGGGCCCAACAGACATCAGGGATGGGCTGGAGCCATGCAGTGATGCTGGTGTGGAAGATGGCCATAGCGCAGTGGGGCCACAACCACACAGGGTGCAGAAGACATCTGCAGCGACACACCCAGTAACACTGCTGAGGTTGTGCACAGGCACATAGGGGCATGGGAACATGACTGGCACAGGGGAGACATCCACCCACCTGTCAGTGACATGGAGCAGACCGGACAGGCACAGAACAGTACAGTGATAGACAACATCATGGCCATGCCATACACCCAGTGCAGCACGGAGGCTGGATAGCATATGACAGCCCGATCCCGAAGCCACACGAGGGCCCACCCTGAGGCAGGTAGAAAGGCTTGTGAAGGCACATGGCCAGACAAGGAGAACCAACAGCAGAACCTGTTGCACAAATGGCAGCAGCTGGCAGCAGGATTGGAGGGAGAGGGGACAACAGCTGCAGTGTCAGGGACTGCTGCAGCACAACAGATACCCTGGTGACACAACATCATTCACAGTGGCACAGGGGCACACAGTGCCACCAGTGGTGGAGGTGCAGACAGGGTGTGCCACACTGCAGGATGCTACGCAGAGCAGCATCATGCCCAGTACAGCCACCATGCACTGCACAGACTGAGCCACCGGCACTGTAGGCTGGAAGGAAGCCAGCACATGCCAGGCATGCCGATGGGGGCTGACCAACCTTGCTGGCCACCACAATGCAATGGTCCAGTGCACACACCAGACCATGGGCATTGACCTAACATAACACACACCACACATGGATGTACATGTGCATGCATACCTGTGCTGCATGCACATGTACCCATATACTCTGTACAGTGCCCATGGCCATGACACATCCTGTCATGTCACCGCAGCATGGGACACGCATACAAGCCTGCATCCCATACAGTGGCACCCCACATGCTAGTGATATGCACACCACCATCCGAGATGGCACATACTGGACACCTGCACAGCCCCCAATGCCAGCTCTGGGATCAGTTGCATGCACCCTGGTATGTACACCATGGCATGCCTAAGACCACCTCACAATGCACACACCCCCATGTCACCAGAGGGATCAGTGGGTGCACACACCATGGCATGGCACACCAGCACAGGCTTGTCCCTAGCACACATGGCACCATACCTGTCCATGGTGCCATGCATGCCCCCACACACAGGCTCATGGTCTCTGCAGGACTGTTGCCTCCCACCACACAAGGGCTCCATATACTACTCAGCACCAACACTCACACACAGTACCCACTGTGGGCCAGCCACCATAGCATCCATACAGAGCTGTGCACTGCAGTCCACTGGGTGGGCCCTGTGGTATGCCACATACTATGACAGACCACCCGCCCCACATGTCTGGTACCAACACATGCATGATACATGCAGGCCCAAACCATGGGGTCCCACCTTGCCGACTGTTGGTTTGGCTTAATCACTGTGGCATGCCACTATAGAACTAAGAGGACCCCAACACTGGGTGGCACAAGCCCACAGGGATACAGTGTCCTGACACTGTGCCCAGCGTGTTACGTAACAATACCTGTGGCACAATGCGCTGCATTTCACACATTGTTGGACAGTGGTCCCTGTTGTCCACAAGGTACCCTGCATAGACCCTGTGGGCTGGTGCCCATACATTGGCTGGCACTGACCAGTACACACCATAGGCAGGTGTTGAGCATGCACAGTACAGAATGACACACAGACACAGCTTGCACATGGAACAACAATGTATTAGGCACACAAAGCAAACCACATCAACAGTTAAGGATTCCAAGGGTACACAATGCAATGGGTACAGCTCCACACAGAGCAATAGTGTTACAACGGAGATGCAATTAACTGCATTGCATGCTCAGTTACTAAATCTCTGAAGTCCCAGTAACCTGTGTCACTACTACCCTATGAGCCCTGTCCATAGCATGTCCGTGATTGCATGAGTGAGGCCAGGACAATGTTGTACTCATGCCCAGTACTCAATGTCCACCAATCTGGTCCAGGTAGTCCAGCAGGTCTTGCACTGCATCATGTAAGTTGGTCAGCAGCCTTATATAGGTCTGCTGGCAGGCTGAGTCCCTGAGCAAAGTCACAGAGGGGTGTCCGGCTGGGGCTGAATGTAGGCATCACTCTTCATGTCTCTGTCTGGCGACGTGTCCCTTTCAATCATGGACAGCCCTGGACCACGTTCGGGGGTTGCATCACCAGCACCATGCATGGAGGCATCACCATCCCCAGTCTGGTCAGCACCTGCCCATCCAGCTGTACTTTGTTGTGCCCACCTGTTGCCATGTTGGCCATGGCACCTGCTGCAGGCAGTCTTACAGCACTGTCGCCTGGCCCTGCATGCTGGTGATGCTCCTGTTGGTCACCTGGGACATCCTCTCACATCCTCCTCATCTGTTGTGTCCTCCACACCCTACTGTGGTGCCACCTGTTGCCTGCCTGGGCCATCTTCTGGGTCCTGGCTGTGTACGCCTGTGCATCACTCCACTTCAGGCGTCGGACGCCCACTCCAGGGAACACCACCATGCACCCCGCCCTGCTGCCCACTCCTCTCACCACTATCGGCACCTGGAAAACAATGTGACAGCCTGTGAGTAAGTGCATCATGCACCCATGCAGTGCCTCACTGCATGTTGCCCAGTCCACCAACGCAAGTCCGGCAGGCCATCACCATGCCATGGCACATGTTGCATGGGCTGTGACATGCACTGATCATGAGTGGGGCACACACCCACACATGTGTCCACGGTGCATGTTTCCACCAGCAACCACCAGACACCTGTGTTGGTCCTGTCAGTATGTGTGTGTGTGTGTGTGTGTGTGTGTGTCCCATTCCGCTGGTCCCTACACAGTAGCCTACACAGCTGCATACATGTCATGACTGCTGTACACCTACCTTGGTGATGTTGCTCTCTGTGGGTCCTTTGCTGTGTCCGTAAAGTCCGGGTGCCCTGGGCCTGCCCTGGCCGTTGGTGTCACTACACTCTCTTGCAGAGATATAATGGTATGTGACATCATCAGTACCCATCTGTGCAGTCATGATCACTGTAGTGTACTGTGTGTCAGACATGTTACTGGTGTCACATACCTGACCAGCATGGCTGTTCTCCACGCATCTGGACATCTGACTATCATGCCATCCACCTCAGGTGGGCAAGAGTCACCTCTCCCTCCAGACCAGGTCATTCCATTGGTGTCTGACCTGCTGCATGGTCCTCCTGATTCCAGACACTGCCTGTAGCCTGCTGCCTATCGTGGACCACACCTTCTCCTTGTCTGCTGGTTTTGACTGCTGTGCTCCTGTGGAAACAGCACCCTGCTCCACTGCTCATCCAGGCTGATGAGAAGCACTGTCTCATCATTACTGAAGTTAGGTGCCCTGCTCCAGCGTGCCATTGCAACTGGGACTGCCACCTGCTGTATGCCCTTGTGACTGCTTTAGTCCCTTGCTCCCTCTTCAGTGTATTTGGAGCTGTGTCCTGTGCGGCCTAGCATGTGCTACTGAAGCCCTGCACGTGCTGGTGGCTCAGCTCCATGTTATCCCTGCTTTTCCCCCGCCAGTCACATGCTGTAGACACATGTGACATAGCATGCGTGACATGCAACGCACTGTGCGTTGTGTGCACGGGATAACGCTGCATGCAACTAGCATTGCTGAGGCTGCCACCCAGCATGACATTCATCTTCCCATTGTTGATGCACAGCACAATCTGCGGTGCATGGGTTGTCATCCCCTGTCTCCGCACACTGTGCTTGTGCATGGTACCATGGCTGTACTTGGGGGTGCTTCAGTGACACTGTGCCAGTCCTCATGACTTGCCCTTGGGTGTGCCACAACACAACCATGTCCTGCAGCTTGGGTGCACTGCACCCACCATGTGCAACACCTGTGGCTGTGCTGCATGGTATGTGCAGCTTTCCACCCACACAGTCCTCCATGTCCCTGTTGTGACTACCTCTGGTGCCCACTGCACAATAATATGGCATGGTGGCACCAGCTCCAGTGTGCTGCATGCCACATCACTGTAGTGCTGTTCTCATCCCTGCAGTCTATGCTGCTTAGTGCTGTGGCTGCTGTGCATGGGACCTCACACATCCCACCATCACCACATTACACTGCTTATAGACATGTTGCCCCTGCTAGCAATGGACACCTGGCTGCTCATGCTGCTGTCAGTGTCACTGTGCATTGCAACATCTGGGTCAGCACACAGGTAATGGGCACATCTGTGTCAACTGTGTTACAACTGCCTGTGTGGTGGCCCAGGTGGCAACACTCCATATCACCACAGCTGTTCCGTCCACCTGCAGTGTGTGCTCTCCATGGTGGTCCCTGGGTTCCTGGCACTGCTTTGTTATTCCCCACAATGCCATGGCACTGCCACCCAGAGTGCCTGTTGTGTGTGCTGTTGCTGCATGCATGTGGTATTCCCATGGACCCGGGCTGTGGTCCATAGCCAGCACACAGCATGGTGGTGTTGGTGTACCTGTGTCTGTGCACACTGCACATGCTGTTGTTTGCCCATCCAAAGGTGTGACACAATGAGTTTCGCTCGCATTCATTATCCAGCTAGTGTGTGTTGTGCCTGGCCTTGCTGTTGCCAGTCATGGGCAGGCCCCTGCCTCCTCCACCTCCCCCTGCAGTGTCACCATCTTCGCTGGGAGCCTCCTCATCCTCTGCCAGTGGTGTGCCATGTTCAAGTGTTATGTTGTGCAGCACACAACATGCTATGAACAGTTGCATGTCATTACTGGTGTGTACTGCAGTGCACCCCGATCTGTAAGAACCTTATCTGAACCTCATCTTGAGGATGCCAAATGTGCATTCTATTGCACTGCATGTTGCTGTGGGACATCATTGTACCGTTGCTCTGCCGCACTCTATGGATGCCTCACCGCTGTCATCAGCCAGGGCTGTTGTGGGTATCCGCTGCCACCTGTGGGAAGGGGTGTAGGTTTGTGTTGTGCCCACAGGCATCCCATGCCCACCCATGCTGCATGTGTCTGTGTGTTCCTTACCAATCAGCCAGCCATGTGTGAGTGTCCAGCTCTGGAAGGCCTCACACACTCCACAGTTCCTGCAGATGTGATCGCGTGTGGACCCAGGATACTGTGCCACAACATCGAGGATCTTGCACCTGCTGTCGCAGATGCCCTGTACATTCATGGAATGGAAGCCCTTCCAGTTGACATAGGTCTCTGGTTCATCCAGTGGTGCCCTTATGGCAATTTATGTGCAGTCTACTGTACCAAGCACTCATGGGAATCCTGTTGCACTGTAGAATCCCTGCTTGATTTCCAGTTGCTCCTGGGCATCTGTGGGTAGGTGGCTGTATTGTGCGAGCTGTGTAGAGGGCATCCATAACTACCATCAGGCACCATGATACGGAGGGCTGTGAGATGCCCATGGTGTCACCGGCTGGGTGGCCATTACCCGTGGGGCTGCACATACCTTCACCTCTATTGGTATGGCATGGCCTCTCCAGGTCCTGCTTCTCATGGGTCGGCATCAAGTTCCTGGCATAGCTGTGCTATGGTTGCCTTGTCAAGCCGATACTGTGCGATGCACTAGTCTTCAGTCAGGTTCATGTGGGCAGTCCATGGACAGTACACATGCATGGCATGCCTCCGGTGTCTGGGTTGCTGCTGTCTGTGCACCTGCTGTACAGCACCAATCTGTTGTGCATCCTGGCGGGCATGGCGCCTATGGCGTGCATGGCCAGCTGTATGCCCAGTAGGGCCTGTGGTGCAATCATCCTCCTGGAAGTCATCTGCTCCTGTCCTGCTGCAGTCCTGTGTCTCAGTCCTGTAACACTACCCTGCCTCTTACCTTCCTTTTTCTAAGTCCCCTTAGATCAGCTTTGTGTGATGTAGCAGGTGTTTGAAATCTGCTGTTTGGTGCACCTTTGTGAATTACACTCCTACATCCTGCATGTCTTACCCTGTCACAACACACCATGCGTCATGGTGCTGGTTGCCATCTGGTGCTGTGCTGGCGCATGGGGTGCGTGGCCTTAGTGGTCTTTGCATTCATGCATGGTGCATTGTGAATCCCATCTTGCCTGTGTCTTGGCGCAGAGTGCTGCTTGCATCCTGCTGCTTGCGCATACACCTTAATGCCTTGGTGCAGAGTTTGAGAATTAGGCCTAAAGTCTTTAGAGCACCTTCCAACAGGATTGCAGAGTAGTAGAAAAGCCACTGTATTCAATGAACAAATGAGTGCACAATCTGCTTGTTTTGGCAAGGTCTCTGCCTTCCTTATTGCTCTTGACCTGTTCTGCTACACTGAAATAGGGATGTATAAAAGCACTGTTTTACATGTGGGTTTGTATTACTTACACCAGTAAAGCTTTACAGTGATTTGGATTAAGCCTGAATTTGCTGTCACTGTGCATAAGCAACAACACCAGATAGGTGTGAGTTGTTCTCTAATAAGCCAATCCATGAGTGTGTTAGAAATTACAACAACCCCTTGAGTACATTAGCAAACAAAACCTAAACCTCGCGAGTGTGACATTGTGCTCATAAATGAAACAGTTACTAATATTCATAAATATTACATCGAGTATTAATCACTCACTTTTGCCATAACTAACTTGAATAAGCAATACGCAACTAAAAAGCATAGGAGACTGCAAAATCAGATTAGTCAGGGCAAAGTAAAATGATGATACAACTGTAGGTAATGTTCTTGATATGCAAGCCAATGGAATGGTACAATAAATTCTGCTTGGATGTGGAATGTTTCTGCAGTACTTGAATGCTGCAGGCTTCAAAAGACAAACATAGTTTAGTCCCCTGTTAATAATGATTAAAGTAAATGGAAACAGAACAACTATATTCTCACTGCACTGCTGCTAAATGGTTTGCTCTACTAAAGTGCTTACCGCAGCCCATTTGTAAGGAAGTTTGTCTGCAGTGAAGAATGTTACTTTGCACTCAGTTTATTGTATATTGACCTGCAGAAAGAAGAAAGTAACTCTGAAGTCACAGTTTGTTTGCAATGCAGCTTAAAAGAAAGTTTATGTTAGTGGTGGCGAACCAGTTCAGTAATAAAATCTGAACCTCCTGAACTAGCAGCAGCAATGACAATAAAACCACTTCAAACAGTTTTTACTGTTTGAATGAGTTCGGATAACTCCTTGTTTGCCACACGATTCAGTTGGTGGTAACACAAGGAGTCAGAGGGTGGAGGGACTCATGTGTAGCACGTGGATGGGAGACAGCTGTAAGAGGGAGCAGACAGAGCACCATGACTCAGCATTGGACCGCGGGAACAAGGAACATCCCCATATTTCTAGGTGGCACCTAATTGGTTAGGGCTGGGAGGAATGTGGTGAACTTTACATGCTGGCTGTCTGCTACTGTACTGTAGTCTGCACTGTGCATGGCAGACATTAGAGAGAGAAGCAGCAGCTCTGCAGTCTGCACTGCTCCATGTTCAACATCAGCACAGCGGCTATAAAAAACAAAAGGTAGGGTCATCGCTGGACTGTTGTCCACAAAGAATTGAGGATTTTAAAAGAAAATGATCTAAGAAATAACTAGAACTAGAGAACGTAGTAGAGAAGATCTGTGAGGCAAAATGGAGGGGGAGGAGCATGGAGAGAAAGGTGAGCATTACTGACCGAGGCAGCAGACAGTCTGCAAATGAAATTCTTGTTTGTTTTTTTCTGTCCTGCAAAAAGAAAAGCAAAATAAATAAATAAATAAATAATCCTTGCTTTGGAAGAACTGTGTTATAGAGTGTTAGCCAGGTTTGTTTGTTACCACTGAATCTTCAATTTGAACTCTAGAATTGTCTGTGGATAGCACCAGCCTTTATAGTTTAGAGATCCAGTGTGAAGCTGAACCAAAATAATATAATAGATCTGTGTCTGAAATTCATTTGAAATCTGACAGCCACCAGTGCCACTTGCATACTGTCTGTGTGACCCCAAACAAGTCAATCAGCTATTCTCTCTGTGCACTGTGGAGCACACCTACAAGCTTCAGCTCAGTGGGCCTTCAGTGGACTATAAACAAAGAAAAGTAAATGAATCCTTGCTTTGGAAGGACTGTGTCATAGAGGGTTAGGCCAGGTTTGTGACCCTTGACTCTTCAATTTGAACTCTGGCATTGTCTGTGGGTACTCTTACTTGGTAGTACCAGCCCTTATACATTAGAGGTCTAGTGTGAGCCAGAATAATACAGCAGACCTGTGTTTGAAATTCATTAAAAATCTGACAGCCACTAGTGCCACTTGCATACTGTTTGTGTGACCCTAAACAGGTCAGTAATCTCTTTCCTTCTGCTCCATGGGGCACACCTACAAGCTTCAGCTCTGTGAGCTTTCCATGGACTATAAACAAACAAACAGACAAAAATAATAAATAATCCTTGCTTTGGAAGGACTGTGTGGTAGAAGGTTTGGTCAGGTTTGTTACCACTGAATCTTCAGTTTGAACTCTAGCATTGTATGTGGGTAGCACCAGCCATTATTGTTTAGAGGGCTAATGTGAATGACAATGGTATAGCATACCTATGTCTGAAATTCAGTTAAAATCTGATAGCCACCAGTGCCACTTACATACTGTCTGTGTGACCCCAAACAGGTTGCAAAGCTCTCCTCCCTATGCACTGTGGAGCACACCTACAAGTTTTAGCTCAGTGGTCCTTCCATGGACTACAAATAAAAAAAATAAAACAATCCTTGCATTGGAAGTCTGTGTTATAGAGGGTTAAGCCAGGTTTGCGACCCCTGAATCTTCAATCTGAACCCTAGCATTGTCTGTGGGTTGTCGTTCAGTGAACATGGCAACTGTAACTGAGTGATTGCAAAAGGGCAACTCAATCATGGCGCCTGTGTTCTGAGCTACCTGGCAGGGTAGTGATGGAATACAGGGGTAAGTGACTCATAGTGACAGGATGCATGTACATACATGCATGCGAGGGGGCCAGGCCACACAATGGGCAGGGGATAAAGGGTTTGTGGGGTGTAGTGGTCGGCGGTGGCTGCTGAGCTAGCCATGTAGTGTGGTGGGTAGGGTGGCAGGCAGGGTTTGGGAAGGTGCCAGGTTCATTTCTGGGGCAGGCTTCCTTTTGTGTTGGGCCAGTTTTTTAATTAAGTGTTACACCCTCAATAACACCCCCACCCTGGAGCTGAGAATCCTTAAGTAGGGTGTGGGGGGGCACAGCCCCCACATATCATAGAGTCTCATGCCGGTTTTGTGGTCACTGTTAGTGTACATTGCCATTTTATATTTTCGTGATGTACATTCACCAAACGCCATCGCTTTCAGATATAAGAATCCTCGCGGTAGCACCATCCATTATCATTCAGAGGTCCAGTGTGAAGTCAGACCAGAATAGTATAGCACACCTGTGTCTGAAATTCAGTTAGAATCTGACAGCCACCAGTGCCTCTTGCATACTGTCTGTGTGACCCTGAACAATCAGTCATCTCGCCTTCCTGTGCTCCATGCAGCACACCTACAAGCTTCGGCTCAGTGGGCCTTCCACTAAATAGAATTAAAAAAAAATAATAATCCTTGCTTTGAAAGGACTGTGCCATAGAGGATTAGGCCAGGTTTGTGACCATTTAATCTTCAATTTGAACTCTGACATTGTCTGTGGGTACTGGTACTGGTTGCACCAGCTCTTATAGTTTAGAGGTCCAGTGTAAACCAAAATAATATGGCAGACCTGTATCTGAAATTCAGTTGAAATCTGAAAGTCACCAGTGCCAATTGCGTGTGACCATGAATAAGTCAGTCAGCTCTCCTCATGTGTGTTCCATAGGGCAAACCTACAAGCTTCAGCCCTGTGGGTCTTCCTTGGACTATAAAATAAAAAATAATCCTTGCTTTGGAAGGACTGTGTTGTACAAGGATAAGCCAGGTTTTGACCCCAGAATCTTCAATTTAAATACTAGCATTGCCTGTGGTAGCACCAGCCCATGTTAGAGAGTGTGAAATCTGCAAATTTCACTTCACAAAATATTTCATGAAATCTGTGCATTTCATGAAATATTCTGAGGGTGCAAAGTGAGAAATTCCACCAGTGAAAAGCAAACTTTCACCCACATAGACTGAGGCTTATTCAGTTCAACGTAATGCACAACTTGTACTATACATCTGCCAGACTGTGTACACTGTGGAACTGCTGGCATCTCCTCTCTGCCACAGGTGCGGGGAAGAGTTGGGATCCCTTTCCATATGCTGTGGGAATGTCTGAAAGCCCAACAATTTTGGAGCACCATCAAAGAGACCTCGACCCCATTTTATGCCTAGAACCCTAATCATGTCTGTTAACGCTATTCCAGCAAGATACTCCCAACTCTCGGAAAGACCATCTTACCCTAGCATCTAGAAAAGCATATTGCCAGTATGTGGCACAGGCTAGAGGCCTACAAATCATTGTGGGAGCCTCTTACGGCTTTATTGTCCCTCTGGCAACCATAAATGATCATTTCCTGAATTCTTAATCCCCATCTTTCTAACTCACAGGTTTCGGATGGGTGGGATGGGAGAGGGTTTCATGTTGTTTGTTAGTTTTGTGTCCTGTTAAAAGTTGTTGTTTTTTTTTTTGTGTATGTCTGACTGTTAAATGTTTCTTGCAGTTGTACTGGTTTAATATAGTTAACTATGGTAATATGCTGCTGAAAATCAATAAAATATACTGAATTAAAAAAAACTTTTCACCCACAAAATGCGGAATTTTGTCATTCCAGGTGAAATTCTGCCATTTGCAGACAAAATTCTGCTGTTTATGAGCAAAATTTTGTATTTTGCATCGCAGAAAATTTTGAAAATGTGCAGATTTCGCAAATATTCCATGGGGCAAAATTCTGACTTCTGCCTGAACTTCCCTCTAAAATTAAACTTTGCTGCATCTCTAGCCCTTATAGTAGAGGTCAGAACACTATTACCAACCAGAGTAATGTAGCAGACCTGTGTCTGAATTTAAATTCAGTTAAAATCTGACAGTGACAACTCACATACTATCTTGTGACTGTGACCTGAACAAGTCAATGGAAGAAAGACTGACATTATGAGTACCCAAAACAATTATAAAACAAAAACCAGGGGCAAATAAGGATGAAAACATAAAAGTTTATTCAGTAGTCCAGAAAGAAGTGGTCCACCAATAGTTAAAGTACAATCACTACAGTCTATTGAAGGGACTGAACTAAATAATGCTACTAATATTAATGTGCCTACTAACTCTCACAATGCTGAATCCTTGGCAACTGGGGTTTATTTATTTATTTAACAGACTTTAGGATTACAACCTTTGAGTCAGGGACTCATTTACAAAGGCTCCACTTCAGAAAACAAACATAAACACTTAATACATATAGACAGTATATATAGTTGGACTGTCTATGTCAGAAGGGCTCAGTAGTGCCATACCAAACAAAGTTTTGAAAGATTCCAAGGCATCTACTAGCAAGTCACCTGAGAAACTGAAAAAAACAAACAAAGAGTATTCTTTTATACATAAAGTTAAAGCACTTACAAGTACAAATCACAGTGGAGTTGCTTAATTTGCAACACATGCATGTACAGTGCTCGCTCTACTAAATCTAATGATGATGATCATGGTCATGGCATGGGGATACTGATGACAAGGATGAGCTTGTGAGTCTGACTTTACCTATTTCTCATTCTGACAGTGACAATGTGGATGACGAGAGCACTAATACAGTGTCAAAGGGAAAAAGAAAATTTCAAAGGCACAAGCCAAACAAAGTGAAACAACATCTGACAGTAGTGATGGCAGTGATGCTGATGCAGAGGATTCTATAACTGTCTATCCCGATGAACGGAGTCCTAAACCGATATGTCTTCTTCTGTTAAACCCAGCCTCAACACCTACTGAGCTTATTACTATTCATAGACAATCCACCTCTGCTGTATGGAATCATTTTCCTTCAAAACCAAGGATTCTTGCCAAGCTATATGTGCACTGCAATACTTGTATTAGTAGAGGGAAAATAAAGGTCATCTTGAAACTACAACAATGATGTGACATCTTATGCAACTTCACCCTACTATTAGATATGGTTCAAACAAATAGTCTAACATTGCTGCCTACAAATGTAGCAGGGATCTGGGTGAACAAGAACATTCTGCTGAAACAGTAGGAGACAGTAATCACCAGACAAGATCCAAAAGTCCAATTTTGCTCAAGATAATTTTGTGAGATCCTGTAGTTTTACCAGGCAGGGTATGTAGTACAACACCCCCAGCCAAGTCTAACTAAACCCCTGACAAAAGGCAACTGAAGTTACAAGAGATTTTGAAAGAAAGTCTAAATATTTAGGAAACCATCAGATAACACTGGATAAATCGTAAAATAACAGAAGTGATTGTACTTTATTTGCAGCCATACTGTGTTGTGGAAGACATGGGTTTCTGGAGGCTTAAAGAATACTTAGACCAATGATATGTAATGGCAAGTAGAAAATACCTTCGGTAACTGCTGTGCCCAGGATGTATGACAGTTTAGTACTTAAGGAAGGGATGTTCTCCAAGAGGCCGAGAGAAAGTTGTTCACTTTACTATCAACATGAGGACCAGCACCCAAACCATTGTCATTGTCTGTCTTTCTGTTACTGCACACTGGTCAGTTTTGTAGGTAAATCATCATTCTCACTCACCACTCTAACTGCTACCCCTACCACTTCAACCACTGCTACTACCACTACAATCTCTCAAAGCTCAAAAACAAATAATGTTTCAGAAAATGGCAGTTCTCCATGTGTCTCACTTCCAAGACGTACACACACAGCACAGTGCATTCAGCAAGAACTGGAAAGACTAGTCAGTGTTCACAGGGTTTGAAAGTAGTTTTTGTTGCTGGCAATGACTCAATCAAATATTAATAAAGCCCTTCATGATAGCAGCTATGTACATGTACGCTGTTTTGCACGTTGTCTTAACCAAATTGTTCTAAGCTTCCTGAATAATGACTGGCAAGTATCAACCACTGTGGCCCTTGTAGCCTGCTTGGCTTGCACCACATGTAGCAGGTTGTTCTGGAGTTCAGCTCCTCTACAGAGCTGAGAGTTCGCAGTCCCACCCCAGAATAAGAAGCAGCTACGATCTTGATGCAGACTTGATTCCTTTTGGCTGAAGTGGGCACTGACTTTTGAAATCTAGACTTATATTGTTTTCCTTTTTGTGTTTTAACTTAAATTCTGTGCACCATCTCAGGATGCTGCCCTCACTGGCTGTCCCGCAGCCTGGTGCCACATGATTGACTCACTCTCCTACTGCCCATGATTCTCATTTTTCTTTTAACCTTACCCACACTGAACCTGGAACTCTTGATTTAATCCTGTCCCATGCTTAATTATGTTGGCTTCGCATGCGAGCAAAACATCTTGTGACAGTCTGGTCATGGGGGCTGGCTGCTCTTGGGCGAATGCAGGGCACGCATCAGTAGGTGCATCCCTCATTCCCCAATCAGACTCATGCCACCGCCACACCATGCATTCATAATGGGTGAGCATCAAGCAGGTCTGCTGCAATACCGAGCAAAGCTCGCCATAGCGCGGTCCTTTGCTTGCCGTGCTCGCCCACCATTATGGCCATGGTCGGCGAGCGGGCAGCCGCCTCACATTTTCTCGACATCGGGGTGCCCAAACCCTGTTGGCAACCCCCTGTGTTTGTGTGCTGACGGGGAGCCCATCCCGTCGGCATCCCCCCAGAATGTGGAATGCCAAGGGGTGCATAACCTCTGGCTCACGCCCGGCTTTCTTTGCCCACCCACGGGGAGCCCACTCGCTGGCATCACCCCCAACTGTTGGATGCTGAGGGGTGCCCAATCCTCTTGGCTCGTGGCCCCCTTTTCTTTGTTCTCCTGGGGAGCACTAATCCCCTCGGCATTACCCCCATGTTGTGTAGCCACGAGGGTGCCCAATCCCCATCGGCTACTGACACCCCCACAAAACTCACTTAGGTGGCACACTGGGAGCCCACCCCAGTGTGCCAAATGCCTTGTAATGCAAAACCGTCCCACGACAGTTTCTCTTTTTTTCCACCTGCAAACGAAAACGCCCTCGTAGTCTAGATGCCCCATCCCCCACCAGCACCAGCCCACTGTGCACCCTGCCTCCCCTCACCCCCTCACCCCATACTTACCTCCGGACTCCAGCGTGACGATCTTCCATGGACTGGGAAACGTCTGCACTCTTCAAAGCCGAATCGCGAACTGAGGAAATGCCTGTAAGCTGTATAATGCAATGAATAGGGTTTTTCAACTTTGCTGCATATCTCAGGCATTTCTTGGAATTTTGGCACCAAATTTTCAACATGGGGTTTTTGGAGCCCTCCTCATGAATTCTGTCACTGTCATGGCATTAATCGGCTTTGGAAGATGATTTCGCAGTCACCGCGCCGAAATCACCTTTTCGGGACCCATTAACGAAAATGACAGTGCCAGTGTTCATGAGGTGGCCTCTCAAAACCCTATGTTCCAAATTTGGTGTAAAATCCAACAAATGCCTGTTTTACGAGCTGGCTTTTGGCGTAGTTGTTACCGCAGGTCAGAACTTCACGCATTTGCAATATTTTAATGCCATATTTTCAGCATTGGCATTTTTGTGCACCTCCTTGTGAACAGTACAGCTGTCATTTTCCACATCCTGCCAGAAATGTGTTCTCGCACTTCCAGCGCACAATTGCACAGTCACTGTGGGAAATCAGTGTTTGGGCCAGAGTATGAAAATGACATTGACACAGTTCATGAGCAGAGCTCCTAGAATGCCTATGTTGAAAATTTGGAGCTGATACTCCATAAAATGACTGTAGTTCAGCGTTGCATTGGCAGATTGCACGCGATGCTTGTACCGGCCATGCATTTGATATTTTCACTCTGGATTTTCACCATTGCCATTTTACACACCTCTTGATGAACAGTACAGCTGTCACTTCACATATCCCGCCCAAAATGTGTTTCCACACTTCGGCACAGAATAGCGTGGTCGCTGTGTGAAATCACTCTTGGGGCACTTTGAGGAAATGACAGTGACACTGTACATGAGAAGAGGTGCTAAATGCTATGTTGAAAAATTTGGTGCGACGATCACAAACTGGCAGTGCTGCAGTTGCCTTGCATATTTCCCACATACCCCTGTAACTTCAAGAAATTTCAGATATTTGTATGCCACATTTTCAGCACTGGCATTTAATTACACCTCCTATGAACTGTGCAGCTGTCATTTTCACATCCTGCCCAGCATGTTTTCCCGTATTGCACTAACAAACACCCACAGGGACACCCTAATGCCTCTCACTCTCTGCAGGGTGGGGTGGGTTGCATCAGTTCAATACTTGACTGCCACTCCTATGCTGCATCTCTCTAACTCCTGCACTGCCAGTGGCAGCAAGACAACATTTGGCATTGACAAATGCTGTTTTGACTGCATCAGCTGCTGTTTAGCTTTGGTTTCCTTTGGCTGTACTGTATCTTAACTTGAAGCCATGTGACTAGTCTCCGCTTGGACCAAATTAATTCTGCACCCCAGCTGCCCAGGATTCATGTTTTTTTTGGCCTTCCCCACCCTCCCAAGGTCACCTTAAATGCTCATTCACCAGCCCCTTTCCTGAGACAGACTAGGATTGGCTGCACTGTGACTCAACCATCTTATTGGCACCTTCCTATACTAATTGTTACAGGCTAGCCCTTGCACCCTCCTTTCTAGTCCATTCCCAAAGCTGTCCCTCTTGATACCTTTTTTCCTTGGCTTTTTGTTTACCAGGCCATTTCTTGATCACAAGCTGCTGTGAGTTGTTACAAAGCAAGCTCATTCAACTTGCTATCTGGACCTTAGTTCAAGAAAGGGATCTAGTATTGTTCAGAGATAGAGATTTTACCAGGCTTGTCATAGCACACGCTGCATCAAAGGAGTGGAAATAAACAAGTTTGTTATATTCCCTTATTTTAAGTACAGGTACCACTGTCATTAGTCGATACTGGGAATGTGGTGTCATGGCCCTCTATGTGGGTAGTTGCTGGGTCTCCACCTTGACCCTTGTGTTACTTGTTTCTTCTGATCTGTACCTGCTTCCTCAGTCTCCTCATATCAGAGGCCTGCCATGTGAGCTCTAACTCACACAAACAGTATTTATGCATCCACAACCTTCCTCCCTATGGCCCAACTCATCTACCCTACTATGTGGGAACATATACTGAGTAGCCGTACAGGGCACATTTCCTTGCCTATGACAACCTCTCCCCTTAACCTTTGCAGCCAGGGTTTTAATCAAAGCAGCCTTAGGTCAACAATGCCCTTGTCATGGTGTTTCACCAACCATCTCCAATAATCCCTGCAAACACGTAAGGGAAGTGACTGCAAATTATCTTTATGTGGCATCAGAAAACTGCTGCTTCTCTTATTATTGTGCTCAGGCTATGTTGAACTTAACCCTGCCCTCTTGCAGCCATCGTGTCTCTGTCTGATCTGCCTATTCTCAAAGGTGTGAGCTTTATGCTTGTCAATGTTTGCAGCCTGTTAAAGAAGTTAGCATCCATCCAGGCTTGGATATGTCATACCACACCTGATGTTCTGGTGGTCTCAGAGTGATGGCTTAGAGCAGGTACACCTGATAACAAAGTGAATATTCCAAACTATTCCATATTTAGAACTGATAGACTGGCCAGAGGTGGTGGGGTGGCCATCTATATCAATGACAAACTTTCTGCCACAATCCCAGACTTGCTCTCTGTCCCAAATGAATTTGAATGCCTGTCTCTAAAAGTTGAGATCTTTCTTCTGTCTCACTTTATGTGCTTGGTTGCTATAGGCCATCCTCTGCTGGACTTCAGCTTCTAAAGCATTTAAGTAATATCCTAGGATCCATACCCCAGAAGCTATCATATTAAGAGACCTCAGATTAGACTGGTTCTCCAATGGAGCTATACAAATTAAATCACTTTGTGACTCCTTTGGGTTATCAAAACTTATCAATGAAGCTACATGTCCTAATAAAAGAACTCGAACAACAGTACCTTTGCTAGATGTCATTTTAGCAAGTAAGCCCCATTATTCTCACATGCTGCTACTTTTTCTCTGATATCAATGATCACTGCTTTATTGCTTGTGTAAGATCAAACTCATGACTATACCTTCATCCAAGTTTAACTTTAAGAGATGCAGATGCAATTTCGATGCCTTGGTCTTCATTACTGAGCTAAGAGATTCCATGCATTGGCAGGACTTTTACTTATCAAAGACAGTGAGTGGTGTATGACATTTTACATGAAATAGTGTCAGAGGTACTAAATAAACACACACCACTGATAAAAGCCTAGGTGAGGAAAAATCCTGCTGATGGTTCCACTGGAGCTGAAGGACGCTATGTTGAAAAAGGATTCACTCTGGAAACAACCTGCAAAACCGAGCTTGAAAAGGACTGGTGTGTGTTCAGGATGGCACGAAACACCTGCACCAAGATGATTAAAGAGGCTAAGGCTGTCTAGTACTGCTCTGAAATTGACTCTGCTTCTAAGAATCCATCTAAATTTTAGAAGACAATCAAGGACTTATCAGGTCACACCTCCGAAACTCCCTACCTGCAAAACTTACTTCTGGCAATTCCACTATCTCTGATAGACCATCTATTCTTGATTCTCTTAATGACCACTTAGCGACTGCAGGGCTTGCCTTTGACAACTCTCCTGCTTTTCCTTTTGCTCCCAACTTGGCATGCAAGATCATGAATTCCTTGACCTCAGCCCATCCTTCACTCTTCAGCCTACAACTCTGAAAGAGGTTGAAGACCTCATATTACAGCTTGATACCAAACAAGTGCTGGATCAGATTTCTTAGACCCATATTTCATAAAGATTGGTTACCAAGTTTTAGCTATACCAATCACGCAGCTCTTTAACCTATCTCTATCTTTGGGAGTACTCCCACCCATTTGGAAAATAGCCCATGTTATCCCCTGTTCAAATCTGGTGGTCCATGTGACCTAAATAATTACAAGCACATTTCTCCTCCTAATACTATCCAAGTTACTGGAGAAAATTATGAATACTTAACTCAGGAACCACTTAGAGTCTAATAGCCTGTTAAAACCATTGCAATCAGCTTTCAGAGCTCAACACAGTACAATCTCAGCTCTGGCCAAGGTGACCAATGATTGGCAATGTAACCTGGATGATAGGAACTTTGTCTGTGCAGTATTTCTGGACCTAAGAAGGCCTTTAATACCGTGGACCACAGCCTACTCCTCTCTTCCCTTCAGAACACTGGCCTGGACCAACTTTCCTTGAGATGGTTCACGATTATCTTACAGGCTGGCTACAGCAGGTAAAGGCAGAAGGTGATTTTCACCTCTTAAACCTCTTCTGTGAGGAGTGCCAGGGTCCATCCTGGGTTCTTTGTTGTTTGCAATTTACATCAATAATATTGACACGAGCATAAAATATGCCAATATATACCTATTTGTAAAGGATACAGTGCTATACATAAGCAGACCAACACCTGAAGCTGCATACTGTGACCTCAAATCTGATTTCAACCAGCTGCAGCTTCAGCTTCTAAACCAAAAGCTGCTCCTAAATACTAAAAAAACAAAAGCAATGCTATTCTTACCCTTTATTCATGCATCAAACCCAACTACCTCTGGATCTATTCCACAGATTACTACAATACTAGGCAAACCATTAGAATATGTAATGAAATTCAAATACTTGGGAGTATGGATTGACCATAGACTATCTTTCACTCACCTTATTGAGGAACCGACAAAAAACTAAGACAGAAACTTGGACCATTTTTAGGATCAGCCATCTTCTCACTAAAGCCAAGCTGAGGTTGGTCCACTACCTTTCTTTCACTGCTAGATAAGGCGGACTTCCTCTATAGCCAGTGCCCTGCCGTGATGTCAGCCAAGCTTGATACACTTTACCATAGAGCCCTAAGGTTCTTTACTGGTTTCCCTTTCTCCACACATCACTGTTCCCTATGTACAGCTGTGGGATCATCTTCCTTCCTTATAAAGGTCATAGAAATGCTGCACTTTGGACTTAGAGAGAGCTATTACAAAAAACTGCCCGTACATTTCCGATTGCTTTCCGTTAAGTTTGGTAGGTAGCTATGCATTGAGAAGTACCTTCTATATCTCTCTGAAATTACCCCAGTGAAATTATGCTTTGGTAGGGCTGCTACAGTAGCAGCCACAGACACTATGAAATTTTCCCAAAATTTCTGTGACATTTCCAGAAATATCTCCTGCTTTCTGCATTTCCACAGCAGGAGCAGCAGAGAGAAAATATCTGGAAATAGCTGGCAATGTCTTTGGCTACTAATTTATAATAGATTGTTCTGCCCATTTTGTGGAATAAGTTGCAAAGACATTGAAATTCATCATCCCTACCAACCTGGCTGTCTTCAAAACAGTATATGCACGTTCATATAAGGGATCTTGTAATCGCTTTCCTCATCCCTAATTCCCATGTTTTGTTATAAGTAGTGCACACCTTCATCCTGTCTGGCTTCTCTGTATCCACCCTGCCAACTTGTTCCTATCCCTCATCTCACCCATACCTCCTCCATACTTTTATTTTTGGTTACTGTGCCTGATACTCTAATATTTTTGACCCTCATGGTCATGCTTGATTGCCCAACTTATCATTAATTAGGCAGGAGTAGTACTCCATGGTTTGTCAAACCTTCCATCCCTTGTACTGGTACCTTATGCCCCTCTCCCCTCAATGCTCCCCACCTTCACTGTACTTAAACCTATCATCCTCCCTCTTCCCACCTTCCTTTTTGCCTCTTCTGGTACCACCCCTCACCCTGTGGCTCCTCTAGTCCTTCTGAACTTATTCTTGCTTGTTGGAGATGTGTTGTGGACATCCACTGTAATATGACTGAATATATACTTATGTTTCTTGTGCTGGTTCTTGTGTATATACTGTCTTCATTTGCCAAAATGTCCTGTACTCACCTTGTAATTTTCCTATACTACTGCTGTTTTGTTGATACTCATTCTGAATGCTGAAAATATTGTGAACTGTTATGCTAAATGTATTGTACACTGATCTTGATGCCTACCAAGGTCCAGCTTGAAAATGAGTTTTGCTCAATGATGATCACCTCGTTAAATAAAGATTTGATTGCTTTATTGATTGATTAAACAGTGCACAACATGTGTAACTACTTCTACCATTCAGTAAAAACCTGTGATATCCTTGCTGATATCCAGAACAACAAAGGTCTTCCTCACTACCGGCTTGTTCAGGATGTACCAACAAGGTGGAATTCAGCTTACTTTATGAGTGAATGCATCCTTGAACAAAACATAGCTATCATTGAGTAAATCATATACAATAATATTGAGGAGGGCATTGCACTCCATTCTACTCAATGGTCTCTGATGGAACAGTTGCATCACATTCTGAAACCATTTATGAATGCTATAAATGAGGACAGTGTGGAAAAGGCATCCCTTAGTCAAGTTATTCCATTCATTCTAGTTCTCAAAAGGTTGGAAAAATGAGGAACAACTTAGATGGAACCAATCTCTAGTCAATAACATGCTTACCAGACTTAGCAGTGATGACAAATTATCAGCCATGATATGATAAGCAAAGAGCATATCTGAGCAGCATTCCTAGAGTCACATTCATGGAAAAGACACCTACCTGATGTTGTTTTTGATTATGTGGAGGAGTTGAACTAAAGGCAACTTTTGATTGATGTAGTAGATGAGTTTTCATTAGGAAGCAGTACTTCAATGACACCATCTCAAATTCAAAGACTGTTCCAAAAAAAAAAACAGTAAAAGAAGACAATTAGGAGGATGACATTTGATGCCAGCATCAGGACACTGAAATTCCAAAGGAGAAGATGCATGCTCAGTAGTAAGCATGGAAGCAGATGTGTGACCCTCTTCCTTCTACAGTAACATTTATTCAGAAAAGGAAGCCAAATTTGTTGAAATCTATTTTCACTTTTTCTATTTTATAATAAATTCTTTCAAGTTTTGCAATTTCTATCATCATAGCCAACCATTCTTTATGTACAGGCAGCTCTTTAGTCTTCCATTTTGAAATACTCATTTCTTTGCAGCCATGGTTGCTATTTGAATAAGAGCCATTTGTTTTCTCTACTAATTGATTGATACTTTTTACATATCTGAACAATAATCATCCTGAATCAAACAGAAATTTGATTCACAGAGCCATTCAACAGATTTCATAATTTTTGTCTAGAAAGATGCAAGCATTGGGCATTCCATAAACATATGTTTAATAGTACCTTTTTCTTTTGACATCTTGGACAACATTACAAAATTAAATGGCTAAATTTATTAGAAGCTTGAACAGGAGTGTAATACAATCTGTGCACAATATTAAACTGAATTTGTTGAATTCTTATTGATTTTGAAACATTAGTTGTATTATTTAAAATTTCTGACCATTCTTCAGATGTAATTTCAGAGTTTAGCTCTTTTTCCTAAGCTAATCTAAGCTTTATTATATCCAACTGTAATATTCTTTTAATAAAGAATAAGTTTTGTCTATTAGTTTTTGCAAATTTTCTTGATTTTGACAAAATCCAACGGTGTTTGGGCGTTCTAGATCAGAATTCCATTTTTCTTAACCATAAATAGGACATGTAATTATTTTTACTGATATTACATTTTTAATAAGGTCATCAAACTTGGCCAATTTACCATTTATATATAAGTTTCCCATATTATGTATGCCTTTCTCTGCCCAGGCTTTCCAGATCTTACTTGCATGAAATTTATTTAGAAATGGATTATTCCAAAGTGGCATTGATCTTGCTAGTTTAACTTTATGGCCTAACATTGTATTGGTTTTCTACCAAACTGAAACTGAGTTTAGCAAGAATCTTGATATTTGATTTTTAGCCATTAAATCTTTAACTGGGATTTCTACTATTTCATTTAAAGATCAATATACTGTAGAGCTTAGTTCAATTTACTGCTAATGGATCAGAGTGGCTTCTATTAGATAGAGATCCTCAATCCCTGTATTTGTGCTGACATATAGTACCACTTAAAGTTTGGCAGATCAAGACCTCCATTTCCTTGGAAACATACATTTTGTCCACTTTTAGACTAACTTTTGTTTTGCCATTAGAAGTTTTTAATTTTTTTCCCAATCTTGAAAAAAATATTTTGATAGAACAATATGTAATGTTTGGAATAAAAGTAAGATTATTGGTAGCATGTTCATCTTTACTATGTTTGCTCATACCATAAGCATTAAGGGAGGTGTATCCATCTCTTTAAATCATTTACAGTTTCTACTGTTAATGGTACATAATTTGCATCATATAGTTTATTTAAATTTTTAGTAATAACTACACCCAAATATATGAATGAGTCTTTAGTTTTAAATATTAATTCTTGTTCTGTTAATGTTGACTCACCAAAAGCATCATAACTGTTTTCAGAACATTTATTTTATATCTGGAAACCTTTGCAACTTGTGTTATTAATTCCATTAGCAGCTTTATTGTTTCTTTAATATTTGAAAGATACACTAGGATGTCATCTGCTTAAAGTGAGATCATATAATTCTTCCTTCCAACTTTATTCCTGAAATATTATTGCTTATAGACTAGGCCAAATTTTATATATATATATATATATATATATATATATATACACATATATATCTATATATATAGATAATGCAAACGATGTTGAGGAGGGGGGCAACACTGTCTTGCCCTCTATATAAATTAAATAAATCAGACAATATCCTAATGGCATATATCCTTGCATTTGATTTGAATATGTAGCACTGATCAATTAAGCATATTTGGACCCAGTCCAGTTTTCAAACAGGGTGGAAGATAGAAAAATCTAATCCACCCAGTTGAAGGCCTTCTCCGCATCCAATGCGATCAATGCTGTTTCTTTTTGTTTAGTTAATTCCAACATATCCAGTGTTTTCTCACCGCATGTGACAATCTCCATTCCTGTATGAAACAAACCTGGTCCGCTGTTATCAAAAACTTTATTATCTTACTTAATCTGTTTGCCAAATCCTTGTCAAAATTTTATAGTCACAATTTAGCAGTGAAATTGGTCTATATGGTAATGGTTCTTCTAAGTCTTTGTTAGGTTTTGAAATAAGGATGATATGAGCATCCTTAAACAATGTTGGCATTTCCTTGTTTTTCATAATTGAATTAAATATTTGTTTCAGTTTTGGGATCAAGATACTTGATATTTTTTATAAAAGTTTATTGTTAGGTGATCTGGATCAGGGATGAATTTACAGTCAAGCTTTTAATAATATCACTTATCTCCTGTTCTGAAATTTCTTGATCTAATTCCAGTGCCTGATTGGTTGTTAGTTTTGGTAGTTAATTTCTTCTAGAAAAGATTCTACCTCTAGGGCCAGATATTCAAACCTTTGTGCCTAGCACAAATCCCTAGTGCTGGAATAGCACTGGAATTGCACGAGGCTGCAATATTGAAAAGCCCTATTAGTACTGGTGCTCTGAGGTAGTGCCAACGCTAATAGGTAATGGTATGCAGAAGCTTGGACAAGACAGCACCCATGAATGCCATCAGCATGGCATATTCAAATGAATAGTGCTGTGCTACAGGCATTAGCGTGATCTGTAGCATACCAGAGGGATGAGGGATGCCATGTTCTGGAGGTATCAGGAGGTGCACAGCTGGGTGGGAGGACCACTAGACTACGGGAATATCTATTCTTTGACCACAGCTGGGGGCAGAATTCATGCAGGAGGTGGGGGACCACTAGACTACCAGGAAAATAACAAGTATTTTAAACAGAAACCAGTCAGGATTCGTGCAGGAGGTGGGGGACCACTAGACTACCAGGAAATAACAATTAATTTAAACAGAAACTGGTCAGGATTCATGCAGGGGGTGAGGGGACCACTAGACTACTAGGGAAATAACAAATATTTTAAACGAAATCCATCAGGATTCATGCAGGGGTGTGGGGGACCACTAGACTACCAGGAAATAACCCATAATTTAAAGGAAATGGGTGGGGATTCCTATGGGGGCCACTAGACTACCAGGAACATGAACTTTCTTCTATTGTGAATGGGTCGGAGCATACCTCTCCACTGTCTCTGATTTTCAGGTACTTCCCTGAATATGCCTCAAAATATAACTCCGTCCCTCCTCAAAGTTGTGTTTCCGTGGCTAAACGTGGCTAAATGTGGCATTTGTAAGCACAACATAATGTCAGGCATTAAAGTTTCAGACTTGTTCTATCAAAATGCATTTTGCACTAAGCCCCATATCCTACCTGCTTTCTGTGTGGATATCTCTAATGTGTCCCTGATTTTGTCCTTTGTCCCTGATTTGTTTAAGCCTTGTCCGTGATTCAGGAGGCAAGGGATTGTAGGTATGTACGCACCAACTGTGCCTGGCAGCACACAGTTCCTGCTGCTTCTGGCCTGCACTTCTATTCTGACCAACAGGGATGCTGTGGGTATGCCTTGGCATGCAGCATCCAGCCTCTACTTCCATTCCGACCAAAATGGGGAGCTTTGTGCTCCATGCAGCAGCACCGGGCAAACTGAATGGTAATGTATGCTAAGCAGCACTTAATGAGATGCAAATGTACCTGTTTGCCCACGGATTACCTAAGTAGGCTCATCTGCATGGGAGCTTTGAATATAGCTCCTGTTTGCCCAGGTTAACCAGTTTGCACCGGCTAATGTGTTAAAATGTGTTAAAATTGTTAATATCATTTTTATAAACTGTAAATGCAATATAACATTTTGACTGTTTGTATCCACTTTAACATTTTTACACATAATTGGAGAGTTTTTCCTTACAAAAAGGCCACACCTCTAGCCGGGAGTCAAATAAAGCATTACCCACGTGCTTTCATTAAGTTTGCACAATATTTTGCATCCTGTAAATCAAAGTGTGTTTCCTGTAATATTAAAAATTCAATTTTTTTTCTTCTTCATTGTTGTACCACACATGTGAGGAAGGTAGTTTTTCTCTATTTGGAGAAAAGTAGTAAAATGAGGGGCAGGAAGGGTAGACAATTGGAATGAATGATTTGATCAAGATATGCAAAATAAGATGAATAAATGAATTTGGAAAAAGATGAATACGAATTTAAGGGATTCAAATATCCCTATGGTTATGAAAGAAGATAATGTAACATGCCCAATCTGCTTTAATTTTAGTATTATTGAATATGGCTAAAATGGTAAATCTGAAAGAATTCTACAGCTGCAGATGTGCATCCTGGAATGTTAGGGGATAAGAAACAGAATTACAATGAGAAGTGTGGTGCAACAATGAAGAGATAAAAAAAATAGAATTTTAATATTACAGTATAAAGGGGGCCACATTTTATTCTTAGGGTTTTGACCTGGATGACAGACAGACTAATTCTGCTTTCAAACTTTGACTAGTGGCATATGCAGTGCCCATTCTTTTGTTTGAAAGCAGAATTAGCTCGTCTGTCATCAAATCCATAAATAAAATGTAACTATATTAATATAGTCTCTGTCTTTTCTCTATGCTTTCTAACACTCTATTTTTCTTTTAACATTTCCATTTCCCACTATCCCTTTCCCAAGTCTTTTGATCTCTGACACCTTCTGTTACTTAGTAATAACTCTTTTCTCCTTTCTATCTCCCAACAGTCCCTATATATGCCTTTTTAACCTTCCTAACCCATCCTCTATCCAATTTCTGATCTTCTCTACCTTTCTTGCCACTTTCTTATACTTTCTATTCCATTTTATGTGTTTTAGCCTAAGTTAGATTGTTATCTAGACATCAACGTTAAATACTAGTTGAGGGCCTTCCCTTGCATCCATAGATCCAGTAATATTCAGTTCAGATGAAATATCTTGAACTGTTGATTTTCAAATTTAAGGTTTCAGTATTAAAGAGATTCATTTCATCAAAGTTTGAGCTTGTATCCACATAGTCTTCATTTTCTGTTTGTTTTGCATCATCTTTTTAGGGGTTGTCCATTTGCTAATTTTATATGTCCTGTTAAAGATTTTTCTGATTCTAATAGGAATATTTTAATTGACATTTCCACTTCATGGGGAATGTAAAATTTGAATTCTGCCATGTAAAGTGACATTAAGATTGGCGGGGAGGTCACGTGATGCGCCGTATGGGCTAGACGTGAGTTTTCAGGTCTCCACTCCTCCGAGTTTTAAAAAGTTATTTTTAGCTTGTATAAGACCCCGAATTGGCGGCGCGAGTGTGAGGAAAGTCTCAGAGGTAGCAGGGCTGCGCAAGACACCAGCAAATGCGAACCGACATGGAAACTCCGATCAAGAATTGAGGCAAAAGCGGCCCTAATCCGAATGACGCCATATACAGGATGAAATCCAGCCAGACAAGATCTATGAGGATTTGACTACAATAAAAGAAGCTTTATTTAAGTTGGTGGACGATGTGGTTGAGTTCAAGCTCGCGCTTATCCAACTAGCGAGGCGAGTAACAGATGTAGAAGCCAGAGTCTCTTTTCAGTGGAAAGGAAACAAGAGAAATGGGCCTAGCTGTTACAGAAAGCAAGAGAGCAATTACAAAACTTGAAGATCATCTGGATGATCTTGAAGGAAGGAGCAGACGAAATAATTTAGTGCTCCTAGGCTACCAGAGGGTGAGGAGGCCCCAATGCCATTGTGTTTATGCAGAAGCTATTAAATAAATCGTGGGTCCCTCCCCAATGGCCCTGAATATATCATAGAGAGGGCTCATCGTGCATTGAGAGCTAAACCCTTAGCATCTCAGCCTCCACGGCCAATGATTTTCAAGTTGTTGAATTATCTGGATCGTGAATTTATCCTATGGAATCTCGGAAACTTGCTTTGTTCCAGTGGGAAGGTAAAAATTGTGGCTAGCCCCAGACTTGACATGGAAGGTGCAGCAGGCCAGAATGAGCTTCAGACCAATTACTTCAAAGCTGTGGGCTGCGGGTATCCACCATCGGATGTTATATCCTGCCAAACTAGAAGTTTCTCTAAAGGAAGGACTAAGAATATGAATCTACGGAAGAAGCCTGCAGTCTCTGTCTGCCTCTTTGCCAGATTTGTTTAAAAAGGGTGATGGCATCTGATCTCCAGTAGTGTTCTACAAGGAGCTGACAAACCAGTGGCAACCACCTTCTTCATTTATTTGCACGATCGAATGGGAAGATGTATTTAGACTGCCAGCCTGGTTCCATAAAACAAATGGGCCTGTTACCCTTACGATCTTGGTGAACTGAACTTACTGACTCGTCATTAAGGAGTTAATTTTTCTTAACCAAGTACCTTCATTTAAGGAATAGGGTTGAGGGCCCGTAGAGAGGATCTGTAAGCATTGTTTAACTCTTATGTTTTGGCCCAAGAAGTTTGGCCTACAAAAATATTTTATTTAACAGAACCTCCGGATATTTTCTTTCCCTTTAGGAAGCTAAAATACTATTTTCAATCGGAGGATTATTATCAGCTGATAATGTTCTTTGTGTTATAACTAATTTTATAGTAGGAGGGCCCTACATTGTTAAGAGGACATTAATCTACATTTTACATGTTCTATGTTTAATGTTTTCCACTTTTCTTTTAGACAACCCTTCAGAACCACGACAGATGTTGTGCACAATATTTACTAGGAAATAGATTTAGTTCTGGAGATCTAGAATTGTTTGTATGTTTTTGTGGGGTATTGTTTTGCTAGGGGTAAGACTCGGGGGCCCAGCTCTATGGCGTACTATGGACCCTAGTTGGAGGAGTGGGCTTAAGGCCAGGGGCTTACTCAGATGGTAGGCCATTGGTTTCTTTATTTCTTTGTTAAAGGGGGTGGCTATACCTTACGGGAGTTTTGGTGGGGGATATCAGCTGCCTGCATCTTGTACTAGGATTTTGGGTTTTCAAGTTGGCTAGTCTATTAAATATTCTTTCATGGAATGTGAAGGGGAGATACCCGGAAGAGAAATGTAATTTGTTTCATCTGGCTAATCTGGATCCAGCCATAGTTTTCCTACCAAACTCATGTGATTTCAGACCATCTCCATTATTTTAAAAGAAAGTGGGTCAGCCAAGTTTTTGGCGAGGGTGTTCAACGGGTAGTCGAGGGTAGTAGTTTTAATAGCTAAGGGAGTTCCATTTGTTTCAACTGACGTTATTTCTGATCCGGAAGGGAGGTTCGTGTTAGTGATAGGTAAATTAGGGGGATAGATATAGTTTTGGGCTCGATATATGGCCCCAACACTGAAAGCAGCTTCTTTTACAACTATACACTATACTAACACCCTACAGAGACCTTTTATCATCTTGGGGAGATTGGAACTTAGTCCAATCCACTAAACTAGACCGCTCAAGTGGTAGGTCCTAGACCTTCTCCAGCTCAACGGGCCCTGTTAGAATTTAAGGGATATGGGTCTAGAGGATCCCTGGAGAATCCGTAATCCAGCCGCAATGGAGTTCACCTTTTTCTCCAATTCACAGATCCTTTTCCAGGATAGATTACTTTTAATTAGTAAGAGTCATCTGGCTGAGGTGGATGGGATGGTGTTTTTCCTAGGGTGATCTCAGACCATTCTTTAATTAAACTAGGACTTGCACCTCTCTCTATTACAGCCAGATCTTATTCGTGGTCCTTAAACAACAATTTGTTGAGAGACCCCAAACCTTAGCCGTTTCAAATTTTGGGGAATTCAATACAGGAGAATGGGGATCCCTGGATACAGTAGATGTGGTATGGGCTGCTTTAAAGTAACATGGAGAGGAGAACTATTAAGAATGGCTTCGTGAAAAAGCCAAAACTAGATACTCATTTAATAAATGTTTAAAAAAATAGGCAGTTGGAGGCCATAGATGAATTAATTAGGACTCAGGAACAAGAGCTTGAACTAGTTAATTTGAGAAGCTGGTATGAAAACACCTAAACGATAAAGTAAACAAGTCAGTCTCCAAATCAAAGGCAGCTTATACAGGTAGGGGTAGTAAGTCAGGTAATTTGTTGGTGTGGCAACTAAAGAAAAGGTCAGAGCAAAAGTGGGTAGTTGCCTTAAAACACCCCGTCTTGAGTACCTTAATCATGGATCCTAAGGGTATTTGGGGGTTTTTAATAATACTACAAAGACCTATATTCGAGTCAGCCGCAGTCGGCTCTAGCGGGTTAAAATGAGAGCTTTTTAGATAAAATAACCTTTCCACAGGTACCCATAGAGGCAAAACAACTTCTAGCAACCCTTTTACATATGAGGAAATTGCTACTGCAATTGACTCATTGAAATTAAATAAAGCCCCTGGACCGGATGGCTTTACCCCTCTTTATAAGTCGTTTAAGGGTAAATTGATTCCCTCCTATTTCAACTTTATACTTATTGGTATGGTCATGGAGTAAGCGAGATTCTTTATTCGAGGCAAGGATCATACTGCTACCTAAGCCAGGTAAAACTCCAGACTCAGCAAGCAACTACAGACCTATTTCTTTGTTAAATGTGGACATTAAGATATATGCAAAGATTCTGCTAATCGGTTAAAAGATATGTGGAATATTCTGCTGAGCCCGAACAAGCCGGTTTGTTGCAGGCACGTATCCTCGGCAGATTATTTTAGAAAATTGTTTTATTTGATTTCAGCGGCGAAGACCCTTGATGTTGAAGCCTCTCTAGTGTCATTAGACGCTGAGAAGGCCTTTGATAGGGTCGAGTGGAGCTTATGTTTACAACCTTGTCCAAATTCGGCTTCCCTAAAGAATTTATTCAGTATGTAAGTATACTCTATAAGGTTCCGTCCGCATGATCCAGTGTAACAACTTAATCTCAAACATGTTTCCTTTATTGAGAGGTACTCAACAGGGTTGCCCTTATCGCCATATTTATTTAATCTATACTTAGAGCCCCTGATAACAGCCATTCATGATGACCCAGTAGTTCAGGGAATACGCTTTGGTAACTCGGAGTTCAAAATCTCTGCCTTTGCTGATGACCTGTTGCTACATATTAGCAATAGTACTACCTCACTTCCTGCCTATTGTCAATAATCTCAGACTTCAGTGAATTTGCGGTTATAAACTCAACAGAAATAAAACAGTAGTTTTTCCACTCGCGCACTTACATAAGGTGTGGTGTACTACATTAGGTTTGCAATGGCAGTCAGGCCCTTTAACTTATCTGGGTATCCAGATATCTAAGGATTTGGAGAGATTATTTAGTTTAAACTTTAGGCCTTTAATAGATGAGATCAGGGCTGACCTTCAGAGGTGGAAGAATCTTCCCTGACCTTTTCAGGTAGAGTTAACACAATCAAGATGATGGTTTTACCAAAATTTTTTATCCATTAAGGAACCTTAATATATATATACCTAAAGCTTTTTTGACCAGCTTCATAAGTCTTGTTCTGAGTTTTAAAGAGGGCAAACCTCCTCGGAGGCTTACATAAAGTTAACGTTGCCTCGTAGTATGGGTGGGCTACAGATCCCAGATTTTTATTCCTATTATCTTGCCATTCACGCAGCCAGTTTTGGCGCTTTGGTCTGGGCAAAACGACTTCTCCTCACCTGGACTAGATCTAGACCGCAGCCACGGATCGGGCGAACATAGACTTGGAGTCTTGTCTGTATTTGTCGTGGTCTAGAATACCTAAACGCCTAAAGAATACTCCCTTGGGCTGGAATGCTAGGGCAATGCATCAATTGTTCTCAAAGTTGCAAATTCTCATGTGTATGATTTGTCCCAACCTATTTTAAGGAATCCTAATTTATTAGTAGATACTAGGCTTATAACTAAGTTTATACAGAACTTCCTTGGTAAACCCGTGATCTTGGTTTTTAGCGCGTCTCTCCTCTCTACCTGAGCTGGTCGATAAGTTTAAAGTTCAACCGTCAGACCTTCTGCAATTTTTCCAGATTTATAAAAGCATAAGCATCTTTTTGGGCAAAGGGACTGGTCGGAAGCTGCCGGTCATTTAATTAGGACCTTGTGTGGGAAGGCAGGGCTTGATAAGCCAGTTTCTAGAATATATAGGTACATAATTTCAGAGTTGGGTCCCAAAAGATCATCTATTCCCTTATATTGGAAAACCAACCTGGGCCTGGGCTGGCCGAGGAAACCTGGGAGGGAATATGGAGGGATTTATATTCTTGCATTAAGCAAGAAAGGCTCCGTGAGATTCAGTTTAAGTTACTGCATAACTTATACTTGTCGCTGCAAAGTTATATAGGTTAAAGAAATATGGCTCTCCGTTCTGCCTTGACTGTGGTGACCAATTAGCTACTATTTTACACAAGTTTTGGGAGTGTCCTAAGATAACCAGATTTTGGCAGGAAGTTGAAAGGTGGATATTACCATATTGTGATCTGTCTTCCCTTACTAGCATGGAAACTTGTGTGTACTTGAAAATACTCCTCAAGACCTTGCCAGGATCTCAAAACGCTAAATTGCTTGGTGTCAGCCGGTGACAAAACTACTGATTCTACGTCATTGGCAAGGCAACTGGACTCCCTCCTGCAAAGAGTGGTGGAAGAGTTTTGAATGCATTAAATGCAGAAAAATCGGTAGCAATTAGTTCTAATGTTTTTACTAAGTTCATGCAATGTTGGGACAGCCTGACTGGCAAATTGAAACTGAAATATGGTTACTAGCCCTTTATCATTAGATATGTAAATTATTAACTTCCAACCTACATAAATAGATAAATATATATGCTAAAAGTCCTTAATTTTCCTTGATCTTTCTTGACCTATCTCTTATATTTAACTGTAGGCGTAGTTCTACACCACCCCCATAGAGGTTGATCTGTCACTTTTAGTTGGGAACTGAAGATAACAACCTTACCTAGTTTTCCAACGGTCATGTTAAGGTAGCGGGCAGCTGATGGGAGATGGGATAAGGGATAGAGGGAGGGTTGGGGGTTTGTTTCTGGAGGAGGGTAAGGGTTTTCCGTTTTCTTTATCTTTCTATGTAGTTTGATTGATTGGCTTAGTAGTTATTATTTGGATGTTCTTATTCTTGTATGAAACTCAATAAAATAAAGTGATTTGCAAAAAAAAAAGATTGGCAGGGGCAGAATCCCAAACCTTATGTTATTTTTCCAAAGTAGATCTTTAACAGGTTTAAACTCCTTTTGCCTCTGAAACACTTATAGTGGCAGTCTGGAAAACCTGCAATCTCAGGTTTCTAACTTGAATTCCTTTATTCATCCTTGCTTTCCTTAAAGTTCTTTGTCTTGATAATATAGTGGTTTAGTAAAAACAAATCTTGAGGCATTCCCTTATAGTTGTTACTCTTAAAGGCTCTGTGAGCCATATCCAAAATTACTTTGTTAGTTGGATATCCTCTCCTTAGAGCATCAGTGAGAAGTGCTTCAAAGTATGGAAATATATTGAGGCTTCTAGGCTTTCAGGAATCCCTCCAGTTTTAAGTTGCATCTTCTAGCTCTGGTGTCTAGGGGCCAGATATTCAAAATTTTGCCCAGGCTAAATTAGCACTGCCGGTTGGCAAACTTAGCCCAGAGCACAAAGCAAGCCATATTCAAAAGGAATAGCCCAGGACAAACAGCTTCTGAATATAGCATGGGAATGAGGCCAGAAAACTGGCTGGGAGTGCAAGGGCAAACATAGCCCTGAATAAGACAGCTCTGATTATGGCAACCAGGAAGTGCAAACCACAACAGCAACACAGTGCACAGCGATGTGAATGTAGGTAGAGGTGAACTATGTAGCCAATGTGTGTGCCAGCAAATGTGTGGACCAATACAGCTGCGAGGCAGCAACATATGTGAAAGTACAGTGTGCAAAACTGTAAAATATTCCCGAACTGTTTGCACAGCACTAACACATTTATGCTGGTTTAGAGCAGGGCTAACTGTTAACCCGGTGCAAACACATTTGCCCGGGCGCTAAACTTTGCCATATTCAAGAGTGACATGCATATGAGCCTATGTAGGTATTCTCTGGGCAAACATCCAGATTAACATCTCATTATGCCCTGATTTGCATGCCGTTTGCACAGGCTAACGGTTTAGCCGCTGCTTAAACCCAAACAAATGTGTTAGCGCTGCACAAACAGTTTGGGGAATATTATACAGTTTTGAACACTACTTTCACATGTGCTGCTTCCTGCAGCTGTACTGGGACAACACAGCATAGGCACAGATGGTGGTGGTGCTGCATGCACTGTCACACTGTAGGTCATGCTACAGTACACAGCAGACACTACAGTAGCAAGGGGAGCAGTAGTGTGGACACAGCAGTGCCTATGCTGTGTAGGGCAGTGATGATGACTGCACTATACACAGTGAGAGGCCCAACCTGCAGGTGTTTACTGACAGTAGGCATTACTGTTACACTGTTGTGTGACCCACAGATGCTGCACCTCTGGCATGGGATGCTCACAGTCACATATACATGTCCAACTTTATGTGTTGTGGCAGTTGTACAGCTATAAGGTATGTGGCTGGGGGCATATATTATCAGAAAGGCAACTGGTGTTTGGGTATTCCAATACTGGCCAATGTGCACTGCATGATGTGTCCCAGCCTTGTGGCCACACCTGGTCTGTGGCACAGCCTGGCCACCCATACACTCTCCCTTCAACATCCTCCATGCCCACAGTGCTTCATGTGTGTGCTGGCATCTGTTGGTATCCACAGAAGAGTGGTCTGTATGTGTGTGCTGTATGGCCTGCTATGCTGTCCACTGATGGCAGGGTCACCACTTACTGCCGGGCATGGCTGGGACTGGTGGCAGATGGTGGCATCATTGTGATGCCATCAGTTAGCAACATATTTCCTCTATATTTGGCTTTGACTATGTGTCATATTTATTTGTTAGGTCACTTCTACACTGTGCAAAAGCTGCACAAACACCACGCAAAGCCAAAGTGTTATCAAAGCTGATTGCCCAGGGTTAAGACAAGCTTTTCCTGGGAGGTAATGTCACACGCTAAGTGTCACACTAAGTCATGCAAACCACTTTGCATAGCGCTAGTCGCTGAATATAACATTGTGCCTGTATTCCTGTACACACACCTCAGATTGCCCTTGCATACATTATGATTTTGCCCAGTGCTAATGCAGTTTGCCCATCTATTTGGCCTTTTGAATAAAGCAGACCGTGCTAATTCTGTGTTAAACCTGTGCAACGTTTCTTGCCAAGCACAAAGTTTTGAATATCTTGCCCTAGATCTTCTACTTTTCTTGTAAAATGCTAAGTTCTTTTGTATGCTCTTGAATCTTCTCAAATGCCAGATTTTCATCACCCAGCTTACCGATTCTTTTTCCTGTTTTATTTGTTCTTAAATTAAGTTACTCAAGCTGCTTTGTTACTGCTGAGACCTGTCAGAAAGCTCTCCAAACATGCTTTTCATAGAATCAAAACCTGTTCTCATTTTCTTGCAGTAAAGCTGCTGTCTGATCTTCTTTCACTTCTATAGGCTCATTATCACTTTCATTTGTAGATGTTGCATTCACTTTTTCTTCTTTCTTTTTGTCTACCTTTGTCTCTGATTTTGCTTCACACCCTTTATTGCCTGCCTTATTCAATTGCGTGTCTAATATTTTTTCTGGGATTTGAGCTTGCTCAATATTTATATTGATTGGTTTATCAGAATGTTGCCTTAAAATATAGTTACTTTATTTGTCAGTTGTGTGTGCTTTTTTGCTTTCCTTGACTTCTTGCACTTTTATTTTGCTTGTGTATATACACAGCTATTTTGTGATGCTTTAGTTCTTTTTTTTCAAGTTTGAAATCAGTTTTGTCATCAATGAGATCCAACTTTTTTTAAATCTCAAGCTCTAAGATGTTTCACTGGCGAAGTCTTTAACATGTCCGCTTTTGTCTGTTTTAAGATTTTCCTTTCCTGCTTATTATACTTCCTCCTTTTGATATATATATATACATACATATACATATACTATCTATATGTGTTAATCTTAATCACTACTATTCACCAGTAAGCACTAACTAACTGGAGACAATGGAGAATCAGCTCATTTTAACCAGTTGCTGCCCCCACCAGTTTCTCCTGTATTTATTACGTCCACAAGAGTGTGTTCTGCAGGGGCCTATCTTGTTATAAATCAGTAGACATTTAAACCAATAAATATTCTCGGAGGTACACAATGTTCAAATGTCCAAACATTAAGCAATAGTCACTGCACTCTGCTCACACTTGAAAATTAGATACTGATCTCTTCTTCCTAAATGGAAGGTTTTGGCTGCAAAGCACAACTCCTGTGTCCCATATTCTCCATAAAAGAGTGAACAACATAATACTTAGCTTAGTAGAACTTCCATTGTTCCCTCCATCTAATATTCAGCATATACTTTTTAACCAAGTGGCTACAATAGTCAAGAGAGATCCATTTTAACTTCACACCACGCCAGTTGTTTCTTTCATTTCTAGGAGAAGGGAAATCAAACAAGCCATCTTTAGTAAAATAAACCTTTCTAGCATCCTTCAAGGGCAGAAAATCCATATGTATCTTCTACGCTACAGTGAGTTGACCATTGAGCTTCCTGAAGAATCCTATTGAGTCTGTGTCCTGCTGGTAGCCGGCATTATTTTTTGTAAATTGCATGTAACCACCTTCTGCAACTACTGGCCTTTGCACCCAGAGAGAACCACTTGGAAATGGAAGGGAGCACCCTAGCACTACACAGATATCGGTTGCCAGAAAAAGGAAAAATGACCCAATAAGGAGGTGGCTCCATTTCCACACATTCTTGTTCACTAGTCCAGCATCTTCATTCCCAAAGTCCAGCTCTGCTCATGCAGCAAAACTTCAGGTTTTTAAACACCTTGGTCAGCTAGTGGAAATACCACCTCAGCCGATTACCCTTCTGTGCACTGTCCCAACTCCAAATGTTGGCACTTTTAGTACTGACAAACTCCCCAGCTTCTCCCTCCATGGGACACTGTTCTTCTCTGCAACACCAGTTCTCACATCAGGAGAGAGACAAACCATCGATTAAATCATTGTCATCTTGAAGTGGTGGGAAGTGCAACCAGTACATGACAGTGTACTGGTAGCAACTGTGGTAGATAAGTCCCTGTTCTCATTGTCTCTCATATAGTTGCTTTCTCATTCTAAGAAGATCATTTAGCTAAATGTGCCTTAACTGGATTGAAAAATGCTGCTAGCTCTGTTTTTTCACTCTGATAGTAGTGGTAGTAGCAGTGGTGAAGTAATAATTTTCAGACTGCCTGGTGCTCTTCTCTCACATTGCTTCCTAATGGTGTGTTTATGTTGTGTTCCACACAAGAGCCTTTGCTAATCAAAAGTGGTGCCTGTGACTAAGAAATAAAACTAGCTGTATAAACACATTATCCCTTTCTACAAAAATCAGACCCAGGAGACTGGTTACAAACTAGAGATCTGGGACTTGCCTGTCATCCTAGTCACTTTCTTATTCTTTTCAAAGCAGTCCTTTTGGTAAATATGCCTTAACCATACTGATCTCCATGCTGGTACAGTAGTTCCATTTCTTTCCTGATTGTAGTACACAGAAGTAGTAGCAGTTGTGAAGTAGAAGCTGGCTGACTGGTTGTCTGACTAGCTTATGTTATTTCTGATTCTCCATTATGGTGGTGGTGTGTTCCTCCTTGTTCATTAATCTTAACTGAGAGACATTTGTAGTGGTGCCTGTTGAGAAATTGAAGTCACTACTGATTAACTATTATACACAGTATCACTTTCTTAAATATCAGAAACAGAATAGTAGTCAGAGAGCAGTCTGGGAGTTGTCTGCCTTTTGACAAAACACACAGACAGTATGCATGTGATTGGTGACTGTCAGAGTTTAATACACACACAGGTCTTCTAACTGCTATTATGCTGGTTCACATTGGTGATGCAATTACTAAGCTATTAGGGCTGGTCAGAGTTCTTGGACTTGCCTGCCTTTGGACAAAATCATCTTGGAGGTGGGTGCCAGTTATGAGGTTCAGCATGTATATATTACAACACTGGCACTTCCAGTAGGCACACCCACAGTCACATCATTCACTCCTTCTCATCTAATTTCACTAATTATCCTGTTTATTACTACTAAACAGTGATTTAATTGCTTTTTCTACCGATATGTTGATTAGAAGCTGTTTAAAATTATTTGTAACATACATTTACTATAAAACATAAAGATTCTTAAAGATTCAGATAACTATCCAAACCATTTTTGCTTATCAAAACCTTTTAGAACAATAGAACCTTTTGAGTTTTTCCAGTCACTAGTTCATGTGCAGGACAGATTTTGATGTTTGCCAATAATGAGGCAAATTGCTGTATTTATGTGTTTCAGCACCGGGTGTGGTGTAGTGAATGCATTTCTGCTCTATGATTTGGCTGTTTAGGGAACTGAAAAATGCCTTACAGTGAGATATGGTACAAGTTTACCAAGCAGAATGCAGGGGTTTCAGAATCAAGTTTCCAAACTGCTTTTGCTGCATGTTTAAAACCTGACTTACCCATCAAGTTAGCCATGTGATTATTTTTAAAGAATTGATACTCCATCATAAAATATGGAGATGTTGCTTCACATGTGAGTTTTTCAACCTCTGCATTGTCCTATTGTAAACTTAGAAGATGAGCATCCTTCACTCTGTGTCCTACAACAGTTTGTAGAGATCCTTGTACTTGTGTTGGTTTTCAATAAATCACGATGAAAGAAGTAACTCATGAGTTTTTTATTTCACTTGTTTTTATTTTTGTGCATAGGAAAAAGGAACTCAAATGAAAACACCAAGTATGTGACAAACTAGTCTGTGTTCAGAAGAAAGGAATCAATTTAGAAACCACCATATATTTCTCTGTAAAGTACTGCAGACATGATTCATAAATGTACATAGAAGTGGGTAAGCAATTTATTCAACATTTTTTTACCAGGAGAGACACACTAAGCTGAAAGCTTGTTTACAGAGTGCAACCTGTGAGCACAAGGAAGTTAAGTGACTTGTCACACAATATGCAAATGGGAGCTGTGGGATTCAAACCCAGATCTCCAGATTTGCTGCTTAGAGCCTTAAACCACTGTGCTATGCTGCCTGCACTGTTTTTGTATGCAAAATTAGAATACAGAAGAATGCATAACAGTTGCTTTACATAGCCCCTTCCATAGCTGTAGTACCTAAAATTGCTGCAGATATCAATTGAATGAGTTAGTCACTGGTACTGCAGATGCATGACCAATGGAATATGGAAACAACTAACTAAAGAGGCTGTCCTACAGAGGAGCCAGCCAAGATGCAACACAATATTTTGCAGTAGATTACATGTTACAAAATATTGCATGACAAAACTGTTAATTGCCATTGAATTACACTGTTCTCTCCATACTGCAGCATTTTGTAGTAATACTGTAAGGTAGTGCATTGCATCTGGGCTGGGACTGCTGTACATCCTTGGAACAAATTCTAAGCCAGTACTGGGACAAATGTATTTATGGTCACTAAGATTAACTTGTTATATGCCTTTAACTGCATCAATATTTGGTGACAGATATTCTTTTTCAATATATACATTAGTAGTATGGATGTTTCTCTTTGCTATGAAACTCGAAAAAATAGGCACAGCTGTGAGGCTTTGACTCATGATGCAGGCAACTGGGCTTTGTGAATCAGCCTGGGTCACTGGTGACTGGCTGAGAGAGGAAGACTGAGCTCTTAGAGGCAAGGAGCTAGATTTATTTTGTAAGGCAGACTGAATGACCCAGAGGACACTGTCTTCCTCCAGAGTGGAGGTTGGCAACTGTTATATGAAGTCCCTGCACCCTAACTGACCTTCTACTGTATACCTTAGACAGCTCTTATATCATATATTTTGCATAAGTTATACTAACCCATAGGGCACAGGCATCTACTGTGTAAAAGTAGACATCAGAATATGTAATGATTGTTATTCACTTTACTTTCTCTAAGGCATGGAAACTGCATATAGTAAGCCAAGACATTTATGTCTTTGTCATTTTCCGATACCTTAATATGCATTGCCACCTTTTGGATTTGTGTATAATTGCACCACATCTTGTATTTTCATGTACCATCTATACCTTCTTTGTTCTAAGAAATGATGTTCTTAATGAAATTGTATAATGTTATCTACAACTGTGGAGCCACCTTACTTTTAGCCAATAGCTCTCATCACCTGTAACTTAAATATTTCTATCTTCTGGTAACTATGGCAATTATCACAGTATATAATGTAATGCATTTTGTATTTTCTCTTGGATACCTTCTTCACTCCTAGGGTATAGAGGAATGCAGGTCTGGTTCCCAGTTCCTTATGGTAAGAACTGCTTAGGACAACTCGATATCCTTTGGTAGTAATAAACAAGTTTATTACTGATATGCAACTTGTCTGTGACTTCTTTGCATCTCTAATTTTCACCAAGAACCCGATCAGGGATAGAAACCCTAACAAATTGGTGACCATGTGCAGGCAATTTAGATGGTGCAAAGTTTCACTTGTTGCTTGTGAAATTTCCTTCCTACGGAGACAGTGGGTGTGCACACCGTATCACCTCTCCCATTATTTTATCCGCCACAGCAATTTCTAAATAGAAATGCAGCAAATTTTAATTTCTCCAGCAAAGTGCCGTGAAGTGGCGCTGCATTGTCACTTGCTACATGGAGTGGCCAATGCAAAAGGCTCACTTCACCTTGCAATTATTACTTTGCATTGCCATTCCACCTTACTGCGAAGTAAGGCAAAGTGACAATCAGGGCTTTAGTTAACTCCATTTTGGGGTTATTTGACTTCCAAAAATAAGGCAAAAACTTCCAAAATAAAAAGGAGGAAGTCATTGACTTCAGATGTAAACCAAAACTAGATGACTTCCAAATTTGCTGGCATGGAAGTCAGAAATGATAGATGTTTTGAAAGAAGATATATTTTACCACTAATGTAGTATATTATCTTCAAAAATGTGTCCTTCCTACGATATTAACTTCCAAAGTGGGATCCAGGAAGTATTTTGACTTGCAAAACATTGGAATGACTTCAGATTTTGACTCCTGAAAGTTTTAGACTTCCACTGAAAATGAATTAACTGAACCCCTGGTGACAATAATATTGGTAGCCCTTCACACATACAGTCACCAGAATTAATGTGCATCCCCAAAATGCTCATGTCTTGTGTCCACAAAACTCCCCAGTGCTGATGGTGATGAAGTGAAATGAGAGCACAAAAATGCAAAGTCTCCACGATTAATGGTGCACTCAGACATCATGCATGCAGTATTCACACACAGTCACCAGAATTAATGTGCATCCCAAAATGCTACTGTCCCCTGTGCTCTTGTAGCGAAATGAGAGTGTAACAAGAAATGCAAAATCTCCCAGAATTAATGGTGCACTGCAAATGCACAGACAGATTAAGATTGCACTGCACTCTCAAGAGATGCAGATGCAAAGGTACAACAACACCTAACCAGTGCTCACAAGTCACAAATCCAAATCTGAAAAAGAATACCTTTTGCCAATTGAGGGGTTGCAAGTCAGTAACAGTCCACTACCAGTAAAGATTCCACAAAGCAGTATAAAAAATTCCTGCAGGTGCAGTGGATAACAGGTTCACATTGCTGCAATTACTCTGGCACAATAAAAGGTATCTGATTTAATGGCACACATCACACACACACTACGAGTAATGCATAGCAAATTGAAAACTTTTAGTAATATAACAAAATGTTTTAAACAAACTTAAATTATACACTGCTGCACCACAACAATCAGCAAAACATGTCAATAATTATTGAAAATATTACTGTGTTCATTAACACAGTTATACAAGAAAAAAATAACCAAAACAGAAAGACTGGCTTTTCTCTCACTTAATCTACTACACCACAGATACACTCCTCCTCAAAAGCACACTTCACAGTACACAGACTGACTGTTCTAAATTAACATTCAAAATCCACACACAAACAATAAACGCTCTGTGATATGAGCACAGGAGGGTTTCTACAATCAATGTACTAAATTGAGCAAATAAAATAGCTCAAAAGGCTTTTTAACAGCTTTTGAGGATTTGAATCAGAGCTCTGAGAGGAAACTGTCTCCATCTTCTACTACACACACACTACACAGAACTGAGACTGTGCAAAACAATCTAGAGCCCATGTGACCTGCATTCCCATGAAGCACTGCAAAATTCGCCTTTGGAGCTCAAAAACAAGGCTAGGAGGTGAAGTACATTGATTTCAATGTACTTTACCTTAAAATTGGTGGAGAAGTGGTTTGGGAAGGTGGAATAACGCAGAGTCATTGTTTTCAATGGACTTAGCATTCCCTATTATAACATGAAGTACTCAATTCACGTTGCAGGTACTTCGCATGATTCTGCGTCACTCCGCAAATCACTTTGTGGAGTGAATTTCAGCCACTTCGACCACCACTACTTGTAACATCTGGCTGCTTACTGGGCATAGTCGATGCCGACTCACCACACCCAATGGCAGTTTTGAATTACCAGTCTACAGTAGCCTGCCCGTTTGCTGGTTTTTCCTGTCACGGATCGATACATGACATGGCTGCCTCTTACGAGTTCTAATTTTAAGCTTCCTCATTTATTATCTGTACTACAGTGGCCACTACATCAAATATATGCAGACTTGAGACTAGATGTCTTTAACTTCCTTGCCTCCCACAGAGGATGGACTGGCTAAGTACTGGACAATCCAAACACCCCGTGTTGTGGACTTCAACCAGTACTCAGAGATCAGAAAAACAGCCAAAACACATGATGCTAAGGGCTGTTGGTCGTGTCTCTCTATGTTGCTAATAAAGCCTCCAAATCAAAGTTTCATTCCCTCAAACTGCAACTCTCATCTCTTAAGAAAGAGATGGTATTGCAGGACTACTGAATGTTTGAGAAAAAAGCAGGAACTGGAAACTGAACTTCAGTCCCTGTGAAATGAGAAAGAGACTTTTGCACTGTTCTGTTGAAGGTAATCGCAGGAAATATGTACGTTGAGAGATGAATGAGAAAGTTTGAGACAGGATAAGAGACAGGTGTTACAAAGGAATGATTTGTTAAGTAAAACTAATGATTATCTTTGATAGGACTTGGACAGACTCCAAGATGACTTGAACCAGGTACATGATGAGTTGGATAGGGAACATAGGGACAACTGCGAATAGCTTGATTCAGAAACAGTTAAGAAGGATGTGGACAACATATTAAAAATTAGTCATGCAGAATGTGAAGACAAGATGGCAAACTGTGCCATCAGTGGGAGGTTTTGACTGGTCATGTTAAAGCGATGAGTTGCTATGTCCCTATCGACATCACGTCATCTGGGGATGATGAGTCTGACAATGATATCTCCCAGTACAACACCCCGTTAGGCCCCTACTATGGTCCAGTGACCCCACCCTGCCACTCACAAGATAGTGGGCCCTCGCTATGAAAGCACATCCATACGTCATCAATGCAATGACTACTATCATGTGCAACACCAATATGGTGATCCCCATGATAGGGGTAGGCTTGGGTCCTCTCAAAGCCTACCACTGGCACCTACAGTTGCTGTTATTTCTGTGAATGATATGCACAAGACTGAGAAAATAATTAAAGATGTTTTGCGTGATATCGATGTACCTGAAAAGCAAATGAACTCTCTGTAAGCAGATAAAACGAATGCTGTGGGAGAGTGCTACTCAGGATACCGTGGTCTGTGCTATGGCAGATGCCGCAGGGAAGCAGACCACTGGGGTGCTCAAGATACCCTTCCACTCCTGACCATCCAAATAATCCCCTACAGATGGCCCACTCTGTTTAGTAGATTGCCGACAGCATAGGCTGTATGAGTCCACTGACAACCTCAATTATAATTTGGGAAAAGTATGCTAACAATGTGAAATGCTCAGCTTGGTGGCTAACTATCAAGCATAGATTCTCAAATAGACTATTGATCCTAGCCTATGGGCAAAACTTTCTTACATGGTCTACCAGGATAATCAAGCTACTTTTGATCAAATTGCAGCTGAACTCATAGCCATGGTGCGGTTGGGGTGATGCTAGCCTACCCTATAAACAAAATGCAAAAGAAAGTCCAGTGACTTTCCATCAGAGGCTATGGATGGCCTACTGTGCAGGCAAAAACCTTGCAGGAGAGGCTGCAGATGCTGACCTCATACAGTACGAAAACTTGTTCCTTTGGAACTTGATCCCAGCTGTCTGAGAGAAGGTGGAACCAACAATTGTTCTGACTATGGACGATTTTGCTGACATTCTCAGAAAATGGAGTGGATATACCAGAGCCAAATTTGAGACCTCAACTCCAGTTCAAAGGTGGCCTCAGTACAACCTACTGAGGAGCCTACAACCCACTACACTGTGGAAGGCAAGGCCCATGAGAAGAGGCCTACCCCTTTGGACAACTGGCAGCATCACCAGTCCGGAGGTGGAACGGAAAAGAACAAAAACAAACGTAATTGGAATTCTGACTCCAATGGGAAATTGAAACCATTGAACAGGCCCTCATATAGAGAAATCATGGAAGAGAACAGAAACCTCCAAACCTTCTTGGCCAGGTCCACTCTGTAGCAGATACAGTCGCGGCATGAGCCCTGGTGGCTATAGGCCCAAAAGAACAGGAATCAACAGGCCACAGAGATTCTGGAACCATGGGGCATCAGGCCAAAGCAGGCCTGAACCCTGATGCCACTCCTTTTATAGCAGCCATCTAGCACAGGGATGAGGTCCATCGAGACCAGGCCCAACTGCTCTTCCAGGAGCACCCTGCTGCTGGCACTACAGATTGACAATTACAGGCCCCAGTCCAGTTTGTGAACAATCTGGCATTGGACACAAATGGAAGACCTTGCACGAGGCCATGGCTGGGGGGGGCTGCCCAATGACAATGCTTTTGAGTACAGGCACAGCTGTGTCTGTATTACATGATGATGATCCGGCAAACTCTCCTTGGTCCACTGGATGGAGGACCAACACTTCCAGCATGGATGGCACAAAACTATCTACATATCACTCTATGGTCCTATCAGTGATGACAGGCAACCTGAAGGCGTACCATACCGTCCAGCTTATAGTAATGCATGACCATCCCAGTATCATGGGAATTGATTCCTTGCACCACACAGCTGTGTGGCTGACCTGGCAAATATGCTATTGATCCAAATCAAAGGACAATACCATACTGTTATGATTTCTGATTCGCAAGTGGCTGCAGCCATAACCACTTATGACAAGGACTGTGATGTCATTACTGTATTCCAGAACCATGAGTTCTTAAGAGACTCTCCTCATTCTGCAGAAGTATCTGGCTGCATTTGCTGTAAACAAGCATGATTGTGGTAGAATGCACACTGTCATTGAAATTACAGGCCCAGCCCATGAGAGGCAAAGGCAATTCCCTTTTCCACTGAGGTCTTACCATCTCTCAAAGAAACCATTCAGTCACTCCTCAAACAAGGTGAGATCAGGACTTGTGACTCTACTGCCAACTCCGCTATCTGGCCTGTGAAGAAATCCATGGGAACTTGGAGACTTACAGTTGATTATAGGAGATTTAACCAAGTCACTCCCAGCTGCTCACCTACAGTAGCCTCAGCACCTGATGTGCTCAAATTGCTGACCCCTGATCACAAGCGGTTCAATGCCCTTGACATCTCCAGTGTTTTTTTCATTGCTATTGGCCCTGAAGAGCCAATACAAATTTGCCTTCACCTCTGAAGGTAGGCAGTACACATGGACCTGTTTTCCCCAGGGGTTCCACTCTAGCTCCTTCCTCTCCATCTGCACATGATGGATGCCCTGGAGGGTTTCTCTGCCCTACATTGTATTCTGCAATATGTGAATGACCTCTTGCTGGCCACTGCCACCCAAGAACAACACTTTGACCTCTTGGATGAACTACTGACCCTCTACAGAGGGCAGGCCTCAAATACAACCCTGCAAAGGCACAACTTTGCCAAACAGAAGTCATCTACCTTGGCTTATGCATAACAGACAAAGGTAGAAGCCCAGCCTGGAAAAGATACAAGATTTGCCACTCCCTACCAGTGTGGCTACCCTCAGATGTTTCCTTTGCATGGTCAACTGTTCCGGGGACTTTACTTGTGACTGCATAGCAGGCCACCCTCTGTATGAGCTTCTGAAAAGGACATCCCCTGCACTTAGGTCCCTATGCACACTCAGGCTGTGACATCATTGAAACATGCCTTGGCTTCTGCTCCAGCCTTAGTGAGCCCAATCCAGCATTGCCCTTCTATCTGGACTCAGCCACCTCAGATATTGCTACAGTATGTCTGCCATCCTTGCTCAGAAAGTCAATGGTATTCTGAAACCTGTTGCATATGCATCCCAAATGTTGTCACCAGTGGAGCAGAAGTACAGCCTTAGTGAAAGGAACCTTCTGTCCACCTACTGAGCTGTCAAACAATTTCTGTATATCAACGGGTCTTCACCTATCATTATCAACACTAATCACACTCCCAAAACATTCTTGCTATCTGATCAAGTGAAGGATGGATCAGTATCCAACACCAGACTGACTCACTGGTCACTTCTTCTCCAGGACTGTGACACCAGGTCCACCCTGCCAAAATGCCTTGCATCTTGACTCATGGACTCCTTTATCAAGGAGAACCCCATAACTGCACACTGCAACCACCTGACCTGCCTGACCAGGCTCATTTCTTCCAGCTACTCCCAAGCTCCTCCAGGACACATCCCTGGTCATGTCTTTACAGATGGCTCAGCCTCATACTACAAAGGAGAACAGGTAGCTGGACTTGGAGTACTCATTGTATATCCCAATAGTAACACCGTTGGAATATCCAAACATTAAAGTGTGGCATCATCACAATATGCAAAACTGGCAGCTGTGGCCTGTGCCCTCGAGTTCATACAACATTGCACTGAGGACACCATCATTTTTGTGACTAATTGGGTCTGTTGCTCCCTCACAGAATTTCTACCATTTTAGAAGAAGAGCTCCTTTGCATCTTCTGATGGCACCCCAGTGAAATATAAAGCACTTGTGATTTATAGTCATGAATTGGCCCAAACCTTCCCACACAAACTCTTCATCCACAAGGTCAAGGCACATTCCAAATCAGATCCTTACCACTCCTTCAGTGACAAAACAGATACTCTTGCAAAAGAGGTGCTCGAGGGGACACTTGGATGATGGACCATTCAGATGCCCTGGCAGCTGTCCATGTGTCAGCTATCAGGAAGAAACCTGAACCCTTTAATCCATTAGAATTGTCCTCTGCACAACATGCAGACCCAGAACTCAAGAAGTGTTCAGGTTCTTTGATGAAGGAACTGAACAAGATTTACCTACCCATAGTTCATACAAGAGACATGTCAGTAGGTTACATCTGTCACCAGATGATAAATTAATCTGGTATCTGCCAGAAGACCTACCCTACAAATTGTGGGTGGTCCCTCAAACTCTAAGATCTGCATTTCTCCACCAGGTGCATTGCGCCCCTACTGGTGGACATCAGGGAGTTGAAAACACACTCCATAGACTTAAAACTGTTGGTTGGTGGCCTGGTATCACCAAAGGTGTCAGACACTGTATTGACAATTGCCTGATCTGTGTTCAGAACAACCCAATACCAACCAAATGTAATGCCAAGTTACTGACACAAAAACATTGTGGCCCTTGGCATACCATGCAGATCAATTTTTGGTCCCTTAACCAATACCAGCAGGAACAACAAGTATGCACGTCTGGTTACTGACCTCTTCTCCAAGAGAGTTGATGCTTTCACACTATGAATTGCACTGCAAAAGCTACTGCCAAAACCCTAGTGGAAAAAATTTCTCCAGGTGGGGCCTACCTCTGAAGGTAGACTCTGACAAAGGAAACATCTTTACAGGTTAATGAAAGAAGCACTTGAATTTCTTGGGATACACCAGAAGTCCCACATACCTTACCACCCCAATCTTAAGGTCAAGAAGAGACAGCCAACAGATGGATTAAGCAAATGCTTTCCAAATTCATTGAGGACAATGCCAAGGATTGGGATTCCCTGCTGCCTTTACTCCTTATGGCAATCAGGGTCCTCCTTCAACCATCACCCAGCTAACACCTCCAAGGTGATGATTGGTAGAACCATGAGATTATATGAACATTTGTTGTTTGACCTGACTACCCCAACTGCAGACGGGTGTCTGTAGACAAGACTGTGCAAAATTAAAAGAAGATCTTGTTAAACCCATTTTGTATGCAGCTCACGGCATGGGTCAGAGCCCAACAACAGTCCAAAACCCAGTTTGTCAAATGTACACAAGAAGTGGATTGGCAAGTTGAGACCAGGTAATGGTACTCAGATTTGCTTACCCTACGATGTCTTCTCCAATAAATGTGAAGGACCCACCCCATTGTCAACAAAATAAGTCCCATAGTCTAGCAAGTTAGACTTCTGCAAAACATGAAACCTACTAACAAATGGTTGCATGCAAACCAGTTAAAGCTTTATAAAGGGTATAATTATTTTCCGACCCCATTGGATGGAACTGTACCAACTGACTACTGATTTCTAATTTTCCTTACAGGTATTCCTGCAAGGTGGCTATCTTGCATTTGATTCTCCTCACCTTAGTAGTTTTCTAATGGATCCAAGGCACGGTAGATTGCATCCTTCCACATCTTGACCATCCTCCTCGACATAACCCCAGAAGGAGTATCCATTACAGTCCCAAACAAATTGCTCACTGTACAGGAAGGTAAAAGCCTACTTCACTCCCATGGTTCTAGCCCTAACAAATCTACCCTACAAATTGAATGGCAACACATTTTAATGGACAAACTCTCCCAGTGCCCGCCTGTCAAAGGAACTTTCCATGGTTGGCAATGCCAAGATTTCCCAAATGGTGCCTTATCTCTGCAACAAACCAATCATAGACATTCAGTTTATATAATCTTACAGCTTTGATTGACCCTGCCTATTGCAAGAGTTGTCCAAAGACTCAAAGCAATATTGTGCACTCAGTTCTATGGTCTCAGCTACCATGTACTTATCTATCATTCCTTCCACAGAAGCAAAACTTGAATGTCCCTCAAAAGAACCTGACCCATTAGTGGTCTAACACAAATTCAGCACCTGGTATCCTTTTAATAATTTGTAATATATGCATTTCCATTCTCTTCAATCTAACTCATTGAAATATGGCAGAACTTGAATGTGTCATACTACTAACACATGAAAGTTTTTTCAATACTATGTTATGAGATACAGTAGTCTGGCAGCCTTCCAGACATGTACATAAGATTCAATAGCTGGTTCTGACAGTGTAGAACATTTAGGTTTATTTAGATCTAAGAAGAAAAATCATTCCTCTAATAAAATAAACATGGTACCTCTGACATTACTGGTGCAACAGGCATCTTAACTGGTCTCTTTGGTACTACTACTGTATGTCTATCTGGAACATGGCAGACATTGCTACTGTCAAAGCGCACTCTCAAAATTTGAAGTAGGCATGATTAATGACATCATACCCCATTGCTCCTATTGTTAAATAGTGTGGATGGACTTAGTCAGAAAAAAGATACACAGTTTACAACACGAAGAAATTGCTAAAGGTTTTACTGACACTAAGGATACATAGAACATACATAGATACATAGAAGTGTTCGGCAGATAATGGCCTATGGCCCACCCAGTCTGCCCATTTGAGCTTGTAAGTTCAGTTTATGTTTTCCTAGAAGTCTGTTGCCCCTTACCCTGACCTCCAGAATTCCTTTATGTCTATCCCATGCATTCTTAAATCCCGTGATTGTTTCAGCCCCCACCACTTCCTCTGGCAGGGTCTTCCCTTGTCTACCACCGTTCTGTGAAGAAATTCTTCCTCATGTTTCCTCTGAATCATCCTCCTTCCAACTTCATCCCATGCCCTCTAGTCCTGGAACATCTTTTTGCTTAAAAATAGTTTATGCCTGCACCCTGTTCCTCCCTGTAATATACTTGTATGTCTCTATCATGTCCCTCTCCCTCCTCTCCTCCAGGGAGTACATGTTCAGTTCCTTCAACCTGTCCTCATAGGACTTGTGATGCAATCCATGCACCATCTTTGTTGCCCGCCTCTGAACCTTCTCTACCCTGTCTATGTCCTTACGTAGGTATGGTCTCCAGAACTGTACACTGTACTCCAAGTGGGGCCTCACTAGTGTCTTGTATAGCGGAATTATGACCTCCCTTTCCTGCTGGTGATGCCTGCCTATACATCCCAGCATCCTATTTGCTTTACTGCTGCTTGTCACACTGTTTCCCTACCTTGAGGGTCATCAGAGATGATAACCCCAAGATCCCTTTCCTGCTTGGTGCATGCTATATCCTCACCCCCAACTGATATATTGTGCCAGGGTTTTGTGCCCCATATGCATTATCTTGCACTTCTTTGCATTGAATTTCAACTGCCAAACCCTGACCATTCTTCAAGTTTCTGCAGGTCCCTTCTCATTCTGTCTACACCCTCTAGTGTGTCTACTCTGTTACAGAGCTTTGTGTCATCAGCGAACAGTGAAATTCTGCCTTCTAGGTCCTGTGCAATATCACTGATGAAGATGTTGAATAGGACCGGTCCAGCACTGATCCCTGTGGTACCCACTGGTCACTCTTTCCTCTGTGGAGTGACAGCAATTTACCACCACCCTCTGTGTCCTGCCACCCAGCCAGTTACCCACCCACCACACTACTGTCCTGCCCACACCCATATTCCCAGTTTGTGTAATAGTCTCTATGTGGCACAGTGTCAAAGGCCTTGATGAAGTCCAGATAGACCATGTCCACTGCCCTCCCTGATCCACCTCCTAGTCACCCAGTCAAAAATTCAATGAGGTTGGTCTGACATGACCTCCCTGGTGAAACCATGCTGCCTTGGGTCAGGTAGTCCATTGACAACCAGATGTTCACCAATCTCTCTTCAGTAGTGCTTCCATCTTCCCCACTACCGAGGTGAGGCTGACTGGTCTGTAGTTCCCTGCTTCCTCTTTGTTCCCACTTTTGTATAAAGGGACTACATCTGCTGTCCTCCAGTCTTGGGTACCTCCCTGTTTTCAGTGATCAGCTAAACAGGATAGCCAGAGGTTCAGCCACCACCTCTCTTAGTTCTTAAGGACCTAGGGCACCCCATCTGGCCCCATTGCTTTATCAAGTCTTATTACTTCCAGTTCCTTCAGGACCCTTTCTCGTAAAAGGACTGTGTCCATTTCTGCACCATTCTCACCCCTTGTACTCCCTTCAGACCCATTACCCTCCTCTTCTCAGTAAAGACTGAGCAGAAATACCTGTTCAATATGTCAGCTTTCTGCTGTCATCCTCCACGTGGCCCCATCCTCCCTTCAGTCTCACTATCCCTCCTTTTGTCTTTCTTTTTCACTTATGTACCTGTAAAGGTTTTGTCCTCTACCCACTGATTTTGCAATGTGTTCTTCTGTCTGAGCTTTGGCTTCCTTACTGACCCCCTGCCTCCCTTGCTTCTCCTGGTACTTCTCCCTATCCCCTTCTGCCTGTGTCTTTTTGTATTCCCTGAGATGCAATCTTTTTGGCTTTCACTTTCTTTGCTACCTCTTTGGAAAAACCATAATGGTCTCCTCTTCCTTTTCCTTTTGCTAACCTGCTTAATGTATAATTCTGTTGTTCTTGTAATCCCCATTTTAAGTACTGCCCACTGTTCCTCAACCCTGATTCCTGTCCCACTCCCCTTAATGCCTCTTTCAAGTATCTCCCATTTTCCCAAAGTCTGCCCCTAAAATCCAGGATACATGTTTTGTGTGGTTTGGTTCTGCTCTTTCTGTGATTTCAAACCACAATGACTGGTGGTCACTGTTCCCAGGTGCTCCCCACTGTTACCCCCATCACACTGTCCCTGTTTGTGAGGCTACAAGGTCCAGTATTGCCTTCTGCCGAGTTGGTTCCATGACCAATTGCTTGAGGAAGGCACCCTGAAGGAGTCCAGGATAAATCTGCTCCTAGTTGATGCTGCTACTGGGATGCTCCAGTCCACATCTGGAATATTGAAGTCTCCAACCAGTACTACCTCACCCTCTACCATCTTTTGGATGGCTAGCATCAGCTCCTATCTGTTTCTTCCTCCTGGGCTGGTGGTCTTAGACCCACCTGTGCTGGATAGCTGTCCCATTTCCTTTCCAGCTTAACCCACAGTATCTCTCCCCCATTTTGTTCCTCCTGGATCTCTGTGGCCATTTTCACATACAGTGCCCTCCTCCTCCCTTCCTGCCTGCTCTGTCTCTTCTGAATATGTTGTAGCCAGGTATGGCCATCTCCCAGTCGTGGTTATCATTACACCAGGTTTCAGTGATGGCCACAATGTCCAGGTCTGACTGCACCATGAAAGCCTCCAGATCTTCCATCTTGTTGCTAAGGCTCCTGGCATTTGCACACATGGATTTCCATGATTTGACCTCCTAGACTGTTTCACTGTTCTACTCCAGCCCCTTCCTTGGTTGTCCTTTATGAAAATATGAAAATATGAAATAAATGCACTCATTGCTCAAAATAACAAGGAGGCAGACAAGCAATATATTGCCAGGAGACTCCTTTGCTCTGCTCATAACCACTGTCAATAACCTCTTCCATGATCTGGAATCTGGATGTATTCATGATCTCATTCATGATAGAATAATTTCAAATGATATTGCCCACACTGAAAATCCTCTTCATGTGTTGCAATGTTATGTCTCAATCTATTTCCATACCTATAGCTACTGTTGAAACTTAGGTTTCATCACTAGACATCCTAATACAGGACCCTGTTTTCTGCTAAGAAATGTACTATTTCAGATACCATGTTTGCATCTTTTACTGTCTCATTACCATGCTTTGATTCAAGTACAGCTATTTGATAAACCTGCTACAGTTCACTCCATTGGGCACCTTGATGAGGATATCTACAGAGAACGCATTGAACTGCCATCCCTTCTGGTCTCCCACTCAACTCCTGAAGTATGGGTTTCACCTCACACAGATTGCTGTGTCAAGAAGAGCCATCACTATTTGTATCATGATGTTTTGATGTTATCAAACCAGTCTGTGGCTACCGCCTGACATCATTGATTGGTCCTTTACCTTGACCAGGATATTACTGCTAATGACACAGATGCCCCAGAGCATGAACAACACCAACACCACTGGTGAATTATGATTAACTCTACAAGGCTTATAAGGAGGAGGTTCATTGTCTAACTACAAGAATATCGAATCAATATACACCTGCCCAGTCCAACTGCAAAATGAAGATTGACAACTGTAAAAATGTCTTATTATTCTGATGGATAGCACTGCATTGTTACTAATCATAAATATTTCACTTATGTTCAAATGGTTTTCAGTATCACTCAACCTAACTTTTGTTTTATTCCTCATTAACCCACTGTCATAGGACATACAGTTATCACCCTATTTCCATCGTGGAACCAGATATTATTGATGGTGACCCTGAATATTTGCTTGCTCCATCTCAATATCTACCCATATTTAATGTACGCATAGACCCATTGACATTGACATTAAAAACACTTTTTAGAAAGGAAGGACACACACACGCACCTCATCCACATCAGTAGCAATTTCACTGCTGCAATCAGATGAAATAAATGCCCTCATCAATGATGGTTACTTAAATAGTGCACTTACTAACACTTGGGTTAGAAATCACTTTTAAAGGTTTTGTTATCATACACAATTTTTAATTTTCTGTTTGATCACTATGCTTTGTTGCCTAGAGTGTATTCTCAAACAACATTAAGAACAGCTTGAATTCCTTTACAAGGCTCATGCATTGGGTCTGTAAACAACAATTGTTCTTACCACTTTCCCATAGTGTTATTGCCTTTTCTGTAAGGCAACAAGGGATGTTATGCAAAGTCCTTCACCTAATTGACCTTTACATGTACATTAGACAACTCTTATATCATATGTTATGGTTAAGTTATACTACTAACCCATAGGGCACAGGCATCTATTGTATAAGAGTAGATGTCAGGATATGTAATGGTTGTTATTCATTTACTTTCTCTAATGCACGGAAACTGCATGTAGTAAGCCAAGACATTTATGTCTTTGTCATTTTCTGATACCTTAGTATGCATTACCACCTTTTGGATTTTGTATAATTACACCACATCTTGTATTTTTCATGTACCATCTGTACCTTTCTTTGTTCTATGAAATGATGATCTTAGCAAAATTAGTATAATATTATCTACAACTGTGGAGCCACCTTACTTTTTAGCCAATAGGGCTCATCACCTGTAACTAGAAATGTTTCTATCTTCTGGTAACTATGGAAATTATCATAGTATAAAATGTTATGCATTGCATATTTTCCTTGAGACCTTCTTTGCTACTTGAGGTACAGGGAATGCTAAGATATGGCTCCCAGTTCCTTATAGTAAGAACTGCTTAGGGTAACTGTGATATCCTTTGGTAGTAATAAACTAGTTTAATACTTATATGCAACTTGTCTGTGACTTTTGCATCTCTAATTATTGCCAAGAACCTGATCAGGGATAGAGACCCTAACAGAAAACTACACTTTGCTACTGCCACTGGGGTGACCACAGGTGATGGTGCAGCAAGAGAGTGCATGTAAAGGAGAAAGGCATTGCCAGCCATCACAGAACATTTACATTGTCTGCATGTGTGGCTGAATGGACATACATGAGGACAACATCCTGAGGGGATGGGAGAAATGAAGCAGCAAACCCTATCCCATGCAGTGTGAAAGACCATAATGCCACAGGTCCAAGCACCTACCAATGTGATGTACCTACTCCAACTCTATCTTATTCTCACCCCAGGATCCTAGGGAGCTTTCCCAGAGGGGTATCACATTGGGAAGGCTATAGAGATTCTGAAGTGCTTGAAGTCAGGGGTTGTTGGTATGACAGCAATGGGGTGGCTTCTAGAAGGATCTGAATGTATATCCCCATGGCCAGAAGTAGGACATAAAGAGATTTAAAACAAAGAAACCTGAACAAAAGAGTTTAACTGCTGCTGAATATTTTGTAATGGGCAAATAATATGATACTTTGGTCTCAAACCCATTAAAACAATAACAAGTCAAATGCCAGATACAATGGTTGAGATGACAGTGGGATATCCATGATTCACTACTTAGTGTTTTGTGTAATGATTCATAAGTCGCTATGTTTTTAGCCTTAAAGATATATTTATCTTTATTTATAGCTGTCTTTATACTGAAAGTATCAGGGTAAGTGGGGAGAAAGAGAGATCTGTAGGCAGTGTCTGGAGCACATTGAAATTTTGCAGGCAGTGTTTGGGGCACTTTGAAACTTGGGTTTTAAACTGTAATAGGTGGTGTGGGGAAAACTATCTCTGGAGATTAATGTTGGGGAGTGTAGATTCAGGAGGTCCTGTAGATTCAGGTAGCCCTGTGAATCAAGTGTGTAATAGCAGGTGGAGCTGCTAGATGCTTAGTACCATCTTACAAGAGCACTATTAAAATGCTTCCAATCTAACTTGTCCAGCACATTTGTGTCCCAGCCAGTGAGTTGAACAGTGAAGGAGTGCAACAGGTGATTGGCATCCTAGTATTGGCAAAGCATCAAACAAGGAAACAGGAAAGCAGGGACTCTGACTGTCAACTAGGTAGGTTGCCTTTTCACTAATATGTAACAGTCACTATTTAAAGCATGGAAGTTAGAAGGTAGGAGCATCCTCCTATCTAGGGTAGGAGTATAAAAAGATTTAAACAAGGCAGGAGAAACACAAATAGGAACAAACAATCAAAAGGAAAGCTAGAAACACCTAAACAGGGGTAAGGGTACAAAATATTTCCAGATAACATGGGAGAAAGAAGTTGGGCATCCTGGGAATGGTGCAGTGCATTGGCTGTGGTGAGACAATTTTCAGAGCAACTTCTGGGTTGCAGTGCTGCCCTTCTGCACACACTCTCTGGGTTGATGGAGGTGGCTAAGTCCAGAGCTGAGTTGGCTGGGATTCGAGCTACCTCTTCCCATACAACAGGCAACAAAGTCTGCCACCATTATACATCTACTCAATTCCTACACTGCTCTGGTGAGCAAGATTGCCAGGATGAGGCACTTATGTAGAATCCAGGGAGAATATGGGAGGGTCTTTTATAGTGGAGACTTCAAGGAAGGTGGCGAGGACCCCAGAGGAGGAGGAGGATGAGGAGGAAGCAACTCCTGGTGGGAGACACAATTGTGAGGGTAGATTTGGGAATAAGAAAGGAGGGAGAGGAGATCAAATGTCTATGCAGTGCCATGGCCACAAGAGATGTGAAGTGGATCCTAAGGACCACAGCAGCAACACGAAGGAGGCAGAGCTGAATATCATTATCCACCTGGGGACAAATGACCTGGCTTGGGATAGGGTTGGGATAGTTTGGGAGTTTAGAAGCTCAGGACAGGTGTTAGAGAGGTAGCATGCTCAAGTAGCTTTCTCTGAAGCTGCCTGTCTATGATGGGAAGAGGATATCCAGACCAGGAGCTTTAATACATGGCTGAAGAAATAGTACAGAGAGGATGGTTTCAGCTACATTGGTGTCTGTGGGGACGCACCTTGGAGGATAAGGGCAAATACAGGAATGATGGTCTGCCTCAATCTTGAGGCGAAGCACAGTCCTCATTGGATGGATTAAATGTTACTTTGATAAATATTCAAACTAGCCCAGGGGATGATCTGGGGAGACAGAAACTGCCCCCCAAAAAAAAGCTGAAGTAGAGAGTAGAGAGAACCCAAAGAGTGCAATCCATCAGGATTCAAATTATCACAGTATAGAGACTGGAAGTAATGAAGAAGTTGGATTGAATACATTAAAAGAGAGGTGCAGGAGGGAAAGCAAAAAGGAAAAGGAGATGTTACAGATGCAGTTATAAAAACCTGGAGAGCCATGTATGAACACCAGATGTCTAGAAAAAGATTTTAGACCTAGAAGCCACAATGGCAGGGCTGGCCTGAATATTGTGGCTATTAGTTGTGTCATGGTGCATTGAAAACCATGACTGCGACATAGCCATATCAGGCTACACTGTGTTCAGGAATGACAGGGTTAAAAGGAAAGGAGGGTTGTGGTACTTTATGTGATGGATGGCATTAAAGTAACAGAGATACGAGAATACTGGGGTGGGTGGGCAGAGGTACTGATCACATTGATCACCCTAGGGACAGAAACTGAGTCTGTATTCACACTGGTGTGATCTATAGACCTCTCACACAGGCGGCGAATTCGATAAGGTACTAATGGAATTCATTGGCAAGATGGCAGAAAAGGGAGGTGCTCCTTCTGGAAACTTCAATCTGCTGGACATGATTAGAACGACTTCAGCTAGAAGCAGGAAAATATTGAATCCTTGCAGGGGCATCCCTCAGGTAATTGGTCAGTAACCCAATTGTGATGGAGCAAGAGGTCACCCACCAACAGGGACACATTGCAGACATCAAGTAGGGGGCCACATGGGAACTCAGACACTGCACAATGTGGTTCAGTTTAGGATAGCTGCAGTACCACACAAAGGTGAGGGTGCGGACTCAGTGGATAGATTTTAAAGATGGGTGACTACAACAGGGATGTCTAGCAGAGATGAGAACTGGTGGGTAGAGGAGCAGGAAACAAAAAGGGCCACAGGAAGGCATTAAACTCTGCCTCAGCAAGGAATGAAGAAAGAAGAGAGACACTATGGTTCTCAAAGAGGTGGTGGAAAAGGTAAAGCTAAGTGCCAGTAGTCAAGTATGAAGAGATGCAGAGTTAGGAGCATTGGGAGGTGTATGAGGAGAAACAGAGGAAGCAGGAGAGCAGTAAAGAACAAACTGAACACACAAACAGAGAGAGAACAGCCAAGCCAGTAACATGGTCACAAGACATTTTTTAGACATAAACAAAAGAAAGACCAGGGATGAGAGACTTAATAGGAAGGGAAGGAAGACTGTGCAGAGAACGGAAAAGGGGTCATCCAGAACAAATACTTTGTTCATGTTCAGAGTGAAAAACGAAGGGAAGGTCACCAAAAAGTAACGGAGCATTGAGTGAGGGTGGTGAGATGGTCCGTTTTAGGGAGAAGACAGTCCTAAAGGGACTCAGAAATCTAAAGAGGACAAAGAAATGGGACCAGACAGTGTCCACCAAGGTATTGAGGAAGCTCAGGGAGGTACTGGCTGCACCTCTGATGGCCCTATGTTACAGCTCATTGGAAATAGGAATGGCTCCTGGAAACAGATGTAGTCACACTTCACAAAAGTGGATCAGCTGAGAGATTGCAATTATAAGCCTGTCAGCTTGACTTCGGTGGTCAAAACTTAACTGAGTTACTGCTGAAAGCATTAGAAACATGAACCAGTGAGTACAACCAGCGCATGGACTTATTGGGGAGGTTATAAAACAAATTTGATAGAGCTCTTAACAGGGTGACCAAGGAACTGATCAGGGTGGAGCAGTGAAATAGCTAACTATATTTACTAAGTTCAACACCATTCCTCACAGGCTACTAATAGCAAGCAATGTAGTATAGGTTGATCGAAACAAAACAACAGTGTAAAAAGCTTAAGGACAGGTGGCAGAGGGTGGTGGTAATAGAATCCTAAGAGGAAGGAGGTGACCAGTGGGGTGCCTCAGGATCAAACTAAGACTGGTCCTCTTTAACATCATTATAAGGACACACAGAGGCACTGAAGGTATGTGCCTTTCTTTGCAGACGGCACCAAACTTTGCAACTTGGTGGACACCAGAGGGGGTCGAAGATGAGCAGCAACCCAAGAAACTTAAGAAATGCTAAAGGGTGGAGCCAGGGTTTCAATATGACAAAAGTGCAAATTATGTTCTTGGGGTACAGAAACCAGGTTGTGTACAATAAAGGGAGGTACTGACAAAACCAAGCAGGAAAAACACACCAAGAATATTATATCAAATGATCTAATGGAAGAAACAGTGTGACAAGGCAGTTGAAGCAAGTGGAATGCTGGGGGAGAAGGAGGATATCACCTGTGAAGTTTACAGTGGTGTTGCTCTGTATAGATAGCTGTGAAGACCTCCTAGAGTAATGTGTCAGTTCCTGGAACCATTTCAGAAAGGAGATAAACGAGTAGTAGGGTAGAGGAGATAAATAAAATGGTGGCATCAGCACCAGAAGCCTATAAGGAGAGATTAAGGACCTAAATATGCACCATCTAAGAAGGGAGGGGATATGATAGGACAAAATACCAAACGGGGTAACAAGGCAAGAGGGAAGCATTTTCAGAGAAAAGATGCCCAGGGACAAGGGACACAATAAGAAGCTAGAGGAGGAGAGTCAGGAGAGATGTGAAAAAGTATATCTTCATGGAAAAGTGACGGATTTCTGGACAGTTTTCCAGTGGAGGTGATGGGGTGAAAACACGGTAGGGTTCAAAGATACAAAGATAGCTGAAATCTATGGCAAAGGAAGGGGGCGGTGACTGGCTGGAGATCAGGTGGGACTGCACCGATATGAAAACATAGGAAAATGGAAGTAGTCCTTATCTACCGTCAGTTTCTATGTTTCTAATGCTTTTCACTCCTTCTTGTAACCTCTTGTCCTAGGCCATAGTCAAAAACAGATCTTTAATTCAAAAATTGTCCCAATTATCAATAAAGGAAGGAAATTAATTATTTTATATTGCTGTTCATATACACAGCATTGCAAAATGTTTTAAAATCAGAATGGAAGGATACTCCATTGTAAATGAAGAGGAGGATTCAAAGTTCACAGAGATTAATTAACCTAGAGATTACAGCAGGAAAACTACACCTCATATCTTCTAAATGTTATCTGTTTCATGTCAATAGACAACTTTTCATGTAGCTGTTAAGGATATATGCAAATGATTTACATTTACATCAGGATCACAGTTTCATTGCCTGTAAGTCAACCACAGTCCTCATTTGCACCCAATTCTCAATAAGAGGTGCCAGCGAAATTTGATCATCACATTCATTACAAGTTAAGCTCCTCCTAGCTGTGGCAGAACTTATCTAGGAAACTCTGTGGAAACTGCATATAACATCTTTCAAGACATCCTGATTGGTGCTCTTAACAAACACGCACCAATAGTTAAAGTCTAACTCAAAAAAATCCCACCATGGTTTACAAAATGAGCTCAAGGATGCCCTGCGAAGGGATACACTGGAAAACTGCTCGGAGACTAAACCCAAATGATGGAACCTTTCAGGAATACGAAACCCTGCCCAAGAAGGTCAGAGAAGCTAAGGCTAGTTATTACCGCATCCAATTTGATCTCATCTAAGTGTTCTTCCAAATTCTGGAATAGTTAAAGACATAAGGCATACTACTGGTAGTTCCTGCCCAAAAAACTTTCAATTGCACTACCACTACTGTCATAAACCGACATTCTTGAGTCATTCAACAACCTTGCCATCAAGAGGGCTAGCCTTCGATACCTCCAGCCAATACTCCACGCGCAACTTGGTTCAATAAATAAGGAACCACCTTTTCCACTCGACCTTCTTTCTTCAACTCATTTGAAAGATGCTGAAGAACTCCGCACAAGCTAGATGCAGAAAAAAAGCGCAACGACCTCATTGACCTGTAAACAAAGGTGGCTTACTGTGTCCTAGCATACTTATTACACATTGTTTAACATCACTACTCAGGTGACCTCCCCTCCATCTGGAAAACAGCCCAATTATCCCTGTTTAAATCTAAGGGATCCTGCCACTAACAACACAGGCCAACCTCACTTCTCCTGTTTCTGTCCAGATGCTCAAAAAAATCGTGAATTCTCAGCTAGGAAATACCTGACATCGGCGAACCCGAACAACCCATGACATCTGGCTTCAGAGCACAACATACACACCAGCTCTAGCCAAGTAACCAATGACTGGCAGGGTGAAATGGATAATAGAACTTTCCATGCACAGTTTTCTGACCTAAGCAAACCTTGACACCATGATCATAGCTGCTTGTCTCATCCCTCCAGAATACTGAATTAGATGCCATTTCTCAGATAGTTCAATGATTACCTTACAGGCTGCTCGCACAAGTAAAACCAGGGGATATCACACTTAAAACCTCCTGAGAGGTGTACCCATACCTATTTAAGGTCCCTGTTATTCACAGTCTCGTCAATAAATGATGTCACCCAAAAAGGCCCACATTCATTGTTCGAGCAATACAGCCAAAACAGTAGACCTCCCTGTTGCAGCATGTACAGATCTCCAGGATGAATTCAATCTACTACAGCTTCAGTTGCTAAACCAGAAGTTACTCCTGAACACTAAGAAAATTAAAGCAATGCTTCTTTCGCCTCTTTCCCAATTTACCAAATCTGGCCTCATCTGGGACTCTTCCCTGATTACCACAATACTTGGCGAACAGCTGGAATTTGTACCTAAATTCAAGTATCTGGGGTATGGCTTGATAATAAACTCTCCTTCCTAGGACATATAGAAGAACTGTTAAAGAAACTTAGACAGAGAGTTTGTCTTTTCTTTAGGATAAAACCTCCTCACTAGGGACGCTAAATTGAGATTAGTGCAAACTACCTTTCTATCCCTAGTAGACTATGCTGACTTTCCTTACAGCCAGGGTCCTGTCAGTTCTCTTATGAAACTTGATATGCTGTATCACAGAGCCTTAAGAATAATAATGGACCTTCCTACAATATCCACCATTGCTTATTGTACTCAGTAGTAGGTTGGCCATCTCTCAGCTTCCACGACAGAATGAACGCCGCAACCTGGACCTACAAAACCCTCCTCAACAAATTGTCTGACTGTACCTTGGACTGCTTACCATTATGTCTACAAAGTATTTATGCACTGCGTAAGTGCTTCTTACATTTTGCTAAAAGTACTCAAGGCCAGATCCCACTCGGTCAGGCCTCCATTAGCTATGTGCTGCCTCAATTGTGGAACAAGTTGCAAAAACTATGAAAATAAGTAATCTCATTAGCCTCCAAGCCTTCAAAACACTATACTTGAGACACAACAAGGAATCATGTATTTGTTAGCCTTAACATGAGGGTTCCATATGCCTTCTCTGAATATCTGTTGCTCTGCTCTTAGGGCCTATACCCTCACACCACCTGACCACCTTCCCCCACCCTCCCGTAGTACTCCTGTGTCCTTCCTTTTAATTAACGAAACTTGGACTTGGCTTATCTCAAGCTTTTATACTTCAGGTCCTGGCCTCCTCCCACTCTCAGCCCCTGCCCTCTTTACTCATTTCCCTTCCCTCCCTCCTCTCCCTGTGTATTTTGCTTCATCTTCCTGCTTTATCCCCTTATGGGACCAGTGTGAACCTGACCAAGCTGGTCCTTTCCAACAATGCCATGGCTTGTCTAATTTTATGTACCACAACTGCTCTCTGACCCTTTGGTCATATTGGTTAGTTTTTTGTTTTTTTTAGACTGGCATCTGCCGGCAATATCATTTGTTGTCCAGTTCTCCATTGCACTTGTGTTATACAAATTTGACTGACTGTATAATGTTCCTTGCATTGTATCTTGCACTTATACTGGCACTGTATCTACACATGCCTTTTGTTGTTATGTCCCTGCATAGTATCTGTTGCTGTTCATTGTGTGTACTCTCCCTTGTATGAAAAACCCAGGTCCACCTCGAAACAAGCTTGCTCAATGGTGCCTGCCTGGTTAAATAAAGATTTGATTGATTGATTGATTGATTTAGTCTGCTTTCATAGTTCATACTAGCTCCTGTTACTGTTCTGGGAGGCTCCATTTCATGGTAGTTGAAATCTCATTGTCCCTGAGAGCTGCATTAGCATAAGAGAACATGATGTGTAATCACTCTTTAAACTCCCAGTATGCCTGTCTACTTGATTAGTCTTAAAAGAAATAAGCTGCAAGAAAGTGAGAAATACCACTTTACCTTCAGTGAGCTTTGCAAACTATTTGAGTTATAATGCAGTTTTTTTCCTTTAAACTTCATTTAGTTTATGAGTTTCAGAGAGTTTTTGCAGGGTATTTGTTCTTTCTGCATATAGATTCATGGTATAAATGGGTGATCTGATATCATGTTCTCATATGCTAATGCAGTCCTCATGGACAATGAGATTTCAACCATGAAATGGAGACTCTCAGGAAGTCACGGGGTTATCAGATATTCTCCAGTTCTCTTTGTGCATCAAGATATATTGGTCACATCCTAACTGCTCCCAGCAGCACTATTATTACAGGTACACTTTCTTTCTGTTTTCTGCATTTTGAACTAACAGCCTGGTAGCCAGTTTAGCCCTAATAACTACTGCATGCTCAGGTATAGTACTAGCAGCATCTCAAAGTGCTGTGGGTAGCTGGGTTTATTCAGTAACAAACTTTAGACAGCAGATAAAGCCTTTTAACAAAAAAAAAATGCTGCCAGAGTAGGTACCCCTCTCCACTAGCAGGGCCTGAGCCTAGTAAACCCATCCAGTACACTATGGTGGTTACACAGCAGCACTAGGCTAAAAGAGACAGAATTCTATGCAGGGCAATGGTACCCCTCCAGTAGTGGGTTCTGAACCACCAGTTGCGACCTGTCCCTCAGACAGCTGATTCAAAGCTGGGGTCCCTCCTGTAGTGACCCCTACTCCACTGGGTAATTAAGACCACTCTCCATGCTTTGTTCAAGCAGTAGAAACTAGCCCACAGCTCAGAAGGAGGCCCTCCCATAGAAACCTCCCATGCAGCTGCTGCCATGCCCTATTATAAGCATCCCCAGGGCAGCTCTTCACAAACCAATACAAATGGAGATCAGCTGGCAAACACTCCATCAGTGTGGCATTCATTCCACTGCATTACCTGGACAATCCAGCTACAGTCCTCAATGAGTTATCTGCTGAAACACTGGGCAAAAGAGCCTCAGGATCTCCAATCTTCCCTCTCGGTGCACATTCGCATGATTCCACCACTCTGTGCCTTTTCTTTGTCTCTGGGGCAATAAATCAAGCCCCCACTTCCCAAGACAGCTTGTGGCCATCTTCATCCTCTACTGGGATCGACAAGTCCCCATGATCCTCCGTGGTCTCGCAAGGGCTGGAGCCACGAAAGAGCACTGCAATCATGCGCGTAATCTCGTATGATTACAGTGTCATGTTGGCTGGAACAGGGATACACATACTGGGATCCCAAATCTCATTCATTACCACAAGAATTCATGGTGGCCATCTTGCCTGGGTCTCCACCATGTTCCCCTGCCAGAATTTAAATGGACAGACAGCAATAATTTTTCAAAAGTGAATGTGTCAATAGAGGGAATATTATGTGGCCCACTGCCTCAGAAGGACCTTATCTGATGCAGTTTTTATTTGGTTTTCACTGATCAGCCAGCATCATGAAAAATGCAGGGAATGTGGAGTGTCCTCACAGCACTCAAGGAGGACGACACAGCATGCGCAGTGTGTACTCTGACACCCTGTCGGGACACTGAGGACATGGAAGAGGAGGGATCCATTGCCACTCCCCGCCAGCACTAACTGCACTGATTATACAGGACAACTGCCAGGTGCAGCTGTTATTCCAACTTCTGGAACCATTGAAGACCGGCAACCAGACCCCCAACCTGAAGCTCCCCACTGAGGAACCTCTCAAGAAATGGCCGAGACTGGAAACAGACAGCTCAGTGACCAAATCCATGGAGGACCAGGAGGAGGGTGCTACAGACAAGTCTACCAGAATGTGCCACGGGATAACATCAACGAGCTCATTACGATGGTGCGTGTAACGTCAAAATATCAAAGCAGAACGAACAACCATTCACATCGAGGATCCGCTGCATTCGATAGGTGAGCCAGAGAAGAAAATCCACTTTTCCTCATTGCAAAACAATTGATATGCACCTTAAGAAGGAATATGAACCCTGAGCCAACCAGACTACCAGAGAGAGAAGCATGGTGAACAAGTGATATCTCATGGCCCAAGAGAGAAGCTGACTACTGGGGCAAGGCCCCTAAGGTGGACCAACCAGTGTCCAAGCTCTCAAAATGCACCATCATTCCATCGAGACCACAGCAGCCCTCAAAGACACAATGGATAAGAAAATTTGAAGTGCACCTCAGGAAAATTCACGATGTATTGGGCATGCTGCATGTGTCAGACACAGCAGTGTGGTTTTCCTGTAGAGCACCACACAGGTGGCTGGACATTCTCATCGAGAACATCCTAGAGGAATCCCCAGGCCAACGAAGTGGAGTGCACCATACATTCAATAAAATATATAATGGGTGCTTCCTCAGACAGCCTCAAGTTCGCACATGAGCAACTGTACTAGCCAATGGGGCAGGGAGTGCACTGTGGCTCAAGCTTTGGCAAGGGAAAATGAATCCAAAAATGCCTTAATGAAACTCCCATTCAAGGAGGGAACACTGTTCAGGGAAGGACTAACACCATTTCTCAAACACAGAGGGTGAAAACAAGCACAGGGGGACAAGGATGTCTACTTGCCCTCAGACAGACCCTTTCATCCCCAAAATAAATTTTTCAAACCCAAAGCACAGCCATACAACCCACTGGATGCCAGCCAGTGGAACCAAAGATCCCGATTCCAGCACAGGGCCTACAATAACAAAGTCAAAGGTAATACAGGTATCCACTATTAGAATAGAGGTCGTAAACTGAATTTCAGACCCAAAGGTAACAAAAATGAAAGTGCATGCACCCATGCAAACCTACCGCTAGCAGGGAGACTCCAGTGGTTTGCACAACTATGGGCCCAAACAACATCAGACAAATGGGTGCTGGAGGTGGTGACAAAGGGTTATACAATAGAGTTCAGCAGCACCCCATCACAGCACAGGCCACTTGCTTCACCCCTACCAAGGTGCCACTGAAGATGCAAGCAATAAAGAGGCAATACAGGACTTGCTCAACAATGGTGCTATCACGCCCATCTCTATAGAGGAAAAGGACACAGGAGTCTACTCCTATTCTTTGTAGTCCCAAAGAAGATGGGCGGCATGCACCCGTCCTGGTCCTGAAATTGATTCCAAAGAAATTGAGCTGAGTGACTATTATAATTACACGTTAAACAGAGGGACAATGGGGTGCATCGTTATATTTGAAGCACTGCCTGGGCCAATCAAAACTACTCTATTCTGGGAGTGCAAATGGTATTGAATGTATATTAGTTTATTTGCATGATTTTGATTTAGTAATTGGAATAGTGTACCCCAAAAAAAATAAAAAAAATTATTTGGTTTGATACCTTCTCCCAATCAGGGATGGAGCATGTGACAAATAAAAACTTTGACAATGGTAGGGTACTTTAATGCTCCTTGTGGAGGCCACAGGGGAAAATTGAAGGATTCACTGCAAAACTTACATTTGGAGCAAATAATAGACACTTACAAGGAATGGAAGGTTCAAAGGCCCAGGAAACATTTTAGATTTAATATTTGTGACCCTGATTTGGTTGGACAAATTGTTGTAATTACCTGTTACATCCAAGCAAGTGTTGGTCAACCAACAAAACAAAACAAAACAGCACACCCTGTTATGAACAGACGTTATAAAACTACAGTCCACAAGCTTTCCATAACAAAATTCAAATTTCAGAATTGTATAGAGTAGCATTAATTCCAGATATAGATTTGGCAACAGAGGAGTTTACAAAGATATTTGTGAAAGTATGTAATAAGTGTTCCCCTTTTAGGAACAGATAAATAAACCTCAATTTTTACCATGGTTAAATGATGCAATCAAAACTCTAATTAAAGAGAAGGATACACCATGGAAATCTGTCAACAAAACATTAAATAAGGAGACATGGGAAAAGTTTAAAGACAAGAAATAAGGTTAGACAATAATAGAATCATAGCATCCCACTGGCAGAAAAAGACCTCCTAACTCATCTAGTCTGCCCCCAAAAGCCCACCACACCCCTTTACCTCCCAACCCTCTGCCCTCCTCTCTCCCTCTGTTTAGCCCTATGTAGTTGTCACATGCTCTTTTGAATTTATCCACTGTATCCACCCCACAACCTATTCCAGCAACTTGTGCCATTATCCTACAACCTCTCTGAGAAATAATGCCCCTTACGTCCCCACAAAATCTACCCCTTCCAGGTTGGAATGCATGGCCTCTGGTGGTTTTGTTTTCATTCAGCATAAGAGGCTGCCTCCTTACTTTATTTATTCCTTCAGGTATTTGAAGGTTTCCACCGTATCTCCCCTTTCACATCTCATTTCCAGTGTATACAGAGCAAACTCCTCAAGCGTCTCCCGTATGGCCTCCCTTGCATCCCCTGCCCTTCCCTGGACACTCTCCAGCCTATCCTTGTCACTCCTGTAAATGTGGTCTCCAGAACTGCACTCACACTCCAGTTGTGGTATGACCAGTGTTTTGAAGAGTGGCATGATCACCTCCCTCTACCTACTTGTGAAGCCCCTCTCTATGCACGCCAACATTTTTGTTGCTTTGCCTGCCGCTCAATGGTACTGATTCCTAACCTTTAAAGTATCAGAAACCAAATTCTCAGTCCTTTTACTGCTCTGTGACCTGCAGTGCCTCCCCAAGCCAATATGTTACCCTAGGGATATTATGGTCTATGTGCATTATTTACACTTTATGCATTGAATTGAAGTTGCCTCTTCCACCCACCCTCCAGCTTGACTGGATCCTGTCACATTTTCTTCACCACCACCCCGAGAGTGTCCACTCTGTTATAGACCTTGCTGTCATCTGCAAACAGACATGCCTTCCTGTTTAGAGCCTCTGCTAAGTCCCCCACATATAAGTTAAACAATATGGGTCTCAACACCAATCCCTGTGGAACCCCACTCATCACCTCTCATTCTCTGGAGTGCTTCACATTGACCATTGCTCTCTAAGTCCTCCCCAAGCCAATCTTCCACACAATTTGTAAGCTTGGATACCACTCCTAAACTGCTTAACCTGCTTACCAACCTCTTCTGGGGACGGAGTCAAACGCTCTCGATATACAGGTAAACCACATCTATTGCTCCACCTGATATACCTCTGTTACACCTTTGAAGAATTCAGTCAGGTTGGTCTGATATGACCTACCACCTGTGAACCCATACTGGCTGTCATTAATTAGTCCTTCCTACTCTAGGTGTTGTACCAGTCTTTCTTCTACAGTAATAGTCACAGACATTGCCAGCTATTTCCAGATATTTTGCAAAATTTCTAAAGAGTTTCTCTGCTGCTCCTACTGTGGAAATGCAGAAAGCAGGAGATTTCTCCAGAAATATCATAGAAAATTCGGGAAATAGCTGGCAATGTCTGTGGCTGCCACTGTATGAGAGCTTCCAACAATTTGCCTGCCACGATGGTTAAACTAACTGGGTCATAGTTGCCTGGCTCATCTTTACACCCCTCTTGTACAGCGGGCACCACCTCCACCTGCTTCCAGTCTCCTGGGACCTCTCCACTTCAAGAGCAAGATTAAACAATTAATTAAGAGGTGCCCATTTCTCCCTTAATTCCCTAAGTACCCTAGGGTGAACTTGATTTGGGGCCCATAGTTTTGTCAGTTTCTATTTTCCCAGCTCCTCCAACACCTTAGCCACCCTGAGGGGCTTGTCGCTCACCTCCTACCCACACCTCCCTTCAGCTTAATACAGGCCCTCTTCCTTCTTTCTCTACTGTAAATACTGACGCGAATTATTCATTGAGTAGATTCACCTTTTCCTCATCTCTTTCAACTAGTGCACCCTGGCCACCCTTAAGTCTTAGAATCCCTTTGCCTGCTTCTCCTTCTGTCACCAAATATCAAAAAAAATGTTTGCCCCTTTGCCTCCCTAGCTATTTTCTTCTTTGTTATGCTTTTGCTCTTCTAATTGTTTTCCCAGCTTCCTTGAACTTTTCCTTATAGACCATTCTTTCCTTAACCCCTGTGAAGTGTTGTAGGCTTTGAATACCTTCTTGTTCTCCTGACTGCCTCCCTAACCTCTGCCATGAAACACAGTGGTTCTCCCTCTTTCCATTTGCTTATCCTCCAGATGCATTATTCCATGGCCTTCAGGATATCTCCCTTTATTGCCCACCCCAAACTCCTCTACCTCCTCTAGATTTTGCTTCCTTCAAGTTCCTTCTGCAAAATTTCCTTCATCCACCAAAACTGCCCTCCTAAAGTCCAGTACCTTGGTGGTTGACCCACCCATTCTGACCTTGCCCGAGGCAGAACCTGACCATCTGGTGGTCACTGTCTACTAAATTTTCCCTCTCTCTACCTCCTCAACGCTGACCTCATTAGTCAAAATGATGTCCAGTGTTGCCTCCCCTGATTCAGTTCCCTTACTAGCTGGTACAGGAATGCATCCTGCATGGATTGTAACAAGCTCCTGCCTTTGTGGATGTGGCCGATGGGATTTGCCAGTTCACATAAGGTAGTTCAGGTGTCCTACCACCAGGATCTCCCCTTTGCTGCCCTTCCTTATATGTCCCTAGCCATTTCCCTATTCACCTCCTCTCCCTGATGTGGTAGTCTATAGACCACCTCTATCCCTATCCTTATTGTCCCTCTCCTCCTATTTAAGGCAGATCCTTCTCCTCTTACCCTCTACTGCTCCAATCCCATCCCATAAATACAGGGCAATCCCACCACCTTTTTTCCCTGTCTGTCCCTACTGAAAAGACCGTACTCTGTAACTCCACCTCCCAACTGTGGCAATCCATCCACCATGTTTCAGTTATTGCTATTAGGTCTGGGTCATCCATTCCCAGCAGTGCCTCTAAGTCATCCATTTTATTCCCTAGACCCCTGGAAATGGCCAGTATTCCTTCCATCTCACCCCACCCCTTTGATCCCCTTATTCCCTAGACTCTTGGCATTGGCAAGTATTCCATTCCATCTCACCCCACCCCTCCCTTTGATCTCCCTCCCTCCTGCTGTCTTTTTTTCACCCACATTGGGAGAGTGTGAGCAAGGTTAGTTCTGGTAGGCTGAGATTCCCTCTCCCTAGTGTCACAATCTCCCATGTCTAGTTTAAATTTAAGTCAACCCCAGTCTCTTATCTATGTACCCCTACAGGTTTTGCTCTTAATAATCTAGCCCTGCATTGCTTATGTGCAGCCTGTCCCTTGCGCACAGGTGCTCATCTACCCATGTATCCTCCAGTCTCCCAAACATATGAAGCCCTCCTCCCACACCACTGCCTCAGCCAGAGGTTGAATTCTTTATACACAGTTGCTTGTTCATGCTAGCACAATGCACTGACCAGACCTCGAGAAGGCCAGGGAACTGACAAGCTCTTTACATCCTTCTGGTAGCTCTCTGGAAGCTCCTTTGAACCCCTCCACCTTTTCCCCAGCCAAATATTTTGTTTTAGATGCAATACAAGGTGTGGCTTACCTTACATTATCTTAATGCAGTATTTATCCTATGGGCGCCTTTCTGGCTCCATTCCTGGGTCGCAAAAACTGACCTCCCTTAAAAGCTACTTTCTTCCTTAGCCAATGAATCCCTTTATGATCGAATCTCCATACCCTGCCCTCTTTCTACCCCTCCTTCCCTGCTGCTAGCTTCCTCCCTATCCCCTTCTGACCTTTCTCCCTCTTCTGGGCCCCAATGTTGGATGCTGGATCCTTCCTCTCCCTTTCCTCCACCCTATCTTCTTCCAAGCCTTCCCACTGCTCTTCCCACTTGCTGCATATCCTTCTCAACCCTCCTTGTCAATTCCCCAATTTGTGCTCTACCCTCGCTTCTTCCCTTGTGCTGTCCATATCGCCCGTCCCTGTGCTGTCCTCCTTCCCTTTCCTATGGCTCGGTCCTCTGTTAACATCTGCCTCTCTTCCCCTCACCCCACCTTTTCCATAGCCAGCCAGGGGCAGTACTTGTTTGACTCCACTGTATAACTCCTGTTGAGTACTATTTCCCCACTGCTTTCATGTTCATGAGCTCCTTGTCTTTGTCCATTCTGATCCCCTTTCTCCTTCCCACCATCTTCCCCCATGCCCATCATCCCATTTGTCATACCTGTCTCCCTCCGGCCTTGCATGTGCACCTCCCTTCTCTCTCTAGAACTTCCTCTTTAACGATTGTCAATTTAACCTCCATCCATCTTCATTTTTGATAATAGGACACTCAACTAATTTCCACAGAGTGCTCATGAACACCACACCTCCACAACTATTTCATCCTACTATCCTCCCTCATCCAGGTCTCCTGCTGCCCTTCATTCTTTGGGGATTCCTCCACCCCACCAATTAGGCTCTATCTGCTGCCCCCCATTTCCTCTACCAGCCCCACCAACCACAAGTTTCCTCCCTGGGCCAAGCTGGTTTCTTCCTGCCTCCACATTTGATAAGAAGTTAGAAAGCTAAAGGGTACTACTACAAAAAATAAAATAAAAATACCACTAATCCAAAACAGTACTGGAACTTAATAAAAAGTTTAACTAACCCCATAAGAACTCAAACTGAAGTAAATTCTGTAGAGAATGGCAAAAGTATCCCCTGAGAAAGGCAGCAGAAATATTAAACAACTATTTTATAAACCTCCCAGACCTGACTGGTGGGCCTAGTAGTACTCCCAATGCAAAGTTACTGAAGTAAATGAAAATAAAGAAATAAATAATGTACCAGGTTTTAGATTTAGGAAAATAGACATAAGGAAAATATTGTAGCAATAAATCAATAAAAGTAATCAGACTTGCAGTCTGGATAATATTGAAGTCAGATTTTTAAAGACTCTATAAAAGGGGTTGCCCAGCCTTTAACAGACATATTTAAAGAGCTACAGATGCCTCAAAGAAAACTTTAAAAACATAAAATTAGGTACAATTCCACTTGAATTCCATTTATATTCTGTATATTTCTGCTCCCATTATGTATTACTGAGGAAATGTGCATGCATATATTATCTTTATTCATAAGAATTCTTTACAGTTCATCTGCTGTATAGCTTACTCCTACTTTAAGTCATAATTCGTTATGACATCACAATCTGTTGCTATGGGAGTAACTGTGTGTCACAAGAAGTGCATTGTGACCTTAGGTTGGGGAAAACAACAGGAATGGATGAACTCTTCAGCAGCAGAGATCCTGTTTTATGCAAATTACCTCAGCAGAAAATAATGAGGAGCAGGAATACAGAAGTAATGTGAAATACAAGCCAAACTGTGTCTAAATATTATGTTTTGTTAAAGTTCTCCTGAAGGTGTCAGCTGCTCTTTTACTTGAGTTTAACAGAGGATATTTCCAAATGCATGTAAACAGGCTAAGATTGTTCCAATTTTTAAAGTGGAAGAGGCTTCAATCTCATCAACTTATAGGCAAATTGTTTATTATTTATAGTATCCAAAATTAAGGAAAGATTGGTCCAATTTTGGGCCCATTTATGTTTCTTATATATTTAAATAAACTCCAGGGTGGGATATTCAAAAGGGTTGCGCCATGCGTAATAGGGTTGCACCTGCATGAAGTCTGAAATTCTTTGTCATTCTGCGATATTCAGCAGGAGGCAGTTGCGCCCCCAAGGCATGCTGAGCAACAGTGCAATGCAAATGAATGCATGCTGAACTGGAGGGAGGAACCATGCATAAACTGCACAGCCCGATATTCAGCGGGCTGTGCAGAGTTGTGCAGGCGCAACCCCAACCTGCACCCTGCACAACTTTGAGCCAAAAAAAAGAAGTAAGTCGAGGCCACCCACGGGTGAGCTGCCGCATTGCAGGCGCAACACAGCAGCTGCCACCTGTGGCTGGCCCTCAACCTACTCCCTGTGCACCCCTGCAGCCCAATGACGGGCAAGTGTAAAATCCCCCACCCCGACTGGCCCGATGCGGGCAGAAGCATAAAATCCCTACCCCCGACTGGCCCGATCAAGGGCAAAAGCTTAAATAACCCCCACCAGCCCACTCGCGGGCAGCAAAGTGTCCCCCAGAACATATCCCTGGTGGTCCAGTGGACCACTAAGCCCGATTGCGGGCTGAGAAAGTTTAAATCCCACCCCAGAACATATCCCTGGTGGTCCAGTGGACCGCTAAGCCCGATCGCGAGCTGAGAAAGTTTAAACCCCCCAGAACATATCCCTGGTGGTCCAGTGGACCGCTAAACCCGATTATGGCTGCATAATGTGGCGACACCCCCAAGACCATATCCCTGGTGATCTAGTGTCCTCCCACCCCACCCACCCAGGAAAGCCCCACCACCCTGCTTCCCACCCGGCAGCGGCAGGTGGCAGCATCCCACCCGTCTGCCGCCCCACCACCCGCTGACTGACTGTCCGGTAGGCTGCATGCCCATTGGTGCAGAGCAAGAGCCAATGGGTGTGCAGCCCATACCATACAAGGCAGTCCAGATAAGTGAATGAATTCATTCATTGTGTGGAAGCCAAGGGTTTATTAAAGCATCCCATACCAAGGGTATGCATTAAATTCGAGTTTACCACCCACTTCCCCATCTTTCATTTTATGTAATATCTGGGGAGCACTTTTTCCATCTTATGTCTTGTGATCCCTTATCTGTGTCACTGTCTCACACACACACACACACACGCACACACACACACTAAACACTCACCATCAGACACACACTGTCAGACACACAGTTTCCTTTTCTTGTCTCCTTTTAAGTGATTTTTATTTATCATTTGCAGTTTGGAGATATAATAGCACTTACCTAGCAGTGTATGAAGTCAGCCGTTGTCCCATTTGCAGCCACGGTGCCATTCTCACCGAACAGCAGGATTAACCAGATAGTTTAAAATTTTAAAAGAAAGCTCTAAGAGGAATCACTTTGATTCTAAATAAAAGAGAGATGTGAAGGTGAGATACTGTTCTAGCAGCTCGGTTGCTTGGCTTATCGTAGCGATAGTTCAGAGCACGCTAGTGTTTCCGGAGCAGTATATCGCTCTCACTGCAGGTAAAAGCCAATGAGAGAGCACTGCTTTTATAGATGTAGGTTAATACGCCATAATAACCCGTGGGTTATTATGGAAAATATAAACTGGCTGAGCCTTGAGAAAAAAGTGCTCACCCGTTATTATATATAGAATAATGGATAGGGAAGTGTGTGATGCGAGAATTTAATGCACACTCGAGGTGTGGATGCTACATAAACCCTGAGGGCAAAGCCTGAGGGGTTTATTAAAGCATCCCACACCAAGGATGTGCAGTAAATTTGAGTTTACTATGCACTTCCCCATCTTTTATTTTATATAATATCTGGGAGCACTTTTTCCATCTTATGTCTTGTGATCCCATTGTCTGTATCACTGTCACACACACACACACTACATACTCACTGTCAGACATACACTGTCAGACACACAGTCTCCTTTTCTGTCTTCTTTTAAGTGATTTTTATTTATTTATCATTTGCAGTTTGGAGATATAGTAGCGCTTCACCTAGCGCTGTATGAAGTCAGCCGCTGCCCCATTTGCAGCCGCTGCTCAGTTCCTCGCCAAACAGCAGGATTAACCAGATAGTTTAAAATTTTAAAAGAAAGCTCTAAGAGGAATCACTTTGATTCTAAATAAAGAGAGGTGTGAAGGTGAGATACTGTTCTAGCAGATCCGTGCACAGCTTTCTCGTAAGCGCTGCTCAGAGCCGCCATGTTTCCAGAATGGTTTAGCCCGCCTCAGTGCGAGTAAGAGCCAATGAGAGAGTACTGATCTTGATAGATGTAGCATGAGAATGCATAATAACCCGCAGGTTATTATGGGAAATATCAACCAGCTGAACCTTAAGAAAAAAGTGCTCGCCAGTTATTATGGATTCATAAACAGACAAAAATGGCCTCACACAGAAAAAGAAAGGGCAATGAATCAATGCATCAAGTAGTGTTTACTCTACCTCAATAAGGAAATGAAAAGATGCCACTACAGCACCACCCAATGCTTTGAACCTCAAAGCCATTCTACCACGTGGCCATTAGGTTATAGAGGAAGACAGAAGGTTCTGAGCAGACTGTATAGACGTGGGGTCTTTATCTGCCAGAAAATTCTATGTATCCATGTAACATGTTCCATGTGGACAAAATCTTGCTTACCCATGTTGCTGCAAACTTTTATTTTATATTGATTGATTGATTTATATAATTTACTGTTTTGACTATGTAAGTATACTGGTCCAAGGAACATTATCAGGAATGATCTGGGTCTAGGTAGGCAAAGAAAAGGATGGAGATGGAAAACCATTGTTATGAATAAATTGGGAAATGCATTTTCAAGTGTAACTGAAAGTAAAGCTGAAAACAAATTAAATAATTGTATACAGTTTTTATAAAGTGACACAATAACATGATTTTAACAATTTGCTTTGTAAGAATGCAGTTCTGGTGCTAATATAACATAGTGAGTTCAAGTGTGCTAACATAGCACATATTAGTTAGCTACTTTATTGTTTGGGCATAACTTTCAGGTAACAAGTGTTTATTTTCAATGGTGAACCAGTCAGTCAGTATTAGACAAACAGTCAAAGCAACAAACATACAGTATAAAAAGTTGCTAGCTTTATATTGTTGATACACAATTAGTATTAGTCAGCAGTCATCTAAAATAATGTAAATTGCAAGACACACAGGTGCATTCTTAAACAGTTCTTAAAATTACTTAAGCGCTGAATGTTTTTGGACATTAAGAGAAATGGACATGAAAATAATGCACCCTGATTGGCTGAAAGCTGTATCCAGTCATGCATTTATTTTTAACAATGCCCTCTAAATTACAAGTGCCACTTTGGGTGCCCCATTACTTAGGATAACCTTGGGCCACCTTGAATTTTCAAACTTGCAAGTTGCCATGTTGTTATCTCTCACTTAACGAGAGTTACCTGGGTACACCCACATGCTACACCGCTCACTACTCCAGTTCACTAGTGGACATGGAAATAATTGTGCCTCATGTTGTTTTGAAAATTCCATTGCGGTTTTGTAACAGCCACACATTTGTTTTAACCACCTGCTCCACACAGTGTCATCTACAGTATTTCCAGTTAAACCGCTGCCCCAAACCCAATCCATTCCTCAACAACCTTCATCCCTGCCTGTCAGCCAGAAACAAAATCATCCAAACAACTACAGTGGCGCCATTCACATATTTTCCTTAAAATCAAATGTACCTCTGTTTTGCTTCTGCCCACAGTTCCTGACCTGACTGCAGTCCTTACATCTGATCTTGCAAAAATGAATGTCAGACCATTCTCGCTGCACACTGAGCCACTTGATCCCTGCTCACATTCTCCCACCAAACAAATGTATTTTTCCTTAAAAGTCTTTAATACTACCACCCAAAAGCTTTCACTCTTGATTTGTCATGGTGGGGGTCAGCAACAGAAAATTAATCAATACAAAACTAAGAGTGACACTGCAATCTAACAAAAATGTATCATGAGCAACAGCACTTTTAGTAGCAAATCAGCCAGTACAGGGACTATTTTACAGAAACTGCTGTTTATATTAATTTTCATTAATATTTTAACTTTTTTCCTTCTCAAATAATCAACAAAAGATAAAAATATTAAAGAAATACTGTTTCTAAGTCCAATAATGCCCTACACGGTGGGCAGTATTGGGCTACACCGACCTTCCAGGAGATTTAGAGCCCTCTGCCTGTGGCATTGGGCATAAATATGACCTCAGAGGTCCAGTATAGCCCAATACCATTCACCCTGGAGGGTATTATTGCTTGCATAAACTGACAAGACAGCAGCTAGTATGTGAAGCTGCATATGTGACCCAGAAGCTGTGATCTTAGAGGGGAGAAGCAGTTCTAATTCTGATTGGAAGAATACTGCAGAGGGATGTGCCAGCAGAGGAGAAAGCCATTTGCCAACATTATAATTTGCCCATGGCACTTCAAGCAGAAGATGATCAACAAATTGTGAGTTTCCTGCTGATTTGTTTTGTGCCTTAGGCACCTCAATAAAGGAGAGAGGTTAGGGTGTGTAGTGACATCAATCAGACAGCAGAAGGTAAAGTCACTGCATGCATGTGGGGAAAGCCAGCCAGGTTTACTCGACTAACTCAACTCAAAATTTATTTGTAAAAGCACAAGTCAACAAGTACCCAAGTGCTTGTACATTCAAAAAAATTTAATTCACAGTTAAAAGCAGCATAAATATTGATTCATAACATGTATCTAAAATATTAATATAATCAGCAAGATTCAGTCATACCCCAGAAAAGCAAGAGCATATAAATATGTTTAGTGCAGATTTGAAGCTCTCCACAGTTAGACACTCCTTATCCGGCAAGGTATAGAGTTCCACAGGGTGAGGGCCATGAACACAAATGCCCTGGCACCTGAGGTCTTCAAACGGTCCCTGGGAACTTCTAGCAATCCCTCACTGGCAGAGCAGAGCTGGCGGGGGTGGGAGGATAGGGGACAGAAGTTCTTGCATGTAACATGCACCCTGTCTGTGTAGGCTTTATAGGTCAGCAAACTGACCTTGAAGGAGATCCGACACTGAACCAGCACTCAGAGCAGTCCAAGGAGCACAGGCATGACATGGCACAAACGAGATAGGCCAGTCAACAGCCTTTACTGTAACGGTCACAGTGGTGTTTTCTAAATGGAGTCAATGAAGCAAATTGACATATGCTATTGTATATTGTAATTAGCTGGGAGATGTATTTCACAATAGCTTGTGAGTAAACAGGAGAGGCATAATCCAGTATAGGCAGCATGTTTTTGGCAGTGGTGAGGTGAACCTCAGGTGTAATGGAGTTCTTCACCTGTACGCTAAACTCAATTTTTGGTGAATTATTTTACTCAGAGAATCAATGTGGTCTGAGAAGATTAAGAAGAGGTTGAATGTGACTACTAGGTATTTGAAGGTGTGTACCTGCTCCACAATCTAGCCAACAGAGTTAGCAGGATTTGAGGGCGGGGACTGCATACTACTGGGCAAATACCCTAGCCTTATTCAGCCAGATCCTTAATGACAAAACATTTGGCCAGATATTTATCAATATGTCAAACAAGATCATTTGCAACTTCTCCTACTTAATATTTTATGTAATTTCTGTTTTCTCCCATGAAATTATTCCAGATGGGCAAATAAAATGACTTCAGCTTGCTTTAGGTGTGATGTCGCATGGCACTTTACTGTAAATCATGTGATCTGATGCTGTCCAAAACTTTTCTCCTATTGAGAATCCATTCAATCCAATATAGAGCCCTTGACCTCCTCCAGACAATGACATCTCTGGGCCTGACACAGGTAATTACCTCTGTGACCAACCAACATGGCTACACCTTCGACTTGGTGTTCTTGCTGGGACTTGATGTACTGACATCGAGATTGATCGGGTTGTTTGGTCCGATCATTGAATGGTGAAGTTGCAGTTTGGGGCACCCTCCTGAGAGTCCCTCCCTTGTTGAGTTGGTCTGCTATTGCCATTTGAAAGGATTGTCCCAAAGGGACTGTTAAGCGTAGTGGATTTTCTGGCATAAGTACTGCATGTGCGGTTGGCATGAGTGAGGCTGTGATGACCTATAATGGGGCCACTACCACGACACTCGATGCCATCGCACCAGTTCATAATGACCCATGTCTTCCTTGAGACCCCATGCTTGATGGGGCTCTCAGGGAGATGAAGACAAAGGGTCGAAAGTTGAAGCATTGTTGGCAGAAGACCCAGTCCATGACAGATAAACTGGCCCTGAGAAATCATTAAAATTATTATCAGGGGCAATCAACCATAGGAAGGCAGAGTTCCTCTCCAGGGAGATTGCTGCTGAGAAGAACAGACCAGACCAGCTATTTTGGACTGTGGGCAGGTTGTTACATCCAACCTGTCTTCAGTCAAAAGAGTTTTTCAACCGCATTGTACGAAGAGTTTGTTCTGTTCTTCTAAGACAGGTTGTCCTCCTATCAGGCAGGATCTCCCCAGGGGACATAATTTGTCCTGCAAAGGTTGGCCAGCTCTGAGCAGAGGCATCTCACATTGCCTGAGTGGGAGTTTTGGCCAGTTGTGGTGGCTTAGGCTGTGGGGTGATTTTGAAGCTGCAGCCCACATGCTGTGAACTGGACCATGGCCTGACTTGTTTCCTAGTGGGAGGGGTCAAGACCATTGGTCCAGTGTTTGCCAGTATAGTCTGGTGTTCACTCAGAGGATGCTTCCCAGGCACTTTGAAGGAGGTGTTGGTGCGGTCCTTCTGAAGAAACCATCACCTGACCCTGACGTCCTGATAAATTATAGACCTATCTCCAACTTCCCATTTCAAGGGAAGGTTGTTGAGAATGTAGTGGCTCTGCAGCTCAAGGCAAACCTTGTGGCCTTTGACATCTATGAGCCTTTCCAGTCAGGTTTCAGAGCAAGGCACAGCACAGCAACGGCATTAGTTTGGGTGCAAAATGACCTCCTCAGGGCAAGAGATAGAGGGGAACAGTCAATTCTCATTCACCTCTATCTCTCATCAGCATTTTACACCATGGGGAATTTTTCGTCTCAAAGCCCCTGCCCTGGGAGTACCTCAGGGTTTGATCCTTTCACTGATGTTGTTAGTGTGTACATGCTGCCCCTGGAAAGCTCATTAGACAATACAGTCTGTGTTTTCTCTGCTATGCAGATGACAACCAGCTGTAAATGTCATTTGCCCTTGGAGCTGGAAGAGCCTTTGAAGTGCTAAATAAATATCTGGTGAAGATTCTGGACTGGACGCCCCGAGCTGGTTGAGGCTGAACCCAGACTAGACGGAGGTGCTGGTGATTGATCCTGGTCAACTGCATGATAGGGATGTCCGGATTGGTGACTGGACTGGATCAGGGGTCAACTCCATTGATGGCTTCCCCAGGGTGAGGAATTTGGGCATCATCCTTGATGACAGGTTGACCATAAGCCCAGGTGTCTCTATTGTCAAATGTGGGTTCTACCACTTAAGGAATGTCACCTAAATTAAACCCCTGATTCTGCCAGAAGACTTTCCATCAATAGTAAATGCCTTTGTAACATCCAGGATGGACTATTGTAATGCTTGGTACTTCAGGGTTAATGGAGGGATCCTCTGCAGGCTGCAACTAGTGCAGAGTGTGGCAGCCAGGTTGCTGGTGGGCCTTCCAAGGTTCTGCCATGTGACCACAATCCTGCATGATCTGCCCTGGCTGCCGGTCAGTTGGAGAATCATCCTCACAGTGGGCTTGCTTACCTATAAGGCCCTAAATGTCCTGGGCCCTGGTTACCTGTCTGACCTCCTTACTCCAGTCACTCTAGTACATTCCTGTGCTCCTCCACTGAGGGCCTCCCGGTGGTTCTGAGGGCCAGGCTGAAAACCTCGGGCATCATTCCTTTGAGGTGGCCAGCCCGGACCTCTGGAACTTGCTGGTGGCCCCTTTGCCCGACATCCCAACAGCGAAACACAGAAAATGACCACTACAGCGACAGTCACTGTAATGGTCCATTTCCATGTTTCGCTTCCCAATGTCCTGCCCCTCCCGGACCAACTCCGACCTGGAGTTGAGAATCCTAAAGTCCTGGGGGTGCAGGGGCATAGACCACTGCATGTGGGTGTGGGGCACAGCTCCCCACAGAAAACACTGAGGCTAGGCAGCACAATACCTGCATCGGTATTGTGCCGTCGTTAGGCGGGTGGTCAACAGATTTACTGTTCGACCAAACTTGGTGCTTCTTGAACTTGTTACCAAAATCTTTCAAAGAAGCCTAATGGTAGAGGTATTTAAAGGGGCCTGCAGGCCTACCTTTTAATAAAGCATTTGCTGATTTTATGTCTTTGGTTACTGAGGAAATATTTTAGTTGATCCTGCTGTAATCTTGTCCCATTATAATGGTGCTCAGGGCCTCTGGGATTGGGCGCCAAAATATAAATAAAGCCTGTCTGTCTGTCTGTCTATCTATCTATCTATCTATCTTATCTATCTATCTTCAGGCATTCACTCTTGAAGTATGTGTTTTAAGGACTATGACTCCCATCTCTGTGGGCCTCGGAAGTCTCATATGGCCTTAATCATTGGGGGTAGTCAATATACTCATTCTCCACTAATGGTTAAATATCTCACCTCCATCTTAGATGGAATGAATTAATGAAATGCTTCAAGCTCTCAATGTGGAGAAGACTATTGCCCACATATTCCACTATATTTATAAATCCAGCTGGGAAACTTTCCAAATTTCACTGCTTACATGCAAATCATAACATCTAGTAGGAGGTATCGGTTCCATGTGATAATAGTGCCACCAATAATGATGTCAAATAAAAGGGCAAATACACATCGCGAATCCACAAAGGGCAATACACTACAGCACCTACCACAATCGGTAACTGAAGAACATTACAGGTCTGTGCTCTAAAGGTGGAGATATCAATTTACATTTTAAATGGGAGGTTATGCCCTGCATCCCCTGCACCCCTTTTATAATATAATCAACTCTGGGGGATGATAATGAGGAGAGGAAAACTCAGGATGGGGGCATCACAGTGGGACAGCTGTCAGCAGGGGAGAACATTGGTGGGGCCAACCTGCAGGTGGCAGGAAACACTGTTTGATGGGTGGGGAATGGGACTTTAACAACTCAAACAAAAAAATAATTTAAAACCAAAATATACACAAAAACAAAACCTTACAGCCATTCCCGAACCCATGTCTGCTAGACTCAGAGGCAATGCTTTTACATATTATACCAGCCAGCCAGTTCAGGACTGGCTCAACAAATACAGCCTTTTATGTTGCATGCAACAACTAGTCCCTATGGACACAGTATTGCTGTACTTACTATGTGCTATTAAGTGCTCATAGCCCATTTTGCACTCTGTATTTTGATGTTGCCCAAATTGACTCTTAAATTGATTCACCCATATCACTTGATACCAACTTATAGTAAGGGTAAAACACCATACCCTAATACGTAATTTTTATCTGTTTTTTTTTCTAATTCTGGGACTTGTTGGTCATGTTAGATTGGATGTTCGCTTTTGATCCATTTTATGTTGCTTGCACGCATGTGCAAGAAACATAGTGCCATCATCCGAGTTTTCAGAGGTGTGTCACCCATCTTCCAGTTCAGTCAGTGTGTTTGTAGGCGCTGCCCCAGTACCCCAATCACCGCTGCAGCTGTCTATGACAGCAGTTGAAAATGCAGTGGTCGACAGTTGAAAGAGAGAGCTCCGCCTCAGTGAGCAGAGCTCCCCACACGCAAGCACCCATACTGCATGCTGATGCGCCCACACACACACTGTATGGCCAACGGGTGCCCAACTCGCTGGCTCCATGCCCCACAAAAGCTGTCCAGGTGCCATGCTGGAAGCCTACCCCAGCGTGGCAAAACTGTTATAGCCGACGGGGTGCCAAATCCCCCGCTATTCCACGGCTGCACGCCCAAAAGCTAGGTGTCACGCTGGGAGCCCATCCCAGCGTAAGTAAAGTTATTATGGCTGGACGGGGTTACCCAATCCCCATCAGCTCCAGCCCCCAAACAGCTCTTCTAACTGCCACGCTGGGAGCCCACCCCAGCGTGGCAACGTCCGCTGTCTTTTAAAAAACACATGTAAACAAAAACTGTCCCTTGTAGTCTCCGCCACCGCCTCCTACCCACCACCTGGACCCACCCACTGCACACCCTGCCTCCCCACACCCCCCCACCCCATACTTACCTCCGAGTCCAGCGCGATGATCCTCGGTGGACCGGGAACACCTGCACTCTTCAAAGCCGACCGCGAACTGAGGAAATGCCAGTAAGCTGTATAATGGAATAAATAGGGTTTTTTCAACTTTGTTGCATATCTCAGGCATTTTTGGGATTTGGAATTCAAATTTTCAACATGGGGTTTAGGACCCTCCTCATGAATTCTTGCAGTGTCATGGCATTAATCGGGTCGAAGGGTGATTTCACGGTCACTGCATGAAATCACCTTTCAGGACCAATTAACAAATGACACTGCCAGTGTTCTAGGTGGGCTCTCAAAAGTCTATGTTGAAAATTTGGTGAAAAATTCCTAAAATGACTGTTTTATAAGCGTATGCTATGCAGTTCCTACGCACGCTCAGTAAGTTCGCAAATTTTTGATATTGTCACTCCAGATTTTCAACATTACCATTTTACCACACCTACTTTTGAGCAATACAGCTGTCATTTTTCACATCTCACCCAAACGTGTTTCCGCTTCATGTAGCATAAATGGCGCAGTCGGTGTGCAAAATCAATGTATGGGACACATTAAGAAAATCACAGTGACACTGTCCATGAGCAGAGGTCCTAAATGGCTATGTTGAAAATTTGGTGAAAAATTCCTAAAATGACTGTTTTACTTGCGGCATTGCATAGTTCCTACGCACACCGTAAGTTCATGAATTTTCAATATTTTTACTCCAGATTTTCAACATTGCCATTTTACCACACCTTCTTATGAGCAGTACAGCTGTCATTTTTCACATGTCACCCAAAATGTGTTTTTGTGCATGTAAGCACAATGGCGCAGTCAGTGTGCGCAATCTATGTTTGGGACAGATTAAGAAAATCACAGAGACACTGTTCATGAGCAGAGGTCTTAAAATGGCTATGTTGAAAATTTGGTGAAAAATTCCTTCAGCCATTCTGCAATGTTACTAATGACGACTCTGCAGCACCCCACTGGTCACCCCTCTCCCTAGACTGCACCCCATTTACCATCACTCTCCCTTCTGTCTGTTAGCCAGTTTCTAACTCAGTTTACCACTCTTTCCCCTATGCCCAGCCTACCCAGCTAGTTTATCAGCCTCCTATGTGGATGGTGTCAAAGGCTTTGCTGAAATCAAGGTAAGTGTTGTCCACTGCCCCACCCTGATTCACTTCCTTTGTCACCCAGTCAAAGAAATCAACCAGATTTGTCTGACATGATGTCCCCACTGTGAATCCATGTTGTCTATGGTCCTGGGCTCCGATGGCTTTTAGATGCCCCACTATCCTTTCTTTAAGCAATGCCTCCATGATCTCCTCACTACTGAGGTGAGGCTGAACAGCCTATTGTTCTCTGCCTCCTCCTGCTGCTGCATTTGTGTAGAGGGACCACATGTGCCCTCCTCCAATTCACTCATGTTGAATGACTCAGTGAACATGGCTGCCAGAGGTACTGCTATCTCCCTTCACAGTTCTCTTAATATCGCTTGTCCACCTTTCAATTTAGTGAGCTCCTGCAGGACTCTTTTACCTTTAAATGGACTATTGTCCACCTCTTCACCCCTTGGCAACTGCTATACTGCTGTGGCCCATGCCCTCCCACTCTTCTGTGAATACTGAGCGGAAAGACACAGTGGATGACATGGGAGGAAGGCATGGAACTATCATCCAAATACCTAAACAGCACATACAAGCAAGCAACATTCGGCATTGACAAATGCTTGTTCTTAGTTTGATGGTAGGTTATGCATGGCCATAGAACTGGGGGATGGAGAATTTTGTGTTTGTACTTTGTTTTTGTCACTATGTTTATCTTGTTTGTATATTTTAGCTTGTTCTTACTCATGTTCATTATTCATTGTATGTTTTATTGTTTGTAATATTGTATGTCCTGTTAATGTTAATTATTGCCCTTTTTAAATTAATAAAGTTTATCAAATAGCACAAAAAAGATTTAGGGAAGACTGGTTGAGAGTTTTGGTTTAGAGCCAAATAGCAGGGATTTAGTCTTATTGATATTGAGTTGTAACTTGTTTCTCAGTAACCAACTTTGGATGCAGGAAAAGTCATTATTCAAATTTTGAGAGAGATTGCTCAGTGACCTTAATCTACTGTATGGAAAAATTATGACACAATCAGCTTACAGGAGAGTGTTACTGTTGTTTCAGGCTTGAGGAAGGTTGTTTATAAATAAGGAGAAGAGGAGAGGGTCTAGGATAGATCCTTTGTGTATCCTGTACTTTAATGGCTGAGTAGCAGAGAGTACATTTCCAAATGAAACATGCTGGGATCTACCTGAAAGGTAGTTACCAATCCAGGAGGTAGCCATAAGTGATATACTAAGATTTGATAATTTTTGGAGACTGTGGTTGATGAGATCAATCACTTTTCTCAGATCCATAAACACTGCTCCTGTGAGTTTGATATTGTCCATGGCTGACAGAATGTGGTCAGTAAAATGATATCTTTGTAAATCTAAGCCTAAAGAATTTGAGATTGCTTCGCTGAAGCTTCACCATCCTTCCATGGAATGCATTACTATTATAGGTGGCTATAGGCCTCCAACCGGTGGTGCTGAAATCCTTAATGTATTGAAATCCCAACCATAGCTGCCAACACAGAAACAATAATCCTAGGGGACCTCAACATGGATTGGCTTACCACAAAATCACACTGCCTTGAATCTCTCTGTGATGAGCTTGGCCTTGTACAGCTAGTTACTGAACCGACAAGGAACAATACTCTAACATTGGCAATAGCTCCTCTTCTATGTTGTTCTAACCACTCATTCTCATAAAATCTCACACTCAGCAGTTCTCCATAATGATATGAGCAACCACGGTGTTGTTGTGTGCATAAGATCTCAAACTAAAACCAGCCAACAGTCCAAACTCAGAACTAAACGGTCCTTTCATAAGTTCAATGCTTCCAATTTTCCTTCCGACTTGGTAGGTCAGATGGCAAGATCTATATCTTGCCAAAACTGCCAATGAAGCTGTCTCTGTCCTTAACAACAACCTTACCACTCTGGTAAACAATCATGACCCCTTTATCAAAGTCAGGGTGCATAACATTTCTCACCCTGGTTTACCTCAGATCTCAAGGCAGCGCTTACCAACAGAGACAAGCTTTGGGCTCAGGCTCTAGGCATTCAAAGAGTCCTGCAGACTGGCAGGTCTTTAGGAACTGCTAGAAATCTCCATCAGTGGCTCAGTAGGTAGCACACTTGCTCTGAGGCGGAGATCAGAGGCTGTGGGTTCAGTTCCCACATCTGGCACTTGGCGTAATATCCCAGTACTGACACTGTAGTGCAGCGTGAGAGAGGTGCCGCACTTCAGGTGCCGCCTTCGATGAGACGTTAAACCAAGGTCCCATCTGCCTGGATTGTGGTAGTTCAGGTGGATGTTAAAGATCCCATGGCACTTATCGAAAGCATAGGGAATTTCCTCGTGTCCTGGCCAAATTTCCTCATTCATTAAAAAATACCACCAACAGCTTAATCTGGTTCAAGGTCAGTTGGCATTCATCTGTATCCCTCCCCTTGCGCATGAAAACAGGCAGGATTTGTCTAGTGCACTTACCCGTCAACAAAAACTAAATAAATAAATAAAATGCCTGTGTAAAAGCATTCATGCTGCAAAAGCAATCATTTACATCTCCACCCTGGAGCAGGCTAATTGGAACTCCCACAAAATCTGGAGGACACTTAAATCCATTGAAGGCCACCCTCTGCTCCTCTATTCCAAGCAAGATACTCACCAATGGTAGGAAGGTGGAAAACAATTACCAAATCCTAGAAGAACTTAACTCACATTTTGTCACTGCTGGACTAGCTTTTGACTCCTCATCTTATGCTAGCCATGTGAATAGTTGTGCTAGCTCCACCTCTGCTACCTGCATCCCATCCCATCCCTATCATCTGTTCACGATTAACTATAAAGAAGTTGGAAGACTCACTCTTTAACCAAGATACCAGGAAAAGTACAGGGATGATGGACTGGAACCTTTCTTCCTCGGACTAGGCTATGCCCATCTCATTGCCCCATCCTACATATTTTCAATCTCTCCATCACTTCTGCCATAGTTCCGTCCTGCTGGAAATCCGCCACCTTCTTCTCTTTTCAGATCAGGAGACCCTTGTGATTTAAAACAACTACTGGCCCATCTCCATCTTGCCTATCCTCTCTAAAGTTTTTTTTTATTCAATATGCTTTATTGTAACACCTCAATATAACAATGGAGGAAGTAACAAGAAAGCCTCCTATTACAGAACAAAAATGACATTCAACAATGAGGCTATCATATCAATAGATTCAGATATTACAAGACATTTTACACAGTTCAAAACACCCTACCCTAAACCCCCACAAGAACTGAGTGTAGAGATCTAAATAAATAATAATGATAGAGAGGTATAAACCCAATAAAGGCACTGACTTTCATCATTGACCCAGATCATCATTCTCTTAAGGCTTCCACGTTGCAAGTAAGGCATCCAGGGCACCCCATTTGGTGAGATAAGTTTGCAGCCTATCATTCATCTTGGCTATGTGACTCTCCAATTGTAAGACCAATTGAATTTCTCTATGCCACTCAAGGACAGAGGATAGAATCATCTATACAGTGTCTTATGATTATCAACTTGGCAACAGCCGATATGACAGCCATGTAGGTACTTCGCTGTCTAATCATCTGTGAAGGAAATAATTAAGTAGGCAAATTTCAGGTATAAGGAAGGGATCTAACCCCAAGTGTTGATCTAGTGAATTTTGTATAGCTTTCCAGAATATCTGGACTTTTGGACATTGCCATATCATATGATAAAGAACTCCATAATCCTCTACACTGATGACATTGAGGAGGGAAGCTTCCGATCCCTACTTAATTTCACTGGGGTAAAGTAAAGATTGTGCATGATATTATATTGTTGCAACCTGAGTCTATCTTGCTTTATAAACTTATATGTGTTAGACCAAATTCATTGCCAGAAGATCAGATCGTCATTAACAGACAGTTTCTGAACCCAGTAATAACAGGTTCCCTGAGGCAACCCTGGATACAATACCTGCAATTCTTGATACACCCTAGAAACAGGGTGAGGTTGGTCAGCTGTGCATAGAAGAGAGGATAATTGTATTTTGGCTGGTTCTACATCCATTAGGTTTTGCAGAAAGGCAATCACAGCTTATCTAATTTGCCAATATTTAAAGGCATTCCCCTAGCAGCAGGGATATTATGACAAAATTGTGAATAGGATAAAACTCTACCATGTAGGACAATGTCTTCTAACCTAAGCCCTACCAAAAGGGCCAAGAATGTGGAAGGGATAGGAGCATTTGAATTTGTGATTGTGGAATATTCAACAGAGGTTGTTCCAAAGATTTATGCCAATTTATGTTTAGAGAAGTCTGAATTTGGTGTAAAGCTTTGAGAGACCAGCTAATAGGATTATTTCTCAGTTCCTTAGGAATTCTATTTGGAGAAGAATAAACAAGAGCTGGGAGGGCACAAGAACTCTTAGCCACTAGAGTTTCTTCAATTGGTATTCAAAGAGGCAAGTATGAATCAGAGTCTGTTGTATTTAGTGGCAGGACCCAATATGCCAGCTTGCTAATATGAGCTGCTGTGAAGTATTTAAAAAGGAGGGAAGGAAAGACCACCACATATTTTGAGACTGTAAGTTTAGTATAAGCTCTTCTGACTCCTTTCCAAAAAATCGGTTTAATAGTTTTGCAAATAGGAAAACCATGATTTAGGTAGAAAGAACCCCAGCATAGTCAAGGGATAGAAAATCTGAGGCAATAAGTTCATTTTGACCATATGAATTCTGGCCCAAAGAGAAATAGGTAACATCCCCTCTACCAGGTCGATTTTTATAGTGTTTAGTAATTTAGTGATGTTTTCCTTTAGCATCACTGGTACTTCCCTTGAGACTTTAATACCCAAATAAATCAGTGAATTAGATTCTCAATTCAAGCCATAATCCCCAATTTCACTGGTAAGCATCTCCCATTTAAAAGGAAAAGTTTGGTTTTAGAAATATTGAGTTTGTAGTAGGATACCTTTGAAAAAAGCTCAATTTCTTGCAGTAATTTTGAATACTAGCTGCAGGATTCTCAACATGTAGTAATAAATTGTCAGCATAGGCTGAAATAAGATGTTGGTTATTACCAACTGAGATACCCTGAATCTTGTGGGAAGATAATAATCTTTGAATTAATGGCTCCATATAGAGATTAAATAAAAGAGGGAAAGGGACAGCCCTGTCTGGTACCACGAGATAGAGGGAATGACTCAGAAAGAACTCCATTATACCAAACTCGTGCAGTCGGAGAAGAATATAATAACTTGACCCAATTTATGAACCCTGGTGAGAGGACAAACGTAACAGAGTAGCAAAAGAAAGTCCCAAGAAACTTGATCAAATGCTTTCTCTGCATCTAATATAAGGAGAGCAGCTTGGAATATCTGAGTTTTTGTATGATCTATTAAATGAAGTAATCTGTGCATATGATCGTTGGAAGATCTGCCAGCCATAAAACCGACTTGTTCATCACTAATGAGCTTACTCATAAATGGCCCTAAGTGAGTTGCTAAAATTTTGGCTAATATTTTAATATCAAAGTTCAATAGTGAGATGGGACAGTAATTTTCAGGATATAGAGGGTCCCGGTCTGATTTAGGAAGTAGGATAATGATTGCCTCAAGAAAGTTATTTTCAGAAATACTGTGCGTATACCAGGAGTTGAAAACATTTGTTAAGAAGGATGCAAGTTCTTTAGAGAGAGCTTTAAATAAATTAGCCAAGATGCCATCTGGCCCTGGAGATATGTCAGGGGTGAGCTGTGCAATTGCTTGCTTGACTTCCCATTCTTGGATGGGAAGATCTAGAAGAAAGGAGTCACTTGGTAATAATTTAGGTAGAGTAACCAGAGCTAAGTACCTCTCAGTGTTCTCTGGCACTATTTTTCTGTTAATGGAGTTGCCTAAATGGCTTGGAAATATTGTCAAACCAGAGACAATTTCCTTGGATCATTGGTTATAGAGTTCTCCTGTGTTATTCAGAATGCCAATATAAATCTTGTGGACTCCATTTGTTTGAGCCAGATAACAAAGAAATTACCTGCTCTCTCTCCAGATTCTAAGTACATGAGTTTGGTTCTCCTGAGAGCGAGCTCAACCTTTTGGGACATAAGAGCGGAATACTGAGCTTGCAATTTGTGTAACTGAACCCAATCCTCCTCTACTGAGCGATGACCGATATTACATTCAATAACTTTAATAGATTCTAAAGATTCTGGGCTTGAACTTTAAACTTTTAATTCTGATGGTTTCCAACCAGATACATTCACCTCTTAAGGTACATTTTAAAGCTGCCCAAACAATATCTATTTTGGTGACTGATTCAATACTAGTGCTTAAAAAGTGTGAGGTAAATTTTTTCAGGTGATTGCAAGTGCTTGGGTCTTGAAGGAGTTAATTGTTGAAACGCCAGAGAAAGTCTCTCTTGTCCCAGATCCTAGCAAATAAGTGAGCGAGATGGGGAATGATCTGATATTACTGGGTGTGGATATGCATCAATAATATCCGGAAGGATATGTGAGCTGATTAAAATAATCTATTCTTGAGCACGTTTGATGTGGGGCAGAGAAAAGGTAAATTGTAGGGAATCTGTGTTTAAAACTCTCCACACATCTATCAAGCCCACTCCTCCACAAGTTCCTTGAGTGCCTTGAGCTGGTGACAAACCAGTTCTCTTGTTGTTGGATCTGTCTAACTGCAACTGAGGTGTGATGTTCCAGTCCCTCCTAGAAAAATCATTCTGGGTGGGTTAGTAATTACTAAAGTAAGAAGATGTGTAAAAATTGGGGAAATCTAGATTTGGACCATATATAGATCCCAATAATACTTGCTGTGAAGCAAGGAACCCTTTAAGTAATATGTAGCGCTCATTAATGTCCCAAATTTCTTGATCTAGTTTAAATGGGGTATTTTGATAATTAAGATAGCCACTCCTCCTTTACTGGTGGAGATCCCTGCCTCAATGCTTGCCCGACCCATTGCTTGCAAAGTAGAAAGTATCTTCTCTTCTAAGGTGAGTTTCCTGTAAACACACTGGGTCAGATATTCAAAAGGGTTGCACCATGCGCAATAGGGTTGCACTCATGAGTCGAACTTGCTCCATTCTGCGATATTCAGCAGGGAGGCAGTTGCGCCACTGAAAACAGGCTGAGCAACAGCGCAATGCAAATGAATGCATGCTGAACTGGTGGGAGGAACCATGCATAAACTGCACAGCCCGATATTCAGCCGGTGTGCAGAGTTGTGCAGGCACAACCCCCAACTTGGCCTACATAACTTTGAGCCAAAAAAAGGCTTAGTTGAGGGCCACCCACAGGTGAGCTGCTGCATTGCAGGGCGTAACACAGCAGCTGCCATCTGTGGCTGGCCCCAACCCACTCCCTGTGCCCCCTCATACCGCTCAACTGTCCCTGATTTTCTGGGACATCCCTGATTATGCCTTAGAATTTGTCTCTGTCCCTCCTAACAATTGTATTTTGTGACAGAACACTGGGGATTGTAAGCATAAAATAACGTTAAATATTAAAGTTACAGATTCCTTCCTATTCAGAAAATGCATCTTACATAAATCCTCTAATTCTATCAGCTTTCTGAGTGTATACTACCATATCTTAAGATGTGTCCCTGATATGGGGTCTGTGTCCCTGATATTTTAATGTCTCTGTCCCGATTTATGAGACGCAGAGGCTGAGAGGGAGGTCAAGATCTTTATCGCGGGCATGTTTAACCCTCATCAGCGCCATCAGCGGAGCACGTATTGGTCTTCGGGGTCCAGTGACCATCTTATCGGGATGTAATCATACCCTCAGTTCGGTGGTCCAGTGACCGGTCGCGGGATGTATGATCAACATCCTCGGTTCTCTGCGTCATTCCCTCACCTAGTTCACCAGCTTCGCTTTCGCCGGGCAGCCGGGGGCGGCGGCATCCCACCCGCCAGCCTCGAGCCGACGTAGGGTTGCATGTTTACAGGAGAGCTACTGTGTAGTCCATATTGAGATAGTTCAGTTTGAATGAATACATTCATTCACAAAACTGGATTGTCTCTAGTATGGGCTGCACGCCCATTGGCTCTTGCCTGCACCATCGGGCGGCAGCCCTACGCGCAGTCAGTCGGCGGGCGGCGGGCGGCAGGCGGGTGGATGCTGCTGCCCGCCGCCGCCGGGGAGCGGTGGTGGGGCTTCACGGGTGGGTGGGGTGGGGGACACTAGGCACCAGGGATGTGTTGGGGGTGTTTAATGATTACATCCCGCGATCAGGAGTTTCGGTCCACTGGACCACCAGGGCTATGTTTGGGGTGTTTAATGATTACATCCCGCGATCGATCTACGGTCCACTGGACCACCAGGGATGTGTTCGGAAGGGGAGATATATCTGCCCGCGATCGGGCGGGGTTAAACCATGCCCGGATCGGGTTGCGGGGGTTGTTTTTAACCAATGCAGCCCGCGGTCGGGCTGGTGGGGATTTCTGCTGCTGCCGCAATCGGCCAGTGGGGGTGGTGGTGGGATTTTCACTCTTTGCCCATGATCAGGCTGCAGGAGGAGTCGGTCCCCGAGCGGCTGCTGCCTGGCAGGCGCCAGGTGCAAGTCCTCGGGATCGGCGCACCTGCATGCTAATGGCATGCAAATGGGGCCATAATCAGATACAAATGGCCCCCGCGCCTTGCATGAATTATGGCCCCATTTGCATGTCACCTTTCAATATCTGGATTTTGGCGATGGCGCAATGGTACTTGCACCACCGCAAGTTGAATGCTCCACTCTGGCAACTTGCGGTGGCGCAAGTTCCACTGCACCATGCACAGTGGCTGTGGCGGGGTGATATTCAAAGGAGTTGCTCAATAGCGCAACTCCTTTGAATATCGCCCGGCCACACCCTGTGCAACTATTTTGGCGTAGCGCAAGGGCTTGCGCCTAAGAAGAGCTTAGTTTGAATATCTGGCCCACTATGTCTGCCTTAAGTGAAAGTAAATGTTTCCAAACCACCTATCTTTTACATCTATCCTGAGCTCCTTTGATATTCCAGCTAATAATTTTAAACATACCAGCCATTGGTTAAAGAATATGGTACGACTAAACAAGCTCAGTAGAAATAGGAATATAAATCTTTTCGTACCTCTAATACTCGGTTCCACCCAGATATTATAACTAAAACATTTATTTATTTATTTATTTGCTTTTGTTTACCAGGTAAGCACACTAGACAGCCAAGTGCCTATTTTCAGGTGCGACCTGGGAAGGTTACAGGTACATACGTATACATCATACAGAGTCGAGGTAACATACAGGAGCCTACAGCATAGACACAGTAGGTGATACAGCATATGAGATATCAGGCATAAAACGGTTAAGTAGGCGGATAGCAACAAGATACATAACAGCATTAATAAGTAGAATAACATCTAATTAACATCAAAGTGTAGAACAAACATCATCAAAATGTAGAATAAACATCAAATTATTGAAACTATGGACAGGTACTGATATGATATGTGCCCCTCCAAAGGAGGGCAGAAAGTGCCTTGTGTTATCCGCAGAAATTAAACAGCAGGTGGTATCAACGGTACTTAGGGCTGCCACCCCAGTAGTCAAAAAGGAGGGAGAGACTCCACTAGGGTCTATATGGCACATAGACAGGTAGAGGTTGATTTGAGGAAGCTCCGGAGGGATGCTTTGAAGCAGGAATGGGAGGAGCTCCCATTCCCCTTGCCCCATTCACCCCCAACTCCATTTAAACATGAAAAATAATAAGCCAACACCCTGTTTTCTACCCTGTTCTATAAACTGCACTGACATATTACTCCTGTCAGATGATGTCTCTATACAGCTAACAAAATGCCTTCCCGCCCACCTCCCAGTCATAAAACATTTTATAAGTTTGCACCATATTTAACAGCATCAAAAGTTACCTTGCCTAAAGCAAGGATATATCTTTCAAAATTTCACTACTCATTTGTACAGATTAACTAACTTCTAGTTAACAATAATGACTACAAGTTCATCACACCATTAACACAAAAGAAAAAAACAACCCTTTGTAAAATGAATATCTTGCTGACTGTAGTATACCATTGCAAGCTTAATATTGAAATTAGCATTTGGTTCCCTATACAATTCGTCATCTAGCAGTTAAAAGTTATAGCACAAGTCTGAGCTTATTGTACAAGCTTACATACTGCTAAAAGAGATCGCAATAATCAGATTCTGATTTGAAACTTGACTAAAAATTAGGTGATTCGGATGAACTCAGAAACAAATTCTACAAGAAAGCATCTGTTTAAACACCATCTCTAATCACTTAGGAATGATCTAAGCTAGGACAATAATTTGGCTGTTTGGCCAGCTACAAACGAAAATTCCTTACATCCACGAACCATCTATGAGTGGAAATAACGTCACAGAATTTTTAGTTACAGAAAAATACAGCGAGTCCAATGTAACTCCTCAAGATTCTCCTCAAAATAAGGAGAAAGGAGAGCCTTTACAGCAATGTATGAAATAAAACTATTCGGCATCAGCATCTGGGTGTCTGTGTTTCCGAATGCATCCAAATAGAACAGGCTCTTACAGTGGACCAGCAAGTCAAGTTCATCGTGAAATTGACCCCATATTTCAATAAAGCTCCAGGGATACCAAGAGGATGGGTTTTAGAGTCTAGACTGATCAAACCTTGATCTGGATGGCAGCTGGTATTTCTGATCAGTCTCTAGGCACCTGTAGCAACAACAAAGAGCCCTATACCAGACACATACAACTCAAGGGATCAAACCAATTCATTTATGTAGGTCTGGGAGCAGGTTCTTAAGCTCAGTTTGACCCTGATCAAAACTTTCAAACAGTAGCCACTGCTCATTTATTTTGACTTGCAAGAGCGCAGGATATTTTACTCTAAATTGCTTCCCAGCTGTGATTAGTTTAACAACGAGAGGGTGCAGTTCCTTGGCGCTTCACTCTAACAGATTGGGGTAAATCTTGAGTTATCTGATCCTCCTACCTTCCCAAAGAACCTCCTTCAGAGATTTTACCTGGGCCAGAATATGCTGTTTGTCCAGGTAGTTGAGGAGTTTGCAGATGATCGGTCTGGGTGGTGAACCGATGGAGATAAAGAGCAAGCGCTCAGTGAGCTCTCTCCACAACATATGTTGTGCCATTCGGGAAGGACCGGTGATTTTCTGCAGACTTTCTGGACAAATAGCACTGGGGAAGAACCTTCTTCTTTCTCTGGGATTCCAATGATAATAATGTTGTTCCGTCTGCTCCTCCCTTCCAGGTCCTCCAATGTTTCTTCAAGTTTTTGATCTGCCTGGTAGTGTTGGTACAATCTAGCTCAGCCTTATCTACTTTTTCTCCAGGAAACTATATGAGTTTCTGAGTCCCTGACTCTGAGATTCAGAGAGTCCATAGAGGGTTTTAATATTGTGTAACTCTGCTGGAAATATCGCCATTGAGCTTTGTAAAGGCATGATGATTTCAAGGAATCTCTCCTCTGCGTCAATGCAGTGAATCCCAGGGCAGGTTTAATGGTAGCCTGCTTAGGCCTCTTCAGGGCCTGCTCTTTCTCAGGTGATGGCGGTGGGAGTGTGTTTAGGTGGTGCTTATGCATATAGACCTCCATGGCTGGTTTTCTGGAGTTACCTGGTGGTTGACGAGAAGTCTGTAATCAATTTCCAATGAAATCGGTACGTGAGTGAGACAAAAAATGTGTTTTGACGGGCGAGGAGCTGTGCAATGCAAGCTTGCTGCTTCACACTAAGCTGCCATCACATGACCTCTCTCAAAAGTTTTTGAAAATTGATCTATAACCAACTAAAACATCATATTGAAACTTACTCACTCCTAAACCCAGCACAGTCTGGTTTCAGGTCTAAACACAGCACTATCACAGCATTGGCTAAAGTCACTAATGAGTGTGTTTCTGCTGTGGACTCCAAGAAGATTACTGGTGCAGTCTTCCTAGACCTCAGTAAAGCATTTGACACTGTTGACCATCACATTCTAATTACCTGTCTTACTAATTTAGGTGCCACTCCGTCCTACCGCACAGTGGTTTACCAGTTATCTTTCTGGAAGGATGCAGAAAGTCAAAGCTGATGGTCTACTCTCAGCCTCCCTGCCGATTGCCACGGGAGTCCCCAAGGCTCCATTCTAGGCCTGATCCTCTTTCTCTCTGTATATCAACGATCTTGATTCATACATAATGAACTGCAACTTGCACTTCTTCGTGACTGACATAGTATTGTATACTTCTGGCACAATTCTATCGGTAGTTAGTGACATGCTGCAAGCTGACTTTGCTCAGCTCAAAACAATCTTATAAAAGCCAAGCTTCTCCTAAATTTCAAGAAAACTAAGACAATGATTTTTTCCCATAGTACCTCCTTTGGCACCCCCGTCCTACCAAAGGACTTTATTGTTACATCCTTGGGAGAACCCTGAGGTCATTCCCAAATTTAAATATCTTGGCATTTGGATAGACAAAAGCTCTTTTAATTACCATGTTGAGGATTTATCCAGGAGGCTTAAAGCACCGATTGATTCTTTTTAGAAACAGGTCTCTCTTCCTCTTGAGACCTGAACAAGGCTTGTCTTGGCCACATTTCTTCCTTACTTGATTACAGAGATTTAATCTACACCTCCTCTGCAATCTCAAGCCTAAGTAAGCTGGATGTTCTCTACCACTGTGTTCTATGGTTCATCACTAGCTCACATTACAGAACTCACCTTTGTGATCTCATACGCTTTTTGGTTGACTCCACCACCACCAGACGCTTGCTCCATGCTGGTATCTGGACCCATAAGATACTCCTTCACAAGCTACCAAGCTACATAATGTCTCTTATCTGCATCTCCTGCAGTGCATACTTTATCAGGAAATCAGACTACATCCTACTTGTTGTCCCTAGGACCCGTACTACTTTTGTCAATGAGCTATTTCATTTGCCCTTCCTACTTTTTGGAACCAACTCCAATCCATACTGAAACTAACTAGCATTGTCTCAATTAATCTCTACAAAGCATTAGCAGCATCTAAAATAAAAGATATTTGTAGCTGCTACTAAGCTTCTCCCTACCCTTATGTCAGTGACATGCATCGACTGTCCTTGTTCTGTCCAAGTCAGGACTTAAACTGCATAGCCAGCATTAGGCTTATAGTTGCAATTATATGATTCCTTTTACCTGCTCTCACTGCCCTTGCCATCAGACCTCCTACCCACATCTTACTCCCCCACTCTTCCTAACCCCAGCCATCCCTGCTTTCTTTTAATCTTCAACCCTGCCTGCCTAACTATCCTTTCTCTCTTGTCATTGCACACTAACCACATTTATTGCCTCTTGTCTGAGTTATGTGTAAAATCTTCCTTGTATAGCTTGGACATAAAGAAGCAAATTCTAATTAACTGGACCTTTGCTCTACTATGTTGTATCTTATCATGAATGCCTTTTGTGAACTATATATGCACTTTGTTTAATTATAGTTAGTGATACCTTTATGCAATGTCCGCATGTCTTTGTAAATGTTTCAGGACCTCCTTGTGAATGAGCTTGCTCAATGGAGTTTCCTGCAATAAACTTGAACTTGAACTTGAAATGGATTACAGCAGTGTTAGTGCTTTGGCCCTTTCTGAAACCATGCTGTTCAGGGTGAGGAGGTTTCACAAAGTGGTCCTACAAGAGCTCGATAAGCTCAGGGTGGATAAGACAATGGGACCTGATGGCATACATCCCAGGGTACTAAAGGAGCTAAGGGTAGAACTAGCAGAGCCATTATCAGAACTGTTTAGTGAGTCTCTGAGCACAGGAGAGGTCCCAGAAGACTGGAGTAGGGCTCATGTGATCCCACTCCACAAGAGTGGTAGCAGGAAGGAGGCAGGGAACTACAGACCAGTCAGTCTTATCTCAGTAGTGGGCAAGATTATGAGGCACTCCTTAAGGAAAGGATAGTGCAACAGCTGGAATCCATAGGAACACAGGATCCAAGACAGCATGGGCTTACTAAAGGAAGGTTCTGTCAAACTAATCTAATAGATTTCTTTGACTGGGTAACCAGATAGGTGGACCAAGGAGAGCAGTTGATGTCTCCTACCTTAACTTACATACTAACATACTAATTGCCAGCAGATTAGGCCTTACGGTCTATCGAGTCTGCTAGAACCTCAGATCCCTAGTTGGGTACCGAGGCCCTCCCCTTTGTGTTCCAGGAACCCCTATCATCCATCCCCACCCCCTGGGCCAGGCCATCATCTGATACATCCGCTTTCTGTGTCTGTCCCACCCTCTTTGAAGCCCTCCACTGTGGTCTCTGAACCAGCTCACCAGGCAGCACGTTTCAAGGATCCACCACCCACTCAGTGAAAACCTCCTCTTTTCCCCCTCACCCTTCCACCTTCCAACTTCAAATCATGCCTTTGGTGATACCTCCCTGCTTTAGTCTAAAGATCCCTCCGTGTTTACTCCTATTTATTCCCCTGAGGTACTTGAAGACCTCAATCATGTTCCCCTGTCTCTCATCTCCCCCAATGAAAAAGGCAGAGCTCCTCAAGTCTGTCCTCATCGGCAAATCCCCAGTCCTCATATCATCTTAGTTGCCCTCCTCTGTACCCTTTCCAGGAGCTGTATGTCCCTCTCTTCAAGTGTGGTCTCCAGTACTGTACACAGTACTCAAGGTGTGGTCTAACCAATCCATTGTAGAGCCGCAGAATTACTTCCCTGCTCATAGAGGTGATCCCCACGATGCATCCCAACATCCTATTTGCTTTGCTAGCTGCTCTCCTGCACTGCTCTGAGTTATTCATACATGTATCCACCATGACCCTAGGTCTTTTTCCCTGTTGAGGCTTCCAGTGCCTCCTCCCAGGGTGTACCTGTGTTTAAGGTTTCCTCCAAGATGTAACACCTGCTCATATTGATATTGAAATTTAATTTCCATGTGTGAAACTTTCCATGGTGTCCAGGTCCCATTGCAGGCCAATCTCCTTTTCCCCTCAACTACTGCTCCTATCTTGGAGTCGCAGCAAAGAGACTCATTTCACACCCTATACCTCCCTGATGTCCGAAATGTATGCATTAAACAGGATTGGACCCAGGACTGAGCCCTGCAGTACCCCACTACCGACCTTTCTAGGGTTCGAGAGCTCTCCACCCACCACTACTCTCTAGTGGCCCAGCTAGCCAGTTTTCAATCCATCTGACCATCAAAGGGCCTACTCCCAACCCTGTTAGTTTCTCCACCAGACCATTGTGAGGGACAGAGTCAACGCTTTGCTGAAGTCCAAGAATAATACATCCACTGGCTTTCCCAGTCCAGTTCTGATATTACTCATTCGTAGAACTCCACAAGATTGGTTTGACATGATCAACTGGCACAATCCCATGTTGCTGACTATCGAGACCTCCCACCTCCTCCAAGTACACTCCCAATCATTCCTTTAGTATACTCTCCATTAATTTTCCCACCACCAAGGTCAAACTGATGGGTCAATAGTTACCTGATACTTCCTCGACCCCCCATGGATTGGCACCACATGTCCTCTCGCCAATCCCTAGGTACCCTCCTGTCTCAAGCAACCTGTTGAAGAGCTCCACCAGGGTGCAGCCAGTATGTCCACCAATTCCATAGTACTCTCGGATGAATGCCATCCACCCCGGAGATTTATCTTTCTTTAGGCCCTTAAGGGCTAACTACACCCTTCGGTAGAGATAGCATCATCTGTCCCTCCACCTTACTGGCCTTTTTATCCTTATCCTGATGTGACACCCTGGGTACCTCTCTCCTCTTGCTCCATTTCTGCTGCTCCCTGATCCCACTCACTACCGCTTCTATCCCCATCATGCCTTGCTTTGTAGATATCCCATCCCCTCCCTAGTGAACACAGAGGTGAAGTACTCATTTAATACCTCTGCCTGGTCCTCGCCTCTTCAACCCATCCTCCTTCTGATCTCAACCTGCCAAGATGGCCCTTGTTTTCTCCACTCCCCAATGTGCTGAAGAACCCTTTTCCCCTCCCATATCCCTGTGCCAGCTGCATGCTCTTTACTGGACTTTGCCCCCGCACCATCCGGGTGACTTTTCTAGATGCAAGATGGTACATTTCCTTTTCCCTATCCCTCTCATTGTTTTATATTTTTGTAGGCAGCCTTCTTTTCTCTGACTGCAACCTGAACCTCACTGGACCACCAGCATGGTTTATGTGACCTTGCTCTCTTACGCTTCACCTTAGCGCAGGTCCTGACTCGCCTCATGAAGTCCCTTTTATGACCTCCCATCTGTTTTCCACATTTGTCATTGTTGTAATCCTCTCAAGTGTTCTTTGAGAATATTTCCCATGCCCACAAAGTCTGCCCTGAAGTCCACTGCCAGTGTCCTAGATCTCTCCCCCTTCCCCATGCTTATTTGAAACCAGACAGTATCGTGGTCACTTCCAGTCAGGGGATCCTCTACATCCAGGTCCTTACCAGATCCTCATCCACAGAACCACGTCCAGGACATGCTCCTCCCTTGTGGACTCCATCACGTGCTGTGTTAAGAACACATCCTGGAAGCCATCCAGCAGCCTCTGCTTCTTGCCCACCTTAGGGGACATGGTTCCCCAGTTTGTACCCTGGCATATTAAGTTCTGCCATCAACATCACTCCCTCCCTTTTGGTCCACACTGGGCAATGATGTTGTCCAGCAAACCATCCTCCAGAACATCATCGTCCTGGGGCCTATATACTACACCCAGATTGACCTTACCTCCTGCCTGGCTTTGTAAGGTGACCCATAAGGCCTCCACATTTCCTCTGCCTCTTCTACCCTAGCATAGTGTACCCCTGCACATTTAGGTCCAAGTCATGGTTTTGTTGGCCCATATTTCCGTGACCGCCACCACATCCACCCCCCAACTGCATGTCCTGGAACTCTGGCAACTTATTTCCCAAGCTCCTGGCATTTACTAACACCACCCCACCTTTATCCCTGATCCCCTTTGTCGAACCTCACCCAGGTTTCTTATACTTCCATCCACCTCTGCTCCTCCTGAAACCTCCTCCACCAGTCTGTTTTCCCTCCCCTTGGTTTGAAGCTACCCCTCATCTGGAGAGAGGCTTCTGGTCATCCCTCCCTTATCCCTCCCCTCAAGTTTAATCCCCACTTTTCTTGAATGTAGTCAGCCACCTTCGATACTGTTCAACATAGAAGATTGATTAATAAGCTGGGTAGACTCAGGGTGGGTCAGAAGTCAACTGGGTGGCAAAATTGGTTGACAGGCACAACAAGAGTGGTGGTAAATGATACACAGTCAGAAGAGATGCAAGTAACAAGTGGGGTACCTCAGGAATCAGTTCTGGGAACAGTCCTCTTCAATATCTTCATCAGTGACATTGCAGATGGACTGTAGGGTAATTTTTCTGTTTGCAGATGACACAAGATCTGCAACAGAGTAGATGATCCAGATGGTGGGCAGAATGAGAAGAGATCTGGATAAACTGGCAAAATGGTCAGAAGAGTGGCAACTGGGGTTTAATGAAAAAAGTGCAAGATCATGCACATAGGAAAGAGAAACCCTGAAGCCACCTATAGGCTGGGAGGAATTACTGACAGTCACAAGGGAAGAAAAGACTTGGGCATCATCATCACCAATGACCTGAAATCATCCAAGCAGACCACTAAAGCAGTAGGTAAGGCTAGAGGGATGTTAGGGTGTATTAGTAGGGGTATCACAAGTCGGAAGAGGGAGGTAAAACCTCTTTACAAGACACTGGTTAGGCTCCATCTGGAGTACTGCATGCAGTACTGGAGGCCACACATTCACAAGGACATTAACCAGATTGAGGCAGTCCACAGAAGGGCAACCAAAATGGTGCAGGGCAACATCAGAAAACATATGAGGACAGATTAACAGAGCTCAATATGTATACCCTAGAGCAAAGGAGGGAGAGGTGATATGATTGAAATATTCAAACACCTTAAGGGAATTAACAAGATGAAAGAGTCTAATATGTTTCAATATAAGAAAAATAGCAGGACAAAAGGACACAGCATGAGATTAGAGGAGGCCGATTCAGGGTAATGTGAGGAAGTTCTTTTCACAGAAAGGGTGGTGAATGCATGGAATGGCCTACCTCGGAAGTGGTGGATATGAATACAGTGCAGGGCTTCAAATAGGCATGGGATAGGCATAAGGGAGCAATACAGATGTGTATGACTAGATAGGCCATTGACAGAGCAAAGGACGATGGCACATTTATAAGGTAGAAAAGAAATGGTCAGACTGGATGGGCCTTGAGGTCCTTATCTGCCATCAACTTCTATGTTTCTATGTACTGGTTCACATTCAGTGTACCATGCCATATCATTCAAGTGAACTTGTGCAAAGACAATTTTTTCAAGGAGTTTATTCAGCAGACACAGAATTGAGATTGGTTGGTAGTTCTTCATAAGTGAGGGTTTCCTCAATTATTTATTTAGGTTTTGTTTACCAGGTAGGTGCACTAGAAAATACAATGCCTATTTTCAGGCACAACCAGGATAAGTACAAACATTAAGTAAACATTGCATACAAAGGCACACTAGTACAGAGAACAATCTTACATATACAGTAGAAGCCACTTAACCTATAAATGGATAATCAGGACGTCTGCTTTATTGGGACTGCCCACCAGGAACTATTTGAGGATCATACATTTCAATGTACTTAACAGCTGTTTAATTGGAATTGGTGGGCCAAATTATTAGGATAATTTAGTCCCACACTCTCTCCCACTAATTGCCTGTGACAACCTCACAAGTAGGTGGGAACTGAATTCTCTCACAGATTGCTGCCTCCACATTTCTACTCTAAACTGCTACTTCCCTGGTTCCTGAAGGTAATCTTAATGCTAATGACCCTTTCCCTAATGCGAAAAACATACACAGCACCTTATTCCATTGCTATTCTTTTCAGGGCTTCTCTACCCCAGTTTGCATTGCCACTTCTTTCCTCCAATGTTGTTCTAATCCGTAACAACCAGAAAAAGTAAAACACTCACAAACTGGGACGACAGAACAGACAGAACAATTCCAACAATTACAGCACCTACAGCATTTACATGTCAGCTGCTGAAAGCTGAAAAGCAGATCCAGTTCAGGCACATAGAAAGACAGGATGACTTAAGCCATGTTTACATGGTGGCAGTGTTCTGGCATCTGCGATGTCCATTCCAACTCTGCCAACTGCTTCCATAGCAATCCACTGTTTACACAGCTACCCCCCCGCAACAAAGCAAAATGAAGGAAACAAAGGAAAAACACTATGGTTCTCAAAAGAAGTCGTGGGAAGCTTAAGGAGAAAAAGGTAGCATTCAGGAAGAGTATAAGGAAACACAGAAGAAGCAGGACAGAGAACTGTACCAATTAAAGCAGAAGGAAGCGAGGAAGGCAGTCAGAATAGAAAAGCCCAAACTGAGGAAAAAGATAGCCAACTCAGTTAAGAAAGGGATAAAACCTTTATAGGTACATTAGGGAGTGAAGAAAGATGAAGGGAGGGATAGTGAGGCTTAATAAAGGGAAGGGAGGGTGGGCAGAGGATGACAGTGAAAAGCAGGGATATTGAATGAATACTTCTGCTCAGTATTCACAAAGAAGAGGAGAGGAGGTATCTAAATCAAAGAATAGAAGCACTTAGATAGGAGTTTAATACCTGTCCATTCACAGAGGAAAGGGTTCTGAAATAACCTCTTAAAACTGAAGGTGGACAAAGCAATGGGACCTGATGGATTCACCCAAGAATTCTAAAAGATCTAAGGGTAGAACTATTGACACCACTGACTACCCTTTTAACAAATCATGGGAGGATGTGTGGTACCGGAGGACTCTGAGGAGGGCAGATGTGATTCCGTTCACAAAATTTGGAGCTAGACAGAGGCAGGAAACTACAGACCTTTTAGTTTGACCTCAGTGGTTGGGAAAATGATGGAATCACTTCTAAAGGAAAGAATTGTTGAGTTCCTAGAGGCCAGTGGGGCACAGGACCCAAGGCAGCAGGATTCACAGCAGGAAGGTCATGCCAGATGAATCTAATATATTTCTTTGACTGGGTGACAAATGTAGTAGACCAGGGAGGGGCTGTGGACATGGCCTACCTAGACTTTAGCAAGGCATTTGACACAGTCCTACACAAAGATTAATAAACAAGTTAGCCAGCCTGGGAGTGGTTCCCAAAGTGGTAGCCTGGGTAAAAATTAGCTGGACAACAGGATATAGAGCATAATAGTAAACGGAGTTCACTCTGAAGAAAGGGGGTTACTAGTGGGTACCGTGAGGTTCAGTACTGGGACCAGTTCTTTTAATGTTTTCATAAGTGACATTGCAGAGGGACTGTAAGGAAAAGTATGTCTCTTTGCAGATGACACAAAGATCTGCAACAGGTTGATACAGAAGGTGGGTGGAAAGGAAGCAAAGAGATTTGGCAAGGTTGGAGGAATGGTCAAATGTATGGAGCTTAGATTCAATGCAAAGAAATGCAAAGTAATGCACCTGGGAAACAAAACCCAGGGAAGAGTACACAATGGGGGTGAGAATAACAAAAACAAAATGGAAAGGGACCTGGATAGTTATATCAGATGACCTTGAAGTGAGCAAGCAGTGTGAGAAGGCAGTAAGGAGGGCTGGTGGGATACTGGGATGCATAGGGAGAGGCATCACCAATAGAATACAGGAAGTTGTTATCCCTCTGTAGAGACAGTTGGTGAGACCCCATCTGGAGTACTGCATCCATTTCTGAAGACCCCATCTCTGCAAGGACATAGACAGGATGGAGGCTGTCAGAGGAGGGCAACTAAAATGGTGCAGGGTCTGCACCAGAAGACATATGAAGAGAGATTAAATCAGCTTAATATGTATACACTCAAGGAGAGGAAGGGAGGAGGGGACATGATAGAGACTTTCAAGTACATCAAGGGAATCAACAAGTCCAAGAGGGTAGTATATTTCAGAAAAGAGATGTGCAAGAACAAGGGAGCACAAATTGAAGGTAGAGGGGATGACTCAGAGGTAATGTGAGAAAATATTTTTCATGGAGAGGGTTGTACATACATGGAACAACCTTTCCTGAGGAGGTAGTGGAGTCAAAAACAGTGGGGAATTCAAGAATGAGTGGGACAGACAGCCAGGCAATTCTAGTAGGGGTAACATAGAAACATAGGGTGACAGCAGATAAGGACTAGCTGGGCCGCAGTCTGCCCATTTCCTACCTACTGGATAGCTGCAGATCCTAGTTAACCAGGAGTAGGAGAAAGTAGGCTATTGGTTAACTCAGGATCTGCAGCCCAACCATCAGGTAGGGAATGGGCAGACTAGGTGGGCCAAGTGGTCCATCTGCCATCAAATTCTATGTTTCTATGTTTCAGCACTGCATGTCACTCTGAGGAGGGGCTGTAAATTCATTAGCCAACTGAAGAAAATGCCCTTGGAGCAGAGTGAGTGCAGCAAAGTGTCCACACAGCCCTTTAATGCATTTGCTCTGATACTGATACCCACAACCAAGTCAGGTCAAAAAACAATCCAAGGGTACTTAAGGTGTTAGTCAGTAGCATTTACACTGCTGATGTTGAGTGCATCAACCCATGAGCATGGGTTGATGCACTGCAAAGTCTTCAGTGTAAATGGGGCTTTAGATTTCAGCTGCTGAATGTCAAACACCGATGTGATATGGGACACAGAGAGAAAATGACATTCTTTCAAATAGCAAGGTTTGTTTAGATATTATTGGGAGTTGAGTTGTAAGACTGTGCTATTTACAACAAGTGATTTTAATGCAGTCTTTCTGTATAAGATGATGTGGTTACTTATTCCCATCTCCACATTCTCTAATCTTAAAAATGTCCCTTCTGTTAAGTGAGATGACTGCTTAATAGGGAAGAAAAAGTCTGCCGGGATGTCCCGATTAAGCGGCTTCTACTGTACCTACAAAAGACAGATAATACTAAAGTGCAGTACTGGCACAACACAGGATTCCTTCTGTATGGCAGATAGAGTTGATAAGTTGAGTGGAAGATTAAAATTCTTGATACTGTAGCAGTCAGGTAGGGGCAGTTAGTTTCAGGAATCGTGTGTGCATCAAGCTATTGGATGAGTGGCTAGGGCTGTCCTGATAGCAGGAAAGGAGTTTGGATAAATAACTAGCCAGACTGATAAAGCTCTCATTATTTTGGTTCACTACAGTGGCTGGGTCAGTAGTTAATGTACCGTCAAGTGAGAGACTGGTAGTTTTTTTTCTTACCTCCAGGATTAATTTGGGAATTAATTGCAGACTGGACTTTCTTCAGATTACCAGAACTGTGGGTGTACTGACACTTGTGGTAACTGGATTTTAGTCTCATTGCACCTTGCTTACAATTACTTAAAAGGCACCTGTAGGTAGACCAATTTGTGGGAGCTTGACAGCTGACCAGAGCTTATCTCTAAGCTTCATTTTGGAAAGAAGCTCTTGGTCAGCCATTTGTTATTTATTTCCCATTCTCACCTAATAATGGAATAAAGTATTTGTCCTGGATTGTCCAAAGCTTGGTACCAAAGTAGGTGGTGGTTATGTAAATGTTGAGGATCAGGTCAAGTCTATATCTGTCTGTGTAGTTGACACTGGATAAGACTAGGGTAGCATCAGTGGTAGAGAAGGAGTAACAGAACAGCCGAGACAGAATTGCATGGCAGCACCATGTATGCTGGGATGGGTGGAAGGTGTTTTTTGTATTAGAGGATTAGTTTTGTGGATGTTCATGTTTTCTGCAAGGGCATCTACACCATTTTACGACGTCATCTGTGAAAGTATCCTGGACATATCCTGCAAAACATTACCTCCACGTACTATAATTTTAATTTTGAATCAACTTTTGAAAGCCATTCAAAGCTAAATGAAGGAATTCTATTATTCTAACAACAGACCTACTTTTTGGTTTGGAACTGGAAAGGAAGGTATGCGTTTTGTGGATGACACCAAAATCTGCAATACAGTGGATGCTTAGAAGGGTGGAGAAAATCCTGAGGATCTTGGGAAACTTGAGAAATGGTCAAGAGCACTGAAGTTGGGGTTCAAATCTAAAAGTGCAGAAATGATGCAGCTGGGACATAGGAGCCAAGCACTGAGTACAGGACTGGGGGAACTAATAGTCACAAAACAGGAAAAGGTCCTTGGGGATATCATATCTAACAGCCTCAAGTTGCAGGGCAGTGTGACACAGCAGTGGACAGGGCTAGTGGGATGCTTGGGTGCATGGGGTGGGGTATCACCAGCAGTTAGAGGAAGGTGGTGTTGCTAGTGTATTGCTAGCTGATAAGACCCCACCTGAGAATGCAGTATCCATTACTTGAGGCCACACCCTAGTAAGGAGATAGACAGGGTAGAGGCAGTCCAGAGGAAGGCAAATAAAATGGTGCAGGGTTGCACAATAATCCCTGAGGAGAGAGTGAGACTGAAGGATCTCAACATGTACACCTAGAAGATAAGAGAGCAAGCAGTGACATGATGAGACCTACAAGTACCACACAGTGGTGAAAAGGCAGGGAGGAGTTCTTTCAAAAGAAAGAGCACCGGTACTGGGGGCATGTGATGTAGCTGGAGGGAGGAGTTTAAGAAAGATGTGAGGAAATATTTCTTCACTGAATGGGTGGTAGACACCTGGAATAGACTACCAGCAGAAGTGATGGAGGTTAAAACCATAGGGAACTTCAAGCATGCATAGAGAGACATAGGTGCATTAGAAAATCGGAGGGTGGACGAATGGTCATTGAAGGCCAGTTAGGTTTGGTGAAGACAAATTAGGCATGGACCATCTGGGCAGACTGGGTGGGCCAAGTGGTCCTTTTCACAACAAATTCTCCTTCCTTCCTTCCTTCCTTCCTTCCTTCCTTCCTTCCTTCCTTCTCTAAATTTTGACCTGGAAAAGTTTAATTAACCAAGGCCCATTTCCTGTGTGATGCTCATGCAGACTGTGCATACTAGCCACAGAACCAGATGCAATCTAAAAATCTGCCCACATCACAAATGAAGAAGGCAATCTATGCAACCAGAAAGAATTGAAATACAATCAGTTGATCATCTAAATAGATATACTGTACAAGACCTGCAAAACAATCTGCTAAAGCAAACAGCCCTTGCTATTTTGAGATGAAAAGTCTTCCTCATGGGGAGCAGCCAGTATTTGATGCACCACCCTAAATAGTAAGAAAAGCCAGTCAGAAACAAAACAGGTTCAAAATTTAAGTATTTTACCTTCAGATTAAAAGTGCATAACAAGAACTGTGGCAAGGGTCTAAATGATAGTGCTCAACCGTGGCAGAAAGCAACAGCATGGGATGTTTATTCTGCTACTTGAGAAAAGTTTGGGAGCACGGAATTTATGTACATTGTTCTTTTCCACCATTTCCCTATAGTGCATAACAAGAACTGTGGCGAGGGACTGAATCACATCATATCACCATGTAGCAGAAATCAGTAATGCAATAAATTTATTCTGGTAGCTGAGGTAAATTCTGAGATAAAAATACAGTAATTGTGTTAAAGAGTGTGCTGTTATTCAAGAAAAAGAACAATATGGTGGGGCATGGTTTGGGCGCCGACTAAAATGGCAGCTTAAGCTCTTAGCTATTCCCTGGCTCAGTGCCATCCAAGAGATACCTCTGCAATCCAGGGTGTACGTTCCCTAAACACCAAACCTGCCACCTTTCTGTGCTCACGTTGTTCGACAAGTGTTTTATCAACCATGTGACCTCCGATAATAGCTACTACAGCACCGGTGCCCCCACATGTTGGTCCCAGCAGTACTAGGCCTCACGAGCCTCAGTCTCCTCCTGGCATATCTCCAGTCAGATCAGATCCATCGTTGAGATCTCGCTCCATACCCCAGTCCTCCAGAGTTACCTCATACTTATGACCCGATTACCAGCCCAGTCAACACAAGAACACTGCTCATAGCTTCGGCTACCAGTATGGGCTCCTCGACCCAGCAAAATCTTTTATCTCCGCCTCACTCGCCGAAGGCCTCAACTCAGTCGACTAATGTAGACTCTCATTACAATACATCATGGTCATGCTTGAGAAGTTGCTAACTTGAATAGATGGGATCGAGGGGCATTGATGGGTATGGTGGTGGATGTTCGCACCTTGCAAGACAAGATAAATGTGGTGGAACAAAATCAGAAGAACTTGAGCTTCAATAAAATAAAATTTGGCAGTGTTTACACTCACATGAAGACAGGCTGATAACCCTCTGGGTGCATGCTGAAGACCAGGAGAATCGGGGCGCCTAAAATAACATCTGGATCCTCGGAGTCCCTCAAGGCTCTGAAGGGGCCAATATGGAGCATTTCCTCAATGAGTTTATCCCATCAATGTTGGGGAAGATGGCAGGGCCCTATAGAGGTGGAGAGAGACCACAGACTCTCCCGATCTATCATCGCATACCTTCTCCGCTACTCAACTAAGGAGAGGGTACTGCGGGCAGCTATGGACCAAGAGAGATCTTCTGCAGGGGCATAAAATATCCTTTTTTGAGAGTTTTCCAGAGAGGCCGTGGCTAAAAGAAAATCCTTTACCCTATAAAGAAAGTGCTGCAGTTGCAAGGCTTCAAATACAGGTTTCATAACCTTACCTGCCTGCAAGTATCCAGAGATGGCAAAGAAGTTCTGGCTTCCAGACCCAGAGGTGGAAAACTGGGTTGCTAAACATTGGACACAGTGCAACTTCTGAACGAAAGAGCCCAGACACCTCTGGGTGCCTAGGATAAGCTTACCTTCAGTGAGAACCAGTGTGAGGGAGGCATTTTTCAGGAATACTGCAAGTCACTGGACTGGTCCGCCCTCATCAACTCCCCTCCCACACTGTTGACCCGGCCTGGATCCATTTCTCCTAAGGGAAAGCCACCACTAAATCAGCAATCAGTCCAGCAGGCTGAGGGGCTAGGGCTGCAAAAGCATGCTCCTCCATGGCCTCGAGATCTAGACAATGCAATCGCAGTGGGACAACACAATATCCAGATGAATATGCGGCTATTCCCCTGCAAAGCTAACACGAGATGACTCCTCTTCTGACTCCGATGCTCCACTTAATTTATCCCAAGACAATTCCCCGATGGATGTGGCACCTATTCCAGACTGGTCTGAATCCTCAGGGTTCCCGATGAAGCAGAGACTCAAAGACTGACCAGGTCAGGGCTGAAGTCCTTTGCTGAGGCTGCGGCCACCGGACTACCTGTTCTGAATCCCAAACTGACTGTAACTCAGTAGCACTGTACCTGAGACACATAATAGTGCTGCAATGCTAAAATTCGAATGAAGGGTTGCAATCACTGCATGCATGTTGCATCTCTGTGGAGGACTGGGGAGGGGTTATTAATGTATGGGCCCTTTGTACAGTGTATAGCTAATCCAGTATCCTACAAGGGCTGCTATCTTCTTAGCCTGCAGCGATTCAGAAAGGACCCCAAGGTGGGCCTCCTGGCTGCACGTCATCCTCTCTACCCAGCTACTGCTTCCCCACAGCCCTCAATTTGCATGGGACTGAAGGAGAACTGCCTTTTAGGCGCTACACCTCGAGGGGTACCTATCCTTCCAAATCTCCTTCTCTGTGGATGCTTGAGATACTAGGGGTTTAACAGGGGCCCTGTGTACCCCCAATGTAAACTAGCTCAGCTGTTCCTTGCTCAGTAGGCATGCTACTATACCGAGGTATGGGACACCATCTTAGATACTGCCTGGCACCCACATGCAGTAAGCCAATGCAGGGTGCCTTATTCCACACTTTGGTCAGCCAATGGAGAGCTAGTCTCGGCCTTTAAATGGGCTCTCCCTACTTCCCCCTTTCCCTCTCTCGTACCCTGTTATCCTCACCACCCCACCCCTTCACCTTCCATTCCCTACCACACCCTGGTCACTTAACCTGACTGTTCAAGGAGGCAGGTCAGTTAGGAAGTTTTCAGTGCTGTGGTCAATCTCCCACTCTTCCCCACTCGATGAGCGGGCTTATGTGGCTGTGCACCTTCTTTTCTGGATATACCTCACGCATACACCTCCATCTTTAGAGTATTTTAGGATCTACAATAGGTTATTGTTAAGGCTGTCCCTGTGTCCTCACTGGTAATCTTCCCTGTGTTAAGTGAAGCCGCTCAATTTGTCTTGCCTGTTTCTATTTCAAGTTTAAGCTCTTTTCCTTGTATCTCCTAGATTGTGCTACTTCTTGTCATAGTAACACTGTTGTTTGTTGTTCTCTTTAACTGCAAGTAACCAAGGTCTCAAACTGCACCTCTCGCCAGCTGGCTCAGATGTTCGTTGACTATGAATCTCTCTGTCTGAGCACCTTCAATATTTATTTTTCTCCTCCACACTCTCTCTATCTGCTTCTGGTTTCCTGGGGTGAGTACTTTTGATTTTTCATTTTCTAGTGATTATCATGCAGAATTCAGGGGCTGGTGTTAAATGTGTGTCATGGAATGTAAAGGGTTTAAACCACCCCATTAAGAGTATAAAATCTTACAGCACTTACGCTCCTTGCCGGCAGATGTCTCTCTCATCCATGAGACGCACCTCACTGCAAGAACCGTGCAGTGGCTAAAGAAGTCCTGGGTGGGACAGTGGTTGCCAGCTGCCTCACCAAGTCTAGGGGGTGGCTATACTGGTTCATAAATAATGCCCATGGTAAGAGGAGGTTGCCTCTGACAAGCAGGGGTGGTGGGTGGCACTAGATTTGCTTTTCAGGAGGTGCTGCACTCATGGTAAATCTATACGGTCCCAACAAGGATGAGCCTGATTTTTTCCTTGATCTCAAGCAAGCGATTGTGTCGCTTTCCTCAAACCACCCCCATATCCCAATCCTGATTGGGGTGGACTTTAATTTGGTACCTGATATTTTGTGGATAAGTTCAAGCCCAATCCCCAAGCCCACCTGAAGGCCCGGGTTGTGCTGCAGGAGTTGATGGACGAGTGGGGCTAACAGATGTGTGGTGTAGAGACCATCCAATAGGAGGGATTATACTTTCTAATTGGCGGTCCACTCCACCTACATCCATATTGATTTGTGGCTTGCCACCTCATCTCGGCCCAATGTATTTTTCACACCAAATTGGCACTATCTTGATATCTGACTATACTCCATTCTCTGCTCTTATGTCCCTCGGGCAAGCAGCTGCAGGTACCAGATGGTGGTTTAATACCACTTTTACAGGACCTAGAGTTTTGCAAGCTAGTTCAAGCCGTGGCTTATGACTATTTCAAGCTCTAGCTCAATGGTGAGACAACCCCCAGTATGGTCTGGGAAGCCTTAAAGCTGTGTTAGGGGCCATATTATCTCTTATGCTGCCTATAAGAATAGAGATTGGAGAGCTGATCTTAGCCAGCTACAGACTGAGTTGGCCCTCCTGGAGGCCAGATTCAAGGCAGTCACAGTCACCAATCCAGATCAATCCTTATCAGGTTGACTGTGGGATTGAAATACTGTATAAATACTATTCTCCAACACAAGGCAGATAGGCTATTACTGCGGGCAAAAGCACGCTTATTGGGATGGGGAGACAAGGGGCAAGCTGCTGGCCTACCAGTTTAGGAAGCAGCAGGCCTCCACCTGAATACATGCACTCAGAGGTCCCTCTGGTTCTGTGGTCACAAACCCAAAAGGGATTAATGACCAAATGCAACAGTACTACTAGGCCCTGTACCAATCCTGTGCTTCCCTCGACTTGGGACAGTTGGCCGGGATTAGAGATTTTGCCAATCTACCAAGTTGCCACACTTATCTGAGGCTATGAAAGAAGCCTTAGACAAGCCCTTTATGGTGCTAGAGCTCCAATCAGCACTCTCAGCTAGCCAAAGGTAAGGCAACAGACCTGGGACGGATGACCTCCGAGCTACACCAGCTCTTAATTCAGGAAATTACTCCCCCTTCTCTCCACTTTTCAGGAGGCACATTCTACCAGTATACTCCCCACTATGAGGGAGGCCTTGTTACCTCCTGCCAAAAGTCTGATGACCCACTAGATTGTGCCAATTACTGCCCCATATCCCTTATCTCAGTGGATACCAAGATAGCGGCAAGATTCTGACTAACAGGATGCTGGAGGTAATACCAGCCATAGTCCACCCATCACAAGTGGGTTTCTCCAAGAGGAAGTCTGCAGCTGACAATACCAGGTTAATCCTGAACCTAAACGGCTAGCCAGACACTTCAAGACTCCCACGGCAGCGATGGCTGTAGACTTTTCTAAAGCCTTCGACTCAATCGAGTGGTCTTACTTATATGAAGTTCTCTGACTTTATGGGTTTGGCCTCTATTTTCGACAATGGGTTTCGACTCTTTATAATTCCCGTGGCAAGGATCCTTACGAATAAGGAAATCTCATTGACTTTTCCACTGAGCAGAGGCACCCACCAGGGCTGCCTGCTTTCACCTCTCCTTTTGTCATGGCCCTGGACCAATTAACCAGGAAACTTATCTCCTCCAGTGGAATTAAACGGATACAGGTAGGAAACACCTATCTAGTTACTTCCTATGCAGATGACCTGCTGCTCGCCATCTCTCACCCCAAAGATTCTATTCCCAATGTACTAGAGATTCTACTGGGTTTGCCCAGCTATCAGGGCTTCAGACCAATCAGAAAAACTGTTCTCTCCCCAAATGCAGCCTGTACTAATGGCTGTCTATGAGGGATAGACCTGACCTGGGCCCTCAGGGCCTTTCTTACCTTGGCGTAAGAATTCCCACTGACTGGCAGAACTTGGAAACCAGTAACTTCTCCCTTATTTCGAAACTCTCAGCAGAGATTGACAGTTGGTGTAGACTCAATTTATCCCCTGCTAGGAAGGCAGCGGCCATTCACATGCTCCTCCTACCCAGGGTAGCCTACCTCTTCAACAATCTTCCCATCTCATTACCACCCAAATTGTTCCAGGCCTTGGATGGACTGACTTCAACCCTTTTATGGGAAGGTAAAAACTGTGTTGGAGCCGTAACCAATTAAGTGCTCACTGGACAAGGGGTGGACTTGGGCTACCATGGCTGCAAGGGTATCAGTTAGCCTGCCTGTCTGCACAAGCCACTAAATGGTTCATCCCATCCCAATCTCCCCTCCCTTTGGGTACAGCTAGAAACCCAAATTCTACAGTGGTCCCCCTGGGCCTCCAGCTGTCAGAGACTTCTTCCTCTTCTCACATACTCACTCCATTATGGCAGAGACCAGAAAAGCCTGGCATGAGATCATGAACCTTTCTGGCACCCCAAGGCAGGCACAGCTTCCTCCCACATGGTATGTCAACCTGTGGAACAACTGCCATTTGACAGTAGATAAAAAACACTGCACTGCCCAAGTTGGGAGCAGCAGGGCATTTCCACTATCCAGGACCTATACATGGGCAATTCCTCTAACCTATTGTCCTTTAAACAACTGTGGGGCGCAAATCGCATCGCAGTAAAGGATCTCTGAGATATCTGCAACTCAGCAATACGGTTCACACTCACGTCCCTCCTATTCCCAGGACTCTCAGTGGCAATGGCTTGCCACTCTGCACACTAAACCTGCTTCCCGAGGTCTGGCTGGACGATTCTATTGCACACTGAGGGACTCCCAACCACCCATACAGAATCCTGCCAGAACAGATAGAGCAAGGACATACAGTGCCCATCTCACCAGAAATCTGGTCCGCAGTCTAGGGTTGGCTCACTCCACCTATAAGGATGCCAGGAGTCAACTAATCTAGCTTAAAATATTGCTCTGATGGTACCGAATTCTTGCTGCCCTCCAATCTTGGGGTATATTGCCACATGGAGTACTGAGGTGCCAATAGAGCCCTGCCCACATCCTTCATATAGTGTGGAATGCCCACATCTAGCCCCTTCTTGTCCTTCGTGATGATGGACTGCTCCAGTGTAGTAGGTCAGCCCATTGATTTTTCAGACCCCATGTTGCTCTACTGGGTGACCCAACACCCTTACATCAGTTGCCTTCTGCCCACAAGGACTGGATCTTGGTCACCTCCTGGAAGCCAAACGACTTCTGTTATTGAATTGGACTCAGCCCATACCCCCTCACTCTCTTCTTGGCATGCAGCCCTGGATAAGTTGGCAGTCATTGAGACCCACATACATTAAGTGAGGTCAGCTTACCAGTTTCTTCCACAAGTGGAGTCATGCATTAATTCCTGTCTTTGTAAAGTTCCTATGCCTCCTTTATGCAACCCTCTAGCCTAACACTCCCACCCCTGAAATGCCTAATCTCACTTTCCTTATACATAGTGTTGTACAATAACTTGATAAGGCTAACTAATGCCTGTGACATTCACGATTTTCAGTTCTTTTACTCGACCTTAGGCTCACTCTAAATATATCCTGCTTCTTTCTTCTTCTACTGTCAGCTGAGAAGTGCACTTACATAGTACTTTTCATCGAATATTGCCTAACAGGATCCTTAAAGTTTCTATTTTGGTCTACCTAGTATGATAACTGAGCCCTTGAATTTTCTCTTCATATTAATGTTCACTGTTGATGCTGTGGCAATGCCTCCTTGACAGTGTATGTTTCTGCCTGTTTGATGCATGTACACTATTTGTCTTGTTAAGTGAAAAATCAATAAACTTTTATATGATAAAAAAGAAAGAACAATATAGAGAGAAATCTGATAGAAGATTTAGATAGAAGGAAGCAGTATCAGAAATCATTACAAAAATTATTTAAGATGTACATTTAAAAATTGTTTACTTTTTCTATTTTTTTTAAGCTACAGTCCTTGAAGATAAGAACAGCAGACAGTAAGACAGACACTTTAGCTGGAATTAAAGAGAATAAAAATAGAATTAGTCTATGGACTGGGGCAGAGGCAAATGCAATGCAACCACAAAGTTCTGAGACTCTTTGAGAATGCTCCTTTGGTTTTGGAGCAACACCTCACTTTTACGGCAACAACTTCCCAGGTGAGCTCACCTAGCTCACCACGCAGTTGCACCACTCTGTACAGAGGGATGTATCAGAAGGATCTGAGCCTAGTCCTTGGCTGACCCCTGCAGCACCCAAGACCACCTACAGTTCCTCTCTCCTTCTCCAATCCATCCCTCTGTGTCTCTTTCCAGGATCTGTCCTTTGTCTGATGACCTGTCATGACACCTCATTTTATATGGACAACCATGCAGCATGGAAGGAGCAGTTGGGGTGCCACCCTCCACCTCTCATATCTGTATCATTCTTTCTTTGAGTACTGACATGCTCCTCCCACTACTGAAGCAGGACAGGTGCAGGAGATGTGAAACAAGCAGAACAGCCTGTGCTGATAGAGGGTGTTGCCTACTCTAAACAAGACAGTACTTCTTTCCAGAACTATGGCACTCAAGGGAAAAGGAACCAATGCACAGAGTCACTTAAAAACTTTATTTTAAACTGATATGTTTAAACATTGCTGGCACTGTCTTCACTAAAACCAGCTGCTGTGGGGGTGAGCAAAGTTTGAACGTATCAGTTTAAAAAAATTTCTATGCAACTTGGTGCATCGGTTCTTTTCCATTGGAGTGCCATAGGTCTGAAAAGTCCTCCCACTCTTGAAAGTACCCTCACCTTAAGGTGGGTGTGCTGGCCACCTGTGACCAAATGGCTGCCTTATTTCCCATGGCAAACAAGCAGGTCACAAATGTGCATCTTGTCATGCTGATGTTGATGGGGTCAATTACAAAAGTTCCACGGAAGGGACTTTTGCTGCTGTCAAGTGGAGCAGCCAGATAGTCCCAGATGGGACTCCTCCTCCTCTTTGGACTAAGATGGTAGCACAACCACAGGAGGGTAGCACAGGGTAGATGCTGCAGCAGGTTCAGGGACTTAGGTCTGCTGCTTGTGATTGTACCTCCACTGCATGCTGCAGCAGGGGCTCTGTCATTTCCAATGCCCGCACTCCTGGTTCACACCATTGCCTCTTCAGATGGATGGTGTGGTGTGTCCTATCTGTTGACTGCATGACCATCCTTCTCTTTTTTTTTTTTTTTTTACCTTTGTTTTACCAGGAGAGACATACTAATCTGAAATCTTGTTTACAGGTGCAACCTGGGAGCACAAGGAACTTAAGTGACTTGATCAGTGTCACACAGTATGCAAGTGGGGCCTGTGGGATTCAAACCCAGGTCTCCAGGTTTGCAACTCAGAGCCTTAAACCACTGCGCTATACTGCCACCATACCTCTCTCTTCCCTGTCTTCATTCTGGCTCCCACTCCTAGCACTCTTCTCTCCATCTCCACTCATTTTATTTAAGATAAAAAAGTATAAAAGTTAATATAACACAAAGCAAGTGAATTTGGAAAAGGCAGAATAATGGAATGAAGCAAATTATAAATAATAACAAAACAAGAATTTACAGAACCAGAGCATCAGAACATGGAAGTGAAAGGAAAATAGGATAGAAAACTGACAGAAATATAGAGGAAATAAGGCAAAACCCACAGAAAAAAACTTCCTAACAAACTACTAACTAAAGAGAAGATGTGGAAAATACAAATGAAAGCTGAAAAGGTTATGTTTCAATCACTTTTCAATGATTAAAAGCAGCAGAGCTGCACCTTCCACTCACTCACACAAACTGCAAAGTGAAACTGAAGCCGGACTGCATACATAGAGCTGTGTCATGTGACCTGCAGGAGCTGTTGCATGTGACCTATATCCTCTTGCTGAGGAAATTCACCTGAATTTTCCATAAAGCAATATCTAATATTTACATGTAAAGTGTTCAAAGAAAGGGCCAGCTTGCAAATTGCTTTGAGAAGCAAGTCAGTGACATCACAGTAACTTGGCGATCAAAGTAAAACTTTGCTACATCTCTAGCTAGCAGCGTAAGGCTTCATATTTCTTTAGCCCATGATCCCTCAGGGTTGGAACTCACTGCCCATAAAATTCAGACTGAGGGATAAAAATTGCCATCTGCCATCCTAATTAAACCTTGGTTTCTGTCATTTCTGAATTATTTAATAGATGTGGAGGATCAGGAACCCTTTGATATCACTTGAGTTATATTTTAGTCATTTAACTTACATTTGTGCACCTTATTTTTATGTGTAATGTGGTTTCATGTACTGTATATAGTGATGGTATACCTTATTATGTATTTACAAATGTTTTACTTATATGAACTGTAACTATTCTGTAACTATTTGTGATGTGAGCCTATTGGAGCGTCATTGTAAATGAGCACTGCTCAATGTCTTTTCCCAAAATAAAACTTGAAATTGAATGACCTCATTGACCTGCACCACATTGTAGTTCAGTATGCATCATTGGATGGGATGGTTGAGGCAGTATGTGCAGTGGGTCTAGGAGCTCTTATGGCCAAAGCAGATATTTGTTTATTTATTTGTTTTTTGTAATCAGGTAAGTATGCTAGACAAACAGAGTGCTATTTTTCAGGTATGACCCATGAGATTACATCCATTACAAACATATAGGTGTGCTCTGTACATGCAGAATTCATGCCATGTGCTTAGTTGTGCAATGTTTGCATGCAGTTCACATACACAGAGTGATCCTAAATGAATCCAGGTCTAAAAAGCAAATCAGGTTCACATGCTCCAAGCTTGATATGCACAGCAGGTATGCTGGTGTGAACATCTTCTAAAAATTACATCAGGTTTGCATGTTGCACGTGGACATACAGTATGTGCAGCAGTTAAGCTGGTGTGAAGAACATTTAAACATCACATCAGGTTCACATGCTGTACACTTGCCAAGCATGTGCAGCAGCTAAGCTGGTACACATCTTTTTTTTTTTTTTATAAATATTTCATTATTTATTTTCTAGTGTACATGTAAAAGTGAAATATCTTAAACACAGAAAGGAAAAAGATAACTAAACATGTGCAAACTACATACATTTTTCACCACATGAGCATTTCTCCAGTTACAATGAAAAGTTAGATTAAATGCTAAAGTCCCAAATTCATCCATCTATCCTTAAACAGGAGGAAGGATACAATGATTTCAGCTCAATTAATATAACATTCCTCTAAAATATTTTACGATTCTTTAATCTCCATACTTATTTTCTCCAATCTTAGATTCTCTCTAAATTTATAAATCCATTGGTTATGGTTCCATTCCCCTACTTGTGTCCAATTCCATTTCTCAAGATTTGTCTTTTTAAGTACTATAGCAGCCAAGTCACATATTTTAACCTCTTCCTTAGACAGTGTACATAGGTCATATCTATTTAAATATAGAAATCTGGGGCAAACAACAATTTTTTATTAAGTATGCTTCTAATTCCACATGTAGCTGTTGTTCCCATTTTAAATTTTAGGGCAGAACCAGAACATGTGCCATGATTGCCATCACCACCACATAAACGCCAAGAGCCAGAAGCCTTTCCCTGGATAGTACACATTATTGATGGTGCAAAATATGCCGGTTCTATTATTTTATATTGAATACTCTTATTCTTAGTATATGTATATATATATATATATATATATATATATATATGTATGTATATACAGTATATATATACATATATATATATATATATATATATATATATATATGTGTATATATATATATATATATATTTTATTAGCATCCATTCTAATCTTAATCCAATCCCTATATGAAAAGTTTGTTTCAGATCTAATTGTCACTTGTCTTGTGTCAATATTATTCTTTTAATACCCATTTTATTTCTAGATCAAAAAAGATCTGTATATTTGAGCAATAATACTACATTGTTTATTCAGCACACAATTTAGATATATATCGGCATTATAAGAAGAATACATTTCCTTTTCAACCCTATAAATTGTGATTTCAGTAAAGAATATAACCACCAATTATCTTTTAGATACTGCATCGAAGATAACCTTTTAAATGTCTCATAGAGATAAAATCTGTATCTTCCAATAAATCTGTCCAATTAAGAATTTTTGTTCTATTAACGCCTGTCTCCAGCTATGTTTTAAAAGGAACTACGTAATTTAGAACTATGCAATAGATAGTTTTAACCTTACTTTTTTATCCATTCTTTACATGCTAAAGCTACTCCTTTAATTATCAGTTTAATTTCTGGTCCAATAAACAATTTATACCTTCTCATTATATCCTGAATCCATAAATTTGAATATTCTTTATGTAAGATCTCCTGAGCAATAATGATATAGTTACCTTTTCATCAATTTCTTTTGATTTTGTCTATCCAGGAAAGGGCGGTTTTAACCCTTGTTACTATATAATAAAAGAATGGATCTGGACAGCCCATACCAGTATTCAATCTTGGTAATGTTAACTTAGACCATGCGATTCTAGGAGGCACCCTCCACAGAAAGTGTGACAAGAACATGTTTAACCATAGAAAACCATTGACCCAAAATTTCCCCTTGCAGTGCTTGAAAAAAACATTATATGTGGAAGTATAACCATTTTTACCATTTCAATTTTCCCTAAAGTGAAAAAGCCAAATTTTCAAATTTTCAAGTAATATCTTAATTTTACTAGTATGTGTTATTAGTATTCATTTTGTTAATTTCCCCTATATTATTTGTGAGGATTATACCTAAATATTTCATGTTGTTTTCATGTTAATAGGAGTCAGACACTCCTAGTTTTTCACATAATGCTGTGATAGGGACAGCTAAAGATTTAGTCCTGATTCAATTTATATCCAGAATGAAGTGCAAAATTCTTGATTTCTTAAGTGTGTTTGGCCATGATAAAATGGGTTAGACAAAATAAGCAACATATCATCAGCATAAACATTCATTTTAACCCTACCCTTTCTTAGTCTCAATACCTTTAATTTTCTAATTTGCCTTTATACAATTTAATAAGGGTTCCAGACATATTATAAACAAAATAGGTGACAAAGAGCATCTTTGTCTGACCCATTTAAAATCTTAATTGGTTCAGAGAGGAGAGAGGAGTTAATGTTCAGTTTAGCAGTGGTCTTAGCATAAATTTTACACAGCAATGGAATAATTAAGTCAGGAAAACCCATTTCTTCAAAATTACAAACATAATTTCTTTAGAAATCATGTCAAATGCTTTGGTTGCATCCAATGCAATCATCACTTTTTCTTCTTGTAAATTTACCTTTTTATTTTTAACCTCCATAGATATTAATGTTTGAATTTGTTCGAGTCCTTGGAAGATATTCCTTCCTTTAATAAATCCTCTTGATTCTTCTCCAGTGAGTGTACCAGTTTGATCTTCTAGTTGATTAACTATTAACTTCATAATAATTTTATAATCCAAATTCAGTAATGAAATTGGTTGATAGTTACCCACTTTTTGGTTCTTTATTATCCTTTAAAAGTAATATTATAGTTCATTCATTTTAAGAGGTTACAATGTTATCTAATATAATAATCTCTTCAATCAGTATTTTAAGAGGTTTTAATTGTTCTTTAAACACAAAGTAAAATTCAATGGTATAGCCATCTGGCCCAGGTGATGAGACTTTTTGTTGTGTTATATCTATGTCTATTTCAGTTAAATAAATGCCTTATTACTTATATTAAACTTATTATCTATTAACACCCTACATATTTCATGTTTTCTTCTAAGTTTGAATTATAACCTTTAGTGTATACCTTAGAAAAGTAGGACACAAATTATTCCATTATCAATTTATCTGTATGTACTTCTTCGACCATTATCTATACTTAATATGACATTATGTTCTCTTTGCTTTTTAAGTGCGTAAGCTAATAACCTACCTGTTTTGTCACCTTGAAAGTACAATTTATTTTCACTTTCCAAATATCTTTTCATTTGAAGAAATATCAATTCATTCTTTTTGTACTTACACTTTGTAAGTATAATTACATCTTCTGCAACATGTGTTCCTCTGACTTTCTTTTCTAACTTTTTATTTCTTCTTCTAATTTCTGAAGTTGACACCTTCTGTTCTTTTTATTTTAATCACAAATGACATAATATAACTTCTTATCACTACTTTCCATGCATCCCATTTTATCAGCCATTGTGACCTCCATATTATTATTTACCTCCAATATTCCTCTAAATGAAACTTTATATAAGCCACAAATTCAGGGCTATTTAATAAAGTATTATCAAATCTCCATTGAGGAACAAAACCCTATCATAGGTCGGATATACTGCATAGAAATCATAGCATGTCGGAGACTAGAATGCTATGAATATAAGCTGATTTAATTCTGCTTACCAGACTCTGATTTACCAAAAGAAATACAGTCTACTATACATCTTTAATGGAATAGATTTATAACAAATTCTAATTCTAATGGATTCCTTTCTCTCCAGATATCAACCAAATAATTCACTTTTAATAAACTCATTTAATACTTTAGAGTTATATACATCAGTATTCAAAGGTTTCATAGTTTTGTCGAGGTTTAGTAAAGCATCTCCAGTCTCCGACTAAACTCATTATCTTGACAAGCAAGAGTTATTAAACTTTGTTCTTGATCCTGTAAGAACCCCATAATTAAGGAAAGGTCCATAAATTGAGCCAATTACAACCTCTATTCCCAGAAGCTTACCTTTCACTAATACATAGCACCCTCTAAATCCTTAATTACTTGAGTACTCTTAAAAACCCTCATCTTTAGACATCAGGATTGCCACTCCTCTATTGTTATTTGTACCAGCAGAATGAAAAACTTGACCACCAATGATTTTTTCAATCTATTAATTTTACTGTCCACTAAATATGTTTCCTGTAAGCAAAAAATTTTATATCATGCATTTTTGCATATTGTAGCATTTATTCCTTTTATTACTGTATATCTATGAGACCATAACCATTTAAGGAAGCAATCCTCATATCCACTTGATCATAAGACATATCTATATCCCCTTTTCCTGTCAGCCAAAACTGAGAGAACCCACCTTCTTGTGACATATCCATATCCCATTTCCTTAAATAAACAACTAAAAATCTGGTATCCATTCCTCTACAGATATCTAGCATTCACCTTTATCCAAGAGCAGTCAGTCTCCTCCCAACACATCTTACAACCCTTCATCTTTATTCAAGTAAAAGGTCAAGAATAAGTTTAGATAACTCTTCATTAGTTTGAGCATTTGGCATGAAAAAATAGGGTTTATGGTTAATAATTACTCTTAATTTTGCTGGTATTATAATGCTGTTTTATACCCTTTCTGCCATAAAACCTTCCTCAAAGGAGCAAATTTCTTTCTTTCTTCTATATCATCCCAAGGCAGATCTTGATAAATAGCTACATTAACACCTTCAATTATAACCCTTTTTTGATATACCATATTCAAAATTCTATTTTTATCTTCAGATTTAAACAGTTTAACAATAACTGAGCTTGGTGGTGAACCATCTTCTGGTCTTGTTTTAAAGATTGATGTATTCTGTCAATTTCAGTTTTACAATCCCCACTGACGTATCCAAGTAATTAGTAAATATTTTCAAACTGTATCTTTTAATGTTTGAGACTGTTCCCAGCTTTCAGAATTCCAATTAAACAAAGATTTTCCTCCTTGATCTTAACTCCATAGCTGTCATCTTGTTACCATATCTGTTAATTGTCTCTCATGATTATTTAATTGCCACTTCACTAATAGATTTTTGTCCTCAGTTTCTGACATTCTACTGTCAATTTGTGGTATTTTACTATTGATTGATTTCACAGACACCTCCAGTTGCTGTATTGTAGACTTAATTCTTCCATTCCAGATATTAATGTATTCTATATTTTCTGCTTTAACCTTAAGAGTTCAAATCTCTTTTATTTCATTAATATTCCCATCAATGACTTAGCCCAAAAGGGTGTGTTCTTCTTCCCTACTTCCTGAGTTTCTTGATACTGTTTTTTTAGGTAGTTTTCTTTCTGTATTAGTGTCACATTTATTTCATTTGATGTTGAGTGTTTCCATCTTCCTCATTTATAGAATCCATGTCCGATTCTGCTGAAAGATAAACATTTTCTTGACTGTTTGAAGCCATAGCCCCCGAATCCACTTCTTTCCCTTTTCTCTTAAATCTTACTCTGTGGAGATGAGGAAGAGTTTTCTATAACTTTTCTTTCACCTTTCATTGTATCTTTTGTTAAATTGAGGTCTTAAAATGGATGTCATTTGGTCTTAAGGGATTAGTAATATTTAAAGTGGGTAATTGCCAAAGAAATTCAATAGGTCCTGTTCAGGAAGTAAGTTTAGGTTGTGGTTTCTCTTTAATTTTAGCTTCTCTGTGTTTTGTCTTGTTTTCTTTCAGGAAAGTCCACTGATATTTTTCCTTCTTTCCCTCCTGGTAGACATATCAAAATTCTATATATTTAATTCAGTTTATTTTCTAACCAGTACCCTTTAATTATAATCCAAAACACTGTGCCTTTAGGACCCAGCTGGAAGTTATCCTGAAAGTCAAAGCACAAAGAAAAATGCTTGAACCTTTAACTAGGAGTTTTAACTAACATATAAAAAGACTTGCTCCTTATCAGACAGCACATGGAAGCTCTTATCTGAGAACCAGTAATGGTAAAAGGATGAGGCAAGCACATGAAAAGTCTCTAAACTGTCCAGACTTCTAGTAGTTTATTTTACCAATTCTATCTTTCCATAAGATCTTTCTCTTTTTTTCTTTGCTTAACTAAAGCAGAAGGTTTTGAAAAAAATATTGGTGGTTTAAATTGCAACAGTGCATAGTTCATATTCTCTTTCATTCAGGCAGACTAAACTAATAAGCTCCAACATTCACATCCACTTCTCCACTTTCAAACATAGTCCCACACTAATTTCACAATTTCATACTTCTTTTATGTGAACATTTAGCTTGGTGTGGAAAAGGAAGTAATGGCAGAGTTGAAAAGCTAAACAGAGAAATTGCTAATAGTGACCACTGTAAATAGCATCTTTGGAGCTACTCAATGCTCCATTTCAGGCCTCTGTCACTTGAACTTACAACAGCTGCACTTCCTTTCCTTTACATCTCACACATATCTGCAGAAATATTTTCATCAGCTTAGAACCATGAGATAATGTGCAAAGAAAAAAAATAAACAAGGGCTTGCCAGAGGCATCTTTGAACTACTCACTGTTTCAGTTCAGACCTTCATTGCTCGAACTAGCAACAGCTGCGCTATCCTTACCCCTGTGCACTCACATGGAACATTTTAACCGCAGAAAGCTCGCAGCTTCCAACACTTCTCCTGTCAGGTTTCCCAAATGCCATTAGAGTGTTTTTAATCCGCAGAGATGCACACTGACTTCTACTGCTTCCTCCTGTCATGCTCTGCAAGCACCAATTCCCATCAGAGACACACTGGAACCACTACAGAACAATGACCACCCAATGTAGAGAAATGCTAATACTCATTGTGAAATTAACATGTTGCCTCAGTGTGGGGTTCAACTGCAACTGCCTTGCTTCCCCTCAGAATGCTGTTCTATGCATGCCACTTCCCTAAGCTGGTACAAATCTCATCTAAAAACACATCAGTTTCTATTCTTATACTACTGCTAGCAATTAGAGTACATAAAAATCATTTTTGTTTGTATTCCATAAAAATTAGGTAAACTCATTAATTCTGATCCTTTTGCAAGTTGTTAAATGGCTTTTGATTATTGTCATTAAATCGTCATTGATTTGTAAAGTATTGTTTGCTTACTGCATTAAATGCCTAGGATATAGCCAGTCAACATCCCCCATTCCAGATGTATGAAGAGGGGCCTCTGTGTTCTGAAGTCAATCCTTTTTATTTTCAACCATTCAAACTTTATGCATATTTAGTGCTACAAATGTATTTCTCCATGACTGTTTCATATCACTTTCTTCCTTTTGTCATTCTGTATTAAGCATATACACTATGGCCTTGCTCAGCACTCTTTGTGCTGAGTAGACTTGAGCATGCATCATACCTCACATTTTGTCACTGAAATGAGGACATGGACACTCAAAATGAAGGACAATGAGGGACATTAACCCACATGATGATCAGGACACATCATGAAACATGGACATACAGTACCTCAGAACACAGTGGCAACCATTGAATTAGCACCTGAGAATGAATTTCTACATTAAGCAGGGGTGCCATTTAGGTAGAGCAGAGGGCAGTTGCCCCATATTTGTGCCTAGGTTGTTTTAATGGTGTGGCAATATTGGCATTAAATTTGGATTTAATATTTTGTGCAATAAGTGCCCACCTGGCCTGTGTGTGATCATGTTGCATGTACTCTCAGACTTGACTGTGTCTGTATTGTGTTGTCCACGCTTCCATATATTAGTGCAGCACAGTCACATGTGATGTGGATGAGCTGCATCCAAGAAAGAGTGCATGAGTCTTGCAATGTGACACCTGTCTTTCCCACCACAGAGTAGACAGAACACACACTACAGCTTGAGGAGTCAGTGAACACTGAACTCTCAATAGCAGTGTTTTGGCATCAAATTTTGTTGGTCTACTCTTAGTGAGTCTCCGTCTCCCTGGTGGCTGAAGGGACAGAGGATGAGCTAGATGCTAATTCCTAGTCTGGGCAACCTACTTTCTATACTAGGCTTGCCTTGCAAAAAAAGCAGCACAGACCCCCACGGCAGCATGCTGAGGCTTAGCAGCTGTGGTGACAGTGGTGATGGGTGGCCTTTATAGGCCTTGATCAGTGCAGTGTGCCAGCAGCACAGCAGCAACCAAGCAAGCAACCCAGGTTGGGTGGGTTCAGTTGGTGAGGTGACTTGGTCACGGACCATATTGGTGTCCTGTGATGGTCGGTTCTACTACCCAGCTTCTGGCATAAGTGGACTGAAAACTGTGCTGGTAGCACAGTGTCCCAGGTTGCAGGTTTTGGCCAAATGGCCAGGTAAGTAAAGTAAATAATTGTTTTTACAGGGGATTGGGAAAGAGGAAAGATTGAAATATTGATGTGTTTTTACATTTCTTCACCTTTGGCAGCTTCATGACCCATAAGGGATGGGTATTGAATGCAATGGAGTCAGGAAGAAAATTGGAACAAAGTTCTTTTTAGGGCGTGGGCAGAACTTCAGTCAGGAAAAAATTGGTTAGTAACTGGGTGAGTTTATGCCCAAATCTGATTCACTGCTCCAGGGTATATACAGATGAATCTTTACATTTTAATTTTTCATGATTTTCATATCACTTTTCAGTTAAACTAGATAAGGTTTACCTTTTAGAGATGTTACAACATTCTAAAGCTGTCTCTTGCATTCATGTGGACAAGTTGAATGGTATGGTATGTACAGTCAATTGAGTCCCACTATAGTCAGGTTTATACCCCTCCCCAGTGAACCTGACCTCTACATCCCAATTCTCAGACACATTATGACAAAGGGCAAAGGAAACTGCAGGTGTGCACCATTGAAATGAATGGGGTATTTTATTATATTTATACATTATTGATAGAGAGTTGGAGACTAATGAAGGCCACCGCTACTAATAAGGGCCTTGTTAGTAGAACAGTGGCCTTCATTATTCTCCAACTCACCATCATAATGTATAAAATAGTAATAAAAGTAATTCCATTCTTTCAAGGGTATGCCCCAGCACTCTGACCCATGGACATCATCTCTTAAAGACTTCTGCCTCTGGCTCCCAAGTACTCAAGTAAGAGACTTTTATTTATATCTATACTTGGGAGCTGTCTGTAGCAGCATGGCTATACCTGCTACAGTGTGTGTGCATCGGGTGGAGGGGCTGGACATGGGGTGTGTGTCGAGTTATTGCTGCTTTTGTGTTTGCACCTTAAAGTCTGTTTGAGTGGAAGTATTTGCAACTATGGAGAGAAAATAGTAGGAGGACAGGCAGATATAAGTAATTAAGTGGTTTTGTGGGTACATTTGTGTACTAGGATGGGAAAACCACATGTGTTTTCATTAGTATGTGTACTACAGTTCAACTGTGAAACTGAGATGAGGGAGAGAAGAAAACTGAAAGCATAACAGTGGCTACAAGCATGTCACATGCATGCAGATGTTTTAGATAAAGTATGTATTAAGTACAAGTGAGACCATATGTGTGCAGAGAGTATGGCTTAGTGGTTAAAGGCACTAAACAGCAAACCAGGAAACTAGGAAGCATGAAGACCTGGGTTTGAATCTCATCAACCCCACTTGTGTAAGGTGTGATCCTGAGCAGCAAGTCACTTAACTTTTAAGTGTGCAGTTATCAGTGACCACTTGCTTTTGCATGCATGCCGTCTTTCCCAATTTAACACAAAAATCACGGTTTCCACACTTGCTGGACGCATGCCAGATGCATGTAATCGGTTCCAATTTAACATTTAAATCATACTTGCAGAATGTATATCATCTGAATAGTTTTATGTTTGTAGCATGAAAACATTTCATATAATTATTTCTGTAAGAGATTTCACAGAACCAGACTCTCTACTTTTTATGTATAAATTTTATTCTGAAATAGGACTGTCTTGTAAACAGGATTTTCTTCCTAATGACATGTATTTATCCTGTATAAAAAAATATCTATCTATCTATCTGTCTTTCTATCTATTTATCATATTACAATTTAGATTACATTTCACAAGAATAGATTACAATTCACAAAAACACATCAAGGCAACAAAAGCACAATTCAGCATGTAGATACAGGTATTATACAAGCAGTAGTTTTACAAGTACTGTAGTAGTACATTAGAAAAAGACAGGGGACAGCTACAAGGTGTGACTTAGAAAAAAAGGGATTTGTATTAAGTAGAGCAAGGGAGACAAAGGGAAGGCCTAGATAGAGCATCAATGTGCACCAGAAATTCTTACAAGCAGTAGTGCATTGTGCCATGAGGGGGTGGAGACAGTGAGCAGCAAAACCCCATCCTAGTATTAGTACAGTGCTATAAATACAGTGCAATAAATTATGTAGGCAGTGTAGCAGATTTAGGTGTCAAAGAGTTCACAGTGGTTGGAAGCATTTTCAGGTCATGGATTGGAGGAAGTGGGCTTTGATAGATGATTTAAGGACAGGGTGGAGGTGGAGCAGCATACAGTTTGAGGGGAGAGTTCCAGAGTCTGGGTGTGAAAGATGAAAAGGCTTGTTCACCCATTTTGTTACACACTTGGGTGTTGTCAGCTGGGTAGGATCACGAGATCTGAAGGAGAAGCCAGCACTAGTGCTAGTGGAGGCGGAATAGTAATAGCAGGGTGGGGACTATGGCTGCTTATCATAAAGCAGCCTAGAGCAAAAGATTGTGATGTTAAGGGGACAGCTACCCTAAAGAGTTGTAGAGTGAACAGTGGTGAGTGACTGATGGGGCAAAAGGGCAAAGTGACATATGTTGTTATAAGTAATGTCCCACTTGTGCAAGAAAGTCAAGGGGCATTAGTGATGAGGAGGACATGTATTGTAGGCAGGAGGGGTGTTACCCTGGGCAGTGGTCTGCCTGGCAGAGGTGTAAGAAGATGCTTAACATGGTAGACCATCCCAATACAAGAGTTGGTGATTTTTACTAGTTTGTGATGTAGAGGTGGAAGTCTAGGCCAGGATCTAGGGTGATGCCTAGGTATTTGAATCCCTTGACTGTGGAGAGAGAACCATTTATGCATCTGATCTCTAGGGGTAAAGGGCAGGAAGCTCAATGCATCTGGGATCCAAATAACATCAGTTAGGTTTTTGCAGCTTTAAGGACCAGATTGTTTGCCATGAGCCATTTTTGAATGAGTGTGAAATCTTTAAGAGGGATGTTAATCTGTTGAATGTTTTGAGTGTTGTGATTGAGGGTTATGTCATCAGCATACATGACAATGGAGAAGGAGGAGAGTTGAAAGTGTTGAGAGATGATTTATGAAAATGGACAAAGGAGTGGTCCATGGATGGACCCTAGGGACACCAGGGATGATGGGTAGATCGGTGATAGGAAGCCATGCCAAACTTAACAAACTGGCTACACCCAGACATGCAGTTAGCGAACCATGATGTGGTGTGAAGGATATGCCCAGGGTGGCTAACTTCTGAGTAAGAAAGGAGGGTATATGAAAGTGAAGGCTTTGGATTGGTCATTAAAGATGGTCCCAGTGAATGAGTCTTGATCCATTGCAGTTTGACATTACTGGTGAGCTTGATGAGGGCAGTGATTCTACTATGACCCTTGTGGAAGCCAAGATAGCAAGGGTGAGGAGGTTGTGAGAGCTCAGATAGTCTGTGAGTTGGGAAGCAAATATTTTTGAGGACCTTACCAATTAGGGCAGTAGAGCAATGAGACAATATTGTGATATGTTATTTGAAGCCCTTTTTAGGAACTGGGACCACCTTGACTTCTTTCCAGTGGGATGGCCATTTGTCCAGAAGGTGTTAAAGCACTTGAACACCTTGATATTGAGTCAGCATTCCAAATGCCACTACGTCCCCCAGCTGACCGAGACCTATTGAGGATAAAAATCTGAAGGACAGTATTATTTATTAATTTTTTTATAGTGACATTTTTATCATTTTCAAAATACGTTACAAGTGATAGGCTCAAAAGAGCTAATACAGGTGCAGTATAATAGATTGCAGTGAAACACTAATACAGTAAAGCAGTAAAGTCTGCTTCCTGAAGGATGGTACTAGTTTGATAATTGCATTACTATGGGGTTTTCAGTGGCTCTGCATGCTGTTCAAGTGCTTTTAACAACTTCTTGCACTGGGAAAGTGCCACAGAAGAAAGAGGACAAGAAATTGTTCACTATCTGGATGAGTTCTTGTTCCTGGACCAGCCCATTCTCTGGTCTTTGGACAGACTCTGGACTATACCTGTGCCACAGCTTCAGAGTCCAATTGGCCACCTGTAAAGTAAAGGCTCCAAACTCAGTCATGTCATTCCCTGGGCATTGAGACAGATATAAAGAAACAAGAATGCTACTTACCCTAGGACAAGCTCAATGTTCTTGAGGGCTCTTCTAGGTTGTACAATACTGGCCAAGATGATCACACTAAAGAGCTTCATCAGTTGGTGGGCCACTTGAACTTTGGTCCTCCAGATGTGGAGGACATTTTGCAGCAGATGGTAACACTGTAATTTGGTGCTTAGATGCCTCATCACCAGATGTGGACCATGGTAGGACTTCCAGGAAGTCACTGAAGGTGGTTAACTTTCATCACCCACTTTGATGATGTCTCCATGTAGCCTGTGACAGTGGACAACTGGGTGCTGGAACTGTTTATGGATTCATCTGAGGGTTGGGATTGTGGTACCTACTTCAGAGTGGGGCGGTGTGCTGTTCAGTGGCCTTCAAGTTGGGTAAAGGTAGTTCTTGCAGTATGAAGCAGGTCACCCTGCTGAATTTTCCCTGATAGTGGTGCAACTCACTGTGTAGGGTCACTAGCTGAGAGATAAAAGGGTGTGTGTTTTTTTTTACCAATGACATGGGAGTGCTGCACACCATCAATGGGAGACTTCATGAGGATCTTTGTTGTCAAGTCCATACTGCTTAATATTTGTTTCAAAGCTGTCCATGTCCCTGGTGTTGTGAATGGTATTGCTGATGCTTTACCTTGTTTACAGTGGCAGACGTTCAGAGAATTGGCTCCAGCAGGGACCAGGATCCACTTCTAGTCCCTCCTTTCCTATGGAAGGTAGTGTCCCCGAGGCCTGGGAGTGTTTTGGTAAATCTTTTGCACCCAAGACCAGAGTGGCATATCATCAAGGGTGGAACACTATCACATTGTCCGAGCAGAGAAGAGATGACCTTATAGCTGATTCCTAGAGAACATTTGAACAGAAATATCTCTGAGGCTAAGCATAAAGGCCTGACTTCTTTGTGGGAGGATAGCACCTAGCAGGGTTGTCATAGTTTAGCTGGTACTGTAACTCACTAAGACTACTTGAACTTTCAAGGTTCAGAATATCCTTGAGGGCTGGAGTAGAGGGATCCTGAAGCAGAATGACCAAAGGTGCCTCCTTAGCACAGTGACTCTGGGAAGACTGTGGAAGGCCCATTCAGCAGTCTACTGGTCTCCAGTAAAGGTTGGGTTTTGAAGACTACATTTTGTGGCCTTCTGTGGCACCTTTGGGTCTTGGAGTTGGTGCAGCTAGCAAAATGTGGGTTCCCATGAGACTTCAGAATACAGATGCAGTAGTGGCACAAGAAGATGTGCACATCAGGCTCTGCAGGAGTAAGGCCAACCAAGGAGGCATAGATTGCTGGTGTACCTTGCAGGTTCCTGAGGGTTAGTGTGGGATGTAAGGGCCATGGTGGCAGAATACATGGTTCTCCATCCCCCAGTGGGGTTGGCCTTCCGTGACATGCAGATGGCACCCTCATCATGATTTACTAGTTCTGGCATTTCTTCAGCTTGGTGGTGCAATGGGCAGGTTGAACCCCAAGGAATTTAATACCCATTGGTTCAGGATAGGGCAGCAAAATACCAGGGCCAAGTCAAGGCAAGGCAAGGCAACTTTTATTTCTTTGATGCCCAATCCCGGGGTCTGGGCGCATTACAGATTAAAACAGAGTTCAGAGGATAGAAAAACAGTCATAAATACATAAATAGAACTAACAGTAAATAAATATAATAAAATAAAAGACAGAGGGCAAAACAGCATTACTGGATATGTCATATAGAATCATCACAGCTCTATATCCGGGAATGCTAAGGTGAATAAATAGGTCTTAAGGCGGCATTGGAACACTTCAACTGAAGGGCTCCCTGACATCTAGTGGCAATGAATTCCACAGGACAGGACCAGCACCACTGAATGCCCTGTCACTGGCAGTTTTAACCTCATCCTGGGAACAGCCAGGAGGCCCCTAGAGGAGGGCGCAGGGAACGGATGGACCTGGCAGGTGTAAGGTCGGTCAGATAGCCAGGACCAAGTTCGGCAGGGCCTTAAAGGTGAGCAAGCCTACCTTGAAGAGAATCCTTCATTTGACTGGCAGCCATTGCAGTTACCACAACACTGGGATGACATGACTGAACTTAGAAAGTCCCATCAGCAGCGTGGCGGTGGTATTCTGCACCAACTGTGGTCAGCGAAGGTCCTTCCAGAGACCAAGAAGTAGAGTGCTTTGCAGTAATTAAGCCTGCACATCACAAAGGCATGCACTAGGGTGGGAAGAACCTCAGGAAGAACTATGGGTATGAGCCTAACAATATTCCTCAGTTGCTACTCTGGACAATGGATGACACCTGAGCTTCAAATTAGGAATTGCTAATTGCTAGCTGCCACAGACTCAGGGCAAGGCGCCTGTCTGTGATGCCGATGACCTGGGTTCAGGAATGGACCCGGTGCGTCGAGGGCCTGCTGAGGGAGAAGGATCGAGCATCCTGGGGACTGCTCTCCTTCTCCAGATGAGGGGCAGAGTGTTCAGCACAATACCCACCTTGGTGGAGGCTGGGGAACTTTCCTGCTGGTGCCATCACTGGCGGACCCTGGACATGATTGCACATCCCTGCCCCCAGGGGAAAAACACCACAAAATAGCAGCCGTCATTAATTATACCCACTTGGTCAGCACCAACTACAAGCCACACGGCAATCGGATTCCCACCCTATCCGTTGCTAGTTATCAGCAAACTGATCCTGTGCCCCTTCTTGGGAGGAAAGCCAAGAAGGCAATGCCGTGGATATATCTGCCGCACCCTTGTCCCATTGTTGTGAGGATTGAGGTGGTGAGGTCTTCCCCAGGGGAATCCAGGGCACAGAGATAAAGAAGATAAGTCCCTGGGGATGCGTTGTAGGGTGAGATGGGTCTAAACAAGGGTTGAGGTACAGTTGGATCCCCCAAAAAAGGAATTGTTAATTGCTAATAATAGGAATTAGGAATTGCTAATTAGGAATATTTAGAATACGTGCATTTCGACTGTGAATATATTTTGAATGTGTCGTTTGGATGGGCAGATCCAAACCCTGGGCCAGTGGAGGTCCCAAGTGTTTTTGCATTATGTAAGAGCACGCTTACTTTACATTGTTTACTGTTTTCAGGTCCCTCGAATGTCCCAAGTTAATTTGGATCTGCAGACATATAGAAACAAAGAAACAAAGAAGTTGACAGCAGATAAGGACCACAAGGCCCATCCAGTCTGCCCATTATTTCTACCTTATGAATGTGCCATAGGCCTATATTCTGTCAATGGCCTATCTATTCATTCTCATCTGTATTGCTCCTTTATACCTATCCCATGCCTGTTTGAAGCCCTGCACTGTATTCATATCCACCACTTCCTGAGGTAGGCCATTCCATGCATCCACCACCCTTTCTGTGAAAAAGAACTTCCTCACAGTACCCCTCAATCGACCTCCTCTAATCTCATGATGTGTCCTCTTGTCCTGCTAGTTTCTTATATTGAAACATGTTAGACTCTTTCACCTTGCTAATGCCCTTAAGATGTTTGAATGTTTCGATCATATCACTCTCTCCCTCCTTTGCCCTAGGGTATACATATTGAGCTCCGTTAATTTGTCCTCATGTTTTCTGATGCATTCCCTGCACCATTTTGTTGCCTTCTCAGGACTGCCTCCATTTTGTTAATGTCCTTGTGCAGGTCGGTCTCCAGTACTGCACACAGTACTCCAGATGGGGCCTAACCAGCATCTTGTAAAGAGGGATTATTACCTACCTTATGACTTACGATACCCCTATTAATACACCCCAACATTACTCTAGCCTTACCTATTGCATTAGTTGTCTGCTTAGATGATTTCAGGTCATCTGTGATGATGATGCCCAAGTCTCTTTCTTCCTTGTGATTGCCAGCAACTCCCTCCAACCTATAGGTGGCTTCAGGGTTTCTCTTCCTATATGCATGATCTTGCACTTCTTTGCTAAACCACAGTTGCCACTCTTCTGACCATTTTGCCAATTTATCCAGATCTCTTCTCATTCTGCCCACTCCATCTGGATCATCTACTCTGTTGCAGATCTTGGTGTCATCTGCAAACAGACAAACCTTACCCTCCAGTCCATCTGCAATGTCACTGATGAAGATATTGAAGAGGACTGGCCCCAGGACTGATCCCGAAGTACCCTCCTTGTGACTTGCATCTCTTCTGACTATGTACCGTGTACCACCACTCTGTTTTCTTCCTGCCAACCAGTTTGCCACCCAATTGACCAACTTCTGACCCACCCCAAGTCTACCCAGCTTATTAATCAATTTTCTATGTGGAACAGTATCGAAAGCTTTGCTGAAGTATAGGTAGGCAACATCAACTGCACCCCTTGATCCACCACTCTGGTTACCCAGTCAAAGAAATCTATGAGATTAGTTTGACAGGACCTTCCTGTTGTAAACCCATGCTGTCTTGGATCCTGTGCTCCTATGGATTCCAGGTGTTGCACTATCCTTTCCTTTCCTTAAGGAGTGCCTCCATAATCTTGTCTACTACTGAGGTAAGTCTGACTGGTCTGTAGTTCCTGCCTCCTCCTTGCTACCACTCTTGTGGAGAGGATTACATGAGCCCTTCTCCAGTCTTCTGGGACCTCACCTGTGCTCAGATACTAAACAGTTCAGATAATGGCTCTGCTAGTTCCACCCTTAGCTCCTTTAGTACCCTGAGATGTATGCCATCAGGTCCCATTTCCTTTTCCACCCTGAGCTTATCGAGTTCAAGTAGGATCCTTTCTTTTGTGAAGGGACTAGGTCACACCTCCCTCCCCTGTGTCCATGGTGCTGACCTGTGGGCCTTGCTATCTTCTCCTCAGTAAATACTGAGCAGAAGAATCTATTTAGAATATATGCTTTTCCTTGGTCCTCCTCCACACACTCCTCTTATCCCCTTTGATCTTAGCAATACCCACTCTGGACTTTCTCCTTTCACTAATGCATCTATAGAAAGTTTTGTCCCCTTCTTTTACTGTCCGTGCTAGTGATTCCTCTGTTTGGGCCTTTGCCTACCTTACACATTCCCTGCTTCCCTTAGGGAAGTTTGGTATGCCTCCCTATCTTTGTCCCTCTGTGTTCCTTATATTTCTGAAGGCCAGCCTTTTGGCTCTGACCTTTTCTGCTACTGTTTTGAGAACCAAAGTGGTTTCCTCCTTCTTTTGCTCTTACTTTAGTCTCTAACACAATGGGATGTTGCTTGCATCCTTAATGCTTACCACTTTGCCTGTACTCCTTCACCTGTATTTCTTCTTGCCAGGGCTAGCTTAACTCTGTTAGCCATCTTATCAAAGTCAGCACCTCTGAAGTCCCATATTTTTGCATTGGAATGGGTATATTTAGTTCTAGTCGCCAAACTGAAGCATTCCATGTGATGGTCATTGTCCCCAGGTGACCTTCTACCTGGAGATCTGTGATCCTTTCCCCATTAGTCAGTACTAGATCTAAGATAGCCCTCTCTCTTGTGGGTTGTTGTACTAATTGTTTGAGGCCTCTCCCTACAGGGAATCCACTGTGTGTCTAGTTTTGGTGGATGTTCTGTTGGTATTGACCAATCTGTATCTGGCATGTTGAAGTCTCCCATTATCAGAACCTCCCTTTAGCTGTCATGTTTTGTATATCTTCTAACAGTAATGTGTCTATGTCCTCCCTGACCTGGAGGCCTGTAGACAACCCCAGTTCATATAGCTGTTATCAGACAGGTATAATGATGATGTCCATGGCTTTATGTGGGCTGTGGCTCTGTACTCAGGGTTCAGTTCCTGGTCAGGAGGTGGGGGGCATTGCCTTGCTCAGGACATGCAACTCCTAAGTGTTCTAACTTGTGTGCACCTGTTATCAGACAGGTATAGCAATGATGGACATGGCTTTATTTGACAGGTGGCTTTAATCAGGATCCATCCTTGTCAAGGGGCATTGCCTGGCTAAGGCCATGCAACTCCTCAGTGTGTTACCTTCTGTGCACCTGGTATCAGGAGGTATACCGATGATGTTCATGAGTTTAGGTGGGCAGTGGCTATGCACTCAGGATCCAGTACCTGGTCAGTTGGGCATTGCCTGGCTGATGGTGTGCAACTCCTCAGTGTCCTAACTTGTGTGCAGCTGTTATCAGACAGGTGTAACGATGATGTTCGTGGTTTTATGTGGGCTGTGGTTCTGCACTCATGATCCAGTACCTGAACTGGTGGGGACATTGCCTGGCTGAGGCCGTGCTGCTCCTCAGTGTCTAACTTGTGTGCAGCTTTTATCAGACAGGTATAATGATGATGATGTCAATGGCTTTATTTTGGCTGTTGTTCTGCACTCAGGATCCAGTACCTGGTCTGAGGAGGGAGGCGTTGTCTGGCTTGGACCGTGCAACTCTTCAGTGCCCTAACTTGTGTGCAGCTGTTATCAGACAGGTATAAAGATGATCTCCATGGCTTTATTTTGGCTGTGGCTCTGTATTCAGGATCCAGAACGTGGTCTGGGGGTCATTGCCTGGCTGAGGCCGTGAACTCCTCAGTGTCCTAACTTGTATACATCTGTTATCAGACAGGTACAATGATTATGTCCATGGCTTTATTTGGGCTGTGGCTCTGTACTCAGAATCCAGTAACTGGTCTTGGGGAGTGCATTGCCTGGCTGAGGCTGTGCAACTCCTCAGTGTCCTAACTTGTATACATCTGTTATCAGACAGGTACAATGATTATATCCATGGCTTTATTTGGGCTGTGGCTCTGTACTCAGAATCCAATAACTGGACTGGGGTGGGGGGCATTGCCTGGCTGAGGCCATGCAACTCCTCAGTGTCTTAACTTATGTGTAGCTATAATCAGGGAAGTATACTGTTGATGTCCATGGCTAAAGTTGTGCTGTGGCTCTCCACTCAGGATCTAGAACCTGGTCTTGGGGTGCATTGCCTGGCTGACGCCATGCAACTCCACAGTGTCCTAACTTGTGTAGCTATAATCAGGAAGTATACCGTGATGTCCATGGCTATAGTTGTGCTGTGGCTCTGCACTCAGGATCCAGCACCTGGTCTTGGGGCGATTGCCTGGCTGACACCGTGCAACTCCTCAGTGTCCTAACTTGTGTGCAGCTGTTATCAGAATGGTATTTATTTGGGCTGTGGCTCTGTACTTAGGATCCAGTACCTGGTCCGAGGGGGATTGTTTGACTGAGGCCGTGGAACTCCTCAGTGTCCTAACTTGTGTGCAGCTGTTATCAGACAGGTATATCGATGATATCCATGCTTTATTTGGGAAGTTCTCTGTATTCAAGATCCAGTACCTGGTCTGGTAGGGGGCATTGTCTGGCTTAGGCTGCAACTCCTCAATGTCCTAACTTGTGTGTAGCTGTCATCAGACCGTATAACAATGATGTCCATGGCTTTATATGGGCTGTTGCTCTGTAATCAGGATCCATTACCTGGTCTGGGGAGGGTGCATTGCCTGCCTGAGGCCGTGCAACTCGTGTGCAGCTGCAATCAGGGAGTTATACCGTTGATGTCCATTGGTTTAGTTGTGCTGTGGCTCTGTACTCAGGATGGAGTACCTGTTTTTTGGTGGGGCATTGCCAGGCTGGCGTCGTACAACTCCTCAGTGTGCTAACCTGTGTCAGCTGGTATCAGTCACGTATACCAATGTTGTCCATGGCTTTATTTGAGCTCTGTCTCTGTATTCAGGTTTCAGTACCTGGACGGGGGGCATTGCCTGGCTGAGTCCGTGCAGCTCCACAGCATCCTAACTTGTGTGCAGCTGTTATCAGACAGATAGAATGATGATATTCATGGCTTTATTTGGCTGTGGCTCTCTACTCAGGATCCAGTACCTGGTCTGGGCGGGGGCATTGCCTAGCTGAGGCCGTGCAACTCCTCAGTGTCCTAATTTGTGAGCATCTGTTATCAGACAGGTATAACGATGCGTCCATGTCTTTATTTGGGCTGTGGCTCTGTACTCAGGATCCAGTACCTGGTTGGGGGGCATTGTCTGGCTGAGGCCGTGCAACTACTCAGAGTCCTAACTTGTGTGCAGTTGGAATCAGGAGTTATACCATTGATGTCCATGGCTTTAGTTGTGCTGTGGCTCTGCACTCAGGACCCAGTACCTATTCGGAGGTAGGCATTGCCTGGCTAAGGGTGCAACTCCTCAGTGTCCTAACCTATGTTCAGCTGGTATCAGACATGTATACCTATGATGTTAATGGCTATATTTGAGCTGTGGCTCTGCTCTGGTTCCAGTACCTGGTCGGGGGGCATTTCCTGGCTGAGGCAGTGCAACTCCTCAGTGTCCTAACTTGTGTGCAGCTGTTATCAGACAGGTATAATGATGATGTCCATGGCTTTATTTGGGCTGTGGCTCTCTACTCAGGATCCAGTACCTGTTCTGGGCGGGCATTGCCTAGCTGAGGCCTTGCAACTCCTCAGTGTCTTAACTTATGTACAGCTGTTATCAGACAGGTAAAACAATGATGTCCATGGCTTTGTTTGAGATGTGGTTCTATAATCAGGATCCAGTACCTGCACGCAGCGGGCATTGCCTGGCTGATGCAATGCAACTCCTCTGTGTCCTAATTTGTGAGCATCTGTTATCAGACAGGTATAATGATGATGTCCATGTCTTTATTTGGGCTGTGGCTCTGTACTCAGGATCCAGTACCTGGTTGGGGTGGGCATTGTCTGGCTGAGGCCGTGTAACTACTCAGTGTCCTAACTTGTGTGTAGTTGGAATCAGGGAATTATACCATTGATGTCCATGGCTTTAGTTGTGCTGTGGCTCTGCACTCAGGACCCAGTACCTCTTCGGAGGTAGGCATTGCCTGGCTGAGGCGTGCAACTCCTCAGTGTCCTAACCTCTGTTCAGCTGGTATCAGACATGTATACCCATGATGTTAATGGCTTTATTTGAGCTGTGGCTCTGTACTCTGGTTCCAGTACCTGGTCGGGGGCATTTCCTGGCTGAGGCCGTGCAACTCCTCAGTGTCCTAACTTGTGTGCAGCTGTTATCAGACAGGTATAACGATGATGTCAATGGCTTTATTTGGCCTGTGACTCTGTACTCTGGATTCAGTACCTGGTCTGGGGGGGCATTGCCTGGCTTAGCGTGCAACCCTCAGTGTCCTAACTTGCCTGCAGCTATCAGGCGGGTATATTGATGATATCCATGGCTTTATTTGGGCTGAGGCTCTGTACTTAGGATCCAATACATGGTCTGGGGGCATTGCCTGGGTGATGCCGTGCAACTCCTCAGTGTCCTAACTTGTATGCATCTGTTATCAGACAGGTATAATGATTATGTCCATGGCTTTATTTGGGCTGTGACTCTGTACTCAGAATCCAGTACCTGGTCTGGGGGTGCATTGCCTGGTTGAGGCCGTGCTGCTCCACAGTGTCCTATCTTGTGTGCAACTGGAATCAGAGAGTTATACCATTGATGTTCATTGCTTTTGTTGTGCTGTGGCTCTGTACTCAAGATCCAGTAAATGGTCTTGGGGGGCATTGCCAGGCTAAGGTCGTGCAACTCCTCAGTGTCCTAACCTGTGTACAGCTCATATTAGTCACGTATACCAATGTTTTCCATGGCTTTATTTGGGCTGTGGCTCTGTACTCAGGATCAGTACCTGGTCTTGGGGAGCATTGCCTAGCTGAGGCCGTGTAACTCCTCAGTGTCCTTGCTTGTGTGCAGCCGTTTTCAGACAATTATGACAATGATGTCCATGACTTTATTTGAGATGTGGCTCTGTAATCAGGATCCAGTACCAGGTATCGGTGGGGGCATTGCCTGGCTGATGCCATGCAACACCTCAGTGTCTCTAACTTGTGTGCATCTGTTATCAGACAGGTATAACGATGATGTCCGTGGCTTTATTTGGGCAGTGGCTCTGTACTCAGGATCCTGTACCTGGTCTGAGGGGCATTGCCTGGCTTAGGCCGTGCAACTCCTCAGTGTCCTACCTTGTGTGCACCTGGCATCAGGGAGATATACCGATGATGTTCATCTATTTAGATGGGCAGTGGCTCAGCACTCAGGATCTAATACCTGGTGTTGGGGCATTGCGTGGCTGAGGCGTGCAAATCCTCAGTGTCCTAACTTGTTTGCAGCTGTTATCAGGCAGGTATAACGATGTTGTCCATGGCTTTATTTTTGCTGTGGCTCTGTACTTGGATCCAGTACCTGTTCTTGTGGGAGGGGGCTCTGCTTGGCTGAGGCTGTGACACTCTTCAGTGTCCTATCTTGTGTGCAGCTGGAATCAGGTAGTTATACCATTGATGTCCATTGTTTTAGTTGTGCTGTCGCTCTGTACTCAGGATCCAGTACCTGTTTTTTTGGGGGGCATTGCCTGGCTGAGGCCGTGCAACTCCTCAGTGTTCTAACTTGTGTGCAGCTATTATCAGACAGGTATAATGATGATGTCAATGGCTACATTTGGGCTGTGGCTCTGTACTCTGGATCCAGTACCTGGTCTAAGGGGTACATTGCCTGGCTTAGGCCGTGCAACTCCACAGTGTCCTAACTTGCATGCAGCTGTTATCAAACAGGTATAATGAGTAATGTCAATGGTTTTATTTGGGCTGTAGCTCTGCACTCAGGATCCAGAACCTGGTCGGAGGGAAATTGCCTGGCTGAGGCCATGCAACTACCTCAGCCCCTAACTTGTGTGCAGCTAATATCAGAGATGAATACCGTTGATATCCACTGCTTCATCTGTGCTGTGGCTCTGTACTAAGGATCCAGAAGCTGGTCTTTGGGGACATAGCCTGGCAGAGGCTGTGCAAGTCCTCAGTGTCCTAACTTGTATACAGCTGGTATCAGACACGTATACCCATGCTGTCCATGGCTTTATTTGAGCTGTGGCTCTGCACTCATGTTCTAGTATCTGGCTGTTGGGGGCTTTTCCTGGCTGAGGCCGTGCAACTCCTCAGTGTTCTAACTTGTGTGCAGCTGTTATCAGACAGGTATAGCAATAATGTACATGGCTTAATTTTAGATGCGGCTCTGTATTCAGGATCCTGTACCTGCTCGTGGGGCATTGCCTGGCTGTGGCGTGCAATTCCTCAGTGTCCTACCTTGTGTGCACCTGGCATCAGGAGGTATACCGATAATGTCCATGTCTTTAGGTGGGTAGTGGCTCAGCACTCAGGATCCAGTACCTGGTGTGGGGGCATTGCCTGGATGAGGCCGTGCAAATCTTCAGTGTCCTAACTTGTTTGCAGCTGTTATCAGGCAGGTATAACGATGTTGTCCATGGCTTTGTTTTGCTGTGGATCTGTACTCAGGATCTAGTACCTGTTCTTGGGAGAGGGGGCACTGGCTGGCTGTGGCCATGCAACTCCTCATTGTCCTGACTTGTGTGCAGCTGTTATCATACAGGTATAATGTTGAAGTCCATGGCTTTATTTGGGCTGCGACTCTGTACTCATGATCCAGTACATGGTCTGGGGGGATTGCCTGGCTGAGGCTGTGCATCTCCTCAGTGTCCTAACTTGTATGCATCTATTATCAGACAGATATAATGATTATGTGCATGGCCTTATTTGGGCTGTGGCTCTGTTCTCAGCTTCCAGTTCCTGGTCTGGGTGGGTGCATTGCCTGGCTGAGGCCGTGTAGCTCCTCAGTGTCCTATCTTGTGTGCAGATGGAAGCAGGTAGTTATTTTGTTGATGTCCATTGCTTTTGTTGTACTGTGGCTCTGTACTCAGGATAAAGTACCTGTTCTTTGAGTGGGATATTGCCTGGCTGAGGCCGTGCAACTCCTGAGTGTCCTAACCTGTGTAAAGCTCATATCAGTCACGTACACCGATGTTGTCCCTGGCTTTATTTGAACTGTTGATCTGTACTCAGATTTCAGTACCTGGTCGGGGGGCATTGCCTGGATGAGTTCGTGCAGCTCCTCAGTGTCCTAACTTGTGTGCAGCTGTTATTACACCGTATAACGATGATGTCCATGGCTTTATTTGGGCTGTGGCTGTGTACTCAGGATCCAGTACCTGGTGTGGGATGGGCATTGCCTAGCTGAGGCCGTGCAACTCCTCAGTGTCCTAATTTGTGTGCAGCTGTTATCAGACAGGTATAACAATGATGTCCATGGCTTTATGTGAGATGTGGCTCTGTAATCAGGATCCAGTACCTGGATTGGGGGCATTGCCTGGCTGATGCCATGCAACTCCTCAGTGTCCTAACTTGTGTGCATCTCTTATCAGACAAGAATAACGATGATGTCTATGGCTTTTTTGGGCTGTGGCTCTGTACTCAGGATCCAGTACCTGGTCGGGGCATTGTCTGGCTGAGCCGTGCAACTCCTCAGTGTCCTAACGTGTGCAGCTGGAATCAGGGAGGTATACCGTTGATGTCCATGGCTTTAGTTGTGCTGTGGCTCTCAACTCTGGATCCAGTACCTGGTCGGGGGCATTTCCTGGCTGAGGCCGTGCAACTCCTCAGTGTCTCTAACTTTGTGCAGCTGTTATCAGACAGGTATAACGATGATGTCCATGGTTTTATTTGGGCTGTGGCTCTCTACTCAGGATCCAGTACCTGGTCTGGGCGGGGGCATTGCCTAGCTGAGGCCTTGCAACTCCTCAGTGTCTTAACTTGCATACAGCTGTTATCAGACAGGTAAAACAATGATGTGCATGGCTTTGTTTGAGATGTGGCTCTATAATCAGATCCAGTACCTGCTAAGCAGAGGGCATTGCCTGGCTGATGCCATGCAACTCCTCAGTGTCCTAATTTGTGGAGCATCTGTTATCAGACAGGTATAACGATGGCGTCCATGTCTTTATTTGGGCTGTGGCTCTGTACTCAGGATCCAGTACCTGGTTGGGGGGCATTGTCTGGCTGGGCCGTTTAACTTCTCAGTGTCCTAACTTGTGTGTAGTTGGAATCAGGGAGTTATACCATTGATGTCCATGGCTTTAGTTGTGCTGTGACTCTGCACACAGGACCCAGTACCTATTCGGAGGTAGGCATTGCCTGGCTGAGGCCGTGCAACTCCTCCGTGTCTAACTATGTTCAGCTGGTATCAGACATGTATACCCATGATGTTAATGGCTTTATTTGAGCTGTGGATCTGTACTCTGGTTCCAGTACCTGGTCGGGGGCATTTCCTGGCTGAGGCCGTGCAACTCCTCAGTGTCCTAACTTGTGTGCAGCTGTTATCAGACAGGTATAACGATGATGTCAATGGCTTTATTTGGGCTGTGACTCTGTACTCTGGATCCAGTACCTTGTCTGGGGGGTGCCATTGCCTAGCTTAGGCCGTGCAACTCCTCAGTGTCCTAACTTGCCTGCAGCTGTTATCAGACAGGTATATTGATGATGTCCATGGCTTTATTTGGGCTGTGGCTCTGTACTTAGGATCCAATACATGGTCTGGGGGCATTGCCTGGGTGAGGCGTGCAACTCCTCAGTGTCCTAACTTGTATGCATCTGTTATCAGACAGGTATAATGATTATGTCCATGGCTTTATTTGCGCTGTGGCTCTGTACTCAGAATCCAGTACCTGGTCTGTGGGGTGCATTGCCTGGTTGAGGCCGTGCTGCTCCACAGTGTCCTATCTTGTGTGCAACTGGAATCAGAGAGTTATACTGTTGATGTTCATTGCTTTTGTTGTGCTGTGGCTCTGTACTCAAGATCCAGTAAATGGTCTTTGGGGGAGGGGCATTGCCAGGCTGAGGTCGTGAAACTCCTCAGTGTCCTAACCTGTGTACAGCTCATATCAGTCACGTATACCAATGTTTTCCATGGCTTTATTTGGGCTGTGGCTCTGTACTCAGGATCCAGTACCTGGTCTTGGGGAGCATTGCCTAGCTGAGGCCGTGTAACTCCTCAGTGTCCTTGCTTGTGTGCAGCCGTTTTCAGACAATTATGACAATGATGTCCATGACTTTATTTGAGATGTGGCTCTGTAATCAGGATCCAGTACCAGGTATCGGTGGGGGCATTGCTTGCTGATGCCATGCAACACCTCAGTATCCTAACTTGTGTGCATCTGTTATCAGTTAGGTATAACAATGATGTCCGTGGCTTTATTTGGGCAGTGGCTCTGTACTCAGGATCCTGTACCTGGTCTGAGGGGCATTGCCTGGCTTAGGCGGTGCAACTCCTCAGTGTTCTAACTTGTGTGCAGCTGTTATCAGACAGGTATAGCAATGATGAACATGGCTTAATCTTAGATGCGGCTGTGAACTCAGGATCCCGTACCTGGTCTGGGGGCATTGCCTGGCTAAGGCCGTGCAACTCCTCAGTGTCCTACCTTGTGTGCAGCTGGCATCAGGGAGGTATACCGATGATGTTCATCTATTTAGGTGGGCAGTGGCTCAGCACTCAGGATCTAATACCTGGTGTGGGGGCATTGAGTGGCTGAGGCGTGCAAATCCTCAGTGTCCTAACTTGTTTGCAGCTGTTATCAGCCAGGTATAACGATGTTGTCCATGGCTTTATTTTGCTGTGGCTCTGTACTCAGGATCCAGTACCTGTTCTTGTGGGGAGGGTGGCTCTGCTTGGCTGAGGCTGTGACACTCTTCAGTGTCCTATCTTGTGTGCAGCTGGAATCAGGTAGTTATACCATTGATGTCCATTGTTTTAGTTGTGCTGTCGCTCTGTACTCAGGAGCCAGTACCTGTCTTTTTTGGGGGGCATTGCCTGGCTGAGGCCGTGCAACTCCTCAGTGTTCTAACTTGTGTGCAGCTATTATCAGACAGGTATAATGATGTTGTCAATGGCTACATTTGGGCTGTGGCTCTGTACTCTGGATCCAGTACCTGGTCTAAGGGGTACATTGCCTGGCTTAGGCCGTGCAACTCCACAGTGTCCTAACTTGCATGCAGCTGTTATCAAACAGGTATAATGATAATGTCAATGGTTTTATTTGGGCTGTAGCTCTGCACTCAGGATCCAGAACCTGGTCGGAGGGTAAATTGCCTGGCTGAGGCCGTGCAACTACTTGGTGTCCTAACTTGTGTGCAGCTAATATCAGAGATGAATACCGTTGATGTCCACTGCTTCATCTGTGCTGTGGCTCTGTACTAAGGATCCAGAACCTGGTCTTTGGGGGACATAGCCTGGCAGAGGCTGTGCAAGTCCTCAGTGTCCTAACTTTTGTACAGCTGGTATCAGACACGTATACCCATGCTGTCCATGGCTTTATTTGAGCTGTGGCTCTGCACTCATGTTCTAGTATCTGGCTGTTGGGGGCTTTTCCTGGCTGAGGCCGTGCAACTCCTCAGTGTTCTAACTTGTGTGCAGCTGTTATCAGACAGGTATAGCAATAATGTACATGGCTTAATTTTAGATGCAGCTCTGTATTCAGGATCCTGTACCTGCTCGGGGTATTGCCTGGCTGTGGCGTGCAATTCCTCAGTGTCCTACCTTGTGTGCACCTGGCATCAGGGAGGTATACCGATAATGTCCATGTCTTTAGGTGGGTAGTGGCTCAGCATTCAGGATCCAGTACCTGGTGTTGGGGCATTGCCTGGATGAGGTCGTCAAATCTTCAGTGTCCTAACTTGTTTGCAGCTGTTATCAGGCAGGTATAACGATGTTGTCCATGGCTTTGTTTTTGCTGTGGCTCTGTACTCAGGATCCAGTACCTGTTCTTGGGAGAGGGGGCACTGGCTGGCTGTGGCCATGCAACTCCTCATTGTCCTGACTTGTGTGCAGCTGTTATCATACAGGTATAATGTTAAAGTCCATTACTTTATTTCTGCTGCGACTCTGTACTCAGGATCCAGTACATGGTCTGGGGGATTGCCTGGCTGAGGCTGTGCATCTCCTCAGTGTCCTAACTTGCATGCATCTATTATCAGACAGGTATAATGATTATGTGCATGGCCTTATTTGGGCTGTGGCTCTGTTCTCAGCTTCCAGTTCCTGGTCTGGGTGGGTGCATTGCCTGGCTGAGGCCGTGTAGCTCCTCAGTGTCCTATCTTGTGTGCAGCTGGAAGTAGGTAGTTATTTTGTTGATGTCCATTGCTTTAGTTGTACTGTGGCTCTGTACTCAGGATAAAGTACCTGTTCTTTGAGTGGGGTATTGCCTGGCTGAGCGTGCAACTCCTGAGTGTCCTAACCTGTGTAAAGCTCATATCAGTCACGTACACCAATGTTGTCCCTGTCTTTATTTGAGCTGTTGATCTGTACTCAGGTTTCAGTACTGGTCGGGGGGCATTGCCTGGATGAGTTCGTGCAGCTCCTCAGTGTCCTAACTTGTGTGCAGCTGTTATCACACCGGTATAAGATGATGTCCATGGCTTTATTTGGGCTGTGGTGTGTACTCAGGATCCAGTACCTGGTGTGGGATGGGCATTGCCTAGCTGAGGCCGTGCAACTCCTCAGTGTCCTAATTTGTGTGCAGCTGTTTTCTGACAGGTATAGCAATGATGTCCATGGCTTTATGTGAGATGTGGCTCTGTAATCAGGATCCAGTACCTGGATTGGGGGGCATTGCCTGGCTGATGCCATGCAACTCCTCAGTGTCCAAACTTGTGTGCATCTCTTATCAGACAGGTATAACGATGATGTCCATGGCTTTATTTGGGCTGTGGCTTTGTACTCAGGATCCAGTACCTGGTCGGGGGCATTTTCTGGCTGAGCTGTGCAACTCCTCAGTGTCCTAACATGTGTGCAGCTGGAATCAGGAGGTATACCGTTGATGTCCATGGCTTTAGTTGTGCTGTGGCTCTCAACTCTGGATCCAGTACCTGGTCGGGGCATTGCCTGGCTGAGGCAGTGCAACTCCTCAGTGTTCTAACTTGTGTGCAGCTGTTATCAGACAGGTATATCGATGATGTTCATGGCATTATTTGGGAAGTTTCTCTATACTCAAGATCCAGTAACTGGTCTGGTGGGGGGCATTGCCTGGCTTATGCCATGCAACTCCTCAGTGTCCTAACTTGTGTGCTGCTGGAATCAGGGAGTTATACCATTGATGTCCATTGCTTCAGTTGTGCTGAGACTCTGTACTCAGGATCCTGAACCTGGTCTTTGGGAGTGCATTGCCTGGCTGAGGCCGTGTAATTCCTCAGTGTTCAAACCTGTGTACAGCTGTTATCAGTCATGTGTAACAATGATGTCCATGGCTTTATTTGAGCTGTGGCTCTGTACTCAGGTTCCAGTACTGGTCGGGAGGGCATTGCCTGGCTGAGTCTGTGCAGCTCCTCAGTGTCCTAACTTGTGTACAGGTGTTATCAGAGAGGTATATCGATGATGACCATGGCTTTATTTGCTGTTGCTCTCTACTTAGGATCCCATATCTGGTCTGGAGGGGCATTGTCTGGCTGATGCCATGCAACTCCTCAGTGACCTAACTTGTGTGCCTCTGTTATCAGACAGGTATAACGATGATGTCCATAGCTTTATTTGGGCTGTGGCTCAGTACTCAGGATCCAGTACCTGGTCAGGGGGCATTGTCTGGCTGAGGCCATGCAACTCCTCAGTGTCCTAACTTGTGTGCAGCTGGAATCAGGAAGGTATACCGTTGATGTCCATGGCTTTAGTTGTGCTGTGGCTCTGCACTTAGAATCCAGTACCTGGTCATGGGGGCATTGTCTGGCTGAGGCCGTTCAACTCCTCAGTGTGTCTTAACTTGTATACAGCTGTTATCAGATAGGTATATCGATGATGTCCATTGCTTTATTTGGGAAGTTTCTCTGTACTCAAGATCCAGTACCTGGTCTATTGTGGGGCATTGCCTGCATTAGGCTGTGCAACTCCTCAGTGTCCTAACTTGTGTATCGCTGTCATCAGACTGGTATAACGATATTGTCCATGGCTTTATTTGGGCTGTGGCTCTGTACTCAGGATCCAATACCTGGTCTAGGAGGCACTGCCTGGCTGAGGCCGTGCACTCCTCATTGTCCTATCTTGTGTGCAGCTGTTATCAGACAGGTATAACGATGATGTACATGGCTTTATTTGAGATGTTGCTGTCTATTCAGGATCCTGTACCTGGTCAGGGGTGCATTGCCTGGCTGAGGCCGTACAACTCCTCAGTGTCCTGACTTGTGTGCACCTGATATCAGAGTGGTTTACTGTTGATGTCCATTGCTTTAGTTGTGCTGTGGCTCTGCATTCAGTATCCAGTACCTGGTCTGGGGATTGCCTGGCTGAGGCTGTGCAACTTCTCTGTCTCTAACTTGTGTGCAGCTGGTATCAGAGATGTATAACAATGATGTCCATGATTTTATTTGGACTATGGCTCTGTACTCAGGATCCAGTACCTGGTCTGGGGGGCATCGTGTGCCTGAGACCATGCAACTTCTTAGTTTCCTAACTTGTGTGTTGCTGGTATCTGGGAGGTATACCATTGATGTCCATGGCTTCAGTTGTGCTGAGACTCTGTACTCAGGATCCTGAACCTGGTCTTAGGGGAGTGCATTGCCTTGCTGAGGCTGTGCTACTCCTCAGTGTCCTAACCTGTGTACAGCTGGTATCAGACACATATTCCCATGATGTCCATGGCTTTATCTGAGCTATGGCTCTGTACTCATGTTTCAGTATCGGGTTGGGGTGGGGCATTGCTTGGCTGAGTTAGTGCATCTCCTCAGTGTCCTAACTTGTGTGCAGCTTTTATCAGAAAGGTATAATGATGATATACATGGCTTTATTTGAGATGTGGTTCAGTACTCGGGATTTAGTACCTGGTTGGGGGCATTGCCTGGCTGAGGCCGTGCAACTCCTCAGTGTCTAACTTGTATACAACTGATATCAGGGAGGTATACTGTTGATGTTCTTGGATTTAGTTGTGCTGTGGCTTTGCAATCAGGGTCCAGTACCTGGTCTGGGGGCATTACCTGGTTGAGGCGTGCAACTCCTCAGTGTGCTAACTTGTGTGCAGCTGTTATCAGACAGTTATATCGATGATTTCAATGGCTTTATTTGAGCTGTGGCTCTCTACTCAGGATCCAGTACCTAGTCTTGGGGGCTTTGCCTGGCTGAGGCCGTGCAATTCCTCAGTGTCCTAACTTGTGTGAAGCTGTTATCAGACAGGTATAACGAAGATGTCCATGGCTTCATTTGAGCTGTGGCTCTGTTCTCTGGATCCTGTACCTGGTCTGAGGGACATTGCCTGGCTTAGGCCATGCAACTCCTCAGTGTTCTAACTTGTGTGCAGCTGTTATCAGACAGGTATAGCAATGATGTACATGGCTTAATTTTAGATGCAGCTCTGTACTCAGAAGCCCGTACTTTGTCCTGGGGCATTGCCTGTCTTAAGCTGCAACTCCTCAGTGTCCTACCTTGTGTGGACCTAGCATCAGGAAGGTATACTGATGATGTCAATGTCTTTAGGTGGGCAGTGGCTCAGCACTCAGCACCAGGATCTAGTACCTGGTGTGGAGGAGCATTGCATGGCTGAGGCCGTGCAAATCATCAGTGTCCTAACTTGTTTGTAGCTGTTATCAGGCAGGTATAATGATGGTGTCCATGGCTTTATTTTTGCTGTGGCTCTGTACTCAGGATCCAATACATGTTCTTGTGGGGAGGGGCACTGCCTGGCTGAGGCCAGTGCAACTCCTCAGTATCCTAACTTGTGTGCATCTGGAATCAGGGAGTTTTCCATTGATGTCCTTTGCTTCAGTTGTGCTGTGGCTCTGTACTCAGGATCCAGTACCTGATCTTTGGGGGGCATTGCATGGCTGAGGGCGTGCAACTCCTCAATGTCCTAACCTGTGTACAGCTGGTATCAGACACATATACCCATGATCTCCATGGATTTTTTAGCTGTGGCTTTGTACTCAGATTAAAGTACCTGGTCGGGGGCATTGCCTGGCTGAGACTGTGCAACTTCTCAGTGTCCTAACTTGTGTGCAGCTGTTATCAGACAGGTATAATGATGATGTCAATGGCTTTATCTGGGCTGTGGCACAGTACTCTGAATTCAGTACCTGGTCTTGGGGATTGCCTGGCTGAGGCCGTGCATCTCCTCAGTGACCTATCTTGCATGCATCTGTTATACAACAGGTATAATTATTATGTCCATGGCTTTATTTGGGCTGTGGCTCTGTACTGAGAATCAGTACCTGGTCTTGGAGTGCATTGCCTGGCTGAGGCCATGAAACGCCTCAGTGTCCTATCTTGTGTGCAGCTGGAATCAGGAGTTATACCATTGATGTCCATTGCTTTAGTTGTTCTGTGGCTCTGTACTCAGGATTCAGTATATGGTCTTTTGGGGGCATTGCCTGACAGAGGTGATGCAACTCATTCATGTCTAACCTGTGTATAGCTCATATCAGTCATGTATACCAATGTTGTCCATGGCTTTATTTGAGCTGTGGCTCTGTACTCAGATTTCAGTACCTGCTAGGGGAGGGGGGCATAGCTGGGCTGAGTTGTGCAGCTCCTCAGTGTCCTAACTTGTGTGCAGCTGTTATCACACAGGTATAACGATGATGTCCATGGCTTTATTTGGGCTGTGGCTGTGTACTCAGGATCCAGCACATTGTCTGGGGGCATTGCCTAGCTGAGGCTGCAACTCATCAATGTCCTAACTTGTGTGCTAGCTGTTATCAAACAGGTATAACAATGATGTCCATGGCTTTATTTGAGATGTGGCTCTGTAATCAGGATCCTGTACCTGGTATTTGAGGCATTGCCTGGCTGATGCCATGCAACTCCTCAGTTCCCTAACTTGTGTGCACCTCATATCAGGGAGGTATACTGTTGATGTTCATTTCTTTAGTTGTGCTGTGGCTCTGCACTCTGGATCCAGTATCTGGTCTGGGGAGTAGCATTGCCTGGCAGAGGCCGGCATCTCCTCAGTCTCCTAACTTGTGCTCAGCTGGTATCAGTGATGCATAGCAATGATGTTCATGGCTTTATCTGAGCTGTGGCTGTGTACTCAGGATCCAGTACCTGGTCTGGGTGTGGGGGCATTGCCTGGCTGATGCAGTGCAACTCCTCAGTGTCCTACCTTGTGTGCACCTGGCATCAGGGTGGTATACTGATGATGTCCATTTCTTTACATGTTCAGTGGCTCTGCACTCAGGATCCAGTACCTCGTCTGGGGGAGGAGGGCATTGCCTGGCTGAGGCTGTGAAACTCCTCGTGTTCTAACTGTGTGCAATTGTTATCAGACAGCTATTACAATGATGTCCATGGCTTTATTTGGGCTGTTTCTATGTACTCACCATCCAGTACCTGGTCGGGGGCATTGCTTGGTTGAAGCCATGCAACTCCTCAGTGTCCTGACTTGTGTACACCTGATATGAGGGAGGTATACTGTTGATGTTCTTGACTTTAGTTGTGCTGTGGCTTTGCACTCAGGATCCAGTACCTGGTCGGGGGGCATTGCTTGGCTGAGGCTGCAGCTCATCAGTGTCCTAACTTGTGTGAGGCTGTTATCAGACAGGTATAACAATGATGTCCATGACTTTATTTGATATGTGGCTGTATAATCAGGATCCAGTACCTGGTATGGGTGGGGGCTATGCTTGGCTGATGCCATGCATCTCCTCAGTGTCCTAACTTGTGTGCATCTGTCATCAGACAGGTATGTCGATGATGTCCATGGCTTTATTTGGTAAGTTTCTCTGCACTTAAGATCCAGTACCTGGTCTGGTGGGGGGTGCATTGCCTGGCTTAGGCCATGCAACTTCTCAGTGTCCTAACTTGTGTGCAGCTGTTATTAAACAGGTATAACGATGATGTCCATGCCTTTATATGGGCTGTGGCTCTGTAATGAGGATCGAGTACCTGGTCTGGTGGGGGTTGCTGGGCTGAGGCCAAGCAACTCCTCAGTCTCCTAAGTTGTGTGCAACTGCTATCAGAAAGGTATAACAATGATGTACATGGCTTTATTTGAGATTTGGCTCTGTACTCGGATTCAGTACCTGGTTGGGGAGGCATTGCCTTGCTGAGGATGTGCAACTCCTCAGTGTCCTAACTTGTGTACACCTGATATCAGGGAGGCATACTGTTGATGTTCTTGGCTTTAGTTGTGTTGTGGCATTGCACTCAGGATCCAGAACCTGGTCCTGGTGGGGGTATTACCTGGTTGAGGCGTGCAACTCCTCAGTCTCTAGCTTGTGTGCAGCTGTTATCAGACAGTTATAACAATGATGTCCATGGCTTTATTTGGGCTGTGGCTCTCTACTCAGGATCCAGTACTTGTTCTTGGGGAGAGAGGGCACTGGCTGGCTGTGGCCATGCAACTCCTCATTTTCCTGACTTGTGTGCAGCTGTTATCATACAGGTATAATGTTGAAGTCCATGGCTTTATTTGGGCTGCGACTCTGTACTCAGGATCCAGTACATGGTCTGGAGGGGGCATTGCCTGGCTGAGGCTGTGCATTCCTCAGTGTCCTAACTTGTATGCATCTATTATCAGACAGATATAATGATTATGTGCATGGCCTTATTTGGGCTGTGGCTCTGTTCTCAGCTTCCAGTTCCTGGTCTGGGTGGGTGCATTGCCTAGCTGAGGCCGTGTAGCTCCTCAGTGTCCTATCTTGTGTGCAGCTGGAAGCAGGTAGTTATTTTGTTGATGTCCATTGCTTTAGTTGTACTGTGGCTCTGTACTCAGGATAAAGTACCTATTCTTTGAGTGGGATATTGCCTGGCTGGAGGCGTGCAACCCTGAGTGTCCTAACCTGTGTAAAGCTCATATCAGTCACGTACACCAATGTTGTCCCTGTCTTTATTTGAGCTGTTGATCTGTACTCAGGTTTCAGTACCTGGTCGGGGGGCATTGCCTGGATGAGTTCGTGCAGCTCCTCAGTGTCCTAACTTGTGTGCAGCTGTTATTACACTGGTATAACGATGATGTCCATGGCTTTATTTGGGCTTGTGGCTGTGTACTCAGGATCCAGTACCTGGTGTGGGATGGGCATTGCCAAGCTGAGGCCGTGCAACTCCTCAGTGTCCTAATTTGTGTGCAGCTGTTATCAGACAGGTATAACAATGATGTCCATGGCTTTATGTGAGATGTGGCTCTGTAATCAGGATCCAGTACCTGGATTGGGGGCATTGCCTGGCTGATGCCATGCAACTCCTCAGTGTCCTAACTTGTGTGCATCTCTTATCAGACAAGTATAACGATGATGTCCATGGCTTTATTTGGGCTGTGGCTCTGTACTCAGGATCCAGTACCTGGTCGGGGGGCATTGTCTGTCTGAGCCGTAACTCCTCAGTGTCCAAACGTGTGCAGCTGGAATCAGGGAGGTATACCGTTGATGTCCAAGGCTTTAGTTGTGCTGTGGCTCTCAACTCTGGATCTAGTATCTGGTCGGGGGCATTTCCTGGCTGAGGCCGTGCAACTCCTCAGTGTCCTAACTTGTGTGCAGCTGTTATCAGACAGGTATAACGATGATGTCCATGGCTTTATTTGGGCTGTGGCTCTCTACTCAGGATCCAGTACCTGGTCTGGGCGGGGCTTTGCCTAGCTGAGGCCTTGCAACTCCTCAGTGTCTTAACTTGCATACAGCTGTTATCAGACAGGTAAAACAATGATGTCCATGGCTTTGTTTGAGATGTGGCTCTATAATCAGGATCCAGTACCTGCTAAGCAGGGCATTGCCTGGCTGATGCCATGCAACTCCTCAGTGTCCTAATTTGTGAGCATCTGTTATCAGACAGGTATAACGATGGCGTCCATGTCTTTATTTGGGTGTGGCTCTGTACTCAGGATCCAGTACCTGGTTGGGGGGCATTGTCTGGCTGAGGCCGTTTAACTTCTCAGTGTCCTAACTTGTGTGTAGTTGGAATCAGGGGTTATACCATTGATGTCCATGGCTTTAGTTGTGCTGTGGCTCTGCACTCAGGACCCAGTACCTATTCGGAGTTAGGCATTGCCTGGCTGAGGCGTGCAACTCCTCAGTGTCCTAGCCTATGTTCAGCTGGTATCAGACATGTATACCCATGATGTTAATAGCTTTATTTGAGCTGTGGATCTGTACTCTGGTTCCAGTACCTGGTCGGGGGGCATTTCCTGGCTGAGGCCGTGCAACTCCTCAGTGTCCTAACTTGTGTGCAGCTGTTATCAGACAGGTATAACGATGATGTCAATGGCTTTATTTGGGCTGTGACTCTGTACTCTGGATCCAGTACCTGGTCTGGGGGGCATTGCCTAGCTTACGCCGTGCAACTCCTCAGTGTCCTAACTTGCCTGCAGCTGTTATCTGACAGGTATATTGATGATGTCCATGGCTTTATTTGGGCTGTGGCTCTGTATTTAGGATCCAATACATGGTCTGGGGGCATTGCCTGGGTGAGGCCGTGCAACTCCTCAGTGTCCTAACTTGTATGCATCTGTTATCAGACAGGTATAATGATTATGTCCATGGCTTTATTTGCGCTGTGGCTCTGTACTCAGAATCCAGTACCTGGTCTGGGGGTGCATTGCCTGGTTGAGGCCGTGCTGCTCCACAGTGTCCTATCTTGTATGCAACTGGAATCAGAGAGTTATACCGTTGATGTTCATTGCTTTTGTTGTGCTGTGGCTCTGTACTCAAGATCCAGTAAATGGTCTTGGGGAGGGGGCATTGCCAGCGCTGAGGTCGTGAAACTCCTCAGTGTCCTAACCTGTGTACAGCTCATATCAGTCACGTATACCAATGTTTTCCATGGCTTTATTTGGGCTGTGGCTCTGTGCTCAGGATCCAGTACCTGGTCTTGGGGAGCATTGCCTAGCTGAGGCCGTGTAACTCCTCAGTGTCCTTGCTTGTGTGCAGCCGTTTTCAGACAATTATGACAATGATGTCCATGACTTTATTTGAGATGTGGCTCTGTAATCAGGATCCAGTACCAGGTATCGGTGGGGGCATTGCTTGGCTGATGCCATGCAACACCTCAGTATCCTAACTTGTGTGCATCTGTTATCAGTTAGGTATAACAATGATGTCCGTGGCTTTATTTGGGCAGTGGCTCTGTACTCAGGATCCTGTACCTGGTCTGAGGGGCATTGCCTGGCTTAGGCGTGCAACTCCTCAGTGTTCTAACTTGTGTGCAGCTGTTATCAGACAGGTATAGCAATGATGTACATGGCTTAATCTTAGATGAGGCTGCGAACTCAGGATCCCGTACCTGGTCTGGGGGCATTGCCTGGCTAAGGCCGGCAACTCCTCAGTGTCCTACCTTGTGTGCAGCTGGCATCAGGGAGGTATACCGATGATGTTCATCTATTTAGGTGGGCAGTGGCTCAGCACTCAGGATCTAATACCTGGTCTGGGGGCATTGCGTGGCTGAGGCCGTGCAAATCCTCAGTGTCCTAACTTGTTTGCAGCTGTTATCAGCCAGGTATAACGATGTTGTCCATGGCTTTATTTTGCTGTGGCTCTGTACTCAGGATCCAGTACCTGTTCTTGTGGGAGGGTGGCTCTGCTTGGCTGAGGCTGTGACACTCTTCAGTGTCCTATCTTGTGTGCAGCTGGAATCAGGTAGTTATACCATTGATGTCCATTGTTTTAGTTGTGCTGTCGCTCTGTACTCAGAGCCAGTACCTGTCTTTTGGGGGGCATTGCCTGGCTGAGGCCGTGCAACTCCTCAGTGTTCTAACTTGTGTGCAGCTATTATCAGACAGGTATAATGATGTTGTCAATGGCTACATTTGGGCTGTGGCTCTGTACTCTGGATCCAGTACCTGGTCTAAAATTTATTGCCTGGCTTAGGCGTGCAACTCCAGATGTCTAACTTGCATGCAGCTGTTATCAAACAGGTATAATGATAATGTCAATGGTTTTATTTGGGCTGTAGCTCTGCACTCAGGATCCAGAACCTGGTCGGAGGGAAATTGCCTGGCTGAGGCCTGCAACTACTCAGTGTCCTAACTTGTGTGCAGCTAATATCAGAGATGAATACCGTTGATGTCCACTGCTTCATCTGTGCTGTGGCTCTGTACTAAGGATCCAGAAGCTGGTCTTTGGGGGACATAGCCTGGCAGAGGCTGTGCAAGTCCTCAGTGTCCTAACTTGTGTACAGCTGGTATCAGACACGTATACCCATGCTGTCCATGGCTTTATTTGAGCTGTGGCTCTGCACTCATGTTCTAGTATCTGGCTGTTGGGGGCTTTTCTGGCTGAGGCCGTGCAACTCCTCAGTGTTCTAACTTGTGTGCAGCTGTTATCAGACAGGTATAGCAATAATGTACATGGCTTAATTTTAGATGCGGCTCTGTATTCAGGATCCTGTACCTGCTCGGGGGCATTGCCTGGCTGTGGCGTGCAATTCCTCAGTGTCCTACCTGTGTGCACCTGGCATCAGGGAGGTATACCGATAATGTCCATGTCTTTAGGTGGGTAGTGGCTCAGCACTCAGGATCCAGTACCTGGTGGGGGGCATTGCCTGGATGAGGCCTGCAAATCTTCAGTGTCCTAACTTGTTTGCAGCGGTTATCAGGCAGGTATAACGATGTTGTCCATGGCTTTGTTTTTGCTGTGGCTCTGTACTCAGGATCCAGTACCTGTTCTTGGGAGAGGGCACTGGCTGGCTGTGGCCATGCAACTCCTCATTGTCCTGACTTGTGTGCAGCTGTTATCATACAGGTATAATGTTGAAGTCCATGGCTTTATTTGGGCTGCGGCTCTGTACTCATGATCCAGTACATGGTCTGGGGGCATTGCCTGGCTGAGGCTGTGCATCTCCTCAGTGTCCTAACTTATGCATCTATTATCAGACAGGTATAATGATTATGTGCATGGCCTTATTTGGGCTGTGGCTCTGTTCTCAGCTTCCAGTTCCTGGTCTGGGTGGCATTACCTGGCTGAGGCCGTGTAGCTCCCCAGTGTCCTATCTTGTGTGCAGCTGGAAGCAGGTAGTTATTTTGTTGATGTCCATTGCTTTAGTTATACTGTGGCTCTGTACTCAGGATAAAGTACCTGTTCTTTGAGTGGGGTATTGCCTGGCTGAGGCCGTGCAACTCCTGAGTGTCCTAACCTGTGTAAAGCTCATTTCAGTCACGTACACCAATGTTGTCCCTGTCTTTATTTGAGCTGTTGATCTGTACCAGGTTTCAGTACCTGGTCGGGGCATTGCCTGGATGAGTTCGTGCAGCTCCTCAATGTCCTAACTTGTGTGAAGCTGTTATCACACCGTATAATGATGATGTCCATGGCTTTATTTGGGCTGTGGCTGTGTACTCAGGATCCAGTACCTGGTGTGGGATGGGCATTGCCTAGCTGAGGCCGGCAACTCCTCAGTGTCCTAATTTGTGTGCAGCTGTTATCAGACAGGTATAACAATGATGTCCATGGCTTTATGTGAAATGTGGCTCTGTAATCAGGATCCAGTACCTGGATTGGGGGCATTGCCTGGGTGATGCCATGCAACTCCTCAGTGTCCAAACTTATGTGCATCTCTTATCAGACAGGTATAACGATGATGTCCATGGCTTTATTTGGGCTGTGGCTTTGTACTCAGGATCCAGTACCTGGTCGGGGGCATTGTCTGGCTGAGCTGTGCAACTCCTCAGTGTCCTAACATGTGTGCAGCTGGAATCAGGGAGGTATACCGTTGATGTCCATGGCTTTAGTTGTGCTGTGGCTCTCAACTCAGGATCCAGTACCTGGTCGGGGCATTGCCTGGCTGAGGCAGTGCAACTCCTCAGTGTTCTAACTTTTGTGCAGCTGTTATCAAACAGGTATATCGATGATGTTCATGGCATTATTTGGGAAGTTTCTCTATACTCAAGATCCAGTACCTGGTCTGGTGGGGGGCATTGCCTGGCTTAGGCCATGCAACTCCTCAGTGTCCTAACTTGTGTGCTGCTGGAATCAGGGAGTTATACCATTGATGTCCATTGCTTCAGTTGTGCTGAGACTCTGTACTCAGGATCCTGAACCTGGTCTTTGGGGAGTGCATTGCCTGGCTGAGGCCGTGCAACTCCTCAGTTTTCAAACCTGTGTACAGCTGTTATCAGTCATGTATACCAATGATGTCCATGGCTTTATTTTAGCTGTGGCTCTGTACTCAGGTTCCAGTACTGGTCGGGAGGGCATTGCCTGGCTGAGTCTGTGCAGCTCCTCAGTGTCCTAACTTGTGTACAGGTGTCATCAGACAGGTATAACGATGATGACCATTGCTTTATTTGTCCTTTTGCTCTCTACTTAGGATCCCATATCTGGTCTGGAGGGGCATTGTCTGGCTGATGCCATGCAACTCCTCAGTGTCCTAACTTGTGTGCATCTGTTATCGGACAGGTATAACGATGATGTCCATGCCTTTATTTGGGCTGTGGCTCAGCACTCAGGATCCAGTACCTGGTCGGGGGCATTGTCTGGCTGAGGCCATGCAACTCCTCAGTGTCCTAACTGTGTGCAGCTGGAATCAGGAAGGTATACTATTGATGTCCATGGCTTTAGTTGTGCTGTGGCTCTGCACTTAGGATCCAGTACCTGGTAATGGGGGCATTGCCTGGCTGAGGCCATTCAACTCCTCAGTGTGTCTTAACTTGTATACAGCTGTTATCAGACAGGTATATCGATGATGTCCATTGCTTTATTTGGGAAGTTTCTCTGTACTCAAGATCCAGTACCTGGTCTATTGGGGGCATTGCCTGCATTAGGCTGTGCAACTCCTCAGTGTCCTAACTTGTGTATTGCTGTCATCAGACAGGTATAACGATGATGTCCATGGCTTTATTTGGGCTGTGGCTCTTTACTCAGGATCCAATGCCTGGTCTAGGAGGCATTGCCTGGCTGAGGCCGCAACTCCTCATTGTCCTATCTTGTGTGCAGCTGTTATCAGACAGGTATAACGATGATGTACATGGCTTTATTTGAGATGTTGCTGTCTATTCAGGATGCTGTACCTGGTCAGGGGTGCATTGCCTGGCTGAGGCTGCAGAACTCTTCAGTGTCCTGACTTGTGTGCACCTGATATCAGGAGTGGTTTACTGTTGATGTCCATTGCTTTAGTTGTGCTGTGGCTCTGCATTCAGTATCCAGTACCTGGTCTGGGGATTGCCTGGCTGAGGCTGTGCAACTTCTCTGTCTCCTAACTTGTGTGCAGCTGGTATCAGAGATGTATAACAATGATGTCCATGATTTTATTTGGACTATGGCTCTGTACTCAGGATCCAGTACCTGGTCTGGGGTGTGCCTGAGACCATGCAACTTCTTAGTTTCTAACTTGTGTGTTGCTGTTATCTGGGAGGTATACCATTGATGTCCATTGCTTTAGTTGTGCTGAGACTCTGTACTCAGGATCCTGAACCTGGTCTTTGGGGAGTGCATTGCCTTGCTGAGGCTGTGCTACTCCTAAGTGTCCTAACCTGTGTACAGCTGGTATCAGACACATATTCCCATGATGTCCATGGCTTTATCTGAGCTATGGCTCTGTACTCATGTTTCAGTATCGGGTTGGGGTGGGGCATTGTTGGCTGAGTTAGTGCATCTCCTCAGTGTCTTAACTTGTGTGCAGCTTTTATCAGACAGGTATAATGATGATGTACATGGCTTTATTTGAGATGTGGCTCTGTACTGGATTTAGTACCTGGTTGGGGGCATTGCCTGGCTGAGGCTGTGCAACTCCTCAGTGTCCTAACTTGTATACAACTGATATCAGGGAGGTATACTGTTGATGTTCTTGGATTTAGTTGTGCTGTGGCTTTGCACTCAGGGTTCAGTACCTGGTTGGGGGCATTACCTGGTTGAGGCTGTGCAACTCCTCAGTGTGCTAACTTGTGTGCAGCTGTTATCAGACAGTTATATCGATGATTTCAATGGCTTTATTTGAGCTGTGGCTCTCTACTCAGGATCCAGTACCTAGTCTTGGGGGCTTTGCCTGGCTGAGGCCGTGCAATTCCTCAGTGTCCTAACTTGTGTGAAGCTGTTATCAGACAGGTATAACGAAGATGTCCATGGCTTCATTTGAGCTGTGACTCTGTACTCTGGATCCTGTACCTGGTCTGAGGGGCATTGCCTAGCTTAGGCCACGCAACTCCTCAGTGTTCTAACTTGTGTGCAGCTGTTATCAGACAGGTATACAATGATGTACATGGCTTAATTTTAGATGCAGCCCTGTACTCAGAAGCCCGTGACTTTGTCCGGGGCATTGCCTGGCTTAAGCTGCAGTAACTCTCAGTGTCCTACCTTGTGTGGACCTAGCATCAGGAAGGTATACTGATGATGTCAATGTCTTTAGGTGGGCAGTGGCTCAGCACTCAGGATCTAGTACCTGGTGCGGAGGAGCATTGCATGGCTGAGGCCGCAAATCATCAGTGTCCTAACTTGTTTGTAGCTGTTATCAGGCAGGTATAATGATGGTGTCCATGGCTTTATTTTTGCTGTGGCTCTGTACTCGGGATCCAATACGTGTTCTTGTGGGGAGGGCGACTGCCTGGCTGAGGCCGTACAACTCCTCAGTGTCCTAACTTGTGTGCAGCTGGAATCAGGGAGTTTTCCATTGATGTCCTTGCTTCAGTTGTGCTGTGGCTCTGTACTCAGGATCCAGTACCTGATCTTTGGGGGGCATTGCATGGCTGAGGCCGTGCAACTCCTCAATGTCCTAACCTGTGTACAGCTGGTATCAGACATATATACCCATGATCTCCATGGATTTTTTTTGCTGTGGCTTTGTACTCAGATTAAAGTACCTAGTCGGAGGGCATTGCCTGGCTGAGACTGTGCAACTTCTCAGTGTCCTAACTTGTGTGCAGCTGTTATCAGACAGGTAAAATGATGATGTCAATGGCTTTATTTGGGCTGTGGCACAGTACTCTGAATCCAGTACCTGGTCTTGGGGATTGCCTGGCTGAGGCCTGCATCTCCTCAGTGACCTAACTTGCATGCATCTGTTATACAACAGGTATAATTATGATGTCCATGGCTTTATTTGGGCTGTGGCTCTGTACTGAGAATTCAGTACCTGGTCTGGTGGGGTGCATTGCCTGGCTGCGCCATGAAACTCCTCAGTGTCCTATCTTGTGTGCAGCTGGAATCAGGGAGTTATACCATTGATGTCCATTGCTTTAGTTGTTCTGTGGCTCTGTACTCAGGATTCAGTATATGGTCTTTTGGGGGCATTGCCTGACAGAGGTGATGCAACTCATTCATGTCCTAACCTGTGTATAGCTCATATCAGTCATGTATACCAATGTTGTCCATGGCTTCATTTGAGCTGTGGCTCTGTACTCAGATTTCAGTACTGCTCGGGGGATAGCTGGGCTGAGTTCGGCAGCTCCTCAGTGTCCTAACTTGTGTGCAGCTGTTATCACACAGGTATAACGATGATGTCCATGGCTTTATTTGGGCTGTGGCTGTGTACTCAGGATCCAGCACATTGTCTGGGGGCATTGCCTAGCTGAGGCCGTGCAACTCATCAATGTCCTAACTTGTGTGCTGCTGTTATCAAACAGGTATAACAATGATGTCCATGGCTTTATTTGAGATGTGGCTCTGTACTCAAGATCCAGTACCTGGTTGGTGGGGCATTGCCTGGCTGAGGCCATGCAACTCCTCAGTGCCCTAACTTGTGCACCTCATATCAGGGAGGTATACTGTTGATGTTCATTTCTTTAGTTGTGCTGTGGCTCTGCACTCTGGATCCAGTATCTGGTCTGGGAGTAGCATTGCCTGGCAGAGGCCGTGCACTCCTCAGTCTCCTAACTTGTGCTCAGCTGGTATCAGAGATGCATAGCAATGATGTTCATGGCTTTATCTGAGCTGGCTGTGTACTCAGGATCCAGTACCTGGTCTGGGTGTGGGGGCATTGCCTGGCTGATGCAGTGCAACTCCTCAGTGTCCTACCTGTGTGCACCTGGCATCAGGGTGGTATACTGATGATGTCCATTTCTTTACATGTTCAGTGGCTCTGCACTCAGGATCCAGTACCTCGTCTGGGGGAGGAGGGCATTGCCTGGCTGAGGCTGTGAAACTCCTTTTGTTCTAACTTGTGTGCAATTGTTATCAGACAGCTATTACAATGATGTCCATGGCTTTATTTGGGCTGTTTCTATGTACTCACCATCCAGTACCTGGTCGGGGGCATTGCTTGGTTGAAGCCATGCAACCTCAGTGTCCTGACTTGTGTACACCTGATATGAGGGAGGTATACTGTTGATGTTCTTGACTTTAGTTGTGCTGTGGCTTTGCACTCAGGATCCAGTACCTGGTCGGGGGCATTGTTTGGCTGAGGCCGCAGCTCATCAGTGTCCTAACTTGTGTGAGCTGTTATCAGACAGGTATAACAATGATGTCCATGACTTTATTTGATATGTGGCTGTATAATCAGGATCCAGTACCTGGTATGGGTGGGGGCTATGCCTGGCTGATGCTATGCATCTCCTCAGTGTCCTAACTTGTGCATCTGTCATCAGACATGTATGTCGATGATGACCATGGCTTTATTTGGTAAGTTTCTATGCACTTAAGATCCAGTACCTGGTCTGGTGGGGTGCATTGCCTGGCTTAGGCCATGCAACTTCTCAGTGTCCTAACTTGTGTGCAGCTGTTATTAGACAGGTATAACGATGATGTCCATGCCTTTATATGGGCTGTGGCTCTGTAATGAGGATCGAGTACCTGGTCTGGTGGGCGTTGCTGGGCCGAGGCCAAGCTACTCCTCAGTCTCCTAAGTTGTGTGCAGCTCTATCAGAAAGGTATAACAATGATGTACATGGCTTTATTTGAGATTTGGCTTTGTACTCGGGATTCAGTACCTGGTTGGGGAGGCATTGCCTTGCTGAGGATGTGCAACCCTCAGTGTCCTAACTTGTGTACACCTGATATCAGGGATGGCTATTGTTGATGTTCTTGGCTTTAGTTATGCTGTGGCATTGCACTCAGGATCCAGAACCTGGTCCTGGTGGGGGGAGCACTGGTTGAGGCGTGCAACTCCTCAGTGTCCTAACTTGTGTGCGGCTGTTATCAGACAGTTATAACAATGATGTCCATGGCTTTATTTGGGCTGGCTCTCTACTCAGGATCCAGTACCTAGTGTGGGGGTATTGCCTGGTTGAGGCCGCAAACACATCAGTGTCTTAAATTGCATACATCTGTTATCAGACAGGTATATTGATGATGTCCATGGCTTTATTTTGGAAGTTTTCTTTACTCAAAATTCAGTACCTGGTCTGTTGGGGGCATTGCCTGCCTTAGGCCGTGCAACTCCCTCAGTGTCCTAACTTGTGTATAGCTGTCATCAGACAGGTATATCGATGATGTCCATGGCTTTATTTGGGATGTGGCTCTGTACTCAGGATCCAGTACCTGGTCTGGGTGGAGGAGTGGCATTGCTTGGCTGAGACTGTGAAACTCCTCATTGTCCTAACTTGTGTGCAGTTGTTATCTGACAGGTATAAAATGATGTCCATGGCTTTATTTGGGCTGTTTCTATCCTCACGATCCAGTACCTGGCGGGGGGCATTGCCTGGTTTAAGCCATGCAACTCCTTGGTGTCCTGACTTTGTGCAGCTGAATCAGGGAGGTATGCCATTGATGTCCATTGCTTAAGTTGTGATGTGGCTCTGCAGTCAGGATCCAGTACCTGGTCGGGGGCATTACCTGGCTGAGGCCGCTCAACTCATCAGTGTCCTAACTTGTGTGCAGCTGTTACCAGACAGGTATAATGATGATATCCATAGCTTTATTTGGGCTGTGGCTCTGTACACAGGATCCAGTACATGGTCTAGGCAGGCATTGCCTGGCTGAGGCTGTGCAACTCCTCAGTGTCCTAACTTGAATGCATCAGTTATCAGACAGGTATAATGATTATGTCCATAGCTTTATTTGGGCTATGGCTCTGTACTTAGAATCCAGTAACTGGTCTGGGGTGCATTGCCTGGCTGAGGCCGTGCAACTCCTCAGTGTCCTAACTTGTGTGCAGCTGGAATCAGGGCATTATACCATTGATGTCCATTGTTTTAGTTGTGCTGTGGCTCTGTGCTCAGAATCCAGTACCTGGTCTTTGGGGCATTGCCTGTCTGAGGCTGTGCAACTCCTCAGTGTTCAAACCTGTGTACAGCTGTTATCAGTCATGTATATCAATGATGTCCATGGCTTTATTTGAGCTGTGGCTCTGTACTCAGGTTCCGGTACCTGGTCGGGAGGGCATTGCCTGGCTGAATCTGTGCAGCCCTCAGTGTCCTAACTTGTGTACAGGTGTTATCAGACAGGTATAACGATGATGACCATTGCTTTATTTGGGCTGTTGCTCTCTACTTAGGATCCCATATCTGGTCTGGAGGGGCATTGCCTGGCTGAGGCCATGCAACTCCTCAGTGTCCTAACTGTGTATCTGTTATCAGACAGGTATAACTGATGATGTCCATGGCTTTATTTGGGCTGTGGCTCAGCACTCAGGATCCAGTACCTGGTCGGGGGTCATTGTCTGGCTGAGGCCATGCAACTCCTCAGTGTCCTAACTTGTGTGCAGCTGGAATCAGGGAGGTATACCATTGATGTCCATGGCTTTAGTTGTGCTGTGGCTCTGCACTTAGAATCCAGTACCTGGTCATGGGGGCATTGCCTGGCTGAGGCCGTTCAACTCCTCAGTGTTTCTTAACTTGTATACAACTGTTATCAGACAGGTATATCGATGATGTCCATTGCTTTATTTGGGAAGTTTCTCTGTACTCAAGATCCAGTACCTGGTCTATTGGGGGGCATTGCCTGCATTAGGCTGTGCAACTCCTCAGTGTCCTAACTTGTATAGCTGTCATCAGACAGGTATAACGATGATGTCCATGGCTTTATTTGGGCTGTGGCTCTGTACTCAGGATCCAATACCTGGTCTAGGGGCATTGCCTGCTGAGGCCGCAACTCCTCATTGTCCTATCTTGTGTGCAGCTGTTATCAGACAGGTATAACGATGATGTACATGGCTTTATTTGAGATTTTGCTGTCTATTCAGGATCCTGTACCTGGTCAGGGGTGCATTGCCTGGCTGAGGCCGTGCAACTCCTCAGTGTCCTGACTTGTGTGCACCTGATATCAGAGTGGTTTACTGTTGATGTCCATTGCTTTAGTTGTGCTATGGCTCTGCATTCAGTATCCAGTACCTGGTCTGGGGAGATTGCCTGGCTGAGGCTGTGCAACTTCTCTGTCTCCTAACTTGTGTGCAGCTGGTATCAGAGATGTATAACAATGATGTCCATGATTTTATTTGGACTATGGCTCTGTACTCAGGATCCAGTACCTGTTCTGGAGGGGCATTGTGTGTCGAGACCATGCAACTTTTAGTTTCCTAACTTGCGTGTTGCTGGTATCTGGGAGGTATACCATTGATGTCCATGGCTTTAGTTGTGTTTTGGCTCTGCACCCAGGATGCAGTACCTGGTCTGGGAAGGGAGCATTACTTGGCTGAGGCCAGCGCAACTCCTCAGTGTCCTAACTTGTGTGCAGCTGATATCATCTACAGTACATCCACTCAGCATCCTCTAAGTTTCAGTAACACCAACGATGACACCAAAGGAACTGTACCAAAACAGAAAACAAACACAACCGCTTATGCAAACAAAATCTTTATGCACACTTTCACAGTAACACATTCCTAAATGCAAACGCTATACAGTAAACTGAAAAGAAAATGCTAGCACATATGCAAACACTAACGGTAATGCACACGGTCATAGTAATGCAATAGGAAACACAATCACTTACAGTAACACCAATGATAATGCCAAAAGAAGCAGAAACAAAAATGGAAACGCAAGCAGAAGTGCATACACAAATGCAAATGGTAATGCACATGCAGATGCAAAAGGAAATGCAAACAAATGCAGTAATCATGACGCAAATCTTAAGAGTAACACAAACACAAGCACAAACGCTCATGTTGACGTAAACAGGAACTGGAACGAAATGGTAACGTAAACGCAAGTGGAAACGCTTAACTGTAACAGTAACGAAATGCACACCTTTTTTCAGCAAAGCTGCATTCAGAAGCACAGTGAATAGTAAGAAAGTAATCATAATAATGGGCCTCGGAGCAGAAAATGAATACTTGGAATACTAAATTGCTTATATCTCAGGAACCCTACGACGTTGAAAAAAAGGTAAAATTTCATACGATTTATAAATTTCCTGGCTAGTTTTGCACTTAGCCCGTAGCAGGGCTAAGTATTTTCGACGAAAAGTCCATATCTCAAGCATTTTTGAGATACGGGCCCCGAGAGCCACGGCGGATGCTGTAATGTTCTCCTATGGGAAAATAGTCAACTTTGGAGTACCATAACTTTACAACCCTCCAACAGTTTGTCACCAAATCATGAAAAGGCACATCTGTGGGATCTCAGCTTTCTTCCCTCCAAGTTTCAGCCTAAAAGACCAAACCGTTCTTTTGCAGCAGTGTGACAAAGATTTCCTGTTGTTTTGCATAGTTAGTGTGAAAGTAGTGTCGCAAATCACAACACTTTCACAAAAAAAGAGTCATGAAAGTTTCAGATGCAACACTACTTTGCGACACTACGGTTTACAAAATTTGAAAACTTATTTCTGGAGTGTTTAACCCCCAAAAGACATGGCTAGCATCCTCTGGACTCAACTAGTTGAACACAGAATGAATTGTGTCCCTAGAGGGTCCCAAATTTAAATGCCAAGCATTTCTGTGACCAGTAACTGAAAACAAAATGGAAAATTTGCGACACTACAGGGTCATTTGTGACACTAAAAACTAAATTTGTGACACTGTCAAACTTTTGTTAACTTTTCCAATTGACTATAATGGGAAACTTGTTTTTGAATAACTTTTGAACCATTTAATATTTTTCACGAAATCTTTGAAAGGCACATCAGGGTATCTGGCCCATGTTCCTGAAAGTTTTGGACCAGTCATACAGACTGTGCAACCTGTAGGTGCCATCAAAGAATGTGCAAAAAGCGTAAATATGACTTTCTGTGGTGCAATATAGCTCTGCAACCATATATCCGACCTGTACAAAACTTGGCACAGCCACAGATCTATGATACCGCTCTGTGCTTGCCAAATTTCAGGCAAATTCATCATATGTGGCAAGGTTATTAAGCTGCAAAATTTCAGACTTTAACGTTAAATGGGGTACTAACCCTAACTACAGTGGCACTATCGTACCATATATATATATATATATATATATATATATATATATATAATATAATTTGTTAATTTTACACAAATTCTCTCAGACTTTTTTCTGACCACCTGATGGAATCTTGAATGAGTTACATAAATGTTATGATTTTCTTCAAGGCCCTGACCCTGCAACTAAATACACACTCAGTACCTCATATTATAAAATGAGAAAAACAGTCTTTTGTTTCCAATTGTTTGATCATGACCTTTTATAGAAATTATACAAGATTACATCACTAGTAAATAAATATATTACTGTTTAGACCTTCTTACTGTTTAGATTGCTCATTCCAACCACAAATAATACATTTATGTTCCACTGGCTGGACTTGGTGGCCCAAAACACAAGAAAAACTCAACTGTTGTCCCTACAAACTTCTTTTCTCAGTTGTTTTGACTCTTTTATAACTCCATATGGGAACATAAGGAATCAGATAATTATACACATGCTTAAAATCAAGAGAACAAGAGGTGCTTTTTTTTCCCCTGAACTATGAATAGTTAAACTTTTAACAGGTATCCAAATAAATCCAGAGACTCTCTTCCTTGACAGGCTCTGTATCTGTTATCTTTGTAAAACATGCATTGTCCTTGCTGTGAAAGTAATTGGTGGCTTTTGAGGAAAGCTCCAGCTTACTCAGCTTGAGACATTTTATGTAATGTGAATAAGTGTTTGTTTTTAATTTACTGCATCTGGGCTTTAAATCTTGGGCAGCAGTTCCTAGTATAAATAAATAAATAAATAAATAAATAAATACATCCAGCTTTCATTCCCTATCCAGTTTTCAACCCATAAATCCTGGAAAATATGAGAATCCCTGTAGATCTGGGAGCACTGTCATCAAAAACTGGCATGCTGCTAATTTTGTCCTCTTTGAATTCACTTAGTGTACATGCTGCTGTGTGTGTGTGTGTGTGTGTGTGTGTGTGTGTGTAAATTCTAGACAACATATGAGTTTACCATAGGTTCATAGGTTCATAGAAGTGTATGAGCAATGAAGGCATATGTAAGGATGCCCATTGTATGCTCGCCCACCCATATGTCCTATGGGTGGAAATCAAATTTTTGTTTCTATATGTTTATCCAATCTTTGCTTAAAGGTATTTAAATTATCACTATTAATGACACTTACAGGGAAGTTATTCCACAAACCCACAACTCTCTGTGTGAAAAATAGACTCCTTCTAGTGGATATACATTTTCTCCAGTGAGTTTATAACCATGACTCCTAGTTGATTTGACGTTGGAGGTAGTAAGTCCAACTGTGGTTCTTAAATAATCATTTTTAAGGTTTGATATACCAATATTAAGTCACCCCTTATTTGTCTGTATTTTACAGAAAATAGGTTAAGTTTTTAATCTATCTTCGTAACTATTACTATGTAAAGATGATACTTTTTAGTGAATTTACGCTGAACACCCTCAGCGAGTTTTAAACCCTTATAGAAGTTAGTGACAAAATTGAGAGCAGTATTCCAAGTGGGGACATACCAGACTGGTGTAGAGTGGCATAATACCCTTGGAGTCTCTACTTTGATATTTCTTAAAATAGAGCCAATTATTTTATTACATTTTATAACTTTAATTATATTATTTTTCAAAGTTAAATTATCTGAGATTATGACACCCACATCCTTTTCTTCCAAAATACTTTTTAGATAAACATTGTTTAAGGAATAATTGAAGGGGATGTTATTTTTGCCCAAATGTAAGACTTTATATTTGTCAACATTAAAAACATACCATAAGCCTTTGCCCAGTTTGATAGGTTGTTTAAATGATTTTGTATGGAGCATTTATCATGAAAGGTGCATACCAAACTACCCATTTACAGTCATCAGCATATTTTGCGACCCATATCTTATCAGTAGTAGGCAGTGTAGAGACCATAATATTAAACAGATCGGACCCAGGACGGAGCCCTGGGGAACACCACTAGTCACCACACCCGTTGCAGGCAGGTGACCCTTGACTGATACCTGTTGAGTTCTTTTTCCAACCATGACTGTATCCAGTTTATAATATTAGGTTGCAACTTAATTTTGACTAATTCTTGTAGTAAGACTTTATGTGATACTTTATCAAAAGCTTTGGAAAAATCCAAAAATATTACATCTACTGGAATACCCAAGTCCAAGGCAGCACTTACTGGTTCAAAAATGTAGTAGGTTGGTCAAAACTGATCTTTCAGTCACAAAACCGTGTTGAAAGATATCTACTATTTTATTTCTTTCTAAATGATCTATAATATGGGCTTTAAGCAATCTTTCCATAATTTTGCCTATGATGGAAGTCAGGCTTATGGGCCATAATTGTTAGGGTCATGTCTGGATCCACCCTATATATGGGTGTAACTATAGCCTCCTCCAAGCCTGAACAACTTTACCTCTCTGATTGATGAATTAAATAACACAGCTAGAGGACCAGAAATTGAATGACTAATTTTGTAAAAATATGGGTGGAATACCATCAGGACCAGGAGAGCTGTTTGATTTTAAAGATTTAATTTGTTTTGCAACCTCCATTTTGTAAAACAGGAAAACTAGAATTATTTACTAGAAGAGGCGATTTGCAGCTTCCTTAGTTTCGAAACTTTTAGAAATGTCTCATTTAGAATTGTAGCAGTAGTTGTTTCATCTAAAATAGGTATATGATTGATGTTAAAGGGTCCAATTGTATGATTTCTTTCTTTCATGGAACCAATATAATTATAAAATTGTTTTTGCTGTCTTTAACTTTAGTAACTAAGTTGAATTAAATTTAGATTTAGATGATTTAATCATGTGTTTTAATTTTTGGCTGCAATTTTGTATTTTTCCAGGAGACTGTTGGAATTAACTTTTTATATTTTCTATATAGTTTTCTTTTTTTTAATTGTTTCTTAATTTTGAGGACCACCAAAGAGGGACATGTTATTGTTGCAGTACTTCATTCTATAAGGAACCCAATTTGAGAGACAAATATTGATTTTGTTATTAATTAAATCCCAAATTTGTAATAAATTTAGGTTATTTAGTTCCATCTCCCAATTCCATTTAGATAAAAATAATTTACTTTTTATAGTTTGCTTTATTAAAGTTTTGATTTTAGTAATGCCATTTGTGCTTGGAAAGTCTGCTATGTATTCATAATTGACCATGCATGATCACTATCACCAGAGGAGGAAGTATTTTGATATTATCAATTTTCTCATTAACATTGGTGAGTACAATGTCAGGGATATTGTTACCATGGGTAGGTTTATTAACTATTTGTTCTAGGTTAGATTCAAGAAAAGTATCCATAAACATCTTTTCAGTATTTGAAGCTGATGTATAATTGTCCCACTTGACAGTTGGAAGATTGAAATCACCCATCAGTATATAGGGAGTATCAATGTGTACCTCAGATATTTCTTCTATTAAACTTTGATTTTCATCATTAGTTAAACTAGGAGATCTGTATATTAGCCCAATTACTAGTGGACTATGGGGAGAAAAATTTTGACCCATAAGCTCTCATTATTACTTGTTTTAGTTTTAATTGTGTTTGCTTTCAAGTGTTCATCAATGTATAATACAACACCTCCTCCCTTTTTATTTTCATTTCAGTTTTGTAAAACTTATTATATCTCTTTATGTCAGTGTTCCAGTCTTCATCCTTATACCAAGTTTCAGTAACTCCACAAATTTATATTTTTGTGCTTGAAGGATGTGGTAAGTTCTTCTTTTGTTGCGTAGACTTCTGGCATTAGTTAATATAATATTTATATTTGGTTTAGAAATGACACCAGTAGTGTTTGTTTGGGGAATTACGGTTGATTATGGATGCAGGGTTTGAAGAATAGTTGAAAATTGTGGTTCAAGAGTTGTATCTAGAACATACAACTCCCCTTGCTGGAAGTTTAAACAACTATTGATAGAATGCACTATGCTTTCGCCTAATAGCCTACTAACCCTCCTGCTGAGATGGAGTCTGTCCCAACAATAGAGGTTTGATTTACCATAAAAGTCCTCCCAGTGAGTTATACATTGTATATCTTGTTTAAGACACCAACATCTCAACCAATTATTTATTTCTCTCATTTTACATTGTTGGGAAAGATTTGCTCTTGGAATAGGCAAGATTTCAGATAGGACTACCTCACATCCTAAATCCAATAATTTGTTTGTTAATGCAACATAATCTTCTTTTAGTTTTGAGAAGAACTTTAGAACATTGTTGGCTCCTATGTGAACTATTACCAAAGGTTTAAAACCTGAGTTTTGTAAGATGTTGCTGGACATCTCTGTGATGTCAGTAATGCCAGCACCCTGAAGCTTGAAAGAGTTCTATTTGTGTTGTCAGGGTTGCAAATGATTCTATCAATATGTTTGATGATAAGAGTCTCCTTGCACTATAACCTGTCTTTTTTGGCAAACATCATCTTGATTTAGGTCCAAGTTGTCACAATTTTCTAGTGAAATCAAGGGATTTACATCAACTTGGTCATGTTTTTGGCTCTCTGGTGTCAGTAACATTTTGTAGATTGCTGGGAAAAGAGGTGAAGAATTAAACTCTGCATTTGAAAGATTCATATTTGTTATAGTAAATATTGGGTTTTCTATATTTTCAAAATTTTCGAAATGGGGACACTTATTGTTTCTGGATCATGGCCTGTATCTGAGATATATGTTAAGGGATCAAAGGAATTGAAAGTAGAAACAGTAAATTGGTCTGCTCTTCTGCCCTTTTTGGATTTTTTTGAATTGTAAAGTGTAACAATCTTCATCGGCATTATCAGATGGATCTTCTTCCCTTGTTCTCTTAACACTAACTTTTTCTTTTCTTTTGTGCAGGGGTATTTCAATAGGTTCTTGACAAGTGGTGATAATTTTGTTTGCCTTCTGGCATTTTGATAATGGTCTAAGTTTTTTCGTGACGTTTGGGCTTTTGCCTACCACATGTACTTTGGTGGGTTGGGAAATATCACTAATTTGATTTTTAAATCTACTAGACATTTCCTGTTGGCTGGTCTCTATAAAGCTTAACCTATTGTTAAACAATTCCAATTCGGTAGTTAAATCATGGTTAACTTTACATTTAACACAGTAAAGGGCAAGGTGAAGTTGTTTGTCTCAGATATTAAGTACATATTACAGGACTGACATCTGCAACCAAAGCACTTTTGTTTATTTGGATAATATCTTCCATATTTTTACGTAGTAAGTTTAACTCCAAGATGGTATATTACAGTTTATGAAGGTATTTGACTTCTCAAGCTGTCTGTTGAACAAAATACAGTAAAGCTTAAAACAAGCTACAATAGAGTACAGGAATAGTATTGATTGTCTGGAAAACACAAAGTCACCTTCCATCTTCTTCCGCCACGGACGCCGACAGACGCCGCTGGCTTTCGCCCACATCGCCTCCTCGCCCACGCTCGACTCCACCTCACTGAGCCGATAGTTATGTAGCGCTATCGCTGATGTCACCAGTTGCTATGGTGATCAAAGGAGACAACAAAAGCAAAATAGTGGGGCGGGCAATATATATAGCTCGCTTTATAAAGGCAAGTAGCTAACACCAAAAGCAGCTGCAAAGGGCTGCTCTTTGAGCACTGAGGAGCAATGCTGGCCCAGTTTTCCAAGCCCTCTAAAAGGGGTTTAAAAATGCCTCTACACTGATTTCCCTGTCAAAACAGTCCTTGAATTTAAACAGTAGGCAGTACCTGTTAGCAATGCAGAGAGACTAGGAGATGAGCTAAAAGCTCTCTGGAGCCCACAGTTTTATAGCCCTATCATGCTGACATCACCAGTTGCTATGGTGATCAAAGGAGACAACAAAGCAAAACAGTGGGGCTCGGCATGTATATAGCTCACCTTTATAAAGGTGAGTTAGCCAACACCAAAAGCAGCTGCAAAGGGCTGCCTTTGAGCACTGAGGAGCAATGCCTGCCCAGTTTTCCAAGCCCCCAAAGGGGCTTAAAAATGCCTCTACACTGATTTCCTGTCAAAACAGTCCTTGAATTTAAACAGTAGGCAGTACCTGTTAGCAATGCAGAGACTAGGAGATGAGCTGTTTCAGTCTCCAACACACCACCTCCTGATAATGATTCAAAACCACACAGGAGTGTGAGTAGCTTCAGTTCTTCAGCACTTGGAAGCCTTTGAACTAGGAGAACAAGAGATATCCACAGTTCCCTCTGCAGCTCCTTGTGTGCTCCTGTCTGTAGCTGCTGTCAGTCTGAAGTCATTTTCGTCCAACTAAAGGTTGTTGAAAGAAATAGAATAAATCTATTTGACTGAGCTGCACAGATGATAGAAAAACTGCCATGCTGCTAAATCAGTCCTCTTGAATTTATTTAGTCAGAGTAAATGCTGTGTGTGTGTGTGTGCGTGCGCGTGTGTGTGTGTGTGCTTGTGTGCAACCTGTCCTGCCCTAGGAATGACAGCTAGCAGACTGCAGTTGTACTATCTTTAATGTGACACTGAGTCTGACATTTGGGTTCATGAAAGCCGGAGAAAATTAGTTAACCCCAAGTTGCTGAAAGAAATAGAACAAATCTGTTAGACTGAGCTGGACAGATGATAGAAACAGCAGTTTAGAAAGTGTTTTTTGTTAATGTACTGAGAAGTATTGATGTACAATACAGTAGCCCCCCCTTTAGATGTCTTTAACATAGAGCAGCAAACAGCAACAATCAGAGGGTGAGTGCACCACTTTGTAGGCTCTGCTCACTGCCCTTAAAACTATGCTATTTTATTCTTGCATCATCAGTGAATGTTACGGTGGAAATGTTAACCTGCAGCAAACTGGAATACTTAAAATATTCTTACATTGCTTACATTAAGATCTACAACCGGTATAGAGTCAACTGTCCCTATGAATCATTCAGAAATAGGTAGATTGGCCTTTTGGCATTTGAGATCAGTTGCATGGAACATGATTCCATGTAGTTTAAGACATGTAACTAGGAAAATAATCATAGGGCCATGAAAAATGGTTAAAACATAATGGCAAAAACATTCAACCTTGCTGTACTTCATCACAATGGGCTCTTTCTTCTATAAATTGTTAGTTGTCTATTTCTGGTTTGCAACAAATCACAAAATAATTCCCCAAAACTCTATTCAATAGATTACTTGTTGCAAACATTATGCTTGTATAGCCTACAATATTATGTTACTTACTGTATATAGTAATATGTTGTTAATTTTTTTTCAAGATGCAACCATTTTGTGATGAAACTTAAATTTTATTGAGTGTTGTGGGATTATAAACAGGCCTTGGCTCAAATGAAGTTTTATCCCTGTCCATATTGTATATGAGTAAAAGTTTACCTTACAATACGATACATTTTTCTGTTTTAGATTGTATTTATTATACTGGGGTATATTAATCTATCTCCCATTGTTTTGAGTTTACAGTGGCATTTTTTTTAGATATGAAATCATTAAAGGAAAACTCCTTTAGGAAGCAATATAGTACAGTGGGTTAAGGCTCTGAGCTGCAGATCTGGAGACCTGGGTTTGAATCCCACAGCCACCTAGGTGCATACTGTGTGATCCTGAGCAAGTCACTTAACTTTCTTGTGTTCCCAGATCACACCTGTAAACCAGCTTTCAGCTTAGAGCATCTCTCCTGGTTAAACAAACAAGCAAATCCTTTACTGTAATATGACTAGCTCAGTTTTTATCAGTATTCTGGTTAACAAGGTCAGGATGCAGTTTGTGTTGCATGCTAGGTCCCCTTATCATGAGAAAATTATGGTAAACAATGAGTTTCCAATACTCAGTTGCTTGCAACATTCTGTATATGCAGGTAATTTGAGGGGAAAAAGTCTCAATGGTGCTTCACCACACATTGCATTTATTCACAAAAGTCTGATGTAGTAACCAGGGAGGGTTTCCCACTGCTAAATAAAATTGCATATGTTGATTGCCAGAAATTAGTTTGTGAAAACAGGGTTTTCACACTAACACTTTTAATACAATTGTGCATATCTGTGCACTGCCAGTGCTGTTCCCATGGTGTTATGTCATGGATAAAAGTGATGTGCACATTGCACAGATACTTCTGCTTTTTGTAATCTTCAGCCTGCTTTAACCATACATTGTGGCCTGATTCCATGCTAGATAGTCATTGTACTACCATCAGACTCTCCGATTCTCTGACCCCTTTCAATCCCCAGGTGAAATGTTGTCCTTTAAAAGAAACAAAAGGAGAGCTAGGTACTCCAGATCTAAAATGAATGCAAAAACTAACAATATGTCCCTCACAGCAAGAAAAATATGCACAAGACATGTAGAAAATAAAGTGCTCAGTGAGAAGATAGTTTTTAAAAGGATAATTTGCAGGTAAGTGGACTGAACAGGGTGGTATATAGCCAGCACAAGTGATGTGCAAAATAAAATTAGTTCCATGAAATTTCAGAATGCACTTTGGCAACTTTCACAAAAGTACTGCACTGAAATGCATGTATATATTGTGGATTGATGTATTACTGTAAATTTTGGAATGGAATTTCAAGAAAAGATCCCCTGTTATCTATAGAACTGTGGGATGATTGCATTTATTACAGACTGAGTTATCGAATTAGAGAACATAATTCAACAACTGTCATTGACAGTTTATGTCTATCATTCCAGGATTTTGCAAAACAAAAAAAAAAATTCATGGAACACAGTAATTTAATTTATCCAAGGTCAAAATTTCAAACATTTCACACATTGTAGTGGTAAAGAAATAAGGTGACCCTTCTAGGAATCCCAGTAGGTCATATTATTTTTTTCTCACTACAATTTGTGATTTAGTTGCTAAGCAGTGGCTAATACTGCACCAAAAAAAAAAATGTAATTGTCATCAAAATGGCAAGACAAAGTTTATTTATATGGTGCCCAATCCCGAGGCTCTAGGCACCTTACATAAAAACACAGGCAGGTATTAAATAAAACATTCATGATAAATAAAACCACAACAATAAGCATAATAACTCTGATATAGCATTAAAACATTTTTTTGTCAGTTTCTTAGGGCTAGTCGGATGGATTCAGCAGGGAAGGCCATCAAGAACAAATAGGACTTCAAGCCACTCTTAAACCTCTTGACCGATGGTGCCTTCTTGAGAACAGCTGGAAGAGAGTTCCATATGACTGGTCTGGTGATGCTAACAGCTTGGTCACTGGAGGGTCTCTTAGTCTGGTCCTAGGAACTTCAAGAAGGCCCCTGGTTGAGGAGCGAGGGAACACCTGAGGTGTCAGGAGATCAACCAGGTAGCCAGGCCAAGTCCATGTAGAGAATTAAAAGTGAGTAAACTCACCTTGAAGATAACCTCCACCTGACCAGCAGCCAGTGCAGAGCATGCAGCACCAGGATCACATGGCTGTACCTAAATAGACCAGTCAGCAACCTGGCAGCTGTGTTTTGCACCAACTGCAGCTGGCAAAGGATACCTCTAGAGACCCAGAAATGAAAAGCATTACAGTAATCCAGCCTGGATGCCACAAAGGCATGTACCAGTGTGGGCAGGTCTTCTGGCAGAACTAGGTGCTTGATTCTGGTGATGTTCCTCAAGGGTAAAAACACTTTGGACAACAGTCACACCTGAGCTTTAAGTGTCAGTCTGTCATCCAGGACACACTCAGATCTTGCACCCTAGAGGAGGCCATCAATGATGAAGAACCTAGGAATTAACCAGTGACAACATCAGAGGCACTCCCATCATGCCCTTGTCCTGGCTTAATCACTAGAACCTCTGTCTTTTCCTGGTTCAGTCACAACCAGATGGAGGACATCAAATCATTGGTCTCAGCCAGGCAGCTATTTAGCGCTTCAACAGCATTCATTTTTCCAGGGCAAAGGAAAAGTACAATTGGGTATCATCTGCATAGCAGGGAAACCCACATTGTACTGGCTAATGAGCTCACCCAGTGGCAGTATGCACACTGCAAATAACATCAGCAACAAGATCTACCCCTGAGGTAGTCCACATTGCAGGGGCTTTGAGGAGGAGGAGAAATTTCCCATCTCTACCCACTGCTTCCTGCCAGAGAGATAGGATTCAAATAAACTGATGACAGTGCCAGTGAATCCACAATACCTTGAAGGTGATAAAGAAGCACAATGAGATCTACACTGTCAAAGGCTACTGAGAAATCAAGGAGAACAAAATTCACCTGTCTCCTCTATCTCTAGACCTGAGGAGGTCTTTGTGTACCTAACTAATGCCATTTCACTGCTATGCCTGGCTCTGAAACCTGACTGGAGTGACTATAGATGTCAAAGGCCACGAGGTGCTCCTAGAGCTACTGTGCCACAATTTTCTCAACAACCGTACCCAAAAGGAAAGCTGGAGATTGGATGGTAATTTGGCAGAATATCCAGATCAAGAGATGGCTTCTTTAGAAGGGGTCTCACCAGAGCCTCTTTCAAGGTCTCCAGAAACACCCCTCTGACAACGAGCACGGACAATCCCAGTGAACACCAGGCCACAGAACCAATGCATCTCATCAAGAAACGAGTTTGTGTCAGGTCTAGTTCACTATACTGTATGTGTGTTCAGTTTTGAGATGACCTCAATGACTTCAGCCACCTCCACCAGTTTAAACTCATCACAGACAGGTGGAGCACCTCTGCTGCATCCAGGCCAATCACTGAGAGTAGTAATGTGACTCATTGACAGGATACCCTGCCAAATAGCAGACACTCTGTCTGAGAAGAACTGAACACACTCATCAAATAAACTGGTTGAAATGACTTTTTGGCTGCAGACAGACAACATGAAGAAGTCTGTCGACTTTCTGAAAGAGCTGAGCTGGTCGGTTCTTCCCAGCACCAATCTCCTGGATAGGAACTCTGCCTACTTATGGTTGATTGTTCCCTGGTACTAAAAATAGTGGGTATGCAGGGCCAGCCTGTCCACATCCGACTGGGTCTCCACCAACAATGTTCCAACTTTGACCCCTTATCTTCATCACCATAACATCTCCATCAAACCACGGAGATCTCAAGTGAGAAGATTTGGGTCATACACGGACTGGTGCAAGGGTATCGAGCACCTCGAAACTATCTTATTACGCATGGCCACCGGTCACAAAATTTGCAGCATTTTGAGAAATATTCATGAAATCAGCATGTGCAGTTTCCACACACCTTGGCCAGTACATCTCATTAAAGACAAGTACAAAAGAACAGATGTGTGCATTAAGTGCAACAACTCTGGTTGAGTACAGGGTAATTGGAAGGAAGGCTACTGACCAGATCACTACCACCACATTTTGTTTATACACTGAGAATTCAGCTCCAGACCCCCAAACTTTGATCACTTGGCATGCCTGCCCCATACTTCAGTCCATCACCTATCTCCATCCCCAGCCAGGTACAACTCAACCATCAGCCTGTAGCAGTTCTACAGGCAGAGGGTGTCACAAAAGTTGTAACCAGGCTTGTAAGGGTTGTCATGTTTTGTGTATGACACTGTACGACATATGAATGGTAACTCTAGGCCCTTGTCCTGTAAAGTTTCAGTGGCAGTTATTAAATGCTCAAAAGGTCTGAGACCCCTTTGAGCATACAGTAGACCAGATGGTTTCAAGCAAGGAAATGATGCCAAAGTTCTATGTTTTCACTATTGTGATAATCTCTTTTGACTGAAAATCTGGCCCTGGGTTTAAAAAAGGAGATGGAGTATTGATGCAAATTTGAGGATGACTGAATTAAAATGAGCACTCTTTTAAATCTGTCATATCCAAGAAATGGTAAAGCAGACTCAGATGTGTAAATGGACATCTTACAAGACAGAAGGAAAAAGCACATTAAAATACTATCAAAAGGATACATTACAAATTTTCAGCATAACATGGAGTGCTGCATTAAACTCATCAGGAGAATAATCTTGTTACATGGTGCATGGGGACTGCAATGTGACAACTAATCCAGGAAAACGAGTGCTTTCCTCCAGAGTGTAAATTCAAATCTTTCATATTAGAGTCACTTTAACTGCACAAAACACAAGCAACGTGACATTTATAAGGAACACATACAGCTACTGTAGTGCAAAAGCAGCCATCCTTGCACTGTGTGTCACATTTGAAACTGCAGGTTCTTGAGATTGGAAAAGCATTGTGCTGACTTGAAATGTTAGACTACGCAACATGATTCTGCCTCAGCTTGCATTTTCTCACAGAAGAGCACTCATAATTCTTTCTTTATTGAGTTGTGAGACCTTGGACTGCTTTGTTTCACTAACAGAGGTTCTTGATATTATGTCTGGAATGTGGTAAGCACTGCAGGTATTCTATGTTTTATGCATGTGAAATGCAACTATTTTAAGGGAAATCAGGTCATGGTGAAAGATTAGGTTATTGAGACTACAGGCATTCTTTTGATCCTGCCTTTACAATGCACCATTGTGAATTGTTTATCAGCAGAGGCAATATACTAATTTATAAGACACTTATTCATTAACTGAACACTCAGTTCTGAAATGTGATACTGACAGTTTATGTAAAACAATGTTAAAAGGTAAAAATAGAAAACTTAATAGATGCATCTCAACACTGCCTCATTTGGACAGGTTACATATTTTCTTTATTTAAACTGAAAGCGGAGACATAGCTTTTACTTACTGAGTGAGAAGAATATAGAGTGAATTATGTACACATACCAGGTTGGTTAATGGTTCAAAAGATGTCCAACTTTTTAATTGCTCATACACAATTTAACTACACCTACTCCTGTGAACTATATATCATTTGTATGCACAAGACAACATAGATAATGAAACTTCAAATAGCATCACAATTACATTTTAAATTAACTTCTCTCCTTAAAGAAATTTAAACTAGCTGTTGCCACATTCCTTAAGTTGAATCAGTCATCATGTTATAAGGGAGATTTTACTGTATACCATATTCACTGTATTGATCTTGAGTAACACAATGATGTTTGCTTAAAATTATTACCCTCTGATTGTTCATTTAGAAATATTATTAGCACATTAAATGTTTATAGTGACATATAATTATTGATATACAACTTGGCATCATGCACTGCTCATGTATTCTTTTAATGTATGTTTGCTGTTGAGGATCATTTATCTTGTTACTGTATATATCTTGAAATGACGTTCACTAGAGAAACCAGACACACCAATCCAGATTGCTGTGTGGGAAGCATTATCAGCATCTCAGTTGTGATCATGGAATCAGTATCATGCCCTGCTTAACTAAAACGAAATTACTATATGTAGAAATTTTCATAATAATGCACTACATAGAAACACAGAATTTGCCAGCAAAAGGGACTTTTAGGCTCAATCCAGTCTGCTCCTTCCCCTGCCAATTCTGTTACCACTGACTCTAGTTGGTCATTGGGGTCACTCCTCCTGTACCTCTACCTAATATGCCCTTGTGCCTATTCCACGCATGTTTGAAGCTCCCCACAGTCTTTGCACCACATTCCTCCTCTGCTGGGCTGTTCCAGTGCTCCATCACCCTTTCTATGATGATATATTTCTACGTATCTTTCTTAAACTTAATGCTGTTGGCTTTACTGCATGTCCTGTTGTTCTAGTGCCATCCTTTCTCTGAAATTGACCCTCTACTTGCACATTTTTTACTCTGTGAGGTACTTGTAGGCTTCAATCCTGACCCCTCTTGCTCTTCTCTCTTTCGTGGAGTGCATGTTGAGTTCCTGCATCCTTTCCTCATATGGCTTCTCATGGAACCCCTCACCATTTTGGTTGCCCTCATCTTTACCGCCTCCACCCTTTCAATATTCTTACACAGGTGCAGCCTCCAGAACTGGACACAGTGCTTCAGGTGGGACCTCACCAGTTCACTACTATATTTCTAATACTTAAACCAGAACATATGTTATAGTACCACATAGTTGGGGCAGGGTAGGCAATTTACTGTTAATGACAACTTTGACCACTTATGTCTCACATGTTTCTCCATAAATTTTCAAAAACCTTTGAAAGTGTGATCTGCAGCCCATGTTGTCATAGTATGACAAGTCTGTTATTTATAATGTGTATTCCATACATAATATAATATGTAGAAAGGTCCCCTGGATGGGAGGCAACATGGGATTATGGAGAGAGAGATTGTGTCTGACAAATCTTATTGATTTCTTTGACTAGGTTACTAAAACAGTGGACAACGGTCAAGCAGTTAATGTCTTTACCTGGAATTCAGCAATGCATTTGACTCTTTAACACACAAAAGGTTGATCAGGAACTTGGCAGATCTAGCAACTGGTGAGAAGCAGATCAGGTTGGTGGAAAACTGGCTGAGGGGCTGGACCCAGAGTGTAATGGTGGGAGAGAGCACATTAGCATCAGGGAGGTTGGCAGTGGGGTCCCACAGGGCTTAGTGCTCAGAACAGTGCTGTTAAAAGTTTACATCAATGATATTGGTGAAGGCATTAATGGCAAAATTTGTCCATTCACAGATGACACCAGAAGGGATACAAGATCTAAAGGAGGGTTTGAAAAGATATAGAGGATCCATGACACCGCATCAGCAATTTGTTGTTGATGCAATGTTTCCTGTACCACTACATCGACCGCAATTGTGGTTGGGATGGTGCCACTGAAATAAAACTTCTTATTTTGCAGGGCTGTGTCCCCACACCTCCATGCAGGGGGTTGCTGCCCGCATACCTGATTCAGAGGGCTGTGCCCCTGCACTGCTACTTAAGATTCTCAACTCTGAGATGGAGTTGAGTTGAGGAAGGAGTGCAGGACCTTGGGGAAGGGTGACGGGGTGTTGAAGTGACTTTACAGCAATGTGGTGATGTTGTCGGTATCGACCATGTTGCTGTAAAGTTGTCAATGTAGTGATGGCATAGCGCCAGAGAGGAGGTTCATAATTTAGTAGCTTGGCTTCAGTGCAAAGAAATGCAAAGTTATGAACATTGGAGCCAAGAACTCAAGGACTGAGGACAGCCTGGAAGGGGCCTGAGTACCTACATCAGGGGTGGAGAAGGACCTTGGAGTGATAATAACTAGTGGTCTAAAGTACTCCAAGGAGTGTAGGAAGACAACAGCAGAGGCAAATAAAATGTTGGACTGTATTGCCAGAGGATCAGCAGACAGTGAAAAGGTGATACTGCCATTGTACAGGTCATTGCTGTGCAGCTCTGCTACTCATACCTTACAAAGGACATAAAACTGCTGGAGATGGTCCAAAGGAGGGCAACAAAAATGATTATAGGTCAACGGAGTAGGACATGTGAGGAAAGGTTGAGGGCACTGAACATTTAGTCCCTGGAAGAGAGTAGACAGAGAGGAGACATGATTGTCACCTTTAAGTATTTGAAAGAAACAAAACAGGGTGGATAAAGAGAATCTCTTCAGGCTCAGTGGAAACCCAGACATGAGGGACACTGTCTTAAACTGGAGGAGGAGGAGGTTTATAACAGAGTCTAGGACAGAGGCATTTCCTCACTGCGTGGGTAGTGGTGGGTTGGAATGAACTTCCTGAGGAGATGGTTGCATTGTGAATGGCTGGAAGCTTCAAAGAAGGCTGGAATGGAGTCAATAGGAAAATAAGGGTCAACAGAAGGGCAGATTTGGAAAAGGAGAAGACTCAGTTGCTTATGCTAAGGGCCCTGCTAGATGAGCAGACTAGAGAACTAATGGCATTATTCTGCTGGCTTCATTGCATGTTCGTATGTTCATACAGTATGTACTGCAAATTAATTGCAAAACTATGTTAATGCATCATTAGGGTTCCATAGCCATAAAAGGAAAGAAATGTGGTGTTAAGAGTTTTGTCAACCTTAACTCCCATCCTCCTCCTCACCTAGCTCCTATCCTCATTGCCCAATGCCCAGCTATATGTCCATGGCAATGCCCATGGGTCTTCTGCTTCAAGTTACAGTTCAGGGCCTGTGCCACCAAATGTGCTGCTTCATGAATGGTTCTACAGGATGAGTTATATCTGTCTTTACACAGGGACCTGTGGGGCTGTGTGAAGCTGCAGATTATTCACAGCTTGTTTTATGCAGGACTCAATGGACCCTGCTTGAAGCAGGAGATCAGTCATAGTGATCTTTTAATAGGGGCTCCAGATGTCTAGCTTGAAGCAGCAGATCCATGGAGCATGGCCCCAGACCAGTAGCTGGGCCATTTGTCAAAAGGCTAGGGTCTAGGGAGGGGATGGTTGTTAAGGTTGAAAAAAACCTATATAACACCTCATTTCACTCCTTTGTGGCATATATATATATATATATATATATATATATATATACATATCTATGTCTTCTGTTAGCACCCTTTGCAAACTGTGTGAGAGGCCTTTCAGCACCATGCAATTCTGCTTAAAGTTGGACCAGCATAACATTCTGTGGTGATTTGCATATGCAGCCCATGATGCTTTGCATTGTGGGGGCATGTGTGATTTTGTATTTTCTTGAATCTTGGCTTCCCAGCCAAATGCCCTTTGGGTAACCCTTGCCTCAGTGTTTACGCACAGAGGTTCTTTGTCCTATATATATATATATATATATATATATATATGTATTATAGAGAGAGAGAGAGAAATACTGCACAGTAGCACCAGAGAATTGCGGTTGAGTAACTGTTTAATGTTAATCCCTGATTGCTGCACATTAATAACTCAGCAATCCTTGGAATGATTTGTCTGAACTTTGTCATGGACAGGTAGTGGCAGGATGTCAGTGGCCCAATATTCAAATTTGCACAAAGTAGACAGTAAAAATTTGTCTCATGCCTTGCTGTTGCCAGGGGTCCGAAGACGCATATTCTGTTGAATAGCACACAGGCACTATTCGACTGAATATAGAGCTGTTTCGCACAGCCCGGCAGGGCTCCTGAAGCACGCCTAGAAATGATGGCTCATGAGCACTGTTTGCATTATTCAAAGGACACATGCAAATGAGCCCAGTGGAAATGCTAGGTGCTAAGGACCATTTGCATGCTCATTATAGGTTCATTAGCACAGATAGTGAGGCAGGTTAACATGGCACTGCCCCCAATTGCCTGGTCCCAGATGTGTAGATATCCCTGGTGCTAGTGGTCAACCCTCTAATCACCAATCCTGAAGAAAATATTACCATCCCTGGTGCTAGTGGTCCCCTTCCTCCGATTGCCTAACCCAACACACAGATAAGTATTCTTGGTGTTAGTGGTCCCCCAACTATCTGATCGCTAGCCCCTGACATAAATATTATTATCCCTGGTGCTAGTGGTCTTCCTCCTCTGATTGCCAGCCCGGACATACAGATAAATATCGCAGGTGCTAATGGTGTCCATCCTCAGATCGCCAGCCTTGACATATCAATACAGAAGCACATCAAATAAGCGAGGAATTACGGCAACTGAAATTTAAGTGATGGCAATTCAGTGAATGTTAAAATGGTGACAGTGAATTTGGGCACCTCACAGTATGGGTGACAATTGCTTCCCCTCAGTGAGATGCTATGACCATGGAGTTAGTTGTATAAGACAGGGGTGTGGGGGATGCCCCTCAATTGGTGGTGTAGGGGGGTCAAAGCCCTCTGCAGAAAAGCAGTAATGTAGTTGTCGCCTTACTGTGGGTGCCCAAATTCACCTATGCCATTTTAATGTTCACCAAACTGCCATCACTCAAATTTCAGTAGTCATAATTCCTCACTCATTTGACATGGAACCTATAAATACATATCCCTCATGGAAGTAGATTCCCCAATCACCAGCCCAGAAGCAGAAGAAAAAACTCTGGTGTCTGGTGGCACCACTCATTTTAAATTATCTGAAGTACTGGGGTGTATACAGCAACAGGTATAGCCCTTCTCACTCCTTCAAGGCAGGCCGCTATATGTATAGGCAGGAGTGTCTCTTATTTATAGGACAGGGTGACATGCCCTGTCTTATAAATAAGAGCACAAAACCTGGCTGTACATATGGGTGACCCTCTGAGGAGGTGTGTGGAGAGGCAGTGCCAACTGCATATTTCAGCAGCACACGGATAGTGCTAAGGTGAGTGAGTGGGAGTATGGCCGGTGCCATGGGTGGGGAATCATTTGACATCAGGAAGAGTTTTTTGTACTTGTGGTTTGGTGATTGAGGGAGACCAGTAACACCTGGCATACTTATCTATATATCAGGGCTGGCAATTGGGGAAGGGACCATTAGCACCAGGAATACTTATCTATACATCTGGACTGCAATCAGAGGGAACCACTAATACTAGGACACTTTTCTATACTTCTGGGCTGGCAATCAGGGGTCCACTAGCACCAGGGACATTATTTTCTACAGAATGGGCTGGTGATCAGCAGGGTGGGTGTGTATGTGCCGTGGACCACAGGGGTGGTTGTGCTCCCTCATTGGCCAACTGACTAGGTGGTTGTATTACATCCAGCAGCCACTAGGGTTGCCTTGAGTTAAGTTGGGATTTTGTTCAGCAGTATTTGTGCTGTGCAAAAGGTCCATACTAAACCCCTTTGCACAGCATAAAGCCACTGAGTTTGGAGTAGCATGGCTATTCATGGCCATGCACCTCCTTGCCTGTACACATATATTATGTTTTGTTCAGTTGCTAGCCCTCTTTGTCCACACTGCAGCCCCTTTGAATATGGGGATCTGGCACAAACCCTGGCTTGCATTGGCAAGGACCCATTAGTGCCCGTAAAATTTTGAGTATTGGGCATCAGGATTCTACAGATATTGTAATAATTGGTTCAAAACACAGAAAGGAAAGCCTGCACAGACTACTGATATAAACCGCAGTGTAATTTACTATGTGAACATCTGTAAAGAGTGCCAATAAAGAAAGCATCCTAGTAAATGTTATTTATACTAACAATTTAAGAGAAGGGGCGAAACAGACAACTAACTGCTTCAGCATGAAGGCATGTGTATGGTGCAATTGGTACACTCAAACAGCCTGGACTAAATATTAAATTTGATTATGCCCATTTTTAGGTAAAATATGAATTTTATGATATTACTCTTTCTTGTATGTCTCCTTTCATTCATCTTTAAATACATCTCTTGTAATTGTTCAGCTATGAGTGCCTTGAAATACTGGGTATGCTGGTTTGCAGGGCAGAAATGGATACATTATTTATAGGTGACAGTATTAGTTGCCATTGACACATTGAATGATTCTTTCAGTTTTAAATTGGTAGTGTAAATATCTAATAGTTACTGGAATATTTTGTTTACAGGCACTCTAATAGCATTTCAACACATAAATTAATATCTTATGCATTGTCACTTTAAATTTTCTATAAAAGATGATAGCAGCTTTCAGCATCCATGACTCCTGATGATAACTGTGATAGTGAAATCAGTCAGTCTGCCTTTTGCACTTGAGAGCATCTTTACAACTAATGCCTGAATACTGAGTACTGCATGTATATTTTTGCAATCTTTGCATGTATACACAGGTAATATATTACACTGTGGTTTTTGCCAGAAATTTGGTGATGGCTTCTCTTTGTGCATTTTGCTTACTGTTTGCCTTATCACAGACTCAAGGTGGTGGATCGATTTCCTGAATCTAATGATCGGATCAACAGTTTAAAGGCTCCAGTAAGTTAAAAACAGATAAAAACAAAATTCAAATCTTTTCTTCATTGACTGACGGCAAAAACATGGTTGATATTTGTAAATTGAAACTGATAGGTTCATTAGATTTTGATACAAGGACCACCTTTTGAAGAATAATTTCTTCAACCTCCTTCATCAACAGTCAGAGACAATCCCATGATTGGTCAGTAATTCAGGCTTCCATTGCTAGATCCCTGAAAATGTTAGCTGATGGGTATAATCGGATTTGATCTTTTTATAACATGCTTGCAATTTAGCCAATGCATGAACCATGGCAGCATTTGCATGGTGTGCAACATGCATAGATAAGAGTACACATCTCTATAAATGGACACCACAGTCAAGCGTTATGCATGTAGTGTGTGCAGCCGCATGTGAACAAGTCACTCCATAGCTACATGTTGGCAACACTACACACGCTTGGGGCATGGCCGCATACCTGCATGGCACAGTACACATATACACATGAATGCTGTGCACTATGTCTCCCTAATGCATGGATCAGCAAGTCCAGCACTATGCCCTTGGTTTACTTGGTATCATAGGACAAAAGTAGGCCATGGCCCATTGAGATTGTCCCCACCACTCTGGTGGGAAAATAATTAAACTCAAGAGGTGTTGGACTTCATCCACTGGTCCAAACTTTTTTAAAGGAACACATGGATTGACTATCCACTAAATATTACGGAAGAGTGTTCCACTGTCTTGGGGTTCTTATTGTAAGTAATTTAACCTTTTATTGGTATTTGACTTTCCAACTTCAATCTGCTTATTGTGGAGCCATGGGGAACTCCTTCTGTTAGAGAATTTTAGGCCACACTGGCCCTGTGGAAGGCTGCCATAAATAGCAGGTGTGCAGGACAGGCACACAAGTGACATCATAGAATGCCCATTGTGCATGTTCCTATGTGCCAGGACCAGGCAGACCACCATCACCAATGGCTCACATCACTATTTAGGGCTAATATGGGCCAGTGCACACAGGACCTATATACAAAACCATCACCGAAATAACAGACAACAGGTCCACCACTGCAGGCATTCCCTCCTCTTGACTACCATAGGATGCTCTCACCAGTGTGAAATGACAGTCTCATCTCCAATACACCTGGAAGTAAGTGTTCATGGAGCCTGCAGAGTTAGAGTATGTCTATCTGGTATAACTGCATGCAGGGTTATTGTCCATGGTTACAAAGTTTTACATGTGATTCTACTCTGTCCTGTTGTGCTATCATTGCTGATTACTCCTGTATCATGGTACCCACCCTACAGTGTCAGTATTGTTCCCTGTCCTAACCTGGACACCATAGTAAATGAGTGCAGCTTGATGGAGCATTTGCTCAGGTAGCATACATTGCACAACAGCCGGGGGCCCTATGTATGCATGTGTTTTGAGTATGTTTCAGGTCCTATACATCCACCTGTGTCTCCTCCACTACCTCAGTATATGTGTCCTTGCATGAGGACTCCTTGTCCACCATCACCACTGTTTCCTATCTGTACATGGAGGTGAGAGAAAGGAGCAGTGTTACAAGCAGCTCCACCACCATGGGGTATCATTGTGTTCTTCTGGACACATAGGGAACACATACCTGCTTAGTCCTCCTGTCCTTGGTTGCCTGTGCATGTCTTGGGATGCATACCAGAGTCCACAGTGGGTACAGCCTCTTCTTTGGGAAGTGGGCCCTATCTAATGCTCTGAAGAATGCAACACAGGTGATTAGCATTCCTGTGGCACCCAGGACTTCCTGACCCTTGTCTCTGCAATATGCTATATACTTGGCTCTGTTTCTATTCCCTCCTCCCATAAGGGCACAATAATGATAGTGTCTGCCACCATCCTCTCAAGCTGGGTTATGCTGAGCCCCAGCATGGCTGGGCCACTGACCATGCCTAGTTGTTATTGTTTATCAGTGTAGGCTTCTACTTGGCAGCCAAGTGGAGGTCAAGCCAGTTGTGCTTATTGGCAGACAGAGTCCATGCCACTGGATGGGCTGCATTTATGGCAGGCTGAATATCGAGTCACAGATGGGATTTTGTCTCAGCTGGTGCCTTCAGTGATGGCATAATTCTCCTGGATATGTGCCACCATGGCTGCCACCTTCCCACATGTGAAATTTGTGGACTGTGACAGGGTGTCACCACATGCCCAGCCATATCCAAGACTCTCAGTGCATCCCTGTCTTGTGCTATTTGTCCTTGGTGTTAGGCTGGGTTCCCCAGGTGTAGCACTGCTTTCTCCTGCCACTGCCTGTTCACCCTTGTTCACCACGGTATTCACTTCCATGTTTAGGCACAGGGCAGCTCACATGCCCATATATGGGTGTAGTCAAGGGGCAGGGGCAGGGCACATATTTAGGACAACTCAGCAGTCCCTCTGCATGGCACTGTGCACATCCATAGGCAACAGCCATGCCTGAGATCACCCTCTGAACATTTCTGCATAGAGAATAGTTGATAGAACATTCAGAACACACAGCTGTGTGCTGGTAGTATGATGTTTCTGGGTGCAATTCATGTGCTTTAATACATAGGCCTAATGATCGTAGAGTCATATGTTTTAAAATAAAACTGAACAATGTTCATAAAATGGTTCTTCCTTGCATATCTTGCAATTTCAAGTAATTTCTCATGGGGTTATGGTGCATACCTCAATCATTATTTTTTGGATGAGGCTATCGGCCTTCTGTTCATGAGACACATAATTAGTGATTGAGACAAGAACAGAGACCATCATCACTGACCCCATCTAAGCTCGAAGCTGTTCTGGTTTGGTTTTGGGCTTCTGAATCCATTTCAGGAATTACATGAGAGGAGAAAGTGAAATAATGTAGGTGAACAGCAACAAGCAGTGACATGAGGCACAGAAAGGCAGAAGATACTGTAGTCATCTATTTGCCTATATATAAAGAAGGATCACAAAGGAGTGTCATGGAGCACTGTTAATATCAGTCATCACTGAGCTAGAATTACAATTGAAAGCTATGAAATTTATTGAAATTGATTGAGCTGTGGTCACCTACGAACCCCAGCAGGAGGTAGGTCAAGCTGGGTGTAGATATAGGCCCCCAAGATGGGTGATGTTCTGAGGATGGTTTGCTGGACAACATCATTACCCAGTGTGGAGAAAAGGAAGGAGTGGTGTTGATGGGGACCTTAGTATGTCAGGTACAAACTGGGGAACATGTCCTCTAAGGTGGCCAAGAGCAGAGGCTGCTGGACAGCTTCAAGATGTGTTCTTAACACAGCACGTGATGGAGCCCACAAGGGAGGGGCATGACCAGGATGTGGTTCTGGTGGATGGGGATCTGTAAGGGATCTGGTTGTAGAGGATCCCTGACTGGGAGTGACCACAATACTGTCTGGTTTCAAATAAGCATGGGGAGGGAGGAGATCTAGGACACTGGCAGTGGACTTCAGGGGGCAGACTTTGTGGGCATGGGAAATATTCTCAAGGATCACTTGAAGAGGATTACAACAATGACAAATGTGGAAAAGAGATGGAGGTCATAAACGGGGACTTCATGAGGCAGTCAGGACCTGTGCTAAGGTGAGCGAAGGGAGCAAGGTCACATTACCATGCTAGTGGTCCAGTGAGGTTCAGGTAGCGGTCAGAGAAAAGAAGGCTGCCTACAAAAAATATAAAACAATGAGAGGGATAGGGAAAAGTAAATGTACCATCTTGCATCTAGAAAAGTCACCCGGATGGTGAGGGGCAAAGTCCAGTAAAGAGTAGCGGCTGGCACAGGGGATAGGGATGGGAAAGGGGTGCTTCCAGTACATTGGGGAGTGAGAAAAACTAAGGCCATCTCAGCAGGATGAGATCAGAAGGAGGGTGGGTGGAAGAGGCGAGGGACCAGGCAGAGGTATTAAAGAGTACTTTGCCTCTGTGTTCACTAGGGAGGGATGGGATATCTACTAAGCAAGGCACGATGGGGATAGAAGCAGTAGTGAGGAGATCAGGGGAGCAGCAGAAATGGAGCAAGAGGAGGGAGAGGTACCCCAGGGTGTCATATCAGGATAAGGATAAAAGGCCAGTAAGGTGGAGGGAATGGATGATGCTATCTCCACCGAAAGGGTGTGGTTAGCCCTTAAGGGCCTAAAGAAGATAAATCTCCTGGGCCGGATGGCATTCATCCGAGAATACTATGGCAATTGGCGGACATACTGGCTGCAACCCTGGCAGAGCTCTTCAACAGGTCGCTTGAGACAGGGAGGGTACCTAGGATTGGCAAGAGGCACATGGTGCCAATCCATAAAGGGGTTGAGGGAGTACCAGGTAACTATAGACCCATCAGTTTGACCTTGTGGTGGTGGAAAAGTAATGGAGAGTATACTAAAGGAACCATTGTGGGTGTACTTGGAGGAGGTGGAAGGTCTGGATAGTGGCAACATGGGTTTGTGCCGGGTAGATCTTATCAAACCAATCTTGTGGAGTTCTACGATTGGGTAACATTAGAACTGGACAGGGAAAGCCTGTGGATGTATTATTCTTGGACTTCAGCAAGGCATTCGATTCTGTCCCCACAATGGTCTGGTGGAGAAACTGACGGGTTGGAAGTAGGCCTTTGATGGTCAGATGGATTGAAAACTGGCTAGCTGGACGACTCAGAGAGTAGTGGTCGGTGGGGAGCTCTCAACCCCAAAGAGGTCGGTAGTGGGCAAGGCAGCAGGGCTCGGTCCTGGGTCTAATCCTGTTTAATGCATACATTTCGGACATCAGGGAGGGTATAGGGTGTGAAATGAGTCTCTTTGCTGTTGACTCCAAGATAGGAGCAGTAGTTGAGGGGAAGATGGACGTTGACCCTGCAATGGGACCTGGACACCATGGAAAGGTGGGCTCACACATGGAAATTAAATTTCAATATCACCAAGTGCAAGTTGTTACATATTGGCTGGAGAAACCCTAAACACAGGTACACCCCTGGGAAGGGAGGCACTGGAGGCCTCAGCAGGGGAAAAGACCTAGGGGTCATGGTGGATGCATGTATGAATAGCTCCGAGCAGTGCAGGAGAGCGGCTAGCAAAGCAAACAGGATGTTGGGATGCATTGTAAGGAGGATCACCTCTAGGAGCAAGGAAGAGATTCTGCAGCTGTACAATGGATTGGTTAGACCACACCTGAGTACTGTGTACAGTACTGGAGACCACACTTGAAGAGGGACATACAGCTCCTGGAGAAGGTACAGAGGAGGGCAACTAAAATGATACGAGGACTAGGGATTTGACATATGGGAACAGAGTTGAGGAGCTCTGCCTGTTTTCATTGGAGGAGAGGAGAGACAGGGGACATGATTGAGGTCTTCAAGTACCTCAAGGGAATAAATAGGGTAAACATGGAGGGATCTTTAGACTAAAGCAGGGAGGTATCACCGAGGGCATGTTTGAAGTTGGAAGGTGGAAGGGTGAGGGGGAAAAGAGGAGGAGATTTTTCACTGAGAGGGTGGTGGATCCTGGAATGTGCTGCCTGGCAAGCTGGTTCAGAGATCCACAGTGAGGGTCTTCAGAGAGGTGGAACAGACACAGAAAGCAGATGTATCAGATGATAGTCTTGCCCAGGGGGTGGGGATGGATGATAGGGGTTTCTGGAACACAAGGGGGGCTCGGTACCCAACTAGAGATCTGAGGTTTGAGCAGACTCAATAGACCATAAGGCCTAATCTGCTGGCAATTAATATGTTAGTATGTTAGTATTAAGAGAATACATGTAGGGGTATAAACCGACAGTATGCAAATTTTATTTTGTGTGAGCCACTAGAACAAGCTGACGGCACAAAATATATAATGCATGTTATTTTCCTATTTTACAGAGTAAAACAAATAAGAAATTGCAGCTATCTGATTGCCTAAGGATAAGCAAACAGTTCAGCTTTTGCAGCATAGTATTCATTATTTATAATCAGTTAGGGTTTTTGTAAGAGCAATAACACCCTCAAAGGTGTCCGTCCTACAAAATATATGGACTTTTTGGTAGTTGAAGGTACTCAGCTTTACCTTATGCCTTACAACACACTAAAACACCCATGTATTTAAGCCTTTCCAACCACCTTGTTGAGTGTTATGGCTTTCATATATAATAACTGAATTTCAAAACAATTATTATTTAAAGAGCAACTGACAACACTTCTGCTACATTGCAGGATTAGAATAAGTATCCTCAGTAATTTTCATATCAAAATTAGATTCCAATTACTTCATTTTAAAGAACTGAGCTATTTTGTCACCCTGATTTTACTACCTGTTCAAAAAGCCTGTGTCAGTGAAGAACTGCTGCTGATGTCAACTCAGGAACTGACAGTCTAGTATTCACTGTCAGCAAGCTTATAGACCTTTGTCTCCAAAATTCTAAAGATCACGTGCAATGGTTTTCACAACTAAAACAGGCAGCACCATTTAATAAACATTGATTTAAATTTATGTGTTTCAGGTTTTGTAACAAAGCTGACATTTTGTTTGGGGGCCTTTTACATTTTTATTTGTGAAAACCATTGCACATAATCATATAACTTTGGCTTTTTGAACAGGTAGCTAAATCAGGGTTACAAAATAGCTCATAACTTTAAAATGAAATAATGTAGAAATCTAGTTTTGGTATGATTTACTGGGAGTATGCTTATTCTAATTCTGCAGTGTAGTACTTTTGGCCAGAGTGGTGTCAGTTGCTCTTAAGTCTTGCAGTAGTTCAGCTCAGTCATGGTAACTTTGCAGAAATAAGAACCTACTATACTGTGTGACCAGCAGTGAGTGAGTAATTAAAACAAAAGTTAATTAAAAATTATGGTAATGTCCACCTGACTCTGATGATAAAATGTAACCTCAAATTTATCCATAGCGGCATTTACTTAGGGTGTCATAATAAATAACTGGCAATTCCAAGAGCAAACACAAGAAGAAGGAAAAATTATTTTACCATTGGGACATCCAAGTTATGGAATAACTTGCCTCAAGAGGTAGTGGAGGCAGAGAACTGTTCCCATTTCCAACAATGATTGGATGCTCACCTTGGATGGATAAGAGGTCATCTACCATACACCCACTGAGCAGTGGAAGACACTCTAAATGGGCCAATGCCTCTTGTGTCTGATCTAACCTAGTAATCTAGTACCACTTAATGGAGTTCAGTATTAAGTAATATTATACAAAGGGCAAGTTAAATTCTGGCTTCTGATTCACTAGCTATCAGGATTTACAATGTGTAAATCCTGATAGTACCCCACAAAAAAAGTACCAGTCACCACTCAGCTGCATTAGGAACCAAATCCTCCAACCCTCCGGTAAAGCTGACTCAACCCCTGCATCTAACATAAACCTACCACATTTACTGTGGCCACACACGCAGGAGCAATGCAGGAAATTACCACACCAGTCCAAAACAGCTCTAAAACCCCAATATGGTTTTATATTTCAAAACAAACTTTTTCTTTCTTCTGAGAGAGAACCTGGGTGCAACACCCACCTTACCAAGCGCACACATTTACTGCTACAAGTTCTATTTCTCACTCCCCACCACACTGTCACCTCGTACATACCTAATCCAGTAATAAATGTCCCAAATAAATACAGCAAAAAGCAAACCATATCCAGACTGAAACCATACCATTTTCCTGACTGCAAACCCACACAAAAGCCGGAACCACTAAACACATTGAGATCCGGAAACACATTAGCGCAACCTACCGACAGAGAACTATTTTTATGTGCAGCAGTAAATTCAAATAAAATAATATAAATTACAAACAAGAATTGCATTTTTTATTAATAAGGGACAATGTATAATCACAATATACCACTCAAGGATGTGGCTGATGCCAGGATTTACCCACATCTCTGGTGTGTTGTTGGTCATTGGGCTGTGCCTCATGACCGAACAACACACCAGAGATGTGGGTAAATCCTGGCATCATCCACACCCTCTTGTAGTATATTGCTTAAGTATAGTAGTGGTTTATTACGGGGCACAGTAGCCCCTATAGTTACAGTTGAGTAGGATGTTCAGTGTTGAACCCCTAGCTTTGCACCTTAATAGCATTGGCAGAGTTTGCCAGAAACATCTGATATTTTGCATCTGTTATCAAGGGGCAAGATCTAAATATGTGGAAAGTTTTGAGTTGGCAGCGTGTGTGATTTCTGAGATCCACATTTTTTCTGTAGATTCTAATTTTTTCTTTCCTTCTCACATACAGCCTACATGGAATGGATTGTTTCCAAACTTTCAAGGTACAGGCATGATGTCCTAACATAATGTCTCTGGAAAGATTTTGTGAAAATATTATGAGGTTCCAGAGTTATAAAGCCTTACAGTTTCGTGTTTTTTTAGCATGCTCAGTAGGGTTCTTGGGATAACATTCTGATATTACAATAAAAGTCTGTGTCAGCAAAACTGTTTTTCGTTTTTCACCACTTGCTTCTTGCAGCAGCTGAAACATTTTTTTAACCATTAGAGTCACTATATTGTTTCTTTTCCTCTAAATAAACAAACTCGGTCAGAGCCAACATGGCTGCTTTACAGTGGCACCATGGCTGATGCTGTACTTGTGCAGTGACAGATAATCACTGCACATGCATGAGAAAAGGTTCACTGTAACACCCCTTTTGTGATTTTGCATGCCCACAGTGGATACAGCAAGGGGCTCCACTTAGACCAGCCAGGAGGTAATCTAAGTGATGTACACCAGTGCCATACTCTGTGGCAAAGGGGACGGGGTCTGACACCAGGCTGCTATAGGCAGAAGTGGCATGTGAGGTGACACGGGGATCAAGGAGACAGCTGGGCATGGTGGGAAGTGCTTTTGCAACCAGTGTTATTTTTTTTTTGATTGGTTATTGTCTAGAATGCATAATAGTGGCCAACAAAGTACTGTAACACAAAACATAGCCAAGGAGGGACAAGTGATATATACCAATGACAACTGCATCATACTTACACATAACTCAGCAGACTTCAAAACTGTTATGGCATACAGATCATAACAATCATCAACTACAGTATATACTATGATTGGGGTGCCTTTTCATATCCTTAGAGCCGATGTGATGGGATCATTATGGGGACGGTCCAAGGACAGAAAGTGGCATGGCACCAGGTGGTCACCTTTGTGCTATTTCCCATCTTAGTAATTAGTTCATTACTTTTTCCCATCTTAATTTTAAAATATTGAAAATAAATGTAGTAAAACATTTCAAACTTAAAAACTGGACTCTAATTTTTGCTTTTTATTTTTGGTTAACATGTGGCCCATTATTTTTTTTATTTTATTTATTTATTTAGGATTACAAGTACCTTTGAGCCAAGGCTCTTTTACAAAGGTTGCACATCAGAAATAACAAACAACAAGGAAGCAACAGTGAAATAACAGTAAACAATTCATGTACAACAGTGCTATTGAGAGGGGTCAATTATAGGAAGAATAAAGTGTAGAGAGGAGGAGAAGTGTAGGTAGTTAACAGAGGCAGCTATAGTAAAATGGTGAACACAGCTAGGGCCAGCATGTGCCCACAAGAATGGGTAGGGTCAGGCACCAGTGATTCAGCAGAGAAACAGGGATGATAGGAGAGGGAGATGAAAGATGCAGCCAGAGGCATTTGTCGAAAAATAAATGGGAAGGAGTGATATAAGAGAAAAAGGGGTTTGGTGGGGGGATAAGTGCTATAATGGGAAAGGAGAGACTAATGAGGTGGTATGAAGACCTGAGATTTGAAGTGGTGCCTCAGAAGCTGGGGAATGGGGACTAGGCGGGGCCTGGGGTTAAGCAGTATATAAGTTAGGTTTAAAGCTGTGTAGGTCATCATCTAGGAGAGGCAGTCACAGGAGCTAGAGGCAATGAGATGGGCCCGGAGCCTAGTTTTGAACAGACCTAGTGTTGAGGCAGAGGGAGATGGTGTGGCTGAGACCATTCATCCATAGAGAGTCCTATAGGTGAAGGAGCGTTGGCCATGCATAGTTCGACAGCGAGGAGCTTGTAGAATCTGGGTTGTCGAGCTCTTGGTGTTCTGTTGGTTGGTGTTTTGATGTAACAAGGCAGTAACATCAGGGGTGTGAGGCCAAGGTTGATTTTTCCCGCCATAGCACATGTGAGATACTTTATACGGTTGGAGAGTTGGAGCCATCCGATTGTTCCAAAGGCACAGGTGTGGGTGAGGTGGTGGGCAGCAATTGTCAGTCGGCATGCTTTGTTAAGTGCAGTTATTATATGTAGGAGGGCGGACGTCGTGGCGGAGCCATAGATAATGAGGCCATAATCAATAATTGACACCACAGAGCTCTGGGCGGCAATCTTCAGGGCCTCTGGGGTGAGGTGCTGCCTGTGCTTGTAGAGTAATCCAAGGCGTGTGTTGGCAGCTTTAGCCGCACTGTCAATGTGAGCCGTATAGGAGAGATTGGGGTCAAGCAGAATCCCTAGGTATTTGAATGAGTAAACTTGTTCAAGGATAGTCTCCTGCTTGGTGGAGATGGCAAGGGTGTTGCTTGTAACAGTTATGTGAACTGCAGAATAGCAATGACTTGGTTTTCTTGTGATTGAGGACTAGTTTATGATTGGAGAACCATGTTTCAACAGCACTGAATCTGAGTTGGAGGCTGTGTTATAGTGGTGAAAGGTCTTTGTGTGTAGAAATACAACAGCATCATCAGCATACAGGATGATTTGTTCTGAGCAGGATTGTGGTAGGGAGTTTAAAAGAGGCTGAAAAGGAGAGGTCCCAGTATGGACCCTGAGGGACTCCGGAGCGGACAGGCAAGGTGTCTGAAATAACATTGGCAATTTTTAATCTTTGAGAGTGGTTGTCAAGGTAGCTTCTGAACCAGCAGGCTGAGTCCAGTGCGAGGCCAGCAAGGAGTAGTTGGTCATACAGCAGCCGATAATGGACCATGTCAAATGCCTTTGAGAGGTCGATGAAGACAGCCCCAGTAAGAAGACCTTTATCAAGGGAACTATGCAGTGCACTGGTAAATTCAAGCAGGGCAGTGGTGGTACTATGCCCTTTTCTAAAACCGTGCTGTTGTGTGCACAGAATATTATATTTGTCCAAATAATCAGTGAGCTGGTCCACAACAATATGCTCTAGGGCCTTGGATAGTGGTGGGCGGTAGTTAGAGTGGCAAGTCTTGTCCCCACTTTTGTGGACCGGGTCACAGTGGCAGTTTTCCATACTTCAGGGAATGTACTGGTGTGGAGAGAGAGTTAAGAATTTTAGTTAGGGGACTGAGGACCTTGTCAAGTGTAAGTGATAGCAGCTTAAGGTCCAGGGTGTCACTGCTGATTCTGGAAGTGGAGATGGCTGAGGCGATGTGGAGGCGAGCTTCATTCATCTTAATCTCCCTGAAGTAAAAATGAGGTGGTTTGACAGAGTGCAGGGTGTGTTAGAGGGGTGTGACTGACTGTGAAGACATCAGGTGGTAGAACAGTACTGAGGTCAGTAAAAGCCATGTTAAAGGTATTTGCAATGACCATGGGATCAAGGGTAGTGGACCCTTCAACAATAAACATGGCCAGAGGGACTTTGATTGTTTCCCAGAAATGTCCTTGATATTGTCCCAGAAAGCACGACCATTTCCCCAGGTGTTGGTGAGGACATCCTTATAATATGAGCTTTTCATGAGATGAATGGATCGTGTGCAGGCATTACGGTCATGTTTGTATTTTGGATGTCAGATTGTTTGCCTATGGCTTTAGCCACTGACCACAGGTGGTCCCTAGATTTCTGCTGGGAAAGGAGCTCTGCAGTTATCCAAGGGTTGCAGAGGGCTTTTGTTTTCTGTTTTTTTTGAAGGAGCGAAGAGGTCACAGGCCTTATTGAAGGCACTGATGAAGTAGCCAAGGGCTAGGTTAACATCCATCGCTTTGTAGATGGGCAGCCAGTCTTGCAAGGATAGGTACTGTTTGAGATGGGTAAGTTAACCACAGGAGAGGACTCTGCTGGTAATGATTATAGGGGTTGGCTTTAGAAATTTATTAGACCATTCACATAACCGGGAGTGGTCACTGAGAGAGTCTGGGAGAATGGAGGTATGAGCAATCCTGGTAGGGTGATTAGTGAGAACCCAGTCCAGCAGGGTACTGGTGCCAGTTTTGTAATTTATCTGAGTTGATGTGGTGACCAATTGTGAGAGGTTGGCAGCTGCAAGGGCATCCTTATGAGTGTAGACATCAGATGAGAGACAGTTTATATTGAAATCACCAAGCAGAATGTGTTCAGAGCCAGGAGGTTGGGAGCTGATGAAGTTAAGAACTTTTGATGCCAAGATCTTGATCTTCAGGTGGAATATATAGAGAGACCATGGTGAAGGCTTTTTGAGTGGGACCTAGAATTTTAATGGGTAGAAGCTGGGCCGAGGAGGCAGGGACGGGGATGGAACAAGGTGTCCCAGGAGATTATCCTTAATGTAGATGGCTCAGACCTCCCTTTAGACATACATGTCCAGTCTGAAAACATTGTAGCCCTGTAAGGTAATTGTCAGATCAGGAACTTTTGGTGTCAGCTATGTTTCAACTACAGCAAGGATATCAGGATTATGTTGGCTGATAAAGGCTTGGAGTACATCAAGCTTTGGTAACAGGCTGCAGATGTTTATGGTTGCAATGGTGAGGGCTCCTGCCATTTTCAGAAAGTTTGAACAGCCTGGGCAGGTTCGATGGACGTTGTCTGAGATCAGTAGGAGAAGTAGGAGGAGCTTCATTGAACAGAGACGCAGGTCCAGTAGTGATAATTTGTGTTTCCTTTTAGCATATGGGCAGTAGGTAGAGTCCATATGACAGCCCCAATGATAAGCAATGTGGTACAGCAGGGATAGACAAGCATTAAGACCAATCTTAGTGGTGTTAAGAAGCAGCCAGATATTTCCAAGTGGAGGCCCATGAGGAGAACTGGTCGAGAAGTGGAGCGTTCCCCAAGGTGCTGCTGGTATTGATTAAGTAGATAGTGGGTACAGGGTGGGGTGGCAGGGGCCTGGGAGAGAGAACAAGGGAGGAAGGACAAGGAGGGAGAGAAGGGAAGGAGCAGGTGGGGAGGAACTCATAGCTGGTGTAGGGCAAAGAAAAGAAAAAAAAGAAACAGGCAGAGAGCGGTAGTTAAAAGAGAAAATTTCGGCAAAATAGGATTTAGCAGGGAGGCAGTACAATGAAGGTATATATAAGTAAAGCAACTGTGACTTTAAGAGGGTAGACTTTTATATGAAAGAACAAGATCCTCCTAGTGGCAGATCTGTATAACCTGCTAATGGAAAACTAGCCAAAACAAAAAACAGAAAACAGTAATTTTAAGTATAAGGAGCAATTGTGTCATCAAGAAGAATTAGCCAGGGAAAGGCCACTTGAGATGCACCAACAGAGGGCAGTGTCCAATCAGGATGTGGCTATGGAATGCGCCAAAATTTAACCTGATGGCTGAGTCCTGTCGTACTTTGCAGGGTAGAGGAGCTTTCTTCCATGCAGACCAGCTGAGCAGCACAGGTGGAGACTTAGTTAGAGCTGACCAGTTGGGCAAGACTTCGGAGGCAGCAGAGACAGTATTCATGCTGGAGGCAGCACCCAATTTGGGCCTGCACTTTGTAGAGCAGAGGAGTTTTTTCAGGCAGACCAGCTGAGCAGCACAGGCGGAGGCTTAGTTAGAGCCGACCAAATGGGCAAGGCTTCGGAGGCAGCAGAGACAGTATTTGTGCTGGAGGTAGCATACAATTTGGGCCTGCACTTTATAAGTGCATTACACCATGAGAGGGGTAGTTGTAGTTTGTTAATGCACTTCAAGGTGGCAAAGGGAAACAGCATGAGCAACATATTCCTTATTATGCACCTGGGTGAGCATGAAATTTAGACAACCAACACACCGTCCTGTCTTATTGTGTACATAATACATGTGAATGACAATAGTGCATTGCATGGCATATGGAATATAATATGGCCTAGTTTCATACTTTCGTGACACACATAGAAACATAGAAGGTGACGGCAGATAAGGATGCAAGGCCCATCCAGTCTGCCCATTTCTTTCTACCTTATAAATGTGCCATCGGCCTTTGCTCTGTCAATGGCCTATCTATTCATACTCATCTGTATTGCTCCCTTATGCCTATCCCATGCCTGTTTGAAGCCCTGCACTGTATTCATATCCACCACTTCCTGAGACAGGCCGTTCCATGCATCCACCACCTTTCTGTGAAAAGAACTTCCTCACATTACTCCTTAATCGGCCTCCCTCTAATCTCATGATGTGTCCTCTTGTCCTGCTATTTTCTTATATTGAACGTTAGACTCTTTTCACCTTGTTAATGCCCTTAAGGTGTTTCAATGTTTCGATCATATCACCTCTTTTCCTCCTTTGCTCTAGGGTATACATATTGAACTCCATTAAACTGTCCTCATATGTTTTCTGATGCAGTTCCTGCACCATTTTGGTTGCCCTTCTCTGGACTGCCTCAATTTGGTTCATGTCCTTGTGAAGGTGTGGCCCCAGTACTGCATGCAGTACCCCAGATGGGGCCTAACTAGTGTCTGGTAAAGAGGATTATTACCTCCCTCTTCTGACTTGTGATACCCTACTAATACACCCAACATCTCCTAGCCTTACCTGCTGTTTAGTGGTCTGCTTGGATGATTTCAGGTCATCGGTGATGATGATGCCCAAGTCTCTTTCTTCCCTTGTGACTGTCAGCAACTCCCTCCCAGCCTATAGGTGGCTTCAAGGTTTCTCTTCCCATGTGCATGATCTTGCACTCTTTGCATTAAACCCCAGTTGCTACTCTTCCAACCATTTTGCTGGTTTATCCAGATCTCTTCTCATTTTGCCCACCCCATCTGGATCATCTACTCTGTTGCAGATCTTGGTGTCATCTGCAAACAGACAAACCTTACCCTCCAGTCCATCTGCAATGTCACTGATGAAGATGTTGAAGAGGACTGGCCCCAGGACTGATCCCTGAGGTACCCCACTTATGACTTGCATCTCTTCTGATGGTATACCATTTACCACCAGTCTCTGTTTTCTGCCCATCAACCAGTTCACCACCCAGTTGACCAACTTCTGACCCACCCTGAGCCTACCAGCTTATTAATCAATTTTCTATGTGGAACAGTATCGAAAGCTTTGCTGAAGTCAGGGTAGGTGACATCAACTGCTCCCCTTGGTCCACCACACTTCTTATCCAGTCAAAGAAATCTATGAGATTAGTTTGACAGGACCTTCCTTTGTAAACCCATGCTGTCTTGGATCCTGTGCTCCTATGGATTCCAGGTGTTGCACTATCCTTTCCTTAAGGAGTGCCTCCATAATCTTGCCCACTACTGAGGTAAGACTGACTGGTCTGTAGTTCCCTGTCTCCTTCCTGCTACCCTTTTGTGGAGCGGGATTACATTAGCCCTTCTCCAGTTTTCTGGGACCTCTCCTGTGCTCAGAGACTCACTAAACAGTTCTGATAAGGGCTCTGCTAGTTCCACCCTTAGCTCCTTTAGTACCCTGGGATGTATGCCATTAGGTCCCATTGCCTTGTCCATCCTGAGCTTATCGAGCTTTTGTAGGACCCTTTCTTTTGTGAAAGGACTAGTGCTCACCTCCCTCCCCGTGTCCATGGTGCTGAGCTGTGGGTCTTGCTCTACCTCTTATCAGTAAATACTGAGCAGAAGTACCTATTTAGGATAGATGCTTTACATGGTCCTCCTCCTCCTCATACACACCCTTATCTCCTTTGATCTTAGCAATACCCCTCTGGACTTTCTCCTTTCAGTAATGTATCTATAGAAAGTCTTGTCACCTTCTTTTACTGTTTGTGCTAGTGCTCCCTCAGTTTGGGCCTTTGCCTGCCTTCCCTGCTTCCCTTAGGGAAGTTTGGTATGCCTCCTATCTTCATCCTGCTGTGTTCCCTTATATTTCTTGATGGCCAGCCTTTGACTCTCACCTTTTCTGCTACTGTTTTGAGAAACAAAGTGGTTTCCTTCTTCTTTTGCACTTCCTTTCTCGCTAACACAATGGGATGTTGGTTCAAGTATTGCATCCTTAATGCTTGCCCACTTTGCCTGTACCCCTCACCTGTATTTCTTTTAGCCAGGGCTAGCTTAACTCTGTTGGCCATCTTATCAAAGTCAGCTCCTCTGAAGTCCCATATTTTTGCCTTGGAATGGGATGATTTAGTTGTAGTGGCCAAATTGAACCATACCATGTGATGACCACTGGCCCCAGGTGACCTTCTACCTGGAGATCTGTGATCCTTTCCCTGTTAGTCAGTACTAGATCTAGGATATCCCTGTCTCTTGTGGGTTGTTGAACCAGTTGCTTGAGGCCTTTCCCCTGCAGGGAATCCACTATATGTCTAGTTCTGGCAGATGTTCCTGCTGGTATCGATCAATCTGTATCTGGCATGTTGAAGTCTCCCATTATCAGAACCTCCCTTTAGCTTTCATGTTTTGTATATCTTCTAACAGTAATGTGTCTATGTCCTCCCCCTGATCTGGGGCTTGTAGACAACCCCAGTTCATATAACTGTCCGTTTTCTGTTTCAGGGTGACCCATATTCTTCTGGCTCCTATGTGTATTCTGAATTTCTGTAGCTTTGATATTTTCATTAACATACAGGACCACTCCACCCCTTTTACACCTCAGTCTCTTCTGAATAGTACATAGCCAGGTACTGAAGTCTCCCAAGTGTGGTTACTGGTAAACCACATCTTGTTAATTGCTACTATGTCCAATTTAGCCTCTGTCATTATTGCCTGCAGGTCTGGAATCTTGTTTCCCAGATCAGAGCATTTGTGTACATGATTTTCCATTGGCCAGCTTCGGTGTGTTAGTAGTTGGGTGAGGTCTGGCATTTCCTGTGCATCGTATGGGAAGATGGACCTTTACTCTGTTGGTGGGGAAATGAACTTCATTCACCTGCATGTGGAAACAGAACATTTGTCTCCATATTCAGAATCTGAAGTGCATTGCAATATCACTGCACATTAGATTGTGTTTGGCTGGCACAAGTATAATAATCATTAATACATTGTGCTCCAAGGGTAGCATATAACTTTACTGTGCTCCAATCAGAACACACAGTCCGAGCATTGCTACTGAGCCAGCCTGCACAACAGACCATATGGTGATATTGTGTGCACAGCACAAAGGTAAATGTCTGAATGGGACAAATGCTATTTCTATGTGCAACTGAAAGACTTCACACAGCATAGATGATCACAACACATGAATCACACAACTGTGCATGTGTATTTGTGTGTGTGTTTGGAGGGTTAAGAGACTATACATGTCACCCAGCTAGTCCCCTCACCATCACATGCAGTTTGGAAAATCAGTACATAAAGTTAAGACATCATTCCCTAAAAGTGCAGCTCATTCTATTTTAATAATAATATGCATTCAAAAACAGAAACATGAGCTGCAGGTATACTGTATATAGGAAAAAGTTCCATCATATTAAACATGTCTGGACTGTTTTAGTATTTATCTGTACTGTTCAGCAATACAGTAATTAATGTTCTTAAGTGCACAAACATGGACATTTTTAGAGACTGGAGCATTACAATGTCTCACACTGCCAAAGAATGCAAAATGCTTGATCCCAAGATTCAACCACTGGGATATGTAATAAATTATTTGAATACAGATTAAGCACTAAAAATGTGGAAATGTGCAGTAATTGCTGCAGTTATGTTTATTTTAGACAACTAATGAACAGCTGAACAAACGACAGTGAGGAAAGTCCCAAATGGGCAAAGGTATGTCTAGTGTAATTTACAAGCATGATTTCATCTCAGAATCTTGTTTTTTTTCAATAAGCATTTAACATGTGAACTGACATAAACACAGTAAAGTTTTACCATTGTGTAGAGTTGTGAAAAATTACCATTAGTAAATTATCTATTACTGATACTTAGAAAGGAGATGCACGGAGATGGTGCTGATGGCGGAAGAATTTTAATGATTATAAATAATAATCACAGCAAGAGATTACAAGTGGTACATCCTTCATTCTTCATTCTTAATTCTTAATTCTTCAAACTAACAGTGTATAGTGGCTTGCTTATATAGTGGAAGACAGTACTATGGTTGTGTATTATTAGTACAGACAAATATAAACATCATCTTACAAGGCAATGCTCTTTTAGTTCTTGCATGACCTAATCCTTACTTAGCTCAAATGTATTGATAGTGTAAATTATACTACTATATAAGGATAGCAATAGTAGTCATTACCAGTTATTAAGATCTAGAAGGAAGAAATAGACTTACACTTTAAGAATGTGCACAAGCTTTTTAGTCTGTCCTGTCCTCCTGATAATAATAGTGAAAAGGGTAACTTGAACACTATCCCTGTATTTCTGTCTGTGCAGACACTTAAGACACCTGTTTTCTATTACTCACATGATTAGTACAGATATTAAAAAATACTTGAACATTACAAGTTGTGGATCAGTTAAACTTGTAACTTCACAAGTTATATGATTTAGCTTCATAGATTAATATTAGTTACACAAACATACTATGTTTTAGACCAAAATAAAGTTTTGCCTGCAATATTGGGACACATTTTTTATCCCCTATTACACATTGAATAATCATTTTTACAAGCACTGCTTGTGTGAAATTACAATGAACTAAAATTGGTGCATTTGGGAAGCATATTTAAGGATTAAAACTGTGTGGGCAACAACAGTGCACAAACCAACCAAAACTAAAATATCCATAAAATTTCACAACTACAGATTCCAGGACAATTTATAAAAACAGAGGTAATTATGATTTGAAACTGAAAATCACTATTGGCTGCCACCGACAACAAACATTACAAAGGACCACCTTGTCCAGTGAATCACGTATTCATGAATGAAAATATAAGCCTTAAATAAAATATATATTGTGTTTAATATACAATTAATTTCATCCAGCCTTCATGATCATAATAATTTCTATCTGGCAAACAACGTTTTACTTTGTGCATTTCTCATCATGATTAAAATTTGTCAATCACTGATGAAACATGCACATTGGGAGTGCTAATGACATTTAAATTGAAATGTTCTTATCAAAAAGCAGACACTCCACAAAGTTACAGTGCAACAATTTAATTCAAAATGGTTTAAAATGTTCACAACAATCAGCTGCTGTACATAGTTGCTGCTATATTTGGAGGACTGGGAGCAGTCTGCAGAGCTCAATCAGAGCTGACTTCTCACCTGGGACTGGGACCGGAGCCCTGACTAGCAAGAAGCACTGTTGTAAATCTGTATAGTACAGTGCCTCAGCCCAACTGTGACTGTAGCAGCAACACACAGAGGAGGACTGAGGCAGAGCTTCAAGCTGGAGGTAGATCTGCAGCGCAGCAGACAAGTCTGAATGATCTGTCAATCAAAGTCATTGATGATGACATGACAGTCTGTTACTCACTCTGTCATCAGAGGCAGTATAGTGCAGTGATTTAAGGCTCTGAGCTGCAAATCTGGAGACCTGGGTTTGAATCTCACAACCCCACCTGCATACTGTGTGACAATAAACAATTCACAACTTCCCTGTGCTCCCAGGTTGCACCTGTAAACAAGCTTTCAGCTTAGTGTGTCTTCACCTGGTTAAACAATGGAATAAATCAATAACTGACTTTGATCAGCTGGGGGTAGATGGGTATGTGGGTGGATCAGTGGTGGGCCAGAACAGCAGGGGGTGTGTTGTTGCAAATTGAGCAGTGCTCTTGCTGCTACGGTGGAAACCCGGACAGAGTGGAGGAAGCCACGGCCAGCCAAAGTCATCTCTGCAGCATGAAAAAAGGTAAAAGCTCACTCAGCTGAGCTGGCACTTGGGGCCATTTACAAGACACCTGGGGCACTGGCCTCTCTGGCCCTGAGTTAATGACAGCCCTGCTGTGGCTTAGAGAAGCCTGCTGGATACTAGTCATGGGTCACAGCTCTGCCACTCTACATCCTCTCCATTTCATGCTCCCAGACGATCTCTCTCCTCCATGTTGCACCCTGTATGTCTAACAGTGTGAGAGAGAGGCAAGCAATGTGACCAGTTGGCTTGCTGCCAGCAGACCCACAGGCAAACAATGCTAGGTGCCTAATTATTAAAAAAGAGTTCCATTCGCAGCAACACAGACAGTCATATACAATCCCATACGTCCTGATAACTGCCAATTGCAAAGTTATAGTAGTGGCAAACATATCCCAGGGAAACAGTTGAAAATAGCAGCACAATAAACTAGAATGAAAATGAAATGGCATTGACACAAAGAAAATTAAAAAGTCGATGTGTCAGACCCCAGGGAGAGTCAGTAATTTAGGAGAGTCAGTCATTTAGTAAATGCGATTCGACAGAAATACATCAATGAGGAGTAAGAAGGGTAAAAAACTTGTGCCACACTAGCACTGTGCTGTTTGGATTAGTTTAGCATCCTCCGATCCACTCCATGCAATAAAGGACAGTGTGAAAGTAACTTTTCCTAACTGTGCTGCTGTCAGGATTGTAGTGCAATCTGCAAATCTTAAACTCTGGTATTTAAAATTATCTTTCAGCTTGCCTCTGCCTTTCTCTGAGCAACTCAGTGAGGTATGCATCCACTCTAGACAGAGGATAATACTTACATTAAAAGTTACTGCTAGTGCTGGAATTCCGCAATTGCAGGACAAAAAAGTAGTGCCCCATGAGGGGATGTGTTTCTATGGCCATCAGAGGAAGGACCATAGAAACACACACACAGACATGGAACTGTGCCCCTGCACTGTGGAAGCACATTGAGTGTTGGCTGTCATGTGCTTCCACAGTACTTGAAGAGATACAATGATAGCAATATGGCTGTGGAGCTCTGCTCATGTAGCCATAAAATATGGACAATACATAAATGGTGTCATTTTTAAAACAAACACCTGAACCTAGCAAGGACCTGTTCAGCTAGATCCTTGTGTTTGAGTTTTTAAAACATTTCTAAAAAGATTTACTGGGCACCCCAAAACCAGAGTGCAAAGCTTAGTGAGAGGAGCTGTTCACCCATGTTTTCTGTATGAGAATAGTGGGAATCTGATAACTTCTACTGCTGCAACTGGAGTCCTATCGTGGGCTGCATTGAGAGGAGTGAGCCACCAATGCCCTCTTCTGTCTGTCTCCATCCATCTGTCTGTCTGCCTGTCTGCCAGTCTATCTACTGATCTACCTATCTATCTCCCATCAGCAGAGTCGGGTGTCCACCCGGTAATGCTTGTCTGGACCCCCACCTCCAGGTCACCCAACCCCATTTCTGTACAGTGGTCTGACACTGGGGTGCCCAATCCCATTGTTAGACATTATCCTGAAATAAAGAAAACTGTACCTATGTGATTTTTTACCTGTAAACAGAAACTTGTCCCCACACACACACACACACACACACACACACACACATACCCCACTCAGATCTCCAACACACCTCACTCACCTGAACAGGTCCCAGTGTAAAGATCCAGTCTCTGACTAAAGACACGTCTCGCTGATGGAACCCCAACTGCAATATGAGAAACTAAGGTAAGTGTGGTCAAATGGGGGTTTGAACTTTGATGCATAACTTAAACATTTTTGCATATTTCATCCCAGATTTTCAACATGGACTTTTTGCACCTCACCTCATGGCCAGCGGTTGTGGAATTATGCAAATCAGGCCCAAAGGGCATTTTGTGGTCACTTGGTTAAATCATCTTTGGGCAAGAGTTAACATTTTACCACCCATGGGTGGAGTCATAAGAAGACTATGCTTAAAATTGGGGTCCGAATATTTAAAATGGAAAAGTTATGAGTGGACATTGAAATTTTGCAATGCACGCCATAATTTTGTAATTTTATATATTTTGACCTTTAAATTTTCAACAGAGATTTTTTTCACATCACCTTATAATCATGAAAACTATCATATTTCAAAATCAGGTCAAAATGTGTTTCTGTACCTGTGGTGGAGAATGATGTTGTCACCACACAAAATAACCTCTCAGGCAGGTTTTGAATATTTTCTCCACCCTTTTGATGAGGTGGGGTCATAAGAAGTCTATGTTGAAAATCTGGGGTAAAATATTACAAAACAACAAAGCTATGAGGATATGTTGAAATTTTGCAACACAATAACTTTGCTAATTTTAAATAATTCGATCCCAAATTTTCAACATAGTAATTTTTTCATATCACCTCATGAATATGACACCTGTCATTTTTCAAAATCTGGCTGCCATGAATTTTGCTCACTCAGCAGAGTATGTGTGTTTGTTCACAAACAAAATTGTAGATGCTTTTGAGACAACATATCGTAGGTGGGGCAAGTTGTGGGGAAACTTTGAAATAGTGTCTTTTATTGTCTATAGGTTAAACTGAGACAAGCCACAGTAGCCCACATTTAAGGGCTATAATGAAGAGCTGTGTCTTGCCCTGTAGTCTGGGGTTGGGTGAGAGTTGTTTGGCATGAGGCCTCAGTCAGGTGATAAATGCAGGAGGTGTTGAATGAGTCACATTTCTGATTGCAGGTTGGTTTTGGGTTGCTATATAAAAATCACTTGCAACAGCCAATTGGGGCTCTCCTCAAGTGAACCAATCAGCCACTGCCTGATATATAAAGAAATATCCTTCAGGCAGACGTCTGTGCTGCTGAACTCTGTGAGAAGGACCACAGTGCAAAGGACAACATAGGGGAGTCTGCAAGGAAGGAGTCAGCCAGGAGAGACAGTAGGTGGCCTTACACCCTGCCCACAAACAGTGAGTAGGTAAAATGGGTAAACAGGTGTCTACAGTCAGAAGGAATCAAGTAGGAAAATTGTAACACCCTGTACAGGGCGAAGCTACACTAGAGGTTCAAAACTTACAAAACCTAAAGGTTATTCAAACTCCCTATAGGTAGGGTAATAAAAGGAATTTAAAGGGTGAAATAATAGGGAAAGCAGGTAGGATAGGTTGATGTGGAGTGGTGCAGTGCAGTAACTGTGGTGGCAGTCTTCAGGAGACTTTCCTGGAGGCTGCATTTCTGCCCTATCTGCATGCACCACTCTGGGCTGAGGGAGGAGATTGCCAGACTCATGGCCACATTGGCTTGGGATCAGAGGACCTTCTGCCCCACCAAGGATCACTTAGTCTATGCCAGAGTTTGCCCAGAAGGAGGAGTGGCTGGACAATAGTGAGTTTGGAGAGGGTTGGGTGTGGAGACAGCCACATTCCACACCTGGTTCCACTGCAAAACTCCTACACTACACTGGCAGAGCAGGAACATCCCACAGAGGTACCCAGGAGTGTCCAGGATGGATGTGGGGTCCTCCATAGTGTAGACCCAAAGGGTGGGCAGAGGACCCAAGAGGAGCAGGATGAAGTGAATCTTGGTGGGGACTCCATATGGAGGGGATAAAATTGAGGACAGGTAAGGATGAGGAGAGGATGTTCAGTGCCTTCACTGTGCCATGGCTCACAGGGATGGAATGAAAATCCAAAGGATCACTGGGGCAATAGGAAGGAGGGAGAGCTAGATGATATTGTCCATCTGAGGAGTAATGACCTGGCTAGGGATGAGCCAGCAATAGTTCAGGAGTAGTTCAGGGTATTGGGAGGGGTCTTACGTGGGTGGCATTATCCGTAGACCTTCTAGGAGTGTTACCTCTCTATAATGAGGGCATACAGGATTCTCCACACCAGGAAAGTCAATGCATGTTTGAAGGAATGGTGCAGAAAGGAGGGTTTTGGCTTCATTCTGGACTGTGGCCCCACCTTGAGGGATAAGGGTCTGTACAGGGTGATGGCTTGAATCCATCCAGGAGGGAAACCACAGTCCTCAGTGATTGGATTAAATTCTACATTGGCCAGCATTTAAACTAGCCAAAGGGCAGGTGGCAGAAATATAAAGGGAGACATAAACTGCCCCTCACAGACAAACGAGGTCGGCAAGGGGAATCCTGAGGATTGAAACCCAAAAGAGCCATGTAACAAAGGAATCTGTGGTATAGAAGTCCAGAGTGATAATGAGAAAGATAGCAGAAGAAACAAGGGGGAATGGGAAATGAGGGATGACAGCACAATCTGAAGAGCCATGTGTACACATAATCAAAGTCTAGTCAACAAGACAGGGGACCTAGAGGCCACCATGGCTGAAGCAGACCTGGATATGGTTGCAATTATCAAGTCCCAGTGCCATGAAAACCAGGATTGAGATGTTATCATACTAGGTATACTCTGTTCAGAAAAAGACAGGGTAGGTAAAAAAAGGGGATGAGTGGCTCTCTACCTCTTGGGACAAAATAAAAGCCCATGGAAATACAGGAAAGCAGGAGGAGCTGAGGTACTGTGGGTCACCCTGGAAACATGTCAGGGGCCACTATTCACATAGGAGTGCTCTACAGACCTCCATCATGGGGAGGGGAGAGGTGGATAAGAACATAATGGAAGCTATCCAAAGGATGGCATGCAAGGGGAGGTGCTGCTGATGGGGACTTCAATCTATTAGACATGGATGGGAGTCTACCAGCTGCAGCAACAGTCAGAAGTAGGGACATCCTGGACCTCTGCAAGGGTTATTCCTCAGACAACAAGTTAAGAAGCCCTCTTGTGGGGGTCATAATACTGGATCTGGTTACTGACTAACAAGAACAGTGTTGCTGACATCATGGTGGGTGACAACCTGGGGTCCAACGACCACCTTACAGTGTGGTTCAATATAAGGACTCACCAGAACTGAGACACTAAGATGAGGGTCCTGGACTTCAGAAGGCCAATTTCAGGAAAATGGAAGAATGCCTCAGGGATAGAAGATCTGAGGAACTGAGGAACTATGGGCAAAAATAAAGGGCACATTGAAACAGCAACAAATCTCTGTGTCAACAGGTTAACAGCAAGTGAAAAAGAGACCACTATGGTTCTCTAAAACTTAGCAGAAAAAGTAGAAGCAAACAAACTAGCATTTAGAAAGTACAAAAGACACAGAAGGAGGAAGATAGGAAAAACTACCAGATGAAACAAAGGAAGACAATGAAGGCAGTTTGATGTGCAAAGGCACAAACAGGAGAATAGTGCCCAATCAGTAAAAGAAGGGTAAAACTTTCTTAGATATATAAGCGAGAAGAGGAAGACCAAGACGGACTAGTAAGGATAAAAGGGGAAGAAGGGGTTTCATGGGAGGAGGAGGACCAAAAGAAGGCAGAGCTATTGAACAAATCATTTTGTTCAGTGTTTACTGAAGAAGGATAGGTGACTAGCCAAAGATAAGGGACAAGGGCATAAATGGTAGGGAGGTGGACACCAGTCCTTTTACAGAGGAGAAAGTTCTCAAGGTACTATTTATTTATTTTTTATTTTTGAGTTCTAGGATTACAAAATACTTTTAAACCAGAGGTTCTTTAACAAAGGTTCTGTGTTGGATACAATTGTTAAATAAAACAATGAAGGTGGAACAGATGCAAACAATGTAAATTACATTTAGTGAAGATATAAACACTGAACAAAAAATATCAATGCTAACATCTTATAGTGGGCAAGGGTAAGGGAGAGGGCTAAAAGGGGTAAGAGGCAGTCAAAATAGAGACTTGGGGCCAGTTCCAAGATGAATGTTGCAACCTGAGGGAGTATTCCAGTTGCGACATTTGCCTACCACGCTGGGGACCCTCGCTGTATTCCAAGAGCGCATGGTCCCAGCACCTACAACCTGTGTCTTGCAGCAGGCGTGAGCAAGCACCAGGGCCATGGAGCAATAGCCCTGCATGCTGCAAGTTGCAGTCTGCTGTGAACTGCCTGCTCGAGCCCCCACCCCACCCCAGAACACTGCCGTATGCACCAGGGGCATTAGGGGCTGGCCAGATGGCACTACTGTTTGGGAGACAATGATTATCAGACCCCAAGAGTCCCTGATATTTAGTGGTATGGGGGCATGGATGTGTTTGGGGGCACGGGAGGACAGTGGTATGCCTATCATGGTGCTGTGGTGTGGGATCTGTTGAACGGCACTGACGAATGCCCCTTAGAGCATCTCCGGATGTTCTAACTCTGCTGCACTAGTGCGGCTCCTAGAATAGTGTAAGTGGATACAGCAACCGCTCTTTAGACTAGGGCACAGTTGCTGCTGTAACACACCGCGCCATGTTGTGGGTTGTGTAGTGGGTGGCATATCCCACATTTGACACAGCCTGACACGGCATGGCACAAGGTGCCTTTTGGAATTGCACCCAGCATAAGGCATGGTGCAGGCTACATTACACCATGGGGTTTGGGGTAATCAGCTTGTGCCAGCATAAGCCGGCTTGAATCAGGCCTCTTGTCATAAAGTGCTAGTGGCAACAAAAGTACAAGGGGAAATCATGTGGAGGGGGAGGAGAGATGGGAAGGAAATGTGAGGTAGAAATACTGTCAGAAATTGGGGAAAAGGGGAAGGACAGGTGGGGAGAAAGTAAACAACAATGATGGGGTGGAAGAAGGGTAGGGTGGGGCAGGGTGTACTGGGGTAAAACAGGAGAGGGAAGTAGAATGAATGAATGAGGAAAGAGGGAGGGTGAGAGAGGAGGGAGAAACAGTGTATGATGGAGGGTTCAAGGAGGAGGGAGAGGGGTAGAGATGAGGAAAGTAGTGATGGCGTAGGGTCGGGAAGAAAGAGATGGGACAGAGGGAAGGTGGGACAAAGGTGAAGGGGTACCAGGTTGTGAAGGAAGGAGGCAAATAGTCAAAGAGTGGGAGGAAGAAGAGGAGGATGTGAGTGAGTGGGAAGAGAGTAGGAAGAGGAGAGGAGAAAGTAGGAGGAGGATAATAAGTGAGGGAGTGGCGTGTCATCCTAGTGGTACAGTCACAACTGCTGAGGTTAGAGAGGAGAGGGTTTTTGCATTTAAATGGGCCTAGCTTATTCTCAGCAGTGACCTCTGTGAGGGAGCCCATTCATCAGGATGGATTCCTGACAATGAAGAAGCATTGGGCTTGAGAGGTTAGGCAGAAGGGAATCTGGTAGGAGGATTTGTTTGCACTGCAGGTGCACTGTGTGTTTGGGATGGGCACCATAAAGGCATGTGTAGCTGGCGGGTAAGGCCGAGGCAGATTTTCTTAGCTAGGAGGCAGGTCTGGTAGGCTATCCTTCCCTGAAGATTGAGCCAGTTGGAATGTTTATAGAGGTTGCAGGTATGCATTTGTTTCTCACACCTGTCACAAGCTGGCAGCACTTATTCAGTGCAGTTTTCATCCTTTTAAGGCAGTGTCGCTGGCAGATCCATAGAATATTAGCCCATAATCAGTCATGGACAGGACTGAGCTATTAACTGCTATGTGCATAGCCTCAGTGGTCAGGCAATGGTGATGGTGGTAGAGGATCTCTAACCTTGTATTTATGGCTTTGGAGGTGAGACTAACGTGTGTTATGCGAAGTGCGCTGTCAAGTGTAATTCCAAGGTATTTGAACTCCTGAACCTGATCGATTGGGAGGTGTTGTTTGTTCAGAATAGTTAGCTGGCTGATCTATGTTTGCTGTGAGAGTTGGAGAATAGCATAGCTTTGTTTTTTTATTGATCGTCATCACGTTATGCTGATCAAACCACGCTTTCAACAAGGCTGGAATTTGCCTGTAGGTCAAAGGATAAATGGACTGGGTCAGAGTGGGTAGAAAAGAGCACAGCATCATCTGTGTATAGGATCATTTTATTACTGCAGGCTGCAGGGAGGTTGTTAATGAAAAGGCTAAAGAATAGTGGACCAAGGATAGAACCTTGGGGTACCCCAGAACGCACAGGAGGCTACTGGGTAGAGTGTCCCAATCTTAACTTGCTGGTACATACCCATCAGGTAGCTTTCAAACCAGTTAGTTACCTCATTATAGAGGCCAAAGGCAGGAAGGGCGTTCAACAGGAGCTGGTGATTAATGGTGTCAAAGGCCTCGTTTAGGTCTACATACACTGCATCTAGCAAATGTCCAGTGTTGAGTGCCTTTTGAATGTGACTGGTATGTTAAAACAGGGCAGTAGTTATTGTGTGCTTTTCTAAAGCGTGCACGGACACTGGATGTTATATTTGTGAAGGTATTCAGAACGTTTGTCGGGAAACAATGTGCTCAAGGGCTTTAGAAAGTGGGGGAGGATTGAGATGGGATGGTAATTGGAGTGTTGAGACCTATCACCACATATTGTGACAAAGCAGATTTCCAAAACTTGTGGAACTATCTAAGGAGAATAAGATGTTTAGCAGTTTGGTGAGAGGGAGTAAGCGACACTGAGTGAGAGGAAAGAAGCTTTAGATCCAGTGTGTCACTGCTAAATCTGGGTTTATCTAGTACCTTTAGGAAGTATTTTCTGAGTTCAGCAAGAGACACTTTTCTGAAATAGAAGGGACGGGTATTCGATGAGGAGTGGTTTTGTCATCATTACCAGGTAAGTTGGATTCATTGAAAAGACTGGGGAGTACACTGCTTAGATCAGTAAAAGCAACAGTAACTCTTAGGCTGCTGACAGAATTAGAACGTATTGGAATTCTGGACTGATATATCATTAAAGGTGTCTGCTATTAATTTATAGTCCTGAATAACAGTGCTGTTAACATCAGTTATAGAAGGGAAGGATTTAATGGGCTTTCCTGTGAGGTTTCTGATGTTTTCCCTAAATGTTTTGCTTTTACCCTATGGGTTTGTGAGCTTGCTTTTGCAATATTCTCATTTTGCTCTATGCATGGCCTGTGTACACTGGCTTCTGGCAGCTTTGTAGCATTGTACGTCAGTTAGGTGACCAGTGGCAACTGCATCATGCCATAAACTGTCCCTGTCCTTCATCAAATTTAATAGGGCAGAAGCAATCCAGGGTTAGAGGATACCTTAGTTGTCTTTTCTTGGGAGGAAAACTTGTCACAAACGTTATTAAATCATGTAATGAAGTAGTTTAGAGCCTGATCAATGCTGTTCATAGAGTCTAAGGGGCCAGTCAATCTGTAATGATGCAAGGAATTGCAGGAGCTTACATGTTTTTAAGATTCACTGGTAAGAGAATTTAGCCTGCAATTTGGGTGTCTTATTAGAGTGTTGGCAGATAACTGGTGAGTGATCACTCAATGAGTCAGGTAGGACTTTAGTGTTGGAGATTCTAGTAAGGTGAGTGGTGAAAATCAGGTCTAATAAGGAGCGCAGCCTGTCCTATACATTGACACGCATAGGGTGGGTACTGTCTGGGTGATGTTAATGGCTGCAAGGGCATTTTTATAAGGGTCTGCTTCTAGGAACAAGCCAATTTACATTAAAGTCACCCATAACCACTGTCATAGTATGGTGGGAAGGTTATCAAGGTAGTCAGTGATAATATGAAAGCCAGCAGCCTGGTCACCTGGAGGATATAGACAGATATTACTGTGAGGGATTTACCTTGCTGACCCAGGATTATTTTGATTGCTAGCATATGGGCATTGTTAACAGGGGTATAGTGGGGACTTGGTCTTTAAGTGTGTCCTTCAGGTAGATGGCACAGCTTCAGTCCATTTGCTGATGCAGTCAAGCCTAAAAGACATAGCCAGCAATGGATATAGCACTGTCAGGCACCTTAGGGGACAGCTAGGTTCCATTAAGGGCTAAAATATCAGGTGTATGCTGTGATAGCCAGACTTGTAGGTCATCAAGTTTGTGTGGTAGGCTACAAATATTAATGGATGCTAATGTGAGGAACCTTGGTTTGCTGCATTGATAGTTGGATGTTATGGGGGTGGGGACCATGATGAGGTGAACATTTCCAGAGAGGAGTAAGAGGAACAGGGCAATCCTAGATAAATACAGAGCAAGGAGCTGTGAAGTATTTTGTTGTCTCCATCTTAAGGTTTTTAGAGGGTATTACTACGGGGGTAAATAGCTGTAGAAGATGGGGGTACTTTAGCAGAGTGGTAGTTAGTCAGGCTGTTGGCAGGTAGGATGCAGTGGGTTTACAATTATTTGAGATACTTATAGATAATGTGTCTTACGTATATCTCTGTGTAGAGTGTCATATGCATGCTGCATGGTGGATGTAGTGGTAGAGGATGAGAGTGGTATAAGGAAAAGAAGAATTTGGAGGGGTCATGATAGTAATTCATTCTGAATGGCTAAAAGGGAGGATAGAAACAGGAGACAGGAGAATGAAAATGGGGGTGATTCATCTAGTTGGACTAGAGAACGTTTGAGGGTTAGATAGGGATGCAGGAGAGCAGTCCCTGAAGGTATATTGGATTAGTATTGTGTTAATAAGCATTTTAAAATGAACACTTTAGTTAAAAATTAGGAAAATGGCAGTGGGAGTACTGAGGCTTTGTGTGAAAAGAAAAGGTCTTAGAGGTGTATTAAAGAAATGCACTGCATGTACTGGATAGACAGCTCGTGGAGGCAAAGCTTTAGTGCTAAAGCCCATTTAAACAGTGCTGGGGAGGCGGAGGGTGGGTGGGAGAAAATTCAAATGTAGGATTGCAGCAGGAGAAGCTGAGCAAAAGAGGCAGGAGAGAGGTACACAGTGAAAGGCAGTTGAAACGCTGGTAGTCAGCAGGAAAATGCATTAACCAATAGCTGCAGAATACTTAGTGTGGGGCGGCCAATAGCAGCCAGAGGCAAGGAGGAAGGACCAATCAGAAGAGCGACTTTGGATGCTGCAGAGGCTGAAAGAAATCCTCGGTGTCCTGGTTCTGTACCTGGGTATGGCTTCTGGTGGTGGGGAGCAGGCACAATCTGAGACCAGCAGTCCTGCCACAGCTGCCAAAGATCAAGTTGCCCCATCAGGGGCATGGAAATCTGAGGGAGGTAAAGGCAGGAGATAAAGCTAAAAAGAAGCTGTGGGGTGGTCTAAGCCTTAATCAGGGAAGGATTAGTAGAAACAACAGGGTCAGAAAATAAGAGATGGCAGCTGTGGGGTAGCCTGAGCCTTAATCAGGGGTGGGCTTGTTCAAAAACAAAGGGACACACAAGGGGCTGGGGGAGGGTTGGTGGCAGATGAATCAAGCTGCCTGGTAGGGCTAGAGCAAGAGCGGGTTGACAAGAAAGCTGGAAAGTGAGAAGGAGAAAAAATAGGGAGAGGCATCACCAGTAGAAAACAGGAAGTTATTATCCTCTGTACAGACAGCTGGTCAGACCCCATCTGAGTACTGTGTGCAGCTTTGGAGACCCAATCTCTGCAAAGACATAGACAGGATGGAAGCTGTCTAGAGGAGGGCAACTAAAATGGTGCAGGGTCTGCACCGAAGACATATGAAGAGAGACGAAGGAGCTTAATATGTATAGCCTGAGGAAAGGAGGGAGAGGGAGGACATGATAGAAACGTTCAAGTACCTCAAGGGAATCAACAAAGTCCAAGAGGGTAGCATCTTTCAAAAAAGAGTGTGCAAGAACAAGAGGGCACAATTTGAAGATGGGGGCGGCTCAGAGGTAATTTAAGGAAGTATTTTTTCACAGAGAGGGTTGTGGATGCATGGAACGCCTTCCGGAGGAGGAAGTTGTGGAGTCAAAATCAGTGGTGGAATTCAAGCATGCATGGGACAGTCATAAGGCCATTCTAGGGGTGGGGGTAGGAAGAAGTAGGCTGCTGGTTAATTAGGATCTGCAGCTTATCCAGTAGGTAGGAAAATAGGCAGACTGGGTGGGCCAAGCGGTCCTTATCTGCCGCCAAATTCTATGTTTCTATGTTTCTATGTTTAGGTTAAGTTAATGTGAGCGGGCATAAAAACATAATGCAGGAAAATAAACAGGAATGGCAGGGATACAGTTTTCAAATCAACAGCCTTAGAGGTTCTTAGCAGTATTTACTAGCACAATTAAAAGTAAATAAGGCAATGGGACCTGATGGGGTGCACCCAGGATACTGAGAGAGCTCAAAGAGGTGTTATCTGCACCTCTGTCAACTCTGTTCAAATTATCATAAGAAACAGGGAGGTTCAAGGGACTGGAGGAGGGCAGATGTGGTCCCCATCACAAAAGTAGGAACAGGAAGGAGGCAGGAAGTTACAAATCTGCTAGCCTGACTTCAGTAATGGGAAAAGTAACAGAAACACTGCTGAAGGAAAGGATAGTGGAATACCTTGTAATCAGTGGATTACAGGATCCAAGGCAAAATGGTTTCATGGGGAGGTCTTGCCAGACAATCCTGATCGAGTTCTTCGACTGGGTTACCAGGGTAATGGATCAGTGAGGAGCGGTAGATATGGCCTACCTGGATTTCAGTAAGACCTTTGATACTGTTCCACAGAAGCCTGGTGAACAGGGTATACACCTCCAACATCGAAACTTGACATCAACTGACACTACAGTGACTACAGCCAGGTCATTGTAGTGTGGTAGCTAGGCTCCAGCACTGTATTTGGGGGGTCCTACACCCTTCCCTAATCCGCCTGACTCGGAGTTGATTAAATTTAGTAGGGGGTGGGGCAAAGCCTTCTGAAGAAAACATGTTAGTGACATGGAAACCGATGCCGACTGCAAAACGCCGTCAACATAATGGTTTCACTGTCCGGGTCGCTCGACAACATTTTTGTCGACAACTGGTCATAGATCTGTAAACAAGCTGCCCTGTCTAGGAGTGGGTCAAAAAGCTATAAACTGGAAGAAGTTGGATAAGTTACAGCAGTCAGATGCTGGTGGTAAAAGGTGTCCACACTGCAGAAGGCAACGTGACCAGCAGGGTGCCTCTGGGCTCAGTACTAGACCCAGTCATCTTCAAAGTCTTTATTAGTGGCATTGTGGAAGGGCTAGAGGAAAGAATGCCTGATTACAGATAATGCAAAATATGCAACAGAGTAGACCCACGGGAGGGGGTGAGGGATGATTTCAAAAGTTGGAAGAATGGTCATGTGCTTGGCAGCTGGGTTTCAATGCAAAAACTGCAAAATTTTGCACGTGGGGCACAGAAACCTGGGGTTATGTAACAATTGTGAATGAAAGTGCTGGCAAGCACAAAACTGGAATGGGATCTGGGGTAATTACTTGATGACCTGAAGGTAACTAAGTAGTGTGATAAGGCTGTAGGGAAGGCTAGCCGGATACTTAGGTGCTTAGGGATGGGTATCACCTGTGGAAAGAAGGAGGTAATATTACCCCTGTACAAATCACTGGTAAGACCCCACCTCTAGTACTTTGTCCAGTTCTGTGGCCCCACCTCCGAGAGGAAATTGATAAGATAGAGGCGTATAAAAGATGGCCACCAAAATTGTGCAGGGCATGCATCAAAAGCCCTAGGAGAGTCTCAATGAACTGAATATGTACTCTCTGGAGGCAGATGGGAAAGGGGGATGTGCTAGAAACATTCAAAGACCTAACAGGTATTAATAGGGTACAGGAAGGTAACATTTTCCATAGAAAAAGAAGCTTGAGGGCAAAGCAGCATGCTATAAATTTGGGAGGAGGAGGCTCAGAAGAAATGTGAGGAAATACTTATTCACGGAGAAGGTGGTAAATGCCTGGAACACTCTTCCAGTGGAGGTTGTGGGTGCCAAAACAGTGACAGTATTCCAGCATGCATGGGACAGATACAAGGGACTTCTGTAGTAAGGCAAGGGAAGAGATGGCAGGAGATCAAGTAGGGTCTGCAGTGGCATAGTAGGCAGGAAAACTGGGCAGACTAGGTGACCAAGAGGTCCTTATCTGCCAACAACTTCTATGTTTCTATGGTTTGCACCTGTGCTACAGAATGACATTTCAACCAAGATCTGAACATTTTCACCAACCAGGTTCTTGAGGTGGGCTTGTATCAAGGATATGTTGAAAATTTGATAAATATTGAAAAATAACACATTTATGAAGATACTTTGACATTTTCCTACATACGCTCACAACTTTGGTAATTTTTGACATCGAGGCTGCATAGAAGGGCAGGGCTAGCAGGGCCCTACACCTCCATAGGTGGACAGAGTCATCCTTGGGGCACAGCTCAGATGGCCATCTGTGTTGTATCTGTTCACCCAGGTCCTGAAGGACCTACGTGAATGAGGATATGATTTCACTGTCTCAAAAGGAAAGGAAATTGTTTGCAAAAGACTTCATTAATGTACCATTTAGAGTAACTTAATGCTACAAAGGGGGAAATGTGGCTTTAGAGATTCCAGCCGTAACTCTTCACCCCACCCCAAGCAGCAAAAGGAAAACAAATAGGGGTTTGTGTCTCTGGAGTCTTGCAAATCAATGGTGGGGTCTTCCTTGGGGTTGCCAACCCTAATGCTCTCCCCCTCCAGCCGATAGCTTCCAGTCAGAAGCAAAGGTGCAGGACTAAGCCATTGCCTCACAGTGATAAACTCTTCAAGGGCAGAAAATGGTGTCTTGCCCTATGTTGCCAACACAATTTGTTTAACTTTCTTCACACAGGGCCCCAAGGAAGACACGTGTGACATTGTTTGCTCATGGAATGGGGGTGAGCATTAGGGTTGACAACCTCAAGGAAGACCCAACTACTGATTTGCCAAGACTCCAGAGACCCAAAACCTAATGTTTTTCCTTTGCTACTTGGGGTAGGGGTTGGGAGTTAGGGCTGGCAACCATAATGCCACATTTCCTAATTTTGTGGTATTAAGTTACTGTAAGTGGAGCATTAACAAAGTTTTTGCAAAGATTTTGTTAATAGCAGCTTTCCCAGTTGCAGACCACTTTACAGACTATACTAGGTACACATACCTCTCAACTGTCCCTGATTACGAGGGACACCCTTCATTTTACACCACAAAATTGCTCTGTCCCTCATCCATTCCTCATAGAAAAGGTGCTTACAACACAAAGAATGTGCTCTAAATTCAGACTTTAAAGCAAAATTCATAATATCCTAAGACACAAAAAAAAAAAAGAAAACTACTTTAGTAAACACAGTGACTTTCACTGTGTTCTGAGATTGTATTTCAATGTTCAAAGATGTGTCCTCATTATGAGGGTCAGTGTCCTCACTGTCCTTCATTTTGAGTGTCCATGTTCCTCATCTCAGTGATAAAAGGTTGAGAGATATTCAGATACATTACAAATAGGCAAGATTATGGCAAAACAAAATTGTACACAATCTAAAAACAAACATTTTTAATCTGATCTCGGGGACGGACAATCACAGGCTCTTTAGAAATCATACTGCTCTGATAAAAACAACTACAAAAGGTAAACCCTGGAAGCTATATACAGTAACTGAGTAGTAACAGTGTGACTCCCACATCAAAAGATTTGGTAGGCCAAACATAACAAAATGTTTATAACTTTAAGCTCCTAGATATTTATTGAATGTGAAAGCCAAATCTCAGTAGGGAGAGCTCATGGGTCAGAAGCAACCACTGCAAACATCTAGTTTACTATATATAATACCAGCATTTTTTGATATAACGATTTCCATATTTTTCTTAACCATTAGGTGGCATCAACTATCTATCAAGAATGATGGACAACAACTCTACTATCACTACAATCAGACTGCTATTTGATGATCAGAAGAATATGGCACACTTTTATTCTGTTTGTTCAGTGGCACTGTATCTTGTTATAATGTTTATTAATCTTTTGCTTATTTCTGTAGTTGTGCTAAAAGAAGGACTCCATGAACCTATGCATGTCTTTTTAGTAACTTATTATTTAATGGGATTGTTATCAGCACTGCATTCTTACCAAAATTAACAGTTGACATTTTATCAGAAACTAAAACTATTTTCTTTTGGATGCTATACTCAAGTGTTCACTATTCATTTTTGCTATCACTGAAACACTACTTTTAACCATCATGGCATACGACCTCTACGTGGCAATATGTAACCCTTTAAGATATCCTGTCATTATGACTGATGTAACTGTATTCAGACTTTAACATCTGCATGGCTGTATTCTTTCTCTGTGTCTCTCATAGGAACCATTTTATGTATAAGACTGCCGTGTGTGGTTTCATCATAGAAAAACCTTATTGTGATAATTTCTCTGTTTTAAAATTGTCTTGCATTGATTATTCCATCAATAATGTTTATTCAACAATTGTAACTATAGTTACTGCAGTAGCTCCACTGACAATCATTACATATTCATATATCAAGATTATCCAGATCTGCCTACAAACATCCAAAGAATCCCACTGAAAGCCCTTCAGACATGTTTTACACATTTACTCGCCTTTTTGATTTATTTGACTGGTGTTCTTTTATGATAATCCAACACCGTTTAACCACAAACAACGTTCCACAAAGTGTACACATTTCTTTCATTACAATTTCTAATAGTACCTCCAATTGCCAATCCAATCATCTATGGACTGAGAACTAAAAATATTAGAATGGCAGTAATACATTTAACTACACAATTAACAAACAAGGTACACAAGAAAACCACTTAACACTTCAGTGATTCCATCCAAGATCAATCAAAATGGCTAAATTAAAAGAAAAGGAATACTGCACTTTTATAGTGGAGAACAGGAGCAAAAATAAGTCAGGTTGGCTGAGGCAGAGTTTGGAAATCTCACATGTGAATCAACACTTCTCCTAGTTGTATGGTGCACTCCCAAAGCTTGAGAAAATATAAGCTCCTCTTGAGAGGTAAAGTCAGGTTTTATCTGGCTGCAAACCAGTGATTTGCAGAAAACCCGACTTAATCCAAATCACTATATGTTAAATAATGCAAATATGTCTCCATAGACAGGAGGCCTGATTCACAAAGATGAACTTAGAGCAGTGCAAGGTGCATCGGATGCCCGTGGGCCAAAGCCCCTGCATCATCGCAATGCACCCTATTCTGTAGGAACAACAACGCGCAGACGATGCCACATGGCGTAAGAACGCACAGTGTGTCAAATAAATAGCGTAGAGAAATGCAAGGCAGGCAGCATCCAAATGCAAGGGGCAGAGGAATGGCTGAACCACAGAGGATGCAGCAAGAAGAGAGGGGCAGCCAACCCCAGGGACTCAGAGGAGGAAGACTGGGCACTCCAGGAAGAAGAACTTCATGGACCAGGAGACAGATATCCTCCTGGATGCAATAGAGGCCCAGGTAGATTTGACAAAGGGTGACAAGAGCACATGAGCATGATGGGCAATGGTGCAAGGCCCTGACCTGTGTGTGACATTCAACAGGCAGATCTGATACTGTCCCAGGGAGGAACCAGAAGGCAGACACAGTGGCAGGATGCATGGGATGATGCAGCCAGACTGGTGAATGCAGTGGCACCCAGCAGGTGCAGTGTGAGGGAGCTGCAGAAGTGGCATTGTGACATCAAGTACCATGCCAAGGAAAAGGCAGCCCACAACAGGTGCTGTACAATGGCAATGGGAGGAGGGCCCACACAACCACGGCCCCTCAGCAGACATGGAGGAGCATGTAGTGGCATAGATCAGCATGCGCGGCATGCAGGGTGACACTGAGCTAGACTGTATATCAGCAACAAAATGCACAAGGTAAGCAAAGGGCATGCATGTGGCGGGTGGCACCACGTGCAGACAGCTGATGTGGCACCAGCTGTGGAGGGACGACATACCGCATGGGCACCAGGGACCCAGAGGTGGACAGGGACCCAGGGATCAGGTGCAGAGGGACAGTGTGCCTGGGCCACCATGCAGAAGTATGAGATGCAGGAGCTGACCTCCCACTGGGTGCCACTGGCTGGACATACACAGTGGCACTGGACACATACCAGCACTTAGGCACCTGAGGTAATGCACTGTGCATATCTGTCTGCACACCCGCAGGTGCCCGGACCACAGCAACCAGACAACATGCCACAGCCAGTGAGGCAACACCACCACAATGCCATGCTGTGACCCACAGTGACAGTGAAGCATCAGAGCACAGCAGACACAGCAGCAGTGATGAGAAACAATAGCAGGCATCCACCAGTGACAGCACAGTGAACCAGGACCACAGGAGGGTGACAGATAGTGAGGCAGATGACCAACAGGAAGTGACACTGACAGCAATGCTGTGCCATCCAACAGCAGCAGCACCATTGGGCACAGCACACCTGTTGCCAGAACTGCAGACCAGCACCTCACAATGGTGACACTCAGCAGCAGGGGGACAGAGGGATGGCCCTGTGGTGCAACAGGTGAACATTGCACTCACCACTGTAAGCCGTGATAGCCAGGCACACACAGCACCACCACACCAGACCATGGAGGTGCAGGTGGGACAGGAGAACATGGTGCAACACCACTACCACTGGAGGATGACCTTGGGGAAGACCTGTCACGATACTGCCAGGATGTCCTGCTCACCCAGGAGTCAGCGTAGCGTGAGCTGGCAGGATACAATACAGCATATGGGAACACACCACTGCCACGACTGCACACGTGGGAAAGCTACATCTCACAGTGGCAGATATCCATGCAGTCATCATACACGGGATCCAGGAAGGCATGCCAAACAACGAGACAACAAGGCTACTCCAGAACATATGGCTGTGCACCACACGCCAAACGGACACCATAGAACAGCAACCCATGATTATGGAATGCAGCATGGTGCTGCATATCACCCAGACAGAGGCAACAACGGCAATGGCAACAGCACTGCAGGAGATTGCAAGATGCATGCAACAACAAGCAGCCAGTGTGGCACTGGTCACACAGATATGTCTGGACTGCAATGTGTGGTGGCACAACAGAGGGCTGTAGATGACCATCACAGCATGGGGAACACCCCAGCATACACAATGTTGGACAGAGCTATGCTGGCGCACAGGGCATAGGGCAGTCGTTGAAACCTAGGAGACAACAGCCAGACACAGTGCTGACACAGCACGGGACATGCACAGCTCTGCCTGAGGACAGGGCTGTGGGCAACATGACAGGAAAACATACAGACAATGGGGACAGCAGCTGGATGCAATTGCCTCTGAAGACAGACAAGTGGGCCCAACAGACATCAGGGATGGGCTGGAGCCATGCAGTGATGCTGGTGTGGAAGATGGCCATAGCGCAGTGGGGCACACACTGCAGGGGCCACAGCCACAGGGGCAGAAGACACCTGCAGCGACACACCCAGTAACACTGCTGAGGTGTGCACAGGCACATGGGTAATGGAACACAATGGGCACAGGGGGTGGACATCCACCAACCTGTCAGTGATGGAGCAGTCCGGATAGGCACAGAGCAGTACAGTGATAGACAACATCATGGCCATGCCAACACCCAGTGCAGCACGGAGGCTGGGATAGCACATGACAGCCCGATCCCGGAGCCACAGAGGGCCCACCCTGAGGCAGGTAGAAAGGCTTGTGAAGGGTGGATGGCGGACAAGGAGAACCAACAGCAGAACCTGTTGCACAGATGGCAGCAGCTGGCAGCAGGACTGGAGGGGAGAACAACAGCTGTAGTATGTTAGGGACCGCTGCAGCACAACATACCCTGGTGACACAACATCATTCACGGTGGCACAGGGTGCACACAGTGCTGCCAGTGGCGGAGGTGCAGACAGGGTGTGCCACACTGCAGGATGCTACACAGAGCAGCATCACAGCAGTACAGCCACCATGCACTGCACAGACTGAGCCACCGCCACTATAGGCTGGAAGGAAGCCAGCACACGCGCCAGGCATGCGATCGGGGCTGACCAATGTTGCTGGCCACCACAATGCAATGGTCCAGTGCACACACCAGACCATGGACAGGGACCATAACACAACACACACCACACATTGGATGTGCATGTGCCATGCATACCTGTGCTGCATGCACATGTACCCTTATCCTGTACAGTGCCCATGGCCATGGCACACTCTGTCATGTCACCCAGTATGGGACACACACACAAGCCTGCATCCCCATACAGTGGCACCCCACATGCTAGAGATATGCACACCGCCATCCGAGATGGCACATACTGGACACCTGCACAGCCCCAATGCCAGCCCTGGGATCAGTTGCATGCACCCTGGTGTGTACACCATGGCATGCCTAAGACCGCCCACACTGCACACACCCCCATGTCACCAGAGGGAGCAGTGGTGTGCACACACCATGGCATGGCACACCAGCACAGGCTTGTCCCAGCACACACGGCACCATACCTGTCCATGGTGCCATGCATGCCCCCCACACAGGCGCATGGCTCTGCAGGACTGTTGCCCCCACCACAAGGAGCTCCACATACCACCCAGCACCAACACTGGCACACAGTACTCCACTGTGGGCCATGCCACCATGGCATCCATACAGAGGTGTGCACTGCAGTCCACTGGGTGGGCTCTGTGGTATGCCACATAGCATGACAGACCACCCGGCCCCACAGGTCTGGTACCGACACATGCACGATACATGCAGGCCCAAACAGCGGGCCCCACCTTGTCGACTGTTGGTTTGGCTTAACCACTGTGGCATGCCACTGTGGAACTAAGAGGACCTCAACATTGGGTGGCACAGGCCCACAGGGATACAGTGTCCTGACACTGTGCCTGCGTGTTGCATTAACAATACCTGTGGCACAATGCGGTGCTTTCCACATATTGTTGGACAGCGGTTCCTGTTGTCCACAAGGTGCCTCAGTGAGTCCCTGTGGGCTGGTACCCATACATTGACTGGCACTGAACAGTACACTGCATAGGCAGGTGTTGAGCATGCACAGTACAGAATGACACACAGACACAGCTTGCACATGGAACAACAATGTATTAGGCACACAAAAGTAAAACACATCAACAGTTAAGGTGTTCCAAGAGGTACACAATGCAATGGGTACAGCTCCACACACAGCAATAGTGTTACAATGGTGATGCAATTAACTGCATTGCATGCTCAGTTACTAAATCTCTGTCCCAGTAACCTGTTTCGCTACTACCCTATGAGCCCTGTCCATAGCATGTCTATGATTGCATGAGTGAGGCCAGGACAATGTTGCACCACATGCCCAGCACTCAATGTCCATCAATCTGGTCCAGGTAGTCCAGCAGGTCTTGCACTGCATCATGTAAGTTGGTCAGCAGCCTTGCTATGGGTCTGCTGCACAGGCTGTGTCCCTGAGCAAAGTCACAGAGGGTGTCAGGCTGGGGCTGCATGTCAGCATCACTCTTCATGTCCCTGTCTGGCGATGTGTCCCTTTCAATCATGGGCAGCCCTGGACCATGTTCACTGGTTGCATCACCACCGCCATGCATGGGGCATCACCATCCCCAGTCTGGTCAGCACCCGCCCATCCAGCTGTACTTTTGGTGTCCCACTTGTTGCCATGTTGGCCATGGCACCTGCTGCAGGCAGTCCTCAGCACTGTCGCCTGGCCCTGCATGCTGGTGATTCTCCTGTTGGTCACCCGGACATCCTCCACCTCCTCCACATCCTCCTCATCTGTTGTGTCCTCCACACCCTGCTGTGGTGCCACCTGTTGCCTGCCCTGGGCCATCTTCCAGGTCCTGGCTGTGTACGCACGTGCATCACTCCACTTCAGGTGTCGCATTGCCCACTCCAGGAATGCCACCATGCATCCTGGCCCTGCTGCCCACTCCTCACACCACCATCAGCACTTGAAAACAATGTGACAGCCTGTGAGTAAGTGCACCATGCGCCCATGCACTGCCTCACTGCATGTTGCCCAGACCACCAACGCAAGCCCGGCAGGCCATCACCATGCCATGGCATGTGTTGCTTGGGCTGTGACATGCACTGACCATGTGGGGCACACACCCACACGTGTCCACGGTGCATGTTCCCACCAGCAACCACCAGCCACCTGTGCTGGCCCTGCCAGTATGTGTGTGTGTGTGTGTGTGTATCTGCATCCCTCCTTCCCACTGGTCCCTACACAGTAGCCTACACAGCTGCATACATGTCATGACTGCTGTACACCTACCTTGGTGATGTTGCTCTCTGTGGGGTCCTCTGCTGTGTCCGTAAAGTCTGGGTGCCCTGGGCCTGCCCTGGCCTTTGGTGTCACTTCACTCTCCTGCAGGACATAATGGTATGTGACATCATCAGTACCCATCTGTGCAGTCATGGTAACTGTAGTGTACTGTGTGTCAGACATGTTACTGGTGTCACATACCTGACTGGCATGGCCGTCCTCCATGCATCTGGACATCTGACTCTCATGCCATCCACCTCAGGTGGGCAAGAGTCGCCCTCCCTCAGGCCAGGTCATTCCATTGGTGTCTGACCTGCTGCATGGTCCTCCTGATTCCAGACACCGCCTGGAGCCTGCTGCCTATCGTGGACCACACCTTTCCTTGTCTGCTGGACTTGACTGCTGTGCTCCTGTGGGAACAGCACCATGCTCCACTGCTCATCCAGGCTGATGAGAAGCACCTCTCATCATTACTGAAGTTAGGTGCCCTGCTCCAGCGTGCCATTGCAACTGGGACTGCCACCTGCTGTTTGCCCTTGTGACTGCTTTAGTCCCTTGCCTCCCTTTTCAGTGTATTTGGAGCTTGGTCCTGTGCTACACTGTCCTGTATGGCCTAGCATGTGCTACTGAAGCCCTGTATGTGCTGGTGGCTCAGCTCCATGTTATCCCTTCTTTCCCCCACCAGTACATGCTCTGACACACATGCGACATAGCATGCATCAGCATGCAACGACTGTGTGTTGCGATTTGATAACACTGTACGCAAGTAGCATTGCTGAGACTGCCACCCAGCATGACATTCATCTTCCCATTGTTGATGCACAGCACAATCTGCGGTGCATGAGTTGTCATCCCCTGTCTCCGACACTGCTTGTGCAGGGTACCATGGCTGTACTTGGGGGCATGCTCCAGTGACACTGTGCCAGTCCTCATGACTTGCCTTATGGGTGTGCCACAGCACAGCCATGTCCTGCAGCCTTGGGTGCACTGCACTTACCATGTGCAACACCTGTGGCTGTGCTGCATGGTGTGTCAGCTTTCCACCCACACAATCCTCCATGTCCCCATTGTGACTAACTTTGGTGCCCACTGCGCATCACATGGCATGGTGGCACCAGCACCAGGTGTGCTGCATGCCACATCACTGTATTACTGTTCCCATCCCATGCAGTCTATGCTGCTTAGTGCTGTGGCTGCTGTGCATGGGACCTCACACATCCCACCATCCCACATTACACTGCTTATAGACATGTTGCCCCTGCTAGGAATGGACACCAGGCTGCTCATGCTGCTGTCAGTGTCACTGTGCATTGCAATGTCTGGGTCATCACACAGGTAATGGGAACATCTGTGTCAACTGTGTTACAACTGCCTGTGTGGTGGCCCAGGTGGTGACACCTCCATCACCACAGCTGTTCCAGTCCACCTGCAGTGTGTGCTCTCCATGGTGGTTCCTGGGTTCCTGGCACTGCTTTGTTGTTTCCCACAATGCCATGGCACTGCTGCCCAGTGTGCCTGTTGTGTGTGCAGTTGCTGCATGTGTGTGGTCTTCCCATGGTCTCAGGGCTGTGGTCCATAGCCAGCAAACAGCATGGTGGTGTTGTCGTACCTGTGTCCATGCACACTGCACATGCTGTTGTTTGCCCATCCAAAGTGTGACACAATGAGTTGCTCTGCATTCATTGTCCAGCTAGTGTGTGTAGTGCCTGGCCTTGCTGTTGCCAGTCATAGGCAGTCCCCACTGCCTTCTCCTCCTCCCCACAGTGTCACCATCCTTGCTGGGTGCCTCCTCATCCTCTGCCAGTGGTGTGCCATGTTCAAGTGTTATGTTGTGCAACACACAACATGCTATCAACAGTTTGCATGCCATTACTGGTTGTACTGCAGTGCACCCTTGATCTGTAACAAACCTCATCTGAACCTCATCTTGAGGATGCCAAATGTGCACTCTATTGCACTGCATGTTGCTGTGTGGACATCATTGTACCGTTGCTCTGCCGCACTCTATGGATGCCTCACCGCTGTCATCAGCCAGGGCTGTTGTGGGTATCTGCTGTCACCTGTGGGAAGGGGTGTAGGTTAGTGTTGTGCCCACAGGCATCCCATGCCCACCCATGCTGCATGTGTCTGTGTGTGCCTTACTAATCAGCCAGCCATCTGCGAGTGTCCCGCTCTGGAAGGCTTCACGCACTCCACAGTTCCTGTAGATGTATGCATCGTGTGGACACAGGATACTGTGCCACAACATCGAGGATCTTGCACCTGCTGTCACAGATGCCCTGTACATTCATGGAATGGAAGCCCTTCCTGTTGACATAGGTCTCTGGTTCATCCAGTGGTGCCCTTATGGCAATTTGTGTGCAGTCTACTTCACCAAGCACTCATGGGAATCCTGCTGTGCTGTAGAATCCCTGCTTGATTTCCAGTTGCTCCTGGGCATCTGTGGGTAGGTGGATGTATTGGTGCGAGCTGTGTCGAGGGCATCCATAACTGCCCCTCAGGCACCATGATACAGAGGGCTGTGAGATGCCCACGGTGTCACCGCCGGTGTCTGGAATCTGCCAGTGGCCATTACCCATAGGGCTGCATATACCTTCACCTGTATTGGTATGGCATGGCCTCTCCAGGTCCTGCTTCTCAGGTTGCCATCAAGTTCCTGGCATAGCTGTGCTATGGTTGCCTTGCCAAACTGATACTGTGCAACGCACTGGTCCTCGGTCAGGTTCATGTGGGCAGTCCATGGACGGTACACATGCATGGCATGCCTCCGGTGTCTGGGTTGCTGCTGTCTGTGCACCTGCTATACAGCGCCAACCTGTTGTGCATCCTGGGCACAGCGCCTATGGCATTGCATGACCAGCTGTACGCCCAGTAGGGCCTGTGGTGCAATCATCCTCCTGGAAGTCATCTGCCTCTGTCCTGCTGCAGTCCTGTGTCTCAGTCCTGTAACACTACCCTGCCTCTTCCCTTCCTTTTCTAAGTCCCCTTAGATCAGCTGTGTGTAGTGTAGCAGGTGTTTGAAATCTGCTGTTTGCTGCACCTTTGTGAATTGCACTCCTGCATCCTGCATGTCTTACCCTGTCACAACACACCATGCGTCATGGTGCTGGTTGCCATCTGGTGCTGTGCTGGCGCATGGGTGCGTGGCGCAGTGGGTCTTTGCATTCATGCATGGTGCATTTGTGAATCCCATCTTGCTTGCATCTTGGCGCAGAGTGCTGCTTGCATCCTGCTGCTTGGCGCACACACCTTGTGTCTTGGTGCAGCGTTTGAGAATTAGGCCCAAAGTCTTTAGAGCACCTTCCAACAGGATTGCAGAGTAGTAGAACAGCCACTGTATTCAATAAACAAATGAGTGCACAACTGCTTATGTTTTGGCAAGGTCTCTGCCTTCCTCATTGCTCTTGACCTGTTCTGCTACACTGATGTAGGGATGTATAAAAGCACTGTTTTTATGTGTGGGTTTGTATTACTTACACCAGTAAAGCTTTACAGTGATTTGGATTAAGCCTGAATTTGCTGTCACTGTGCATAAGCAACGACACCAGATAGGTGTGAGTTGTTCTCTAATAAGCCAATCCATGAGTGTGTTAGAAATTACAACAACCCCTTGAGTACATTAGCAAAACAAAACCTAAACCTCGCGAGTGTGACATTGTGCTCATAAAATGAAACAGTTACTAATATTCATAAACATTACATCGAGTATTAACACCACTTTTTGCCATAACTAACTTGAATAAGCAATATGAACTAAAAGCATAGGAGACTGCTAATCAGATTAGTTAGGGCAAAGTAAAATGATGATACAGCAGTAGGTAATGTTCTTGATATGCAGGCCATTGAATGGTACAATAAATTCTGCTTGAATGTGGAATGTTTCTGCAGTACTGTGCATGCAGCAGGCTGCAAAAGAAAAACATTGTTTATTCCTCTGTTACTAGTGATTAAAGTAAATGGAAACAGAACAAAAATATTCTCACTGCACTGCTGCTAAATGGTTTGCTCTGCTTAAGTGCTTACTGCAGCCCATTTATAAGGAAGTTTGTCTGTAGAAAAGAATGTTACTTTGCACTCAGTTTATTGTATATTAGAAACATATAACATAGAAGTTGACGGCAGATAAGGACCACAAGGCCCATCCAGTCTGCCCATTTATTTTCTACCTTATAAATGTGCCATCGACCTTTGCTCTGTCAGTGGCCTATCTATTCATACTCATTTGTATTGCTCCCTTATGCCTATCCATGCCTGTTTGAAGCTCTGCACTGTATTCATAGCCACTTCTTGGAGGTAGCCATTCCATGCATCTACCACCCTTTCTGTGAAAAAGAATTTCCTCACATTCCCCTTAATCGGCCTCTAATCTCATGCTGTGTCCTCTTGTCCTGCTATTTTCTTATATTTAAACATGTTAGACTCTTTCACCTTGTTAATGCCCTTAAGGTGTTTGAATGCCTCGATCATATCACCTCTCCCTCCTTTGCTCAAGGGTATACATATTGAGCTCTGTTAATCTGTCCTCATATGTCTTCTGATGCAGTCCCTGCACCATTTGGTTGCCCTTCTCTGGACTGCCTCAATTTGGTTAATGTCCTTGTGAAGGTGTGGCCTCCAATACTGCATGAAGTACTCCAGATGGGGCCTAACCAGTGTCTTGTAAAGAGGGATTATTACCTCCCTCTTACGACTTGTGATACCCTACCTAATACACCTAACACCCCTAGCCTTACCTACTGCTTTAGAGGTCTGCTTGGATGATTTCAGGTCATCAGTGATGATGAAGCCCAAGTCTCTTTCTTCCTTTGTGACTGCTAGCTACCCCTCCCAGCCTATGGGTGGCTTCAGGGTTTCTCTTCCCTATGTGCATGATCTTGCACTTCTTTGCATTAAATCCCAGTTGCCACTCTTCTGACCATTTTGCTAGTTTATCCAGATCTCGTCTCATTCTGCCCACCCCATCTGGATCATCTACTCTGTTGCAGATCTTGGTGTCATCTGCAAACAGACAACCTTACCCTCTAGTCCATCTGCAAGGTCACTAATGAAGATGTTGAAGAGGACTGGCCCCAGGACTGATCCCTGAGGTACCCCACTTGTGACTTGCATCTCTTCTAACTGTATACCATCTACCACCACTCTCTGTTTTCTGCCCGTCAACCAGTTTGCCACCCAGTTGACCAACTTCTGACCCACCCCAAGTCTACCCAGCTTATTTATCAATCTTCCTATGTGGAACAGTGTCAAAAGCTTTGCTGAAGTCAAGGTAGGCGACATCAACTGCTCCCCTTGGTCCACCACTCTGGTTACCCAGTCAAAGAAATCTATGAGATTAGTTTGACAGGACCTTCCTTTGTAAACCCATGCTGTCTTGGATCCTGTGCCCCTATGGATTCCAGGTGTTGTACTATCCTTTCCTTAAGGAGTGCCTCCATAATCTTGCCACTACTGAGGTAAGACTGACTGGTCTAGGTTCCCTGCTCCTCCTGCTACCACTCTTGTGGAGCGGGATCACATGAGCCCTTCTCCAGTCTTCTGGGACCTCTCCTGTGCTCAGAAACTCACTAAACAGTTCTGCTAATGGCTCTGCTAGTTCCACCTTTAGCTCCTTAAGTACCCTGGAAAGTATGCCATCAGGTCCCATTGCCTTGTCTACCCTAGAGCTTAAGCTCTTGTAGGACCCTTTCTTTGTGAAGGAGTAGTGCTCACCTCCCTCCCCACTGTGTCCATGGTGCTGAGTTGTGGGCCCTGCCCTACCTTCTCTTCAGTAAATACTGAGCAAAAGTATCTATTTAGGATAGATGCTTTTACATGGCCCTCCTCCTCACATGCTCCCTTTCTCCATTAAGCTTAGCAATACCCCCTCTGGACTTTCTCCTTTCACTAATGTATCTATAGAAAGTCTTGTCACCCTTTTACTGTTCGTGCTAGTGTTTCCTCAGTTTGGGACTTTGCCTGCCTTACTGCCTTCCTGCTTCCTTAGGGCAGTTTGGTATGCCTCCCTATCTTCATCCCGTTGTGTTCCCTTATATTTCCTGAAGGCCAGCCTTTTGGCTCTGACCTTTTCTGCTACTGTATTTGAGAACCAAAGTGGTTTCCTTCTTCTTTTGCACTTTCTTTCTCTCTAACACAATGGGATGTTGCTTCAAGTATTGCATCCTTAATGCTTGCCCACTTTGCCTGTACCCCTCACCTGTGTTTCTTTTTTTTGCCAGGGGCTAGCTTAACTCTGTTGGCCATCTTATCAAAGTCAGCTCCTCTGAAGTCCCATATTTTGCCTTGGAAGGGGTGATTTAGATGTAGTAGCCAAATTGGACCATACCATGTGATGGTCACTGCATGGAGCAGCAGCTCTGCAGTCTGCACTGTGCATGGCAGACATTAGAGAGAAGCAGCAGCTCTGCAGTCTGCAATGCTCCATATTGACCTGCAGAAAGAAGAAAGTAACTCTGAAGTCACAGTTTGTTTGCAATGCAGTTTAAAAGAAAGTTTATGTTGGTGGTGGGTGAACTAGTTCAGTAATAAAATCTGAACCCCCTGAACTAGCAGCAGCATGACAATAAAACCACTTCCAAACAGTTTTTACTCTTTGGAAGAGTGCAGGATAACTCCTTGTTTGCCACCACGATTCAGTTAGTGGTAACACAAAAGGAATCCGCGGAGTGAAGCGGGACTGATAAGTAGCACTTGGATGGGAGAGAGCTGTAAGAGGGAGCAGACAGAGAGCCATGGCTCTACACTGGACCTTGGGAACAAGGATCATCCCCATGTTTCTAAGGTGGCACCTGATTGGGTTAGGCTGGGAGGAATGTGGTGAACTTTACATTCTGGCTGTCTACTACTGTACTGTAGTCTGCTCTGTGCATGGCAGACATTAGAGAGAGAAGCAGCAGCTCTGCAGTCTGCACTGTGCATGGCAGACATTAGAGAGAGATGCAGCAGCTCTGCAGTCTGCACTGTGCATGGCAGACATTAGAGAGAAGCAGCAGCTCTGCAGTCTGCACTGTGCATGGCAGACATTAGAGAGAGAAGCAGCAGCTCTGCAGTCTGCAATGCTCCATGCTTGTCATCATCACAGCGGCTATAAAACAAAAGGTAGGGTCATCTCGTGACTCTTGCCCACAAAGAACTGAGGATTTTAAAAGAAAATGATCTAAGAAATAACTAGAACTAGAGAAGATAGTAGAGAAAATCTTGAGCCAAAATGGAGGGGAGGGCTTGGAGAGAGGAAAGTGAGACATTACTGACCAAGGCAGCAGACAGTCTGCAAATGAAATTCTTGTTTTTTCTGTCCTGCAAAAAGAAAAGCCAAAATAAATGAATAAATAAATAATCTTGCTTTGGAAGAACTGTGTTATAGAGTGTTAGGCCAGGTTTGTTTGTTACCACTGAATCTTCAATTTGCACTCTAGAATTGTCTGTGGGTAGCACCAGCCATTATAGTTTAGAGATCCAGTGTGAAGCTGAACAAAATAATATAATAGATCTGTGTCTGAAATTCATTTGAAATCTGACAGCCACTTGCATACTGTCTGTGTGACCCCAAACAAGTCAATCAGCTCTTTTCTCCTGTGCACTGTGGGGCACACCTACAAGCTTCAGCTCAGTGGGCCTTCAGTGGACTATAAACAAAGAAAAGTAAATTAATCCTTGCTTTAGAAGGACTATGTCATAGAGGGTTAGGCCAGGTTTGTGACCCTGACTCTTCAATTTGAACTCTGGCATTGTCTGTGGGTACTCTTACTTGGTAGTACCAGCCCTTATACATTAGAGGTCCAGTGTGAACCAAAATAATACAGCAGGCCTGTGTTTAAAATTCATTAAAATCTGACACCCACTAGTGCCACTTGCATACTGTTTGTGTGACCCTAAACAGGTCAGTCATCTCTCTTCCTTCTGCTCCATGGGACACACCTACAAGTGTCAGCTCTGTGAGCTTTCCATGGACTATAAACAAACAAACAGTCAAAAATAATAAATAATCCTTGCTTTGGAAGGACTGTGTGGTAGAAGATTCGGTCAGGTTTGTTACCTCTGAATCTTCAGTTTGAACTCTAGCATTGTATGTGGGTAGCACCAGCCATTATTGTTTAGAGGGCCAATGTGAATGACAATGGTATAATTAATGAGCTTCCTTTTTCCCATTGGGAAACGTGGCATAATTTGCCATTATAAGGAGCGTTTATAACGGCAAACAGCACGGTTTTCCCCACACTGCGCATGCTCAAACTCCTCGCTCGCTGTGTCCTTCCGAACAGGAAACCCATCCCTAAGCAAACCCACCATGGAGAAACTGCCACGGACACTCAGCAGTAAGTAATTTTTAAAATTACTTCAGATGTCCTGACTATGGATGGACCACACAACAATATTTTAAATAAAGTGAAACGGACCTCGCGCACTGAGGTAATCTGACTGCGCCCGGCAGCAGTCTTTTTCTATTTTATAATTGCTGAGGTGAAAAGAGAAGCCCAACAATTATAAAATAAGCATGGAGTCTCGGTGTATGGCTTCGAATTTACACACCCGAGGGTTTTGATGCTACATAAACCCAAGACGGAAGCTCGAGGGGTTTATGTAGCATCAAACCCCGAGGTGTGTGTAAATTCTTGTTATACACCGAGACCCACTTTATCCTATATAGCATACCTATGTCTGAAATTCACTTAAAATCTGACAGCCACCAGTGCCACTTACACACTGTCTGTGTGATTCCAAACAAGTCACAAAGCATCCTCCCTATGCACTGTGGAGCACACCTACAAGTTTTAGCTCAGTGATCCTTCCACGGACTACAAATAAAAAAAATAAAACAATCCTTGCATTGGGAAGTCTGTGTTGTAGAGGTTAAGCCAGATTTGTGACCCCTGAATCTTCAATATGAACACTAGCATTGTCTGCTGGTTGTCGTTCAGTGAACATGGCAACTGTAACTGAGTGATTGCAAAAGGGCAACTCAATCATGGCGCCTGTGTTCTGTGCTACCTAGCAGGGTAGTGATGGGATACAGGGGTAAGCGACTACAGTGACAGGATGCATGTATATACATGTATGCGGGGAGGGACCAGGACACACAACAGGCGAAGGGGATGAAGGGTTTGTGGGGTGTAGTGGAGGGTTGGTGCTGAGCTGTCCATATGTGTGGTGGGTAGGGGTGGCAGACAGGGGTTGGGAGGGTGCCAGGTTCATTTCTGGGCAGGCTTCCTTTTGTGTGGGGCCAGTATTTTTTAATTAAGTGTCACCCCCAATATACACCCCACCCTGGAGTTGAGAATCCTTAAGTAGGGTGTGGGGGCACAGCCCCAAATATCATAGAGTCCCATTGCCGGTTTTATGGTCGCTGTGAGTGTACATTGCGTCTTTATATTTTCAGCGATGCACATTCTCCCAGCGCGATCGCCTTTCAGATATAGAACCCTGCGGGTAGCACCATCCCTTATCATTCAGAGATCCAGTGTGAAGTCAAACCAGAATAGTATAGCAGACCTGTGTCTGAAATTTTGTTAAATCTGACAGCCACCAGTGCCTCTTGCATACTGTCTGTGTGACCCCAAACAAGTCAGACATCTCTCCTTCCTGTGCTCCGTGCAGCACACGTACAAGCTTTGGCTCAGTGGGCCTTCCATGGACTAGAAATAAAAAAAAAATAATCCTTGCTTTGGAAGGACTGTGCCATAGAGGGTTAGGCCAGGTTTGTGACCATTTAACCTTCAATTTGAACACTGGCATTGTCTGAGGGTACTGGTACTGGGTTGCACCAGCTCTTATAGTTTAGAGGTCCAGTGTAAACCAAAATAATATGGCAGACCTGTGTCTGAAATTCAGTTGAAATCTGAAAGTCACCAGTGCCAATTGCATGTGACCATGAATAAGTCAGTCAGCTCTCCTCCCATGTGCTCTATAGGGCAAACCTACAAGCTTCAGCCCTGTGGGTCTTCCATGGACTATAATAATAAAAAAATAATCCTTGCTTTGGAAGTACCGTGTTGTGCAAGGATAAGCCAGGTTTTTGACCCCGGAATCTTCAATTTAAACGCTAGCATTGTCTGTGGTAGCACCAGCCCATGTTAGAGAGGGTGAAATCTGCAAATTTCATACCACAGAATATTTCATGAAATCTGAGCATTTCATGAAATATTCTGAGGTGCAAAGTGAGAAATTCCACCAGTGAAAAGCAGACTTTCACCCACATAGACTGAGGCTTATCCAGTTCAACATAATGCACAACTTGTACTACACTTCTGCCAGACTGTACACTATGGAACTGCTGGTATCTCTCTCTGCCACAGGTAGGGGAAGAGTTGGGATTCCTTTTCATATGCTGTGGGAATGTCCAAAAGCCCAACAATTTTGGAGCACCATCAGAGACCCTCGACCCATCTTGGGCCTAGAACCTGAATCATGTCTGTTAACGCTATTCCCAAGAAGGTACTTCCAATTCTCGGAAAGACCATCTTACCCTAGCATATAGAAAGCATATTGCTGTATGTGGCATAGACTAGAGGCCTACCAATCATTGTGGGAGCCTCTTATGTCTTTATTGTCCCTCTGGCAACCTTAAATGATCATTTCCTGAATTCTTAATCCCCACCTTTCTGACTCGCAGGTTTAGGGAGGGGTATAATGGGGAGGGGTTTCATGTTGTTTGTTAGTTTTGTGTCCTGTTAACAGTTGTTCATTATTTTTGTATGTCTGACTGTTAAATGTTTCTTGCAGTTCTACTGGTTTAATATGTTAACTATGGTAATATGCTGCTGAAAATCAATAAAATATATTGAATTAAAAAATTTTCACCCACAAAATGTGGAATTTTGTCATACCGGTGAAATTCTGCCATTTGCAGACAAAATTCTGCTGTTCGAGAGCAAAATTTTGTATTTTGCATCTGCAGAAAATTTTGAAAATGTGCAGGTTTTCAATATTCCATGGGGCAAAATTCCAACTTCGCCGGAACTTCCCCACCAAATTAAACTCGCTGCATCTCTAGCCCCTATAGTAGAGGTCAGAACACTATTACCAACCAGAGTAATGTAGCAGACCTGTGTCTGAATTTAAATTCAGTTAAAATCTGACAGTGACAATAACTAACATGTTGTCTTTGTAACTGTGACCCTGAACAAGTCACTGAAGAAAGACTGACATTATGAGTACCCAAAAGAATTATAAAACAAAACCAGGGGCAAACAAGGATGACAACATAAAAGTTTATTCAGTAGTCCAGAAAGAAGTGGTCCACCAATAATTAAAGTACATCACTACAGTCTATTGAAGGGACTGAACTAAATAATGCTACTAATATTAATGTGCCTACTAACTCTCACAATGCTGAATCCTTGGCAACTGGGGTTTATTTATTTATTTAACAGTCTTTAGAATTACAACCTTTGAGTCAGGGACTCATTTACAAAGGCTCCGCATCAGAAAAACAAACATAAACACTTAATACATATAGACAATATATATAGTTGGACTGTCTATTTCAGAAGGGCTCAGTAGTGCCATACCAAAAAAGTTTTGAAGATTCCAAGGCATCTTCTAGTAAGTCATCCGAGAAAACTGAAAACCCAAAGAGTATTCCTTTTATACATAAAGCTAAAGCACTTACAAGTACAAATCACAGTGGAGTTGCTTAATTTACAACACATGCATGTACAGTGCTCGCTCTACTAAATCTAATGATGATGATCATGGTCATGGCATGGTGATACTGATGACAAGGATGAACTTGTGAGTCTGACTTTACCTATTTCTCATTCTGGCAGTGACAATGTGGATGACGAGAGCACTAATACAGTGTCAAAAGGAAAAGAAAATTTCAAAGGCACAAGCCAAACAAAGTGAAACAAATCTGACAGTAGTGATGGCAGTGAAGCAGATGCAGAGGATTCTATAACTGTCTATCCCGATGAACAGGAGTCCTAAACCGATATGTCTTCTTCTGTTAAACCCAGCGCTCAACACCTGCTGAGCTTATTACTATACATAGACAGTCCACCTCTACTGTATGGAATAATTTTTCCTTCAACACCAAGGATTCTTGCCAAGCTATATGTGTGCACTGCAATACTTGTATTACTAGAGGAAAAAAGCTAATCTTGAAACCACAACAATGATGTGACATCTTATGCAACTTCACCCTATTATTATATATGGTTCAAACAAACAGTCTAACATTGCTGCCTACAAATGTAGCAGGGCTCTTGTTGAACAAGAAAATTCTACTGAAACAGTTGGAGACGGTAATCACCAGCCAAGATCCAAAAGTCCACTTTTGCCTCAAGATAATTTTGTGAGGTCCTGTGTTACCAGGCAGGGTATGTAGTACAACACACCCAGCCAAGTCTAACTTTACCCTGACAAAAGGCAACTGAAGTTACAAGAGATTTTTGAAAGAAAGTATAAATATTTAGGAAACCATCAGATAACACTAGCAATAAATCATAAATTAACAGAAGTGATTGTACTTGATTTGCAGCCATACTGTGTTGTGGAAGACATTGGTTTCTGGAGGCTTATAGAATAGTTAGACCAATGATATGTAATGGCAAGTAGAAAATACCTTTCATGTTTCAGAAAATGGCAGTTCTCCATGTGTTTTACTTCCAAGACATACACACAGCACAGCACGTTCAACAAGAACTGGAAAGACTAGTCAGTGCTTGGGTCATCTCACAGGGTTTGAAAGTGTTTTTTGTTGCTGGCAATGGTTCAAATATTAATAAAGCCCTTCATGATAGCAGCTATGTACATGTACGCTGTTTTGCACATTGTCTTAACCAAATTGTTCTAAACTTCCTGAATAATGATTGGCAAGCATCAACCATTGTGGCTTTAGCCTGCTTGGGCTTGCACACATGTAGCAGGCTGTTCTGGAGTTCAGCTCTTCTACAGAGCTAAGAGCCTGCCGCGCCCATGCCCAAGAATAAGAAGCAGCTATGGATCTTGACGCAGACTTGGTTCCTTTTGGCTGAAGTGGGCACTGACTTTTGAAATCTAGACTTATATTGTTTTCCTTTTGTGTTTTTTAACTTAAATTCTGTGCACCATCTCAGGATGCTGCCCTCACTGGCTGTCCCGCAGCCTGGTGCCATGATTGACTCACTCTCCTACTGCCCATAATTCTCATTTTCTTTTAACCTTACCCACACTGAACCTGGAACCATTTATTTAATTCTGTTCTCTGCTTAATTTTTGACTGCATCTACTGCTGTTTAGCTTGGTTTCCTTTGGCTGTGCTGTATTTAACTGGAAGCCGTATGTGATCAGTCTCTGCTTGGCGCCAAATTAATTCTGCACCCCAGCTGCCCAGGATTCAAGGATTTTTGGCCTTCCTCTACCCTCCCAAGGCCACCTTAAATGCTCATCCACTATGCCCCTTTCCTGAGACAGACTAGGATTGACTGGACTCTGACTCAACCATCTTATTGGCACCTTCCCTATACTAATTGTTACAGGCTAGCTTTTGCACCACTCCTTCTAGTCCATTCCCCAAAGCTGTCCCTCTTGATACCTTTTTCCTCAGCTCCTTTTGTTTACCAGGCCATTTCTTGATCACAAGCTGCTGTGACTTGTTACAAAGCAAGCTCATTCAACTTGCTATACTATCGGACCTTAGTTCAGAGATAGGGATCTAGTATTGTATGGAGGTAGAGATTTTACCAGGCTTGTCATAGCACACGCTGCATCAAAGGAGTGGAAATAAACAAGTTTGTTATATTCCCCTTATTTTAAGTACAGGTACCTCTATCATTAGTCGATACTGGGACTGTGGTGCCATGGCCCCTCTATGTGGGGTAGTTGCTGGTTCTCCACCTTGACCCTTGTGTCAGCGTGGCTCAGTTAGGTAGAACATCCGCCTCTGGACCAGAAGGTCATGGGTTCTCGTCCCACACCGGGATTGGACTTGCACCTAAAATCGCTGGCATCTGAGTGCAGTATTGGGGGTGCTGTACTGCTGGGGTGTGCCGTCCTTCGGATGAGACGTTAAACCGAGGTCCCTTCTGCCCATCCTGGTGTTGTCCTGGTGGGTGTCCAGGTGAAAGTAAAAGAACTCAGGGCACTCTTCGCAAAGAGTAGGGAACATTCCTGATGTCCTGGCCAACATTCCCTTCCCATAAACCAGTTCATGCAATTATCCAGGCTGTGTGGGTGATGATGTGCGATATGGCCGCCACCACACATTCAGTCACTTCACTACCAGTCTAGCACTGCTTGTAAAGTGCTTTGGATGTATGAAAAGCACTATATAAATGCTGATTCTTCTTCTTCTACTTGTTTCTTCTGATCTGTACCTGCTCCCTCAGTCTCCTCATATCAGAGAGGCCTGCCATGTGAGCTCTAACTCTCACAAACAATATTTATGCATCGACAACCTTCCTCCCTATGGCCCCAACTCATCTACCCTACTATGTGGGAACATATACTGAGTAGCTGTTACAGGGTACATTTCCCTTGGCCTATGACAACCTCTCCCTCTTAACCTTTGCAGCCAGGGTTTTAATCAAAGCAGCCTTAGGTCAACAATGCCCTTGTCATGGTGTTTCACCAACCATCTCCAATAATCCCTGCAAACATGTAAGGGAAGTGACTGCAAATTATTTTTATGTGGCATCAGAAAACTGCTACTTCTCTTATTATTGTGCTCAGGCAATGTTGAACTTAACCCTTGCCCTTTGCAGCCATCGTGTCTCTGTCTGATCTGCCTATTCTCAAAGGTGTGAGCTTTATGCTTGCTAGGTGGGCCAAGCTGTCCTTTCTGCTGTCACATTCTATGTTTCAATGTTTGCAGCCTGTTAAAGAAGTTAGCATCCATCCAGGCTTGGATATGTCATACCACACCTGATGTTCTGGTGGTCTCAGAGTGATGACTTAGAGCAGGTACACCTGATAACAAAGTGAATATTCCAAACTATTCCATATTTAGAACTGATAGACTGGCCAGAGGTGGTGGGGTGGCCATCTATATCAAGGACAAACTTTATGCCACAATCCTAGACTTGCTCTGCCCCCAAATTAATTTGAATGCCTGTCTCTCAAAGTTGAGATCTCTTCTTCTGTCTCACTTTATGTGCTTGGTTGCTATAGGCCATCCTCTGCTGGACTTCAGCTTCTAAAGTATTAAAGTAATATCTTAGGATCTGTACCCCAGAAGCTATCATATTAAGGGACCTCAGCGTGAACTGGTTCTCCAATGGAGCTATACAAATTAAATCACTTTGTGACTCCTTTGGGTTGTCACAACTTATCAATGAAGCTACATGTCTTAATAAAAGAACTCGAACAACAGTAGTACCTTGCTAGATGTCATTTTAGTAAGTAAGCCCCATTTATTCTCACATGCTGCTACTTTTTCTCTGATATCAGTGATCACTGCTTTATTGCTTTGTAAGATCAAACTCCATGACTATACCTTCATCCAAGTTTAACTTTAAGAGATACAGATGCAATTTCGATCCCTTGGTCTTCATTACTGAGCTAAGAGATTCCATGCATTGGCAGGACTTTTACTTATCAAAGACAATGAGTGTGGTGTATGATATTTTCATGAAATAGTGTCAGAGGTGCTAAATAAACACACACCACTGATAAAAGCCCGGGTGAGGAAAAATCCTGCTGATGGTTCACACTGGAGCTGATGGCGCTATGTTGAAAAGAGACTCACTGTGGAAAACAGCATGCAAAACCAAGCTTGAAAAGGACTGGTGTCTGTTCAGGAGTGCACGAACACCTGCACCAAGATGATTAAAGAGGCTAAGGCTGTCTAGTACTGCTCTGAAATTGACTCTGCTTCTAAGAGTCCATCTAAATTTTAGAAGACAATCAATAACTTATCAGGTCACACCCTGGAAACTCCCTACCTGCAAAACTTACTTCTGGCAATTCCACTATCTCTGATTGACCATCTATTCTTGATTCTCTTAATGACCACTTCGCGACTGCAGGGCTTGCCTTTGACAGCTCTCCTGCTTTTTCCTTATGCTCCCAACTTGGCATGCAAGATCATGAATTCTTGACCTCAGCCCATCCTTCACTCTTCAGCTTCATAACTCTGAAAGAGGTTGAAGACCTCATATTACAGCTTGATACCAAAAAAGTGCTGGATCAGATTTCTTAGACCCGTATTTCATAAAGATTGGTTACCAAGTTTTAGCTATGCCAATCACGCAGCTCTTAACCTATCTCTATCTTTGGGAGTCCTCCCACCCATTTGGAAAATAGCCCATGTTATCCCCTGTTCAAATCTGGTGGTCCATGTGACCTAAATAATTACAAGCACATTTCTCTCCTCCTAATACTATCCAAGTTACCTGGAGAAAATTATGAATACTTAACTCAGGAACCACTTAGAGTCTAATAGCCTGTTAAAACCATTGCAATCAGCTTTCTGAGCTCAACACAGTACAATCTCAGCTCTGGCCAAGGTGACCAGTGATTGGCAATGTGACCTGGATGATAGGAACTTTGTCTGTGCAGTATTTCTTGGCCTAAGCAAGGCCTATAAAACTGTGGACCACAGCCTACTCCTCTCTTCCCTTCAGAACACTGGCCTGGACCAACTTTCCTTGAGATGGTTCACCGATTATCTTACAGGCTGGCTACAGCAGGTAAAGGCAGAAGGTGATTTTTCACCTCTTAAACCTCTTCTGTGAGGAGTGCCGAGGTCCATCCTGGGTTCTTTGTTGTTTGCAATTTACATCAATAATATTGATACGAGCATAAAATATGCCAATATATACCTATTTGCAAAAGGATACAGTGCTATACATAAGCAGACCAACACCTGACGCTGCATACTGTGACCTCAAATCTGATTTCAACCAGCTGCAGCTTCAGCTTCTAAACCAAAAGCTGCTCTAAATACTAAAAAACAAAAGCAATGCTATTCTCACCCTTTATTCATGCATCAAACCCAACTACCTATGGATCTATTCCACAGATTACTACAATACTAGGCAAACCATTAGAATATGGAATGAAATTCAAATACTTGGGAGTATGGATTGACCATAGACTATCTTTCACTGACCTTATTGAGGAACTGACAAAAAACTAAGACAGAGACTTGGACCATTTTTAGGATCAGCCATCTTCTCACTAAAGAAGCCAAGCTGAGGTTGGTCCATGCTACCTTTCTTTCACTGCTAGATTAGGCGGACTTCCTCTACAGCTAGTGCCCTGCACGATGTCAACCAAGCTTGATACACTTTACTATAGAGCTCTAAGGTTCATTACTGGTCTCCCTTTCTCCACACATCACTGTTCCCTATGTACAGCTGTGGGATCATCTTCCTTCCTTTTAGAGGTCATAGAAATGCTGCACTTTGGACTTAGAAGAGAGTTATTACAAAAAACTGCCCCAGTGCATTTCGATTGCTTTCCGTTAAGTTTGGTAAGTAGTTATGCATTTAGAAGTACCTCCTATATCTCTCTGAAATTACCCCCAGTAAAATTATGCTTTGTTAGGGCTGCTACAGTAGCAGCCACAGACACTGCCAGATTTTTCGAAACTTCTGTGACATTTCCAGAAATATCTCCTGCTTTCTGCATTTCCATAGTAGGGGCAGCAGAGAGAGAAATATATGGAAACAGCTGGCAATGTCTTTGGCTACTAATTTATAATAGATTGGGCTGCCCATTTTTGGAATAAGTTGCAAAGACATTGAAATTCATCATCCCTATCAACCTGGCTGTCTTCAAAACACTATATGCACTTTCATATAAGGAATCTTGTAATCGCTTTCCTTTTCCCTAATTGCCATGTTTTGTTATAAGTAGTGCACACCTTCATTCTGTCTGGCTTCTCTGTATCCACCCTGCCAACTTGTTCCTAGCCCTCATCTCACCCATACCTCCTCCATACCTTTATTTTTGGTCACTGTGCATGATACTCTAATATTTTCGACCCCCACGGTCATGCTTGATTGCCCAACTTATCATTAATTAGAAAGAGTAGTACTTCATGGTTTGTCGAACCTTCCATCCCTTGTACTGGTACCTTATGCCCCTCTCCCCACTCAATGCTCCCCACCTTCACTGTCCTTAAACCAATCATCCTCCCCTTCCCACCTTCCTTTTGCCTCTTCTGGTACCACCCCTCACCCTGTGTGCTCCCTAGTCCTTCTGAACTTATTCTTACTTGTTGGAGATGTGTTGTGGACATCCACTGTAATATGACTGAATATATACTTATATTTCTTGTGATGGTTCTTGTGTATATACTGTCTTCATTTGCAAAATGTCCTGCACTCGCCTTGTATTTTTCCTATACTACTGCTGTTTTCTTGATACTCATTCTGAATGCTGAAAATATTGTGAACATTTATGGTGTAAATGTACTGTACACTGATCTTGATGACTACCCATATCCAGCTTGAAAATGAGTTTTGCTCAATGATGATCACCTCGTTAAATAAAGATTTGATTGACTGATTGATTGATTAAACAGTGCACAACATGTGTAACTACTTCAACCATTCAGTAAAACCTGTGATATCCTTGCTGATATCCAGAACAACAAAGGTCTTCTCATGACCGGCTTGTTCAGGATGTACCAACAAGGTGCAATTCATCTTACTTTATAAGTGAATGCATCCTTGAACTAAAGATAGCTATCATTGAGTAAATCATGTACAATAATATTGAGGAGGGCATTGCACTCCATTCTACTCAGTGGTCTCTGATGGAACAGTTATGCACATTCTGAAACCATTTATGAATGCTATAAATGAGGACAGTGTGGAAAAGGCATCCCTTAGTCAAGTTATTCCATTCATTCTAGTTCTCTAAAAAGGTTGGAAAAATGAGGAATAACTTAGATAGGAACCAATCTCTAGTCAATAACATGCTTTCCAGACTTAGCAGTGATGACAAATTATCAGCCATGATATGGAGCAAAAAGCATATCTTAGCAGCATTCCTAGAGTCATGTTCATGGAAAGACACCTACCTGATGTTGTTTTTGATTATGTGGAGGACTTGAACTAAAGGTAACTTTTGACTGATGTAGTAGATGAGTTTTCCTTAGGAAGCAGTACTACAATGACACCATCTCAAATTCAAAGAGTGTTCCAAAAAAAAAACAGTAAAATGCAGACAATTAGAGGATGACATTTGGTGCCAGCTTCAGGACACTGAAATTCCAAAAGGAGAAGATGCATGCTGAGTAGTAAGCATGGAAGCAGATGTCGACCCTCTTCCTTATACAGAGTAAAATGTATTCAGAAAAGGAAGCCAAATTTGTTGAAATCTATTTTTCACTTTTTCTATTTTATAATACATTCTTTCAAGTTTTGCAATTTCTATCATCATAGCCAACCATTCTTTATGTACAGGCAGCTCTTTAGTCTTCCATTTTTGAAATATTCATTTCTTTGCAACCATGGTTGCTATTTGAATAAGAGCCATTTGATTTTTCTCTACTAATTGATTAATACTTTTTACATATCTGAACAATAATCATCCTGGATCAAACAGTAATTTGATTCAGAGAGCCATTTCAACAGATTTCATAACTTTTGCCCAGAAAGATGCAAGCATTGGGCATTCCATAAACATATGTTTAATAGTACACTTTTTTCTTTTTGACATCTGGGACAACATTACAAAATTAAATGGCTACATTTATTAGGCTTGCACAGGAGTGTAGTACAATCTGTGCACAATGTTAAACTGAATTTGTTGAATTCTTATTGATTTTGAAACATTAGTTGTATTATTTAATATTTCTGACCATTCCTCAGATGTAATTTCAGAGTTTAGCTATTTTTCAGCCAAGCTAATTTAAGCTTTATTATATCCAACTGTAATGTTCTTTTAATAGAGAATAAGTTTTGCCTATTAGTTTTTGCAAATTGTCTTGATTTTGATAAAATCAATGGTGTCATTAGGTGTTCTAGATCAAAATTCCTGTTTTTCTTAATATGACTTCTTAACTGTAAATAAGACATGTAGTTATTTTTACTGATATTAAATATTTTAATATGCTCATCAAACTTGTCCAATTTACCATTTATATATAAGTTTCTATATTATGTATGACTTTCTCTGCCCAGGCTTTCCAGATCTTACTTGCATGAAATTTATTTAGAAATGGATTATTCCAAAGTGGCATTGATCTTGCCAATTTAATGTTATGGCCTAACTTTGTATTGGTTTCCTACCAAACTGAAATTGAGTTTAGCAAGAATCTTGATATTTGATTTTTAGCCATTAAATCTTTAACTGGCATTTCTACTATTTCATTTAAAGATCAATATACTGTAGAGCTTAATTCAATTTACTGCCAATGGATCTGAGTGGCTTCTATTCGATAGAGATCCTCAATCCTCTATTTGTGCTGACATATAGTACCACTTAAAGTTTGGTAGATCAAGGCCTCCATTTTCCTTGGAAACATACATTTTGTCCACTTTTAGACTAACTTTTTGTTTTGCCATTAGAAGTTTTAATTTTATTCCCAATCTTGAAAAAATATTTTGATAGAACAATATGTAATGTTTGGGAAAAAGTAAGATTCTTGGTAGCATGTTCATCTTTACTATATTTGCTCATACCATAAGCATTAAGGGAGGTGTTTCCATCTCTTTAAATCATTTACAGTTTCTACTGTTAATGGTACGTATTTTGCATCATATAGTTATTTAAATTTTAGTAATAACTACACCCAAATATATGAATGTCTTTAGTTTTAAATATTAATTCTTGTTCTGTTAATGTTGACTCACCAAGGAGCATCATAACTGTTTTCAGAACATTTATTTTGTATCTGGAAACCTTACAGGACCTCCTTGTGAATGAGCTTGCTCAATGGAGTTTTCCTGCAATAAACTTGAACTTGAACTTGAACTTTGCAAATTGTGTTATTAATTCCATTAGCCTCTTTATTGTTTCTTTAATATTTGAAAGATGCATCTGCATAAAGTGAGATCATATGTCTTCCTTCCAACTTTATTCCTGAAATATTATTGTTATAGACTATATATATATATATATATAGTGCAAACAATATTGAGGAGGGGTGCAACCTGTCTCGTCCCTCTATATAAATTAAATAAATCAGACAATATCCTATTGGCATATATCCTTGCATTTGATTTGGAATATGTAGCACTGATCCAATTAAGCATATTTGGACTAGTCCAGCCTTCAACAGGGTGGAAGATAGAAAATCTAATCCACCCAGTTGAAGGCTTTCTCTGCATCCAATGCGATCAATGCTGTTTCTTTTGTTTAGTTAGTTCCAACATATCCAGTGTTTTCTCACCGCATGTGACAATCTCCATTCCTGTATGAAACAAACCTGGTCCGGTGCTATCAAAACTTTATCTTATTTAATCTGCTTACCAAAATCCTTGTCAACATTTTATAGTCACAATTTAACAGTGAAATTGGTCTATATGGTGATGGGTCTTCTAAGTCTTTGTTAGGTTTCGAATAAGGATGATATGAGCGTCATTAAACAATTTTGGCATTTCCTTGTTTTCGTAATTGAATTAAATATATATTTCAGTTTAAGGATCAAGATATTTTGATATTTTTATAAAAGTTTATTGTTAGGTGATCTGGACCAGGGACGAATTTATAGGCAAGCTTTTAATAGTATCACTTATGTCCTGTTCTGAAATTTCTTGATCTAATTCCAGTGCCTGATTGGTTGTTAGTTTTGGTAAGTTAATTTGTTCTAGAAAAGATTTTACCTCTAAGGCCAGATATTCAAACCTTTGTGCCTAAGCGCAAATACCTAACACTGGAATAGCTCTGGAATTCGTAAGGCTGCAATATTGAAAAGCCCTATTAGTGCCGGCTCTGTGAGGTAGCCAATGCTAATAGGTAATGGTATGCAGAAGCATCGGATGGAGAGCACCCATGAATGCCAGCAGCATGGCATATTCAAATGTATAGTGCTGTGCTTATAGGCATTAGCACCATCTGTAGCATGGCACTAGATACAACCAGGAAAAAAAATGGCCAAAAATGCAGTGGTACACCCCATTATTCCCAACCCCATTCCACGTAAAATATAAGACCTATTACTGGTAGTCTAGTGTTCCCCACCCCTGCAGAATCCTGACCCCTGGCTGTGTTCAAAGAATAGATATCCCCAGTAGTCTAGTTGTCCCCCACCCAGCTGTGCACCTCCCGGCACCTCCAGAACATGGCATCCCTCTGGAGCTAGCGATAGCTCAGCCCTCCTCTCTTCACCACGGTTGGCTGCCAACTGCAGTATTCAGCCCTGAATACTGCAGTCAGCTGCCAGCCATGGTGGAGAGAGGAGGGCTGAGCCAGTCACCAGCTCCAGAGGGATGCCATGTTCTGGAGGTATCAGGAGGTGCACAGCCGTGAGGGCCACTAGACTACTGGGGATATCTATTCTTTGACCACAGCCAGGGGTCAGAATTCATGCAGGGAGGTGGGGGGACCACTAGACTACTAGGGAAATAATAAGTATTTTAAACAGAAACCAGTCAGGATTCATGCAGGAGGTGGGTGGACCACTAGACTACCAGGAAATAACAATTAATTTAAACAGAAACTGGTTGGTATTCATGCAGGGAGGTGGGGGGACCAGTAGACTACCAGGGAAATAACAAATATTTTAAACAGAAACTGGTCAGGATTTATGCAGGGGGTGGGGGACCACTAGACTACCAGGGAAATAACAAATATTTTAAACAGAAACTGGTCAGGATTCATGCAGGAGGTGGGAAGACCACTAGACCACCAGGGAAATAACATATTTTAAACAGAAACTAGTTGGGATTCATGCAGGAAGTTGGGGGACCACTAGACTACCAGAGAAATAACAAATAATTTAAACAGAAACCCATCGGGATTCATGCAGGGGTGTGGGGACCACTAGACTGCCAGGGAAATAACCCATAATTTAAAAGGAAATGGGTGGGGATTCCTATGGGGCCACTAGACTACCAGGAACATGAACTTTCTTCTATTGTGAATGGGTTGGGAGCATACCTCTCCACTGTTTCCAATTTTCAGGTACGTCCCTGAATATGCCTCAAAATATAACTCCGCCTGCTCAAAGTTGTGTTTCCATGGCTAAATGTGGCATTTGTAAGCACAACATAATGTCAAGCATTAAAGTTGCAGACTTGTTCTTGTTTCGAAAATGCATTTTGCACTAAGCCCCATATTCTACCTGCTTTCTATGTGGATATCTCTAATGTGTCCCTGATTTTGGTCCTTTTCCCTGATTTGTTTAAGCCTTGTCCCTGATTCAGGAGGCAAGGGATTGTGAGGTATGTATGCATCAACTATGTCTGGCAGCACACAGTTCCTGCTGCTTCTGGCCTGTACTTATTCTGACCAACAGGGATGCTGTGGGTATGCCTTTGGCATGCAGCATCCAGCTTCTACTTCCATTCCAACCAAAATGGGGAGTTGTGTCTGGTGCAGTAGCACCGGCAACTGCATGGTAATGTATGCTAAGCAGCACTTAATGAGATGCAAATGTACCTGTTTGCCCACAGATTACCTAAGAAGGCTAATTTGTATGGGAGCTTTGAATATAGCTCCTGTTTGCACTGGGTAATCAGTTTGCACTGGGCTAATGTGTGAAAATGTGTTAAAATTGTTATATCTTGTTTATAAACTGTAAATGCAATATAACATTTTGACTGTTTGTATCCGCTTTAACATCTTTAACGTAATTGGAGAGTTTTTCCTTACAAAAAGGCTACACCTCTAGCTGGGGTGTCAAATAAAGCATAATACCCACGTGCTTTCATTAAGTTTGCAAATATTTGCATCCTGCAAATCAAAGTGTGTTTCCTGTAATATTAAAATTCTATTTTTTTTCTTCATTGTTGTACCACACATGTGAGGAAGGTAGTTTTTTTCCATTTGGAGAAAAGTAGTAGAGGTAAGGGGTGGCAGGAAGTGTAGACAATTGGAATGAATGATTTGATCAAGATATGCAAAAATAAGATAAATAAATGAATTTGGAAAAGATGAATAAGAATATAAGGAATTCAAATATCCCTGTGGTTATGAAAAAGATAATGTAACATGCCCAATCGCTTAATTTGAGTATTATTGAATATGGCTAAAATGGTAAATCTGAAAGAATTCTACAGCTGCAGATGTGCATCCTGGAATGTTAGGAGGATACGAAACAGAATTACAATGAGAAGTGTGGTACAACAATGAAGAGGAAAAAATAGAATTTTTAATATTACAGTATAAACAAGCATTTGTTAATGCCGAATGTTGTCTTGCTGCCATTGGCAGTGCAGGAGTTAGAGAGATGCAGCATAGGAGTGGCAGTCAAGTATTGAACTGATGCCAACCCACCCCACCCTGCAGAGAGAGAGAGGCATTAGGGTGTCCCTGTGGGTGTTTGTTAGTGCAGTGCGGAAAACATGCTGGGCAGGATGTGAAAATGACAGCTGCACAGTTCATAAGGAGGTGTAATTAACTGCCAGTGCACGAAATATGGCATACAAACATACGGAATTTGTGGAGTTGCAAGGGTGCGTGGAAATATGCAAGGCACGCTTGCAGCACTGCCAGTTTTGGGCGTCTGGCACCAAATTTTCAACATAGGCATTTTAGCACCTCTGCTCATGTTCAGTGTCACTGTCATTTTCCTGAAAGTGTCCCATGAAGTGATTTTGCACAAAGGCCACGCTGGAAGTGCGGAAATACATTTTGGGCAGGATATGTAAAGTGACAGCTGTATTGTTCATCAAGAGGTGTGTAAAAATGGCAATGGTGAAAATCCAGAGGAAAATATCACAAATGCACGACGGTAATGAGCGTGCGTAATCTGCCAACGACGTCAGAATACAGTCATTTTATGAAGCATCAGCTCCAAATTTTCAACATAGGCATTCTAGGAGCTCTGCTCATGAACTGTGTCACTGTCATTTTCATAATCTGGCCCAAACACTGATTTACCACAGCGACTGTGCAATTGTGCACCGAAGCGGAAACACATTTCGGGCAGGATGTGGAAAATGACAGCTGTACTGTTCACAAGGATGTGCACAAAATGCCAATGCTGAAAATACAGTGTTAAAATATTGTGAATGCCGAAGTTATGAGCTCTGTGAGCAACTGTGCAATGCATGCTCGTAAAACAGGCATTTGTTGGATTTTTCCCACAAATTTGGAACATAGGCTTATTGAGAGGCCACCTCATGAACACTGGCACTGTCATTTCGTTAATGGGTCCCGAAGGTGATTTTGTGCAGTGACTGCGAATCCACCTTCCAAGGCTGGTTAATGCCATGACAGTAACAGAATTAGGAGGAGGGGCCCCAAAACCCCATGTTGAAAATTTGGTGCCAAAATACCAAGAAATGCCTGAGATATGCAGCAAAGTTGAAAAACCCTAGTCATTGCATTATACAGCTTACAGGCATTTCCTCAGTTTGCGCTCGGCTTTGAAGAGTGCAGACGTGTTCCCGTCCACTGAAGACTGCCGCTGGAGTCCAGAAGTGGTGATGGATGGGGGGTGAGGGAGGCAGGTGCCTAGTGGGTGGCAGTGTGGGTGGGGAGGGGGGATCTAGACTACGAGGGATGGTTTTGTTTTCCAGGTAAAAAGAAAAAGAAACTGTCAGGGACAGTTTCGCATTGCAGGGCATTTGGCACACTGGGATGGGCTCAGCGTGCCACCTAAGTGAGTTTTGTGGGGGCGTGCAGTAGCCGACGGGGACTGGGCACCCTCATTGGCACACAACACGGGGTAATGCTGGCGGGGATTGGGCACCCCGCCACAAACAAAGAAAGGGAGGGTGTGAGCCGAGGGGATTGGACACCCCTCGGCATTCAACAGTTGGGGTGGTGCTGATGGGAGTGGGCTCCGCCAGCGGCAAAGAAAGTGGGGCGTGAGCTGAGGGGATTGGGACCCCCTCGGCATTCCACCATTACGGGATGCCAAGGAGTGGGCCCCGTCAGCACAAAACACGGGAGTTGCCGGTTATGTACGGGCACTCGATGTTGAGAAAGGTGAGGCGGCCACCCGCTCGCTGACTCATGGCTATAATGGCGGCGAGCACGTGAAGCAAAGGACTGCTGGCGTATGATGAGCTTTGCTCGGATTGCAGCGGACCTTGCTTTGATGTGCTCCCATTATGTATGTATGTTGTGGCGGTGGCATGCAGGCTGATTGGGAATGAGGGGCGCACCTATTGATGCGTGCCCTGCATTTGCCAACACCGCCGCACCCAATACTCACACTGTCGCAGATGTTGCTAGCGCATGCGGCAAGAAGCTGGCTTAGGTGTAGGAGGTTATTATTTTATTTTGGAGTTTTGGCCTGGATGACAGACAGACCTAATTCTGCTTTCAAACTTTGACTAGTGGGCATATGCAGTGCCCATTCTTTCATTTGAAAGCAGAATTAGTCTGTCTGTCATCCAGGTCAAAACCCTAAGAATAAAATGGGCCCCTTTTTATATTAATGTAGTCTCTGTCTTTTTCTATGCTTTCTAACACTCTATTTTTCTTTTAACACTTCCATTTCCCACTACCCTTTCCTGAGTCTTTTGATCTCTGACACATTCTGTTACTTGATAATAACTCTTTTCTCCTTTCTATCTCCCAACAGTCCTCTATCTATGCCTTTTAACCTTCCTAACCCATCCTCTATCCAATTTCTGATCTTCTCTACCTTTCTTGCCACTTTCTTATACTTTCTATCCCATTTTATGTGTTTTAGCCTAAGTTAGATTGTTATCTAGACATCAACGCTAAATACTAGTTGAAGGACCTTCCCTTGCATCCATAGATCCAGTAATATTCAGTTCAGATGAAATATCTTGAACTGTTGATTTTTTCAGATTTAAGGTTTCAGTATTAAATAGATTCATTTCATCAAAGTTAGAGCTTGCATCCACATAGTCTTCATTTTCTGTTTGTTTTGCATCATCTTTTTAGGGGTGGTCCATTTGCTAATTTTATATGTCCTGTTAAAGATTTTTCTGATTCTAATAGGAATATTTTAATTGACATTTCCACTTCACGGGGAATGTAAAAATTTGAATTATGCCATGTAAAATGACTTTAAAATTGGCAGGGGCAGAATCCCAAACCTTATGTTATTTTTCCAAAGTAGATCTTTAACAGGTTTAAACTCCTTTTGCATCTGAAACACTTATAGTGGCAAGTCTGGAAAACCTGCAATCTCAGGTTTCTAACTTGAATTCCTTTATTCATCCTTGCTTTTCTTAAAAGTTCTTTGTCTTGATAATATAGTGGTTTAATAAAACAAATCTTGAGGCATTTCCCTTATAGTTGTTACTCTTAAAGGCTCTGTGATCCATATCCAAAATTACTTTGTTAGTTGGATATCCCTCCTTAGAGCATCAGTGAGAAGTGCTTCAAAGTATGGAAATGGATTGGAGGCTTCTAGACTTTAAGGAATCCTCCCAGTTTTAAGTTGCATCTTCTAGCTCTGGTGTCTAGGGCCAGATATTCAAAATTTTGCCCCAGGGCTAAAATTAGCACTGCGGTTAGTAAACTTAGCCCTAGAGCACAAAGCAAGCCATATTCAAAGAATAGCCCAGGGCAAACAGCTTCTGAATATAGTATGGGAATGAGGCCAGGCTAACTGGGCTGGGAGTGCAGAGCAAACTTAGCCCTGGAATAAGACAGCTCTGAATATGGCAACCAGGAAGTGCAAACCACAACAGCCACACAGTGCACAGCGATGTGAAGGTAGGTAGAGGTGAACTATGTGGCCAATGTGTGCCAGCAAATGTGTGGACCCAGTACAGCTGCAGAAAGCATGTCATATATTTCAGGTCCATCTTGTAAATGAGCCTTGCTCAATGATGATCGCCTGAATAAATAAAGATTTGATTGATTGATTGATTGATTGATATGTGAAAGTACAGTGTACAAAACTGTAAAATATTACCCAAACTGTTTGCACTGCGCTAACAATGTTTACGCGGGTTTAGCGCAGGGCTAAACCATTAACCCGGTGCAAACATGTTTGCACGGCGCTAAACTTTGCCATATTCGAAAGTGATATGCAAATGAGCCTACATAGGTAGTCTCTGGGCAAACATCCAGATTAGCATCTCATTATGCCCTGATTTGCATGTAGTTTGCACTGGGCTAACGGTTTAGCCCTGCTCTAAACTCCAGCACAAATGTGTAGCGCTGCACAAACAGTTTGGAGAATATTATACAGTTTTGAACACTACTTTCACATGTGCTGCTTCCTGCAGCTGTACTGGGACAACACAGCATAGGCACAGATGGTGGTGGTGCTGCATGCAACTGTCACACTATAGGCCATGCTACGGTGCACAGCAGACACTTACAGTAGCAAGGGGGGCAGTAATGTGTGGACACAGCAGTGCCTATGGTGTAGGGCAGTGATGATGGCTGCACTATACACAGTGAGAGGCCCAACCTGCAGGTGTCTACTGACAGTGGACATTACTGTTACACTGTTGTGTGACCCACAGATGCTGCACCTCTGGCATGGGATGCTCACAGTCACATATACATGTCCAACTTTTGTGTGTTGTGGCAGTTGTACAGCTATAAGGTATGTGGTCTGGGGGCATATATTATCAGAAAGGCAACTGGTGTTGGGGTATTCCAATACTGGCCAATGTGCACTGCATGATGTGTCCCAGCCTTGTACACACCTGGTCTGTGGCACAGCCTGGCCACCCATACACTCTCCCTTCAACATCCTCCATGCCCACAGTGCTTCATGTGTGTGCTGGCATCTGTTGGTATCCACAGAAGAGTGGTCTGCATGTGTGTATGGCCACACTGCTATGCTGTCCACCGATGGCAGGGTCACCACTTACTGCCTGGCATGGGTGAGATTAGGGAGATGATGGCATCATTGTGATGCCATCAGTTAGCAGCATGTTTCTATATTTGGCTTTGACTATGTGTCATATTTATTTGTTAGGTCACTTCACACTGTGCAAAAGCTGCACAAACACCACGCAAAGCCAAAGTGTTACACACGCTGATTGCCCAGGGTTAAGACATGCTTTTCCTGGGAGGTAATGTAATTACGCTAAGTGTCACACTAAGTCATGCAAACCACTTGCATGGTGCTAGTTGCTGAATATAACATTGTGCCTGTATTCCTGTACACACACCTCAGATTGCCCCTTGCATACATTATGATTTTGCCCGGTGCTAATGCAGTTTGCCGCACTATTTGGCCTTTTGAATAAAGCAGACCCGCTAATCCTGCGCTTAAACCTGAGCAAACGCTTTTTGCCACGAAAGTTTTGAAAATCTGGCCCTAGATCTTCTACTTTTCTTGTAAAATGCTAAGTTCTTTTGTATGCTCTTGAATCTTCTCAAATGCCAGATTTTCTTCATCACCCAGCATACTGATTCTTTTTCCTGTTTCATCTGTTCTTAAATTAAGTTACTCAAGCTGCTTTGTTACTGCTGAGACCTGTCCAGAAAGCTCTCCAAACATGCTTTTCATAGAATCAAAACCTGTTCTCATTTTCTTGCAGTAAAGCTGCTGTCTGATCTTTCACTTCTACAGGCTTATTATCACTTTCATTTGTAGATGTTGCATTCACTTTTTCTTTCTTTTTGTCTACCTTTCATCTCTGATTTTGCTTCACCCCTTGATTGTCTGCCTTATTCAATTGTGTGTCTAATATTTTTGTGGGATTTGAGCTTGTTCAATATTTATATTGATTGGTTTATCTGAATGTTGCCTTAAAATATAGTTACTTTATTTGCCAGTTGTGTGTGCTTTTTTTGCTTTCCTTGACTTCTTGCACTTTTATTTTACTTGTGTATATACACAGCTATTTAGTGATGCTTTAGTTCTTTTTATTTCTTCAAGTTCAAAATCAGTTTTGTCATCAATGAGATGCAACTTTTTTAATCTCAAGCTCTAAGATGTTTCATTGAGCGGAAGTTTTTAACATGTCCCCTTTGTCTGTTTTTAAGATTTTTTCTTTCCTGCTTATTATACTCTCTCCTTTTGATAGATATATATATATATATATACACACACATATACATATACTATCTATATGTGTTAATCTTAATCACTACTATTCACCATTTTAGGGTAAGGGCAACAGACTTCTAGGAAAACATAAACTGAACTTACAGCTCAAATGGGCAGACTGGGTGGGCCATAGGCCCTTGTCTGCTGACCCTGTCTATGTATCTATGTATCTATGTACCAGTAAGCATTAACTAACTGGAGACAATGGAGAATAAGCTCATTTTAACCTGTTGCTGCCCCCAGTTTCTCCTGTATTTTTTAAGTCCACAAGAGCGTGTTCTGCAGGAGTCTATGTTATTATAAATCAGCAGACATTTAAACCAATAAATATTCTCAGAGGTACACAATGTTCAAATGGCCAAACATTAAGCAAAAGTCATTGCACTCTACTCTCACTTGAAAGTTAGATATTGATTTCTTCTTCATAAATGGAAGGTTTTGGCTGCAAAGCACAACTCCTGTGCCCATATTCTCCATAAAAGAGTAAACAACATAATACTTAGCTTAGTTGAACTTCCATTGATCCCTCCTTCTAATATTCAGCATATACTTTTTAACCAAGTGGCTACAATAGTCAAGAGGGATCCATTTAACTTCATGCGCCACGTCAGTTGTTCCTTTCATTTCTAAGGATAAGGGAAATCAAGCAAGCCATCTTTAGTAAAATAAACTTTTCTAGCATCCTTCAAGTGCAGAAAATCCATACTTATCTTTATGGCTACAGTGAGCCGACCATTGAGCTTCCTGAAGAATCCTATTGAGTCTGTGTCCTGCTGGTAGCCGGCATTATTTTTGTAAATTGCACATAACTGCTTGCCACAACTACTGGCCTTTGCACCCAGAGAGAACCACTTGAAATGGATGGGGAGCACCTACACTACACAGATATCGGTTGCTGAAAAAAGAAAATTACCCAATAAGGAGATGGTTCTGTTTCACACATTCTTGCTCACTAGTCCAGCATCTTCATTCCCAAAAGTCCTGCTCTGTTCATACAGCAGAACTTCAGGTTTTTAAACACCTTGGTCAGCTAGTGGAAATTTCACCTCAGCTGATTACCCTTCTGTGCACTGTCCCAACTCCAAATGTTGGCACTTTTAGCACTGACAAACTCCCCAGCTTCTCCCCCATGGGACACTGTTCTCTCTGCAACACCAGTTCTCACATCAAGAGAAAGACAAACCATCAATTAAATCATTGTCATCTTAGGGGTGGGTGGGAAGTGCAACCAATACATGACAGTGTACTGGTAGCAACTGTGGTAGATAAGTCCCTGTTCTCATTGTCTCTCACATAGTTGCTTTCTCATTCTAAGAAGATCATTTAGCTAAATGCGCCTTAACTGGATTGAAAAATGCTGCTAGCCCTGTTTATTCACTCTGATAGTAGTGGTACTAGCAGTGGTGAAGTAATATCAGACTGCCTGGTGCTCTTTCTCTCACATTGCTTCCTAATAGTTGTGTGTTTATGTTGTGTTCCACACCAAGAGCCTTTGCTGATCAAAAGTGGTGCCTGTGACTAAGAAATAAAACTAGCTGTAGAAACACACTATCCTTTCTACAAAATCAGACCCAGGAGACTGATTACAAACTAAAGATCTGGGACTTGCCTGTCATCCTAGTCACTTTCTTATTCTTTTCAAAGCAGTCCTTTTTGTAAATGTGTCTTAACCATATTGATCTCCATGCTGGTACAGTAGTTCCATTTCTTTCCCTGATTGTAGTACACAGAAGTAGTAGCAGTTGTGAAGTAGAAGCTGGCTGACTGGTTGTCTGACTAGCTTATGTTATTTCTGATTCTCCATTATGGTGGTGGTGTGTTCCTCCTTGTTCATTAATCTTAACTGAGAGACATTTGTAGTGGTGCCTGTTGAGAAATTGAAGTCACTACTGATTAACTATTATACACAGTATCACTTTCTTAAATATCAGAAACAGAATAGTAGTCAGAGAGCATTCTGGGAGTTGTCTGCCTTTGACAAAACACACAGACAGTATGCATGTGATTGGTGACTGTCAGAGTTTAATACACACACAGGTCTTCTAACTGCTATTATGCTGGTTTACATTGGTGATGTAATTACTAAGCTATTAGGGCTGGTCAGAGTTTTTGGACTTGCCTGCCTTTGGACAAAAATCATCTTGGAGGTGGGTGCCAGTTATGACATTTAGCATGTACATATCACAGCACTGGCACTTCCAGTAGGCACACCCACAGTCACATCATTCACTCCTTCTCATCTCATTTCACTAATTATGCTGTTTATTACTACTAAACAGTGATTTAATTGCTTTTTTCTACCGATATGTTGATTAAAAGCTGTTTAAAATGATTTGTAACATACATTTACTATAAAACATTAAGATTCTAAAAGATTCAGATAAGGTTCGGATAACTATCCAAACCATTTTTGCTTATCAGAACCTTTTAGAACAAAAGAACCTTTTGAGTTTCTCCAGTCACTAGTTTATGTGCAGGACAGATTTTGATGTTTGCCAATAATGGGGCTAATTGCTGTATTTATGTGTTCAGCACCGGTGTGGTGTAGTGAATGCATTTCTGCTCTATGATTTGGCTGTTTAGGGAACTGAAAAAATGCCTTACAGTGAGATACGGTACAAGTTTATCAAGTAGCATGCATGGGTTTCAGAATCAAGTGTCCAAACTGCTTTTGCTGCATGTTTAAAACCTGACTTTACCCATCAAGTTAGCCATGTGATTATTTTTAAAGAATTGATACTCCATCATAAAATATGGGAGATGTTGCTTCACATGTGAAATTTTCAACCTCTGTCTTGTCCTATTGTAAACTTAGAAGATGAGCACCCTTCACTCTGTGTCCTACAACAGTTTGTAGAGATCCTTGTACTTGTGTTGGTTTTTCAATAAATCACGATGAAAGAAGTAACTCATGAGTTTTATTTCACTTGTTTTTATTGTTGTGCATTGGAAAAGGAACTCAAATGAAAACACCAAGTATGGGACAAACTAGTCTATGTTCAGACGAAAGGAATCAGTTTAGAAACAACCATATATTTCTGTAGAAGTACTGCAGACATGATTCATAAATGTACATAGAAGTGGGGTAAGCAATTTATTCAACATTTTTTACCAGGAGAGACACACGAAGCTGAAAGCTTGTTTACAGGTGCAACCTGTGAGCACAAGGAAGTTAAGTGACTTGTCACATAATATGCAAGTGGGAGCTGTGGGATTCAAACCAGATCTCCAGATTTGCTGCTTACAGCCTTAAACCACTGCACTATGCTGCCTGCACTGTTTTGTATGCAAAATTAGAATACAGAAGAATGCATAACAGTTGCTTTACATAACCCTTCCACAGCTGTAGTACCTAAAATTGCTGCAGATATCAACTGAATGAGTTAGTCACTGGTACTGCAGATGCATAGCCAAGGGAATATGGAAACAACTAACTAAAGAAGCTCTCCTACAGAGGAACCTGCCAAGATGCAGCACAATATTTACAGTAGATTACATGTTACAAAATATTACATGACAAAACTGTTAATTGCCTTGAATTACACTGTTCTCTCCATCATACTGCAGCATTTTGTAGTAATACTGTAAGGTAGTGCATTGCATCTGGGCTGGGACTGCTGTACATCCTTGCAAAATTTCTAAACCAGTACTGGGACACATTTATTTGTGGTCACTAAGATTAACTTGTTATATGCCTTTAACTGCATCAATATTTGGTGACAGATATTTTTTTATCAGTTTATACCTTAATGATATGGACTATCCAGACAAATACAGATGTCAATATTGCATTACTATTTAGTGACAGATATTCTTTTTCATATATACATTAGTAGTATGGATGTTTCTCTTGCTATGAAACTCAAAGAAATAGGCACAGCTGTAAGGCTTTGACTCATGATGCAGGCAGCTGGCTTAGAATCAGCTCAGTACTGGTGACCGCTGAGAGAGGAAAATTGAGCTCTTAGAGTCAAGGAGCTAGATTTATTTTGTAAGGAAGACTGAATGACCCAGAGGACACTGTCATCCTCCAGAGTGGAGGTTGGCAACTGTTATACAAATTCCTGCACCCTAACTGACCTTCTACTGTATACATTAGACAGCTCTTATATCATATATTTTGCATAAGTTATACTAACCTATAGGCACAGGCATCTACTGTATAAGAGTAGATGTCAGGATATGTAATGATTGTTATTCACTTTACTTTCTCTAAGGCATGAAACTGCATGTAGTAAGCCAAGACATTTATGTCTTTGTCATTTTCCGATTCCTTAGTATGCATTGCCGCCTTTGGATTTGTGTATAAGTACACCACATCCTGCATTTTAATGTACCATTTATTTATTTAGATTTTGTTGACTGGGTAAGTGCAGCAGACAACTCCTGCCTATTTTCAGGCACGACACGGGGAGGGATACAGATGAATGCCAACTGACCTTGGAACCAGATTAAGCTGTTGAATCAGACCATCTGTATCTTCTTTGTTCTAAGAAATGATGATCTTAGCGAAATTGATTAATGTTATCTACAATTGTGAAGACACCTTACTTTTTAGCCAATAGCTCTCATCTGTTGCTAGCCTTGCTTGTAGAGCAGAAAGCAGCTAACTAAAAAGAAGCTACATTTTCTTATTAATTTAGCACTTATATCTCAGCAGGAGTCAGTGTCTGTTGAGATTAAGCAAGACAGATACTTTATTAGAGGTAGAAGGGTCTTATTTAGGGTTAAAAAGAAAGAAAAGAAAGAAAGTCAGTGTGTGTTCTGTGCTGTGAAGGGTACTTATCAACTTACTTTTCTAAACCAATTTAGCTCTCTTTCCTCCTACTGGTTTAGCAAAGTAAATTTTATAAAATGCGGGGAAAATCCACTGGTTGTCATACATGCCGGGTTAATGATATAAACAACACTTATTTAATCAGTTACAACAGGACTATGTGGCATTATGTAACCTGTTACTTGATAGGGAATGATGTGTATGTATATCTGAAATTCTACCTGTCCGAGAGCAACATCTACCATGATGCAGAAAATCAAAGCCCTAAATGAATGGCTGAGAAAGTGGTGTTTTAAGCAGGATGTACCCTGTATTACCCACTGGGAATCATTTTGAGATCGTTCTTCCTTGTTTTGCTGGGACGGTTTACATCTCAGTCATAGGGGTAGTACACTTATGGGGAAAAGTATCACTAAAATCATAAATCATTGTTTAAACTAAAACAATGGGGAGAATGGGTCTATTCCTAAGTCTCTGAATACTTACAAAATATTATTACAACTAAATCTAAATTCCTAGCTTTGAATCCAAGATCTTTAAACCAACTCAAATTATCAGAACTCAAGCCAAATGTAAAACTTTAAATATAGGTGTGGTGGGAGTAACTGAAACTTGGTGGGACGATCCTCAATTTGGTCCAGAGAAATTCCAGGTTACAAGTTATATCATAAAACAGATTAGATAAGCAAGACAGTGGAGTTTGTATGTACATACTAAATTATATTCCTTCTTTGAAGTGTGTTCTCCTTTCCTTTGGAAAGTATATGGGTTAAAATCTTATTGAAGAAGCAGTCCTATATAACTATTGGTAACATATATCGACCTCCATCTGCAAATTCAGATTACACAACTAATATGTTTAAAGAAATTACATATTTTCAGAATCTCAAGATACTGTAATATTTGGTGACTTTAACTCCCTCATATTAACTGGGACTCATTCTCAGGACAGTCATATGCCGAGAAAAGATGAATAGATGTGGTAGTTAGTACTGGATTACAACAACTTGTTACTGAACCCACTCGAGGTCCTAATATTTTGGATCTATTATTTACTAACATAGAGCAACAAATTAGCAATTTACAAATTGGGATCCACTTGGGACCAGTGATCATTCATCTATTCTTTTGAAATTCAACAGTTTAAAACTACACAAAGGAAGTTATACAATATAAAAATTATAACAGAGCAAATTTTTCTAAAATCAATGAATACTTACAAAACATAAACTGGGAATCTAATCTTAATTGTACAACACAACAAGCTTGGGACTTTAAAAAAAACATTGTACATTATTTGAAAATACCTTTATTCCATCTAAGAAGAAATTTAATAATAAAGGAAAAATTCCTCTGGTTCAACAAGACAATTAAAAATCAGATTAAAATAAAATTACACTTTTAGGAAACTTAAGAATAGTTCTGTTCCATTTAAACTACTCTATTACATAAATACAGACTATCTGTGAAAAACTTAAAAATTCTATTAAATTGGCAAAAAGTAAGCTAGAATTTAAACTAGCTCACACAAAAGACTGTTACAAATCTCTTTCTCCTGTATAAATAGTAAAAGGTGTATCAAGGACCATTGGTCCCATTATAACCAATGGCTCTTCTCTATCTGATATAGAAATCTCAAATCTCTTTAATAAGTACTTTGTTCTGTCTTCTCTCAGAAATCACCTATTAGTACATTTAAAGTTCACCATGTAGATTATCATAGGTTCTATCCAACTGACATTATACAGGCTATCAAAAACTAAAAAAATACTAGTCCTGGCCCAGACGGTAGTTACCATGGTTTCTGATCAAACCTCTATAAATATTTTATTTATTTATTTATTTAAGAGTTTAACCAGGCAGGCATACTGAGCGACTCAGCTCGCTTCCAGATGCGACCTGGGGAAAACAATGGGGAACATTTTGGCAAACAGACACACATATTAATGTACAGATTGAGAGGCACAAATATGAAGGACTACACATGGTGGTAATTAAGGTAACTATACAGCTTAGAAGAAAATATGCAGGCCTGGAGACACTGTATAGAAGACATTTCAGTGTACAAGTAGACTTAAGCTTAAAAGAAGTGATGATTTGTAGACTCTAATTAGGAAGGGGTGCATATCCCACTAGGTGAGGTGTTTGAGGCCCAGGAGACCTTGAGGGCAGCTAAGGTGTAGGTCTGTTGCAGGTGCAGACAGTGAGAAAGTGTTCATGGAGGTGGGAGTTGAGGTGACTGGAGTTAGTGATATGGTGGATATCTGTTGGTAGGTCATTCCAGAGTTTAGGCAAATGGTAACTAAGCACAGCCTGACCCATAGTGGTACGCATGCAAGGGATATGGAAGCACCTATTATCTGAGTGTCAAATGAGTAGGCTTCCCTGGGTTGAGCAGTTAAGGTGGACAACAGGTAGGGTGGGAGGGTATGGGACCAGAATTTAGCAGCGACTCGCTGCAATGAATTTGTCTGCAGGCTAAGAGTGAGGGAAAGGCAAGAGAACTATAGAGGTCACAGTGGTGTGTGAGTTTAGGACATTCCAGTATGAAGCGGCAGAAGGAATGAAAGAGTGTGTCCAGGCTGGTCAGAGGAGGGTGAGGCGGTGCCATAGACTACGTCCCCGTAATCAAAGATTGGAAGTATCATTTTTGCACCAGTTCACGCCTGACGGGGTAGGCAGGCAGCCTTTGTTATGATAGAGGGCCCCAGTTTAGGAAGCAATTTTTATGAAAAGAGTCTATGTGAATTGAGTAGTCTAGATATTGGTCGAGCCAGATGCGAGGTAGCGGAATGAGGTGCAGGAATCTAAGGGGTAAGATCCAAGGTTAGGAAAGGGGCGGATGGTGAGTCGGGAGAGGCGAGCTTGCAAGCCAAAAGTTAGGGAGATTGTTTTTAGCATTTAAGAAAAGCTGATTCGATTTGAGCCAGAGCTGAACAGCATTGAAATCCTGCTGCAGTTGGTCATGCACAGTATCTACAGATGGGCGGTGTTGTAAATCACAGTATTATCTGCATACATGTGTATGGCAGAATGGGAGCATACCTCATGGCAGTTCATTCAGGAAAATTGATTAAAGGATAGGGCCCAGGACTGAGCCTTGAGGAACGCCCATGGTGATTGGGAGGGGATGATGTGCTGGGGCCGATTTTCACAGATTGCTGTCTGCCCTGCAGGTACAACAGAAACCAGTTAGTGGCATGGTCGGATAGACCAGCAGCCTTGAGTTTACCCAGTAGTAGTGTATGGGAGACAGTATCAAAGGCTTTGGCTAGATCAATGAAAATGGATATTGAATATTTCTATACCTTTGTCAATTATTTTCAATAAACTCATAAGAAAGCATTGTACCAAATGATTGGTGTTCAGCAATAGTTACTCCCATATTTAAAAAGGCAATAGAGGTTCTGTGCAAAATTATCGTCCAATTACCTGACCTCAGTGGCTGGTAAATTAATGGAATGAGTAATGAAGTCTCCAATAGATCAAGATTGTAAAAATAGGAATTTATGATTCAAATCAGCATGGTTTACTCCCAAGTATTCCTGCACCACCAATCTGATATCTTTTACAATAATATAAGTACTCTACTAGATGTGAGTATCCCTACTGATGTAATTCTTTGGACTTTAGTACAGCTTCGATAAAGTCTCACATGAAAACTCATTACTAAAATGCACAATCTAGGTTTGTCACCTGATATTGTCAACTGTATCTTAAACTGGTTGACAAATCATTCTCAGAGAGTCAAATTAATGACATCTTGTCTGATTCGGGTAGTGTGACAAGTGGTGTACCACAGGGGTTGGTCTTGGGACCAACATTGTTTAACCTCTTTATCAGTGATTTACAAACAGGGCCAAATAACTTTATAGTTAAATTTGCAGACAATACTAAATTAGAAGCAAGGTTAATAATCAAGAAAATATTTCTGCATTAAAGAAGGATTTGGAAAAATTAACACTTTGGGCAATTGAAAATCATATGCAGTTTAATCAAGACAAATGTTTAGTAGTGCATTTCGTGTAAATAATCCAAAATGATATATCATATAAATGGACTACCACTTCACTCATCAAATTGTGAAAAGATTTAGGATATATGTTAATAATAAACTTACATCAAATGATCACTGTGTTAGAACTACTTGCATGACCAACAGACTTTTGAGGCAAATAAATGCACTTTTGCTAATCACACTGAACAATGCCTTATTCCATTGTATAGGGCATACATTGGACCATATCTAGACTATGGCCCCCTTCTGGAATCCAAACCAAAAAAAAAGGACATAGCAATTCTTGAACAGGTTCAAAGGAGAGTAACTAGAATGATTCCAAGATTAATAAACTTGGATTATCAGAACAGATTAAACGCTACTGGTCTCTTCTCTCTTCAAACTAGAAGATTAAGAGGTGATATGCTTATGGTGTTTAATTTAATAAATTCACCAGATGTAATGGAAAATGTGGTCTAACACTCTCAAAAGGAGACATGTTCCAAGACTGCATAATAAACAGCTTGAAGTAAAAACTTATAAAACCAGCAAAAGGGGAAACTTTTTCCAATAAAAGCATCCATTGTATGGAACTCCTTGCCACAAGAATTGGTAGAGGCAACTAGTGCCACTGTCTTTAAAAACAAATTAGATGTTTGGTTGAGGATAATAGATAAATAATGTCCCACATAGTGTGGAACAGTCTCGATGGGCTCTGGCCTTCTTCTGTTCTTTCATACCAAGTAATACCAGGTAATCACCTGCAACTTAAAATGTTTCTATCTTCTGGTAACTATGGTAATTATCACAGTATATAATGCAATGCATTTTGTATTTTCCCTTGGATACCTTCTTCACTTCTAGGGGTATAGAGGAATGCTAGGCTCTGGCTCCAGTTCCTTATGGTAAGAACTGTTTAGGACAACTGTGATATCCTTTGGTAGTAATAAACAAGTTTATTACTGATATGCAACTTGTCTGTGACTTCTTTGCATCTCTAATTATCACCAAGAACCTGATCAGGGATAGAGACCCTAACAAATTGGTGACCATGTGCAGGCAATTTAGATGGTGCAAAGTTTCACTTTGTTGTTATGAATTTCACTTCCTACGGAGACAGTAGGTGTGCACACTCTCTTATCACCTCTCTCATTATTTTATCCGCCATAGCAACTTGTAAATAGAAATGCAGCAAATTTTAATTTCTCCTGCAAAGTGCCTGTGAAGTGGGCTCTTTGCATTGTCATTCTGCACATGGAGTGGCCTAATGCAAAAGGCTCACTTCGCCTTGTAATTATTATTGCATATGCCATTCCACCTTAATGCTAAGTAAGGCAAAGTGACAATCAGGGCTTTAGTTAACTCCATTTTGGGAGTATTTGACTTCCAAAATAAGGCAAAAGTTCCAAAATAATGAGGAGGAAGTCATTGATTCCAGACGTAAAACAAAATTAGATGACTTCCAAAATTGCTGGCATGGAAGTCAGAAATTATGGATTGTTTTGAAAGAAGATGTATTTTACCACTAATGTAGTATATTATCTTCCAAAATGTGTCCTTCCTACAATATTAACTTCCAAAAGTGGGATCCAGGAAGTATTTGGACTTGCAAAACATTGTAATGACTTCCAGATTTTGACTCTGAAAGTTTTAGACTTCCATTGAAAATGAATTAACTGAACCCCTGGTGACAATAACATTGGCAGCCCTTCACATACACAGTCACCAGAATTTATGTGCATCCCCAAATGCTCATGTCTTGTGTCCACAAACCCCAGTGCTGATGGTGATGAAGGGAAATGAGAGCACAAGAAATGCGAAGTATCCATGATTAATGGTGCACTCAGACATCATGCATGCATGCAGTATTTACACACAGTCACCAGAATTAATGTGCATCCCAAAATGCTACTGTCATGTGTCCAGAAAATTCACCCAGTGCTGACAAAGTGAAATGAGAGCATAACAAGAAATGCAAAGTCTCCTAGAATTAATGGTATACCTAGTCATGTTGCAGTGGTCGTTAGCCACCAGAACTAATTGTATCCCCAAAATGCAACTGTCTTGTGTCCAGAAAACTCCCCAGTGCTGACAAAGTGAAATGAGAGTGTAACAAGAAATGCAAAATCTCCCAGAATTAATGGTGCACTGCAAACACACAGACAGATTAAGAGTGCACTTCACTCTCAAGAGATGCAGATGCAAAGGCACAACAACCCCAACCAGTGCTCACAAGTCACAAATCCAAATCTAGAAAAGAATACCTTTGCCAATTGGGGGATGCACGGCAGTAACAGTCCACTACCAGTAAAGATACCACAAAGCAGTATAAAAATTCATGCAGGTGCAGTGGATAACAGGTTCACATTGCTGCAATTACTCTGTGGCACAATAAAAGGTGTCTGATTTAATGGCACACATCGCACACACACTACGTAGTAATGCATAGCAAATTGAAAACTTTAGTAATATAACCAAATGTTTTAAACAAACTGAAATTATACACTGCTGCACCACAACAATCATGAAAAACATGTCAAGAATTATTGAAAATATTGCTGTGTTCATTAACACAGTTATACAAGAAAAATATAACCAAACAGATAGACTTGCTTTTTCTCTCAATCTACTACACCACAGATACACCTCCCCAAATGCACACTTCACAGTACACAGACTGACTGTTCTAAATTAACATTCAAAATCCACACACAAACAATAAACGCTCAATGATATGAGCACAGAAGGGTTTCTACAATCAATGTACTAAATTGAGCAAATAAAATAGCTCAAAAGTCTTTTTAACAGCTTTAGAGGATTTGAATCAGAGGTCTGAGAGGAAACTGTCTCCATCTTCCACTACACACACACTACACAGAACTGAGACTGTGCAGAACAATCTAGAGCCCATGTGACCTGCATTCCCATGAAGCACTGCAAAATTCACCTTTGGAGCTCAAAAACAAGGCGAAGTGAGGTGAAGTACATTGATTTCAGTGCGCTTTGCCTTAACATTGGTGGAGAAGTGGTTTGGGGAAGGCGGAATAATGCAAAGTCATTGTTTTCCCATTATGACGTGAAGTACTCCACTTCACATTGCAGGTACTTCGTAGATTCTCGTTGCATCATTCAAATCACTTCATTGAGCAAATTTCAGCCACTTTGACCACCACTACTTGTAAAGTCTGGCTGCTTACTGGCATGGTCGATGCCAACTCACCACTCCCAATGGCAGTTTTGAATTATCAGACTACAGTAGCCTGCCCATTTGCTGGTTTTCCTGTTGTGGATCGATACATGACATGACTGCCTCTTATGGGTTCTGACTTAAGCTTCCCATTTATTATTATCCATACTACAGTGGCCACTACATCAAATATATGCACAGACTTGAGACTAGATGTCTTTAACTTCCTTGCATCCCACAGAGGATTGACTGGCTAAGCACTGGACAATCAAAACACCCCATGCTGTGGACTTCAACCAGTACTCAGAGATCAGACAAACAGCCAAAAACATTATGCTAAAGGCTGTTGGTCGTCTCTCTATGCTGCTATTAAAGCCTCCAAATCGAAGTTTCATTCCCTCAAACTGCAACTCTCATCTGTTAAGAAAGAGATAGTATTGCAGGCTACTGAATGTTTGAGAAAAGCAGGAAATGGAAACTGAACTTAAGTGTCAGTGAATGAGAAAGAGACTCTTTGCAATGTTCTGTTGAAGGTAATCAGCAGGAAATATGTACGTTGAGCGATGAATGTGAAAGTTTGAGACAGGATAAGAGACAGGTGTTACAAAGGAATGATTTGTTAAGTAAAACTAATGATCATCTTCAATAGGACTTGGACAGACTCCAAGATGACTTGAACCAGGTACATGATGAGTTGGATAGGAACATAGGGACAACTACGACAGCTTGATTCAGAATCAGTTAAGAAGGGTGTGGAACAGAATATTACAAAAGTTAGTTATGAAGAATGTGAAAACAAGATAGCAAAACTGTGCCATCAGTGGGAGGTTTTGACTGGTTATGTTAAAGGAATGAGTTGCTATGTCCTATGACATCACATCATCTGGGATGATGAGTCTTACAATGATATCTCGCAGTACAACACCCCATTAGGCCCCTACTATGGTCCAGTGACCCCACCCTGCCACTCACAAGATAGTAGGGCCTCGCTATGACAGCACATCCCTAAGTCATCAAGACAATGATGAATATCATGTGCGACACGAATATGGTGATCCCCATGATGGCAGGGGAGGCTTGGGCCTACCATCATCCTCCTCTCAAAGCCTACCATTGGCACCTACAGTTGCTGTTATTTCTGTGAATGATATGCACGAGACTGAGAAAATGATTAAAGATGCTTTGTTGATATCAATGTACCTGAAAAAGCAAATGAACTCTGTAAGCAGATAAAACGAATGCTGTGGGAGAGTGCTACTCAGGATACCATGGTCTGTACTGTGGCAGATGCCACAGCGAAGCGGCCCACTGGGGTGCTCAAGATACCCTTCCACTCCCTGACCAGCCCAGTAATCCCTACAGATGGCCCACTATGTTTAGTAGATTGCCGACAGCATAGGCTGTGTGAATCCACTGACAATCTCAATTATAATTTGGGAAAAGTATGCTAAAATGTGAAATGCTCAGCTTGGTGGCTAACTATCAAGTATAGATTCTCAAATAGACTATTGATCCTAGCCTATGGGCAAGACTTCCTTATATGGTCTACCAGGATAATCAAGCTACTTTTGACCAAATTGCAGCTGAACTCATAGCCATGGTGCAGTCGGGGTGATGCTAGCCTACCCTATAAAACAAAATGCAAAAGAAAGACTGGCAAATTTCCACCAGAGGCTATGGATCACCTACTGTGCAGGCAAAACCTTGCAGGAGAGGCTGCAGATGCTGACCTCATACAGTACGAAAACTTGCTCCTTTGGAACATGACCCCAGCTGTCTGAGAGAAGGTGGAACCTACAATTGTTCTGACTATGAACAATTTTGCTGACATACTCCAGAAATGGAATGGATATACGAGGTCCAGATTCAAGACCTCAACTCCAGTTCGAAAAGGTGGCCTCAGTACAATCCCACTGAGGAGACTACAACCCACTATACTGTGGAAGGCAAGGCCCATGAGAAGAGGCCTACCTTGGACAACTGACAGCATCACCAGTCTGGAGGTGGGAACCGAAAAGAACAAAGACAAACGTAATTGGAATTCTGACTCCAATTGGGGAAATTGAAACAATTGAACAGGCCCTCATATAGAAAAATCATGGAAGAGAATCAAAACCTCCAAACCTTCTTGGCCAGGTCCACCATAGCAGATACAGTTGCAGCATGAGCCCTGGTGGCTATAGGCCCAAGAGAACAGGAATCAACAGGCCACTGAGATTCTGGAACCATGGGCATCAGGCCAAAGCAGGCCTGAACCCTGATGCCACTCCTTTTATAGCTGCCATCTAGCAGAGGGATGAGGTCCATCGAGACCAGTTCCAACTGCTCTTCCAGGAGCACCCTGCTGCTGGCACTACAGATTGACAATTACAGGCCCCAGTCCAGTTTGTGAACAAGCTGGCATTGGACACAAACGGAAGGCCTTGCACTGAGGCCATGGCTGGGGGCTGCCTCAATGAAAATGCTTTTGAATACAGGCACAGCTGTGTCTGTATTACATGATGATGATCCGGCAACTCTCCTTGGTCCACCGGATGGAGGACCAACACTTCCAGCATGGATGGCACAAAACTATCTACGTATCACTCTATGGTCCTATCAGTGATGACAGGCAACCTGAAGGCGTACCATACCTTCCAGCTTATAGTAATGCATGACCATTCCAGTACCATGGGAATTGACTTTCCTTGCACACACACTGCTGTGGTTGACCTGGCAAATATGCTATTGATCAAAATCAAAGGACAATACCATACTGTTATGATTTCTGATTCGCATGTGGCTGCAGCCATAACCACTTATGACAAGGACTATGATATCATTACTGTATTCCAAAACCATGAGTTCTTTAAGAGACTCCTCCTAATTCTGCAGAATTATCTGGATGCATTGCTGTAAACAAGCATGATTGTGGTAGAATGCACACTGTCATCGAAATCACAGGCCCAGCCCATGAGGGCAAAAGGCAATTCCTTTTCCGCTGAGGTCTTACCATCTCTCAAAGAAACCATTCAGTCACTCCTCAAACAAGGTGAGATCAGAACTTGTGTCTCTACTGCCAACTCCGCTCTCTGGCCTGTGAAGAAATCCATAGGAACTTGGAGACTTACAATTGATTATAGGAGACTTAACCAAGTCACTCCCAGCTGCTCACCTACAATAGTCTCAGCATCTGATGTGCTCAAATTGCTGACCCCTGATCACAAGCAGTACAGTGCTTTTGACATCTCCAGTGTTTTTTGTCACTGCTATTGGCCCTGAAGAGCTAATACAAATTTGCCTTCACCTCTGAAGGTGCAGGCAGTACACATGGACCAGTTTTCCCCAGGGGTTCCACACTAGCCCCTTCCTCTTCCATCTGCACATGATGGATGCCCAGGAGGGTTTCTCTGCTCTGCATTGTATTCTGCAATATGTGAATAACCTCTTGCTAGCAACTGCCACCCAAGAACAACACTTTGACCTCTTGGATGAACTACTGACCCTTCTACAGAGGGCGTGCCTCAAATACAACCCTGCAAAGACACAACTTTGCCAAACAGAAGTCATCTACTGTTGGACCAACTTGCACCACCCTTAACTTACATTTTCAAAATTTCTAACACGGGACAGGTTCCACAGGGTTGGCGTGAGGCATTGGTGGTTTCTATACATAAAGGTGGCTCTAAATCGGAATTGAAAAATTATAGACCAATTAGCCTGACATCGGTCATGGGAAAGATGTTGGAATCTATTTTGAAGGATCATATAGTTGAATAGCTGGAAAAAATGGCCTACAGGACCCAGTGCAACATGGCTTTCACAAAATCGCTCCTGTCAAACAAATCTTTTAACATTTTACGAGAAGGTTGGGGAGGCATTGGATACAGGAAATTGTGTCGATGTTATCTCTTAAGATTTATCGAAGCATTTGATAAGCTTCCACATCTGGAACTGGTAAATACTTTAAAACAGTATGCATTTAATAATAGCATAATAAATTGGATAGAGGCCTGGTTGAGGAGAGAAGGCAGAGAGTTGTGATCCAAGGTGAAAAATCAGAGGGCAGAGTGACTAGTGGGGTGCCTCGGGTAGGTTCTGACCATGTCTATTTAATATTTATGTAACCCATATTTATTAACAACATTTGCAGATGACTGCAGAATTGGAGCCATAGCAAATAACACAAAAACAAAAATGATATACAGAAAGCATTAAATAAGGTATATAACTGGACAAAAAGTAAGCTGGAACTAAATAAAAATAAATGTATAACCATGCATCTGGGTAAAACAAAAATAAAATAAACTATTACTATAAACTGGATAATACAGTACTCAATAATACAAATGAAAAAAAAATAGATTTGGGGATAATAATTAGTTCAGACTTAAAATTCAGTTCCCAGTGTATTAAAGTAATAAAAAGGGTAACCAGATATTAAATTGTATTTTGAGACATATATCAAGTAGGGATAGGAAGGTGCTGATGCCCTTTATGGTGCACTGGTGAGACCAAATCTGGAGTATTGCACAGGTTTGGGCCCTTATAAAAACAGAATAAACAATATAGAAAGAATTCAAAGACGAGCAAAAAATCAATTGAAGGATTAGAAAAAAGACTTACCCAGAGAGACTGAGGAATTGGATTTATATACCTTGGAGTATAGAGAACTAAGGGCAACTATTGTTTACTTTTTAGATCTATTAAAGATGATTTATTAGTATCAGAATTAGGGCATGCTTGGAGAAAATCCAGATATGAACCGAGGGACAACCCTTTCAGTGTGAAGTTAAAAATGGCAAAGTCTACAATGCAAACATTGGTTTAGCAATAGAATTGTCTCAGGATGGAACTCACTGCCAATAGATATAGTATCAAGCACAAGCATGGACTCTTTTAAAGTTAAATTGGATCATTTCCTTTTGAAGATATAATTAAAATTTTGGCAAGCATCATGGACGAAAGTCTAAATAGCTTGAAATTACCTATGAACCTATGATCTACCTTGTACTTATACACAACAGACAAAGGCAGAAGCCCAGCCTGGAAAAAGATACAAGATTTGCCACTCCCTACCAGTGTGGCTACCCTCAGATGTTTCCTTTGCATGGTCAACTATTCCAGAGATTTTATTTGTGACTTTGCATGAGCATGTATGAGCTTCTGAAAAGGATGTCCCCTGCACTTGGGTCCCTATGCACACTCAGGCTGTGATATCATTGAAACACACCTTGGCTTCTGCTCCAGCCTTAGTGAACCCCAATCCAGCATTGCCTTCTATCTGCACTCATCCACCTCAGACATTGCTACAGTATGTCTGCCATCCTTGCTCAGAAAGTCAATGGTATTCTGAGACCTGTTGCACATGCATCCCAAATGTTGTCACCAGTGGAGCAGAAGTACAGCCTTAGTGAAAGGAGCCTTCTGTCCACCTACTGGGCTGCCAAACAATTTCTGTATATCATTGGGTCCTCACCTATCATTATCAACACTAATCAGACTCCCAAAATGTTCTTGCTATCTGATCAAGTGAAGGATGGATCAATATCCAACACCAGACTGACTCACTGGTCACTTCTTCTCCAGGACTGTGACATCCAGGTCCACCATGCCAAAATGCCTTGCATCTTGACTCATGGACTCCTTTATCAAGGAGAATCCCATAACTGCACACTGCAACCACCTGACCTACCTGACCAGACCCATTTCTTCCAGCTACTCCCAAGCTCCTCCAGGACACATCCCTGTGTCATGTCTTTAGAGATGGCTCAGCCTCATACTGTAAAGGAGAACAGGTAGCTGGAATTGGAGTACTCATTGAATATCCCAATAGTAACACCGTTGTAATATCCAAACATTAAAGTGTGGCATCATCTCAATATGCAAACTGGAAGCTGCGGCCTGTGTCCTTGAGTTCATACAACATTGTACTTAGGACACCATCATTTTTGCAGACTAATTGGGTTTGCTGCTCCTTCACAGAATTCCTACCATTTTAGAAGAAGAGCTCCTTTGCATCTTCTGATGGCACTCCAGTGAAATATAAAGCACTTGTGATTTATAGTCATGAATTGGCCCAAACCTTCCCATACAAACTCTTCATCCAAAAGTCAAGGCCCATTCCAAATCAGATCCTTACCACTCCTTCAGTAACAAAACAGATACTCTTGCAAAAGAGGGTGCTCGAGGGGGACACTTGGATGATGGACCATTCAGATGCCCTGGCAGCTGTCCATGTGTCAGCTATCAGGAAGAAACCTGAACCCTTCAATCCACTAGAATTGTCCACTGCACAACATGCAGACCCAGAACTCAAAGAAGTGTTCAGGTTCTTTGATGAAGGAACTGAACAAGATTTACCTACCCATAGTTCATACAAGAGACATGTCAGTAGGTTACATCTGTCACCAGATGATAAATTAATCTGGTATCTGCCAGAAGACCTACCCTACAAATTGTGGGTGGTCCCTCAAACTCTAAGATCTGAATTTCTCCACCAGGTGCATGACACCCTACTGGTGGACATCAGGAGTTGGAAACACACTCCATAGACTTAAAACTGTTGGTTGGTGGCCTGTTATCACCAAAGGTGTCAGACACTGTATTGACAATTGCCTGATCTGAGTTCAGAACAACCTGATAACAACCAAATGTAATGCCAAGTTACTGATACAAAACATTGTGGCCCTTGGCATACTATACAGATCAATTTCATTGGTCCCTTGACCAATACCAGCAGGAACAAGTATGCACATGTGGTTGCTGACCTCTTCTCAAGAGGGTTGATGCGTTTCACACTATGAATTGCACTGCAAAAGCTATTGCAAAACCCGTGGAAAAAATTTTCTCCAGGTGGGGCCTACCTCTGAAGGTAGACTCTGACAAAGGAACCATCTTTACAGGTTAATGAAAGAAGCACTTGAATTTCTTGGGATACACCAGAAGTTCCACATACCTTACCACTCCCAATCTTAAGGTCAAGAAGAGAGAGCCAATAGATGGATGAAGCAAATGCTTTCCAAATTCATTGAGGTCAATGCCAAGGATTGGGATTCCCTGCTGCCTTTACTCCTTAGGCAATCAAGGGTCCTCCTTCAACCATCACCCAGCTAACACCCTTCAAGGTGAAGACTGGTAGAACCATGATATTATATGAACATTTGTTGTTTGACCTGACTACCCCAACTGCAGACAGAGTGTATGTAGACAAGACTGTGGCCAAATTAAAAGAAGATCTTGTTAAAACCCATTTTGTATGTAGTTCACTGCATGGGCAGAGCCCAGCAACAGTCCAAAATCCAGTTTGACAAACGTACACAAGAAGTGGATTGGCAAGTTGGAGACCAGGTAATGGTACTCAGATTTGCTCACCCTACATATGTCTTCTCCAATAAATGTAAAGGACCCTACCCCATTGTCAACAAAATATGTCCCGTAGTCTGACAAGTTTGACTTCTGCAAAACATGAAACCTACTGACAAATGGTTGCATGCAAACCAGTTAAAGCTTTATAAAGGGTATAATTATTTTCCTAACCCCATTGAATGGAACTGTACCAACTGACTACTGATTTCTCATTTTTCCTTACAGGTATTCCTGCAAGGTGGCCATCTTGCATTTGATTCTCCTCACCTTAGGAGTTTTCCCTGGATCCAAGGCACGGTAGATTGCATCCTTCCATATCTTGACCATCTCCTGCTACAACCTCAGAAGGAGTATCCATTACAGTCCCAAACAAATTGCTCACGGTACAGGAAGGTAAAGAAGCCTATCTCACTCCCTTGGCTGTAGTCCCAACAAATCTACCCTACAAATTGAATGGCAAACACATTTTAATGGACAAACTCTCCCAGTGGCCTGCCTGTCCAAAGGAACTTTCCATGGTTGGCAAATGCCAAGATTTCCTAAATGGTACCTTATCTCTGCAACAAATCAATCATGGACATTCGGTTTATATAATCTTACAGCTTTGATCGACCCTGCCTATTACAAGAGATTCTCCAAAGACTCTGCAAAGCAATATTGTGCACTCAGTTCTATGGCCTCAGCTGCCATGTACTTATCTATCATTCCTCCCACGGAAGCAGAACTTTGAATGTCCCCAAAAGAACCTGACCCACTTAGTGGTCTAACTGCAAATTCAGCACCTGGTATCCTTTTAATAATTTGCAATATATGCATGTTCCCATTCTCTTCAATCTAATACACTGAAATATGGCAGAATTTGGAATGTGTCATACTACTAACACATAAAAGTTTTTCAGTACTATGTTATTAGATACAGTAGTCTGGGAGCCTACCAGACATGTACACAAGATACAATTGCTGGTTTTGGCAGTAAAACATTTAGGTTTATTTAGATCTAAGAAGAAAAATCATTCCTCTAATAAAAATAAACATGGTGCCTCTGACATTACTGGTGCAACAGGCACTTTAACTGGTCTCTTTGGTACTACTACTGTATGTCTATCTGGAACATGGCAGACATTGCTACTATCAAAGCGCACTCTCAAAAATTGAAGTAGGCATGATTAATGACATCATACCCCCATTGGTCCTAGAGTTAGATGGTGTGGATGGACTTAGTCAGGAAAAAGATACACAGTTTACAACACGAAGGAAATTGCTAAAGGTTTTACTGACACTAAGGATGAAAATATGAAATAAATGCACTTATTGCACAAAATAACAAGGAGGCAGACAAGCAATATATTGCCAGGGAACTCCTTTGCTCTGCTCATAACCACTGTCAATAACCTTTTCCATGATCTGGATGTATTCATGATCTCATTCACGATAGAAGAATTTCTAAATGATATTGCCCACACTGCAAATCCTCTTCATGAGTTGCAATGTGTATGTCTCAATCTATTTCCATACCTATAGCTACTGTTAGAAACTTAGGGTTCGTCACTAGACATCCTAATACAGGACCCTGTTTTACTGCTAAGAAATGTACTATTTCAGATACTATGATTGTATCCTTTACTTTCTCATTACCATGCTTTGATCCAAGTACAGCTATTTTTGATAAACCTGCTACATTTCACTCCATTGGGCACCTTGATGAGGATATCTACAGAGAACGCATTGAACTGCCATCCCTCCTGGTCTCCCACTTGATTCTGGAAGCATGGGTTCCGCCCACACTGACTGATGTGCCAAGAAGAGCCATCACTATTTATATCATTGTGATGTTTTTGATGTTATCAAACCAGTCTGTGGCTACTGTCTGACATCATTGATTGTTCCTTTACCTTGACCAGGATATTACTGCTAATGACACAGATACCCCAGAAGCATGATCAGCACCAACACCATTGGTGAATTATGATCAACTCTACAAGACTTATAAGGAGGAGGTTCATGTCTAACTACAAGAATATTGAATCAATATTACACCTGCCCAGTCCAACTGCAAAATGAAGATTGACAACTGTAAAATTACTTATTATTCTGATGGATAGCACTGCATTGTTACTAATCATAAATCTTTCACTTATGTTCCAAAGGTTTTCAATATCACTCATCCTAACTTTTGTTTTATTCCTCATTAACCTACTGACATAGGACATACAGTTATCACCCCTGTTCCCATCGTGGAACCAGACATTATTGATGGTGACCCTGAATATTTGCTTGCTCCATCTCAATATCTACCCATATTTAATGTAATGACAGACCCACTGACACTTACATTAAAAACACTTTTAGAAAGGAAGGACACACACACACACACCTCATCCAAATCAGTAGCAATTTCACTGCTGCATCAGGTGAAATAAATGCCCTCATCAATGATGGTTATTTAAATAGTGCACTTACTAACACTTCGTTAGAAATCACTATTAAAGGTTTTGTTATCATACACGCATTTTTAATTTTCTGTTTGATAACTATGCTCGTTGCCTAAAGTGTATGCTCAAACAACATTAAGAGCAGCTTGAATTCCTTTACAAGGCTCATGCATTGGGTCTGTAAACAACAGTTGTTCTTACCGCTTTCCCATAGTGTTGTTGCCTTTTGGTAAGGCAACAAGGGGTGGATTGTTATGCAAACTCCCTGTACCCTAATTGACCTTCTACTGTACACCTTAGACAACTCTGATATCATATATTATGCTTAAGTTATACTAACCCATAGGGCACAGGCATCTATTGTATAAGAGTAGATGCCAGGATATGTAATGATTGTTATTCACTTTACTTTCTCTAATGCATGGAAACTGCATGTAGTAAGCCATGACATTTATGTCTTTGTCATTTTCTGATACCTTAGTATGCATTACCACTTTTTGATTTGTGTATAATTGCAGCACATCTTGTATTTTCATGTACCATCTGTACCTTCTTTGTTCTAAGAAATGATGATCTTAGCAAAATTGTATGATATTATCTACAACTGTGGAGCCACCTTACTTTTAGCCAATAGGGCTCATTGCCTGTAACTAGAAATGTTTCTATCTTCTGGTAACTATGGCAATTATCATAGTATATAATGTTATGCATTACATATTTTCCTGGAGACCTTCTTTGCTACTTGGGGTATAGGGAATGCTAAGATATGGTCCCAGTTCCTTATGGTAAGAACTGCTTAGGGCAACTGTGATATCCTTTGGTAGTAATAAATTAGTTTAATGCTAATATGCAACTTGTCTGTGACTTTGCATCTGTAATTATTGCCAAGAACCTGATCAGGGATAGAGACCTAACAGAAAACTACACTTTGCTACTGCCACTGGGGTGACCACAGGATGGTGCAGCAAGAGCGTGCATGTAAAGGAGAAAAGGGCATTGCCAGCCATCACAAAACATGTGCATTGTCTGCATGTGTGGTGAATGGACATCTGTAAGGCAACATCCTGAGGGATGGGATAAATGAAAGGGCAAACTCCTATCCCATGCAGTGTGAAAGACCATAATGCTCACAGGTCCAAGCACCTGCCAATGCAATGTACCTACTCCAACTCTATCTTATTCTCACCGCAGGATCCTAGGGTGCTTTTCCAGAGGGTACCACATAGAGTAATCCATAGAGATTCTAAGTGCTGGTAAGTCCGAAGGGGTTGTTGTATGACAGCAATGGGGTGGCTTCCTAGAAGGGTCTGAATGTATATACCCCATGGCCAGAGGTAGGATATAAAGAGATTTAAAACAAAGAAACCTGAACAAAAGATTTTAACTGCTGCTGAATATTTTGTAATGGGCAAATAATATGATACTTTGGTCTCAAATCCATTAAAATGATAAGTCAAATGTCAGATACAATAGTTGAGATGGCAGTGGATATCCATGATTCACTACTTAGTGTTTTTGTGTAATGATTCATAAGTCCTATGTTTTGCTTAACCTTAAAGATATATTTATCTTTATTTATAGCTGTCTTTATACTGAAAGTATCAGGGTAAGTGGGGAGAAAAGAAGAGATCTGTAGGCAGTGTCTGGAGCACATTGAAATTTTGCAGGCAGTGTTTGGGGCACTTTGAAACTTGGGTTTTAAACTGTAATAGGTGGTGTGGGAAAACTATCTTTGGAGATTATTGTTGGGAAGTGTAGATTCAGGAGGCCCTGTAGATTCAGGTAGCCCTGTGAATCAAGTGTGTAATAGCAGGGTGGAGCTGCTAGATGCTTAGTGCCGTCTTACAAGAGCACTATTAAAGTACTTCCAATCTAACTTGTCCAGCACATTTGTGTCCCAGCAAGTGAGTGGAACAGTGAAGGAGTGCAACAGGTGATTGGCATCCTAGGTATTGGCAAGCATCAAAACAAGGAAATAGGAAAGCAGGGACTCTGACTGTCAACTAGGTAAGTTACCTATTCACTAATGTGCAACAGTCACTATTTAAAGCAGCGGAAGTTAAAGGTAGAAGCATCCTCCTATCTAGGGTAGGAGTATAAAAAGATTTAAACAAGGCAGGGAGAAACACAATAGGAACAAACAATCAAAAGGGGAAGGCTAGAAACACCTAAACAGGGGTAAGGGTACAAAATATTTCCAGATACATGGGGAGAACAGAAGTTGGGCATGCTGGGAGTGGTGCAGTGCATTGACTGTGGTGAGACAATTTTCAGAGAGACCTTCTGGAGATTGCAGTGCTGAACCTTCTGCACACACCTCTGGGGTGATGGAAGAGGTGGCTAGATTCCAGGCTGAGTTGGCTGGGATCTGAGCTACCTCTTCCCATACAACAGGCAACAAAGTCTGCCACTATTGTACATCTACTCAATTCCTACACTGCTCTGGTGAGGCAAGATTGCCAGGATGAGGCACTTATGGTAGAATCCAGGGAGAATATGGGAGGGTCTTTTATAGTGAGACTTCAAGGAAGGTGGCAGAGGACCCCAGAGGAGGAGGAGGAGGAGGAGGAAGAGGAGGAAGCAACTGCTGTGGGGACACAATTGTGAGGGATAGATTTGGAAATAAGAAATGGAAGGAGAGGGAGATCAGATGCCTATGCAGTGCCATGGTCACAAGAGATGTGAAGTGGATCCTAAGAATCGAACAGCAGCATGAAAGGAGGCAGAGCTGAATATCATTGTCCACCTGGGGACTAATGACCTGGCTTGGGATGGGGCTGGATAGTTCAGGAGAGTTTAGGAGCTCAGGACAGGTGTTAGAGAGGTAGCATGCTCAGTAGCATTCTCTGAAGTGCTGCCTGTCTATGATAGGGAAGAGAGGATATCCAGACCAGGAGCTTTAATACATGGCTGAAGGAATAGTACAAAGAGGATGGTTTCAGCTACATCGGTGTCTGGTCTGGGACGCACCTGGGAGGATAAGGGCAAGTACAGGAATGATAGTCTGCCTCAATCTTGGAGGGAAGCACAGTCCTCATTGGACGGATTAAATGTTACTTGATAAATATTCAAACTAGCCTGGGATAAGATCTGGGAGACAGAAACTGCTCCCCAAAAAAAAGCTGAAGTAGAGAGTAGAGAGAACCAAGAGGAGTGCAATCCCTCAAGATGCAAATTATCACAGTATAGAGAGTGGAAGAATGAAGAGGGATTGGATTGAATACATTAAAAGAGAGGGTGCAGGAGGAAAGCAAAAGGAAAAGGAGGTGTTACAGATGCAGTTGTAAAAAACCTGGAGAGCCATATGTGAACACCAGATGTCTAGAAAATAAGATTTTAGACCTAGAAGTCACAATGGCAGAGGCTGGCCTGAATATTGTGAGCTATTATTGTGTCATGGTGCATTGAAAACCATGACTGTGACATGGCCATATCTGGCTACACTGTGTTCAGGAATGACAGGGTTAAAAGGAAAGGAGGGCTGTGGTACTTATGATGGAGGGCATTAAAGTGACAGAGAAACAGAGAATACTGGGTGGGGGGCAGAGGTACTGATCACATTGACTAGGGACAGAAATTGATTCTGTATTCACACTGGTGTGATCTACAGACCTCCAGCACAGGGGCAGAATTAGATAAGGTACTAATGGAATTCATTGGCAAGATGGCAGAAAAGGGGTAGGTGTTCCTTTTGGAAAATGTCAATCTGCTGGATGTAGATAGGAACGACTTCAGCTAGAAGCAGGAAATATTGGAATCCTTGCAGGGTCATCCCTCAGGTAATTAGTCAGTGAACCCACTTGTGATGGAGCAAGAGGGACCTGTTACCCACCAACAGGGACAATATTGCAGACGCCAAGGTAGGGGGGCTACATGGGGACCACTGACACTGTACAATGTGGTTCAGTTTAAGGACAGCTGCAGAACCACACAAAGGTGAGGGTGCTGGACTTCAGTAGGATAGATTTTTAAAAGATGGTACAACAGGGATGACCTAGCAGGAGGGTATGAACTGGGTGGGATAGGGAGCAGTGGGGAAACAAAAAGGGCCACAGGGAAGGCATTTAACCTCTGCCTCAGCAAGGAATAGAAGAAAGAAGAAAGAGAGACCACTATGGTTCTCAAAGAGGTGGTGAAAAGGTAAAAGCTAAGAAGGTAGTAGTCAGAAAGTATGAAGAGATGCAGAGTTAGGAGCATTGGGAGGTGTATGAGGAGAAACAGAGGAAGCAGGGAGAGTAAAGAACTGAAACTGAAACACACAAACAGAAGAGAGAATAGCCAAGGCAGTAACAAATGGTCACAAGGCATTTTTAGACATGTAAACAAAAAGAAAGACCAGGGATGAGATTGTAATATTAGGAAGGGAAGGGAAGACTGTGCAAAGGGTGAACAGGAAAGGCAGTCATCCAGAACAAATACTTTTGTTCAGTGTTCAGAGTGAAAAGAGGTGGGAAGGGCCACCAAAAATAACAGGAGCATTGGAGTGAGGGTGGACATTAATCCATTTTTAGAGAAGACAGTCCTAAAGGGACTCACAAATCTAAAAGGGACAAAGAAATGGGACCAGACAGTGTCCACCCAAGGGTATTGAGAAAGCTCAGGGAGGTATTGGCTGCACCTCTGATGGCCCTATGTTACAGCTCACTGGAAACAGGAATAGCTCTCTGGAAACAGATGTTGTCACACTTCTAAAAAGTGGTATCATCTGAGAGACTTGCAATTATAAGCCTGTCAGCTTGACTTCAGTGGTCCAAAAGTTAACTAAGTTACTGCTTAAAGAAAGTATTGGGGAATGCCTTGAATCCAGTGAGTTACAAGAACCAGCACAGCATGGACTTATTGTGGGGAGTTTATGTAAAACAAATTTGATAGAGTTCTTAGACAGGGTGACCAAGGAACTAGATCAGGGTGGAGCAGTGGAAGTAGCCTAGCTATATTTCACTAAGGAGTTCAACACCATTCCTCATAGGCTACTAGTAAGCAATCAATGTAGTATAGGAGTTGATCCAAGCAACGACAGTGTAAGAAATAGGTTAAGGGATAGGTGGCAGAGGTGGTGGTAAATGGAATTCTTCAGAGGAAGGGATGGTGACCAATCGGGTGCCTCAGGCAGCAGAGCTAGGACTGGTCCTCTTTAACATCATTATAAGTGACATTACAGAGGCACTAGAAGGAAGGTGTGCTTCTTTGCAGATGGAACCAAACTCTGCAATTTGGTGGACACTCCTTGGGAGGGGTCGAAAGGATGAGCAGCAACCTAAGAAAACTTAAGAAATGCTCAAGTGATGAGCCAGGTTTCAATATGACAAAAGTGCAAAATAGTGCTCTTGGGGTACAGAAACTAAGGGTTGTGTACAAGATGGAGGGTGGTACTGACAACCACCAAGCAGGAAAGACACCTGGGCATTATTATATCAAATGATCTAATGGAAGCCAGTCAGTGTGACAAGGCAGTTGGGAGGGCAAGTGGGATGCTGGGGGATAAGAAGGGATATCACCAGTAGAAAGTTTACTGTGGTGTTGCCTCTGTATAGATGGCTGTTAAGACCTCTCCTAGAATAATGTGTCCAGTTCCTGGGAACACATCTCAGAAGGAGATAAACAGAGTGGTAGTGGTGAAGAGGAGGTAAAATAAAATGGTGCAGCATCAGCAACAGAAGCCCTATAAGGAGAGATTAAAGGACCTAAATATGTACACCCTCTAAGAAAAGGGGGGTATTTGATAGAGACCTTTAAATACCTCACAGGGTAAAAAAGATGCAAGAGGGAAGTATTTTTCAGAGGAAAAGATGCCCAGGGACAAGGGCATAATAAGAAGCTAGAGGAGAGTAGATTCAGAGAGATGTGAAAAGTATATCTTCATGGAAAGAGTGGTGGATTTCTGGAACAGTTTTCCAGTGGAGGTGATGGGGAGAAAACAATGGTAGGGTTCAAAAGAATGCATGGATAGGCATAAGGAAATCTATAGTAAAGGGAAGGTGGCGGTGACTGGGCTGGAGATCAGGTGGGATCTGCACTGATATGAAAGGCATAGGAAAATGGGAAGTGGTCCTTATCTGCCATCAGTTTCTATGTTTCTATGAAATGCTTTTCTGCTACTTGGTTCCTTTAACCTCTTGTCCTAGGCAATATTCAAAAACAGGTCTTTTAATCTCAAAATTGTCCCAATTATCAATAAAGGAAGGAAATGAATTTGGTTTTATATAGTGCTATTCATATACACAGCATTGCAAAATGCTTTAAAATCCAGGATGGAGGATACTTCCATCGTGAGTGTGCAGAGGAGGATTCAAAGTGCACAGAGATTAATTAAACCTAGAGATTACAGCAGAAAACTACACCCTCATATCTTCTAAATGTTATCTGTTTCAACTCAATAGACAATTCTTTTCATGTAGCTGTTAAGGATATATGCAAATGATTTACATTTACATCAGCTATCACAGTTTCATTGCCTGTGTAAGGTCAAATCATAGTCCTCATTTGCACCCAAATTCTCTAACAAGAGGTGCTGGTGAAATTTTGATCCTAGGGCATTCATTACCAAGTTAGGCTCTTCCTAGCTGTGGCAGAACTTTTATCTAGCAAACTCTGTGGAAACTGCATATAACATCTTTCAAGACATCCTGATTGGTGCTCTTAACAAACACGCACCAATAGTTAAAGTCTGTCAGAAAAAAAGTCCTGCCGGTGGTTTAAAAATGAGGTCAAGGATGTCTTGCAGCATAGTGATGCACTCTGAAAACAGCTCGAGTCTAAACTCCCAAATGGCTGGAACCTTTCAGGAATCAGAAACCCTGCTCCAAGAAGGTCAGAGAAGCTAAGGCTAGTTATTACCGCCTCCCAATTTGATATCTCATCTAAGTGTTCTTCCAAATTCTGGAGAATAGTTAAAGACATAGAAGGCAGTACTACTGGTATTTCCCTGCCCACCAGACTTTCAATTGGCACTACCACTATTGTTGATAAACCGACAATTCTTGAGTCATTCAACAACCACTTTGCTAACGCAGGGCCAGCCTCTCATACTTCTCCTCCAGCCAATACTCTACGTGCTCAACTTGGTTCTAATAACCAAGGAACCACCTTTCCACCTCGACCTTCTTTCTTCAACCTACTTCTCTGAAAGAAGTTGAAGAACTCATGCTGAAGCTAGATGTCAGAAAAAGAGGCGCCGACCTCATTGACCTGTACTTTAAAGGTGGCTTACTGTGTCCTAGCAGTACTTATTACACATTTGTTTAACTTATCCCTTTCTCAGGGTGACCTCCCTCCATCTGGAAAACAGCCCAAGTTATCCCCTGTTTAAATCTGGGGATCCCAGTGCTGTTAACAACTACAGGCCAATTTCACTTCTCCCAGTTCTGTCCAAGATGCTCAAAAATCGTGAATTCTCAGCTTAGGAAATACCTGACATCAGTGAACTTGTTCAACCCATTGCAATCTGGCTTCAGAGCACAACATAGCACAATTTAAGCTCTAGCCAAAGTAACCAACGACTGGCAGGGTGAACTGGATAATAAGAACTTTGTATGCACAGTTTTTCTGGACCTAAGCAAAGCCTTTGACACCATCGATCATAGCTTGCTTGTCTCATCCCTCCAGAACATTGGATTAGATGCCATTTCTCTCAGATGGTTCAATAATTACCTTACAGGCTGCTCACAGCAAGTAAAAGCTAAGGGGACATCTCCCGCTTAAACCCTTCTGAGAGGCATACACAAGGCTCTATTTTAGGTCCTCTGTTATTCACAGTCTACATCAATAGAATTGATGCCACCCAAAAAGGCCCACATTCATCTGTTCGAGCATGATACAGTACTCTACATCAGTAGACCTCCCCTGTTGCAGCATGTACAGATCTCCAGGACAAATTCAATCTACTACAGCTTCAGTTGCTAAACCAGAAGTTACTCCTGAACGCTAAGAAAACTAAAGCAATGCTTCTTTCGTCTTTCCCAATTTACCAAATCTGGCCTCATCTGGGACTCTTCCCTGATTACCACAATACTTGGCGAACAGCTGGAATTTGTACCTAAATTCAAGTATCTGGGGTATGGCTTGATAATAAACTCTCCTTCCTAGGACATATAGAAGAACTGTTAAAGAAACTTAGACAGAGATTTGCCTCTTCTTTAAGATAAAACCTCCTCATTAGGGACGCTAAATTGAGATTATTGCAAACTACCTTCCTATCCCTAGAAGACTATGCTGACTTTCTCTACAGCCAGGGTCCTGCCGGTTCTCTAATGAAACTTGATACGCCTATCACAGAGCCCTAAGAATAATAATGGACCTTCCCTACAATATCCACCATTGCTTATTGTACTCAGTAGTAGGTTGGCCATCTCTCAGCTTCCACCGACAGAAGAACGCCCTAACCTGGACCTACAAAGCCTCAGCAAATTGCCTGACTATATCTCGGACTGCTTACCATTATGCCAACAAGTTATGCACTGTGAAGTGCTTTACATTTCGCTAAAGGTACTCAAGGCCAGATCGCCTCGGTCAGGCCTATTAGCTATGTGCTGCCTCACTTGTGGAACAAGTTGCAAAAACTATGAAAATAAGTAATCTCATTAGCCTCCAAGCCTTCAAAACACTATACTTGAGCCACAACAAGGAATCATATATTTGTTAGCCTTAACATGAGGGTCCCATATGCCTTCTCTGAATATCTGTTGCTTCTGCTCTTAGGGTCTATACCTCACACCACCTGACCACCTTCCCACCCTCCCTGTAGTACTCCTGTGTCCCGCCTTTTAATTATAAGAAAATTAGACTTGGCTTATCTCAAGCCTCTCTCATACTTCAGGTCCTGGCTGCCTCCCACTCTCAGCCCCTGCCCTTCTTTACTCATTTCCCCTTCCTCCCTCCTTCCCTGCGTATTTTGCTTCATTTTCCTGCTCTATCCCCTTATGGAACCAGTGTGAAACTGACCAAGCCGGCCCTCACCAACAATACCATGGTCTGTCTAATTTTATGCACCACAACTGCTCTCTGAATCTTTGGTTATATAGGTTCAATTTTGTTTTTGTTTTTTTTAGACTGGCATCTGCCGGCAATGTCATTTGTTGTCCAGTTCTCCATTGCACTTGTGTTGTACAAATTTGACTGACTGTATAATGTTCCTTGCATTGTATCTTGCACTATACTGGCACTGTATCTACACATGCCTTTTGTTGTTATGTCCCTGCATAGTATCTGTTGCTGTTCATTGTGTGTACTCTCTTGTATGAAAACCCCAGGTCAACTCCAAAATGAGCTTGCTCAGTGGTGCCCGCCTGGTTAAATAAAGATTTTGATTGATTGATTGATTGATTGATTGATTTAGTCTGTTTTCACAGTTCATACTGGCTCCTGTTACTGTTCAGGGTGGCTCTATTTCATGGTAGTTGAAATCCCATTGTCCCTGTGAGCTACATTAGCATAAGAGAACATGATGTGTAGTCACTCTTTAAACTCCCCAGTATGCATGTCTACTTAATTAGTCTTAAAAGAAAAAGCTGCAAGAAAGTGTGAAATACTACTTTACCTTCAGTGAGCTTTGCAAACTATTTGAGTTATAATGCAGTTTTTTTCCTTTAAACTTCATTTAGTTTATGAGTTTCCGGAGAGTTTTGCAGGGTATTTGTTCTTTCTGCATATAGATACAGTACATGGTATAAATGGGTCATCTGATATCATGTTCTCATATGCTAATGCAGTCCTCATGGACAATGAGATTTCAACAACCATGAAATGGAGACTCTCAGGAAGTCACGGGGTTATCAGATATTCTCCAGTTCTCTTTGTGCATCAAGATATATTGGTCACATCCTAACTGCTCCCAGCAGCACTATTATTACAGGTACACTTTCTTTCTGTTTTCTGCATTTTGAACTAACAGCCTGGTAGCCAGTTTAGCCCTAATAACTTACTGCATGCTCAGGTATAGTACTAGCAGCATCTCAAAGTGCTGTGGGTAGCTGGGTTTATTCAGTAACAAACTTTAGACAGCAGATAAAGCCTTTTAACAAAAAATGCTGCCAGAGGTAGGTACCCTCTCCACTAGCAGGGTCTGAACCTAGTAAACCCATCCAGTACACTATGGTGGTTAAACAGCAGCACTAGGCTAAAAGGGACAGAATTCTATGCACGGCAATGGTACCCCTCCAGTAGTGGGTTCTGAACCACCAGTTGCGACCTGTCCCTCAGACAGCTGATTCAAAGCTGGGGTCCCTCCTGTAGTGACCCCTACTACACTGGGTAATTAAGACCCCTCTCCATGCTTTGTTCAAGCAGTAGAAACTAGTCCACAGCTCAGAAGGAGGCCCTCCCATAGAAACCTCCTATGCAGCTGCTGCCATGCCCTATTATAAGCATCCCCAGGGCAGCTCTTCACAAACCAATACAAATGGAGATCAGCTGGCAAACACTCCATCAGTGTGGCATTCATTCCACTGCATTACCTGGACAATCCAGCTACAGTCCTCAATGAGTTATCTGCTGAAACACTGGGCAAAAGAGCCTCAGGATCTCCAAGCTTCCCTCTCGGTGCACATTCGATGATTCCACCACTCTGTGCCTTTTCTTTGTCTCTGGAGCAATCAACTGCCCCCCACTTCCCAAGACAGCTTGTGCCATCTTCATCCTCTACTGGGATCGACAAGTCCCATGATCCTCCGCTGGTCTCGCAAGGGCTGGAGCCACGAAAGAGCACTGCAATCATGCACGTAATCTCGTATGATTACAGTGTCATGTTGCTGTAACAGGGATACACATACTGGGATCCCAAATCTCATTCATTACCACAAGAATTCATCGTGGCCATCTTGCCTGGGTCTCCACCATGTTCCCTGCCAGAATTTAAATGGACAGACAGCAATAATTTTTCAAAAGTGAATGTGTCAATAGAGGGAATATTATGTGGCCCACTGCCTCAGAAGGACCTTATCTGATGCAGTTTTTATTTGGTTTTCACTGATCAGCCAGCATCATGAAAAAATGCAGGGAATGTGGAGTGTCCTTCACAGCACTCAAGGAGGACGACACAGCATGCGCAGTGTGTACCCTGACACCCTGTGGGACACTGAGGACATGGAAGAGGAGGGATCCATTGTCGACTCCCCACCACCACTAACTGCACGCGATTATACAGGACAACTGCCAGGTGCAGCTGTTATTCCAACTTCTGGAACCATTGAAGGCCAGCAACAGACCCCCAATCTGAAGCTCCCACAGAGGAACCTCTCAAGAAACAGCCAAGACTGGAAACAGACAGCTCAGTGACCAAAACCATGGGGACCAGGATGAGGAGGGTGCTATAGACAAGTCTACCAGAATGTACCATGGGGATAACATCAACGAGCTCATTACAATGGTGCATGCAACATTAAAATATCAAAGCAGAATGAACAACCATTCACATCAGAGGATCCGCTGCTTTCGATAGGCGAGCCAGAGAAGAAAATCCACTTTCCCTCATTCAAAACAATTGATATGCACCTTAAGAAGGAATATGAACCCTGAGCCAACCAGACTACCAGAGAGGAACATGGTGAACAAGTGATATCTCATGGCCCAAGAAAGAAGCGACTACTGGGGCAAGGCCCCTAAGGTGGACTAACCTGTGTCCAAACTCTCAAATGCACCATCATTCCGATCTTGAGCACAGCAGCCCTCCAAGACACAATGGATAAGAAAATTGAAGAGCACCTCAGGAAAATTCACAATGCATTGGGCATGGCATATGTCAGACACAGAAGTGTGGTATTCCTGTAGAGCACCACACAGGTGGCTAGACATTCTCATCGAGAACATCCCAGAGGATTCCCCAGGCCGATGAAATGAGTGCACCATACATTCAGTAAAATATATAATGGGTGCTTCCTCAGACAGCCTCAAGTTCGCACATGAGCAACTGTACTAGCCAATGGGGCAGGGAGTGCACTGTGGCTCAAGCTTTGGCAAGTGGAAAATGAATCCAAAAATGCCTTAATGAACTCCCATTCAAGGAGGGAACACTGTTTGGGGAAGGAGTAACACCATTCCTCAAACACAGGGTTGAAACAGGCACAGAGGACAAGGATGTCTACTTGCCCTCAGACAGACCCTTTCGCCAACAAAATAAATTTTTCAAACCCAAAACACAGCCATACAACCCACTGACTGCCAGCCAGTGGAACTAAAGATCCCAATTCCAGCAACAGGGCCTACAATAACAAAGTCAAAGGTAATACAGGTATCCACTATTAGAACAGAGGTCGTAAACTGAATTTCAGACCCAAAGGTAACAAAATGAAAGTGCATGGGCCCATGCAAACCTACCACTAGCAGGGAGACTCCAGTGGTTTGAGCAACTATGGGCCCAAACAACATCAGACAAATGGGTGCTGGGGTGGTGACAAGGGTTATACAATAGAGCTCAGCAGCACCCCATTACAGCACAGGCCACTTGCTTCACCCCTACCAAGGTGCCACTGAAGATGCAAGCAATAAAGGAGGCAACAGGACTTGCTCAACAATGGGGCTATCACGCCCATCTCTATAGAGGAAAAGGACACAGAGTCTACTCCTTATTCTTTGTAGTCCCAAAGAAGATGGGCGGCATGCACCGGTCCTGGTCCTGAAACTGATTCCAAAGAAATTGAGCTGAGTAACTATTATAATTATAGGTTAGACAGAGGGACAAGCTGGGGGAGGTGCATTGTTATATTTGAAGCACTGCCTGGGCCAATCAAAACTACTCTATTCTGGGAGTGCAAATGGTATTGAATGTATATTAGTTTATTTGCATGATTTTGATTTGGTAATTGAATAGTGTACCCCAAAAAATAAAAAAAATTATTTGGTTTGATACCTTCTCCCAATCAGGGATGGAGCATGTGACAAAAAAAATTGACACTGGTAGGGTACTTAATACTCCTTGTCGAGGCCACAGGGGAAAATTGGAGGATTCACTGCAAAATTGCATTTGGAGCAAATAATAGACAATCTTACAAGGAATGGAAGGTTCAAAGGCCCAGGAAACATTTTAGATTTAATATTTGTGTCCCCTGATTTGGTTGGACAAATTGTTGTAATTACCTGTTACATCCAAGCAAGTGCTGGTCAACCAACAAAACAAAACAAAACAGCACACCCGTGTTATGAACAGATGTTATAAAACTACAGTCCAATAGCTTTCCATAACAAAATTCAAATTTCAGAATTGTATAGAGTAGCTTAATTCCTGATATACATTTGGCAACAGAAGAGTTTACAAAGATATTTGTGAAAGTATGTAATAAGTGTTCCCCTTTTAGAGAACAGATAAATAAACCTCAATGTTTACCATGGTTAAATGGTACAATCAAAACTCTAATTAAAGAGAAGGATAACCATGGAAATCTGTCAACAAAACATTAAATAAGGAGACATGGGAAAAGTTTGAAGACAAGAAATAAGGTTAGACAATAATAGAATCATAGCATCCCACTGGCAGAAAAAGACCACCTGGCTCATCTAGTCTTCCCCAAAAGCCCACTACACCCCCCTTTACCTCCCAACCTCTGCCCTCCTCTCCCTCTGTTTAGCCCCATGTAGTTGTCCCATGCTCTTTGAATTTATCCACTGTATCCACCCCACAACCTATTCCAGCAAACTGTTCCATTATCCTACAACCCTCTCTGAGAAGTAATGCCCCCTACGTTTCTAAAATCTACCCCTTCCAGGCTGAATGCATGGCCTCTAGTGGTTTTTGTTTTCATTCAGCCTAAGAGGCTGCCTCCTTACTTTATTTATTCCTTCAGGTATTTGAAGGTTTCCACCGTATCTCCCTTTCACATCTCATTTCCAGTGTATACAGAGCAAGCTCCTCCAGCTTCTCCCGTATGGCCTCCCTTGCATCCCATGGATCATCTTAGTTGCCCTTCCTGGACAGTCTCCAGCCTATCCTTGTCACCCTGTAAGTGTGTTCTCCAGAACTGCACTCCACACTCAGTTGTAGGTATGACCACTGTCTTGTAGAGTGGCATGATCACCTCCCTCTTCCTACTTGTGAAGCCCCTCCCTATGCATGCCAACATTTTTGTTGCTTTGCCTGCCACTCAATCGTACTGATTCCTAACCTTTAAGGTATCAGAAAACCAAATTCCCAGGTCCTTTTACTGCTCTGTGACCTGCAGTGCCTCCCCGCCGGTAGTATGTTACCCTGGGTATATTATGGTCTATGTGCATTATTTTACACTTTTTGCATTGAATTAAAGTTGCCACCTTCCTCCCACTCCTCCAGCTTGACTGGATCCTGTCACATTTTCTTCATCCCCCCAAGAGTATCCACTCTGTTATAGACCTTTCTGTCATCTGCAAACAGACATGCCTTCCCGTTTAGACCCTCTGCTAAGTCTCCCACATATAAGTTAAACAATATGGGTCTCAACACCAATCCCTGTGGAACCCCACTCATCACCTCTCATTATCTGAGTGCCTCACATTGACCATTGCTTTCTAAGTCCTCCCAAGCCAATCTTACACACAATTTGTAAGCTTGGATCTCACTCCTAAACTGCTCAACTTGCTTACCAACCTCCTGTGGGGATGGAGTCAAATGCCTTCCGATATACAGGTAAGCCACATCTACTGCTCCACCTGATATACCTCTGTTACACCTTTGAAGAATTCAGTCTAGGTTAGTCTGACATGACCTACCACCTGTGAACCCATGCTGGCTGTCATTAATTAGTCCTTCCTCCTCTAGGTGTTGTACCAGTCTTTCTTCTACAGTAATAGTCACAGACATTGCCAGCAATTTCAGATATTTTGCAAAATTTCTGAAGGTTTCTCTCTGCTGCTCCTACTGTGGAAATGCAGAAAGCAGGAGATTTCTCCAGAAATATCATAGAAATTTCGGAAATAGCTGGCAATGTCTGTGGCTGCCACTGTATGAGAGCTTCAACAATCTGCCTGGCACGGAGGTGAAACTAACTGTGGTAGTTGCCTGGCTCATCTTTACACCCTCTTGTACAGTGGCACCACCTCCACCTGCTTCCAGTCCCCTGGGACCCTCTCCACTTCAAGAGCTAGATTAAACAACTAATTAAGAAGTGCCCATTTCCTCCCTTAATTCCCTAAGTACCCTAGGGTGGACTTGATTTGGGCCCATAGTTTTGTCAGTTTGTATTTTCCCAGCTTCTCCAACACCCTAGCCACCATGAGGGGCTTGTGTCCACCTCCTTACCCACACCCCCTTCAACTTAATACAGGCCTCTTCCTTCTTTCTTTCTTGACTGTGAATACTGATGCAAAGTATTCATTGAGCAAATTCACATTTCCTCATCCCTTTCAACTAATTGTTTTCTCAGCTTCCTTGAACTTTTCCTTATAGACCGTCTTTCCTTAACCCTGTGAAGTTTTGTAGGCTTGAATACCTTCTTGTTCTCACTGACTGCCTCCTAACCACTGCCATGAAACACAGTGGTTTCTCCTCTTCCATTTGCTTATCCTCCAGATGCATTGTTCCATGGCCTTCAGGATATCTCCCTTATTGCCTCCCAAAACTCCTCTACCTCCTCTAGATTTTGCTTCCTTTCAAGTTCCTTCTGCAAAATTTCCTTCATCCACCAAAACTGCCCTCCTAAAGTCCATTACCTTGGTGGTTGACCCACCCATTCTGACCCTGCCCGGAGGAGAACCTGACCATCTGGTGGTCACTGCCTACTAAATTTTCTCCTACCTCTACCTCCTCCACGCTGACCTCATTAGACAAAATGATGTCCAGTGTTGCCTCCCCTGACTCAGTTCCCTTACTAGCTGGTACAGGAATGCATCCTGCATGGATTGTAGCAAGCTCCTGCCTTTGGATGTGGCTGATGGGATTTGCCAGTTCACATCAGGTAGTTCAGGTGTCCTACCACCAGGATCTCCCTTTGCTGCCCTTCCCTTATATGTCCCTAGCCATTTCCTATCCACCTCCTCTCTCGATGTGGTAGTCTGTAGACTACCTCTATCCCTATCCTTATTGTCCCTGTCCTTGCTGCTTAAGGCAGATTCCTTCTCCTCTTTACCCTCTACTGCTCCAATCCCATCCCTTAAATACAGAACTATCCCACCACCTTTTTTCCCTGTCTGTCCCTACTGAAAAGACCGTACCCTGCAACTCCACATCCCAACTGTGGCAATCCATCCACTATGTTTCAGTTATTGCAGTTAGGTCTGGGTCATCCATTCCAGCAGTGCCTCTAAGTCACTCATTTTATTCCCTAGACCCCTGGAAATGGCCAGTATTCCTTCCATCTCACTCCACCCCTTTGATCCCCTTATTCCTAGACTCCTGGCATTGCAGTATTCCATTCCATCTCACCCCACCCCTCCCTTTGATCCCCTCCCTCCTGCTGTCTTTTTTTCACCCACATTGGGAGACTGTGAGCAAGGTTAGTTCTGGTAGGCTGAGATTCCCTCCTCTGCTAGTGTCACACTCTCCTATGTCTAGTTTAAATTTAAGTCAACCCCAGTCTCTTATCTATGTACCCCTACAGTTTTGCTCTTAATAATCTAGCCCTGCATTGCTTATGTGCAGCCTGTCCCTCGTGACAGGTGCTCATCTACCATGCATCCCCCACTCTCCCAAACATATGAAGCCCTCCTCCCTACACCACTGCCTCAGCCAGAGGTTGAATTCTTTATACAGAGTTGCTGGTCATGCTAGCACAGTGCACTGACCAGACCTCTGAGAAGGCCAGGAACTGACAAGCTCTTTACATCCTTCTGGTAACTCTCTGAAGTCCTTTGAACCCCTCCACCTTTTCCCAGCCAAATCTTTTGTTTTAGATGCAATACAAGGTGTGGCTTACCTCACATTATCTTAATGCAGTCGTTTCTCTAGGGGCGCCCTTCTGGCCTCCATTCCTGGGTGGCAAAAACTGACCTCCCTTAAAAGCTACTTTCTTCCTTAGCCAATGAATCCCTTTATGATCGAATCTCCATACCCTGCTCTCTTTCTCACTTTCCCTCCCTGCTGCTAGCTACCTCCCTATCCCTTCTGACCTTTCTCCCTCTTCTGGCCCCAATGTTGGATCCTGGATCCTTCCTCTCACTTTCCTCCACCCTATCTTGTTCCAAGCCTTCCCTCTGCTCTTCCAACTTGCTGCATATCCTTCTCAACCCTCCTTGTCAATTCCCCAATTTGTGCTCTACCTTGCTTCTCCTCCTTGTGCTGTCCATGCATGCCCTCCCCTGTGCTGTCCTCCTTCCCTTTCCTGGCTCGGTCCTCTGTTAACATCTGCCTCTCTCCCCCACCCCTCCTTTTCCATAAGCCCAGCCAGGGCAGTACTTGTTTGACGCCACTGTATAACTCCTGTTGAGTACTATTTCCCCACTGCTTTCATGTTCATGAGCTCCTTGTCTTTTGTCCATTCTGATCCCCTTTCTCCTTCCCACCATCTTCCCCTCGTCCATCCTCCCATTTTTCATGCCTGTCTCCTCTGGCCTTGCATGTGCACTCCTCCATTTCTCTCCTAGAACTTCCTCTTTAACGATTGTCAATTTAACCTCCATCCACCTTCATTTTTGATAAATAGGACACTCAACTAATTTCCACAGAGTGCTCATGAACACCACACCTCCACAACTATTTCATCCTACTATCCTCCCTCATCCAGGTCTCCTGCTGCCCTTCATTCTTTGGGGATTCCCTCCACCCCCACCAATTAGGCTCTATCTGCTGCCCCCATTTCCCTACCAGCCCCACCAACCACAAGTTTCCTCCCTGGGACAAGCTGGTTCCTCTCTTGCCCTACACATTTGACAAGAAGTTAGAAACTAAAGGGTACTACTACAAAAAGAGAATAAAAATACCACAAATCCAAAACAGTACTGTAACTTAATAAAAAGTTTAACTAACCCCATGAGAACTCAAACTGAAGTAAATTCTGTAGAGAATGGTAAAAGTGTTCCCTGAAGAAGGCAGCAGAAATATTGGACAACTATTTTATAAACCTCCGACCTAACTGGTGGGCCTAGTAGTACTCCCAATACAAAGTTACTGAAGTAAATGAAAATAAAGAAATAAATAATGTACCAGGTTTTAGATTTAAGAAAATAGCCATATAGGAAAATATTGTAGCAATAAATAAATTAAAAAGTAATCAGGCTTGCAGTCTGGATAATATTGAAGTCAGATTTTTAAAGACAACATAAAAGAGGTTGCCCAGCCTTTAACAGACATATTTAAAGAGCTACAGATGCCTCAAAGAAAACTTAAAAAACATAAAAATTAGGTACAATTTCACTTGAATTCCATTTATATTCTGTATATTTCTGCTTCCCATTATGTATTACTGAGGAAATGTGCATGAATATATTATCTTTATTCATAAGAATTTCTTTACAGTTCATCTGCCTTATAGCTTACTCCCTACTTTAAGTCATAATTTCTGTTATGACATCACCATCTGTTGCTATGGCAGTAATTGTGGTGTCACAAGAAGTGCATTATGACCTTGGGTTGGGGAAAACAACAGGAATGGATGAACTCTTCAGCAGCAGATATCCTGTTTTATGCAAATGACCTCAGCAGAAAATAATGAGGAGCAGGAATACAGAAGTAATGTGAAATACAAGCCAAACTGTGTCTAAATATTGTGTTTTGTTAAAGTTCTCCTGAAAGTGTCAGGTGCTCTTTTACTTGAGTTTAACAGGGATATTTCCAAATGCATGTAAACAGGCTAAGATTGTTCCAATCTTTAAAGTGGAAGAGGCTTCAATCCCATCAATTTATAGGCAAATTGCTTTATTATCTATAGTATCCAAAATTAAGGAAAGATTGGTCCAATTTGGGCCCATTTATGTTTCTATATATTTAAATAAACTCCCAAACTATATACTTCATACGAATGTAATAATATCTGCAGATGATACAGTACTAGTAACAGAGAGAAATGACCCTAAAGAGGTCAAAACAAACTCAATTGGATTTTAACAATTTACAATAATGTTTTTGTCCTCAAATTTAATCTCAAATGCTAAAAAAAAAAAAATCAGTGCTATTCATTCCCTTTGAAGCAAAAAACAGGGAATCAAATAAGCTTGAGATCAGGACAGCAAACAGGCAAACTCTAGCACAGGTCTGAACCTATAAATACTTAAGAGTAGAGATTGATCAATGTCTCACTTCTGAACACCATTTAGATAAATTAACGAAAAAGTAAGCATGGGAATAGGGTCTACAAGAAGTGTATCCAACTGCATTACAAAAAGACCACTTGGTGGTGAACCAATTGATTATTCCCATGTTAAACTACAGTAGTCACATCTCTACTCATGCAAATAAAAATTGTTACACAAACTAGATGTCACATATCACAAAATAGCTAAATTGTACTAACATGTGAATACAACACACATCATTGTAACATCGATCAAAGACTAAATTGGAACCCATTACAACTGAAGAGGATAAACATATAATATCCTGCTGTTTAAAATCTTAAAAACTGGAACACCATCAAGGTTTATAGAGTCCTCAATTGGACTCATCATAATTCCTACTTGAGAAGTAACCTCAATGCCTTGGTGGCTGACAGGGTAAAAAGTAATTTTGGAATGATGACCCTAAATACAAATTGGCAAATACATAGGACAACTTGTCAAACCATGAGGGCTTTGGATGTAACCGTGCTATATTTAAATCTGACCTAAAACAGGTCTCAGCCCATACTTGTAATTGCTATCAATGAATACCCCTAGTCTGTTAAATTATGATGTGGTGCACATGCTGTCTGTATAAAGAGTATATTTTTAGCATTATCCCCCAAAAAGTCTATGTTTATTTTGTCAAGTGCACAGATAATGTATGTCTTTATATTCTGAGTAACTAATGTTTTAAATGTTTATGGGAAACTTAACACCTACAGAAACACCATGGAAACAGGGTATTTATAGCCCTAGTGGTGAATGTGCTTGTCAAATTGAAACCTGTATAAATACAAATGTTTTACTACTACTACTAATAATAATACTACACATATGGTTTTGAGGCTAATAACAGTATGGACTGCAAAGATCTATTCGTGAGGTGCAAAAGTACCATTACCAAGTGGCATGGATGGACATTGGTAGGAAGGAGGGAGGAGATTCATAAGGATGCAAGGAAGTTTTGTTTCATGTAGTGGGTGATGGATGCATGGAATAGGTTATCCAGGTAGGTGGTTGATGCCAACTCATATATGGGGTTCAAGCATTGATGGGACTGATATTAGGAAGATAGTGAGAACTATGGGAAGGGGAAGCACTGGGAAGGTAGTGCCAAGACATCATTAGGGCAGTCAGCTTAATAAGTCCAACCTGGTATTAGGTTACAGGAAAGGAAAACCTCAGTACACAATGAGAGCCAGCTGTATAGCAGCCCACTCAATAAATATAGAATAATGGATGAGGAAGTGTGTAATACAAGAATTTATAAAATGGTAAGAAAACATCTAGAAATCTCATTGGCTAAGAGACAGCAGCTGACTGTACATTAAATCTCTATATATGCACAGTCATCCTGGTCCTAAACCACATCACACAATGAGCAAATCAGTCCTCATACAACCAGAACTATCTTCCATCAGTCCTCCTTCAACCAGAACTAATCTTCCATTATAAACATGGCTGCTACCTTTACACTGTAAAAAAAGCTTCAGCTGGGCCCTAAAAATAAAACTACCTTAAATAAAAAAGAAAATAAATTCATTAAATATTGTTTCCCTGATCATCACACTCCCTTACACACATAAACAAATTAGAAACATTAGGTGTTGTTTATAGTTTTCATTACAACTGTTTGTTTACTAACAGTGAAAATCCCTCTTCTGTCTTTACCTGCTCATCAGTGAAATCTCTCATGCTTGCCCTGACAGTGATATAATTGAGTCTCTGGCTCTAAAACAGGCCTTTGTTGTCTGTGTGTACAGAATGTCAGGAAAGTAACATTCTACAAGTGGAACAGAGCAGAATTTTGAATCTCTGTATTCCATGGTAAACATTCTATGTCTTGAATGTGGGGAAAAACACAAAATAAAAACAGGATGAAGAAAGTAGGCAATTCAGTAATACTTTATAAACAAAAAGAACAGGTGGTAAAACACAGTTAAATAGGCAGAGGCAGACCCAAAGTGCCCAAATACATTGCTAATATTAATAAAAGCAATCCATAGAGGTAATCGGCTTGGGACACGTGCTATCAGTTAACTCAAACATACAATGCGAGTTCAGAGAGGCATTGAAAAAAGCTGATCGCTTCCGAGATGGAAGTGCATGATGCATGATGGTACACACCAAAAGTTAAAGAAGTAGTGACTGCTTGATCATGGAGGGAATTTAATATTAAAGGAGACAGCATACTATAGAGGTTGAATGATCTATGCTGCAAATCTGGAGACCTGGGTTTGAATCTCACATTTGCGATGGGGGTCCCAATCCCTGTTAGTTTCACTGCCCCCTAAAATGTTCATATGCCACACTGGGAGCCCACCCCAGCATGGCAAAAGCTTCATTTGCTGACAGTGGTGCCCAATCTCCCGTCTGTTTCACTGCCACCCCAAAATGTTCATATGCCACGCTGGGGCCCACCCCAGCATGGCAAAAACGCCCTTAGTCAATGGGGATGCCTAATCCCGATCGAAGTTTCACTCGCCCCCAAGCCACGCTGGGAGCCCATCCTAGCATGGCAAAAAGTCCATTGTGTGTAAATAAAATAAAACCTGAAACAAAAAACCTTCCTCGTTAATTCTTTTGCCCCTCCCTAACCCGCACCCACCCTCTGTGTACCCACCTCACAACCCCACCTCACCCCCACCTCAAACCATACTTGCCTCCGGAGCCCAGCGTGATAATCTTCAGTGGACCGGAACACGCCTGCACTCTTCAAAGCCAACCGCTAACTGAAGAAATGCCGTAAGCTGTATAATGGCATAAATGGATTGTTTTCAACTTTAGTGCATATCTCAGCCACTTCTGGGAATTTTTTCACCAAATTTTCAACATGGGGTTTTTGGTCCCTCTCATGAACTGTACCACTATTATTTTGTTAATCGGTCCGAAAGGTGGTTCCACAGTCACTGCGTGGAACCACCTTTCTGAATGATTAATGAAATGACAGTGTCACAGTTCATGAGGTAGGCTCCTAAAACCCTATGTTGAAAATTTGGTGAAAATATTCCCAAAACGACTGCTTTATGAGCGCAAGGCTATGCAGTTCCTACACATACTCGTAACTTCAAGCATTTTAATATTTTCACTCCAGATTTTCAGTATTGCCATTTTACCACACCTCCTTATGAATAGTACAACTGTCATTTTTCATATCTCACCCGAATGTGTTCTCGCATGTAGTGCACAATGGTGCGGCCAATGTGCTAAATCAATGTTCCGGATAGATTAATAAAATCACAGTGAAGTAAAGTGCAATTCATAAACTACAACAAGTAGACTGTTGCTTGCTAATGTTGTTAGTAATTGCTATTTTTGCCATTCAAAAAGTTTATCAAGGGACTATTTTATCTCAATGTTTCAATTAATTCTTAAACTGGCTATGTTAAAAATTTGGGAAAATATTCCCAAAACAACTGTTTACGAGCATGCATTGCATAGTTCTCATACGCTCATAACTTCGAGCATTTTAATATTTTCACTCCAGATTTTCAGTATTGCCATTTTACACACCTCCTTATGAACAGTGCAACTGTCATTTTTCACATCTCACCCAAAATGTGTTTTCACACATGTAGCGCATAATGGCACGGTCAGTGTGGAAATCGATGTTCGGACAGATTAAGAAAATCACAGTGAAGTAAAGTGCAATTCATAAACTACAACAAGTAGACTGTTGCTTGCTAATGTTGTTAGTAATTGCTATTTTTGCCATTCAAAAAAGTTTATCAAGGGACTATTTTATCTCAATGTTTCAATTAATTCTCAATTCTCTATTTAAATAAATGTTACAAAGTTTTCAAAATATAAACACCTTGTCATTTTCTTTGTTTCCATAGTTATTTCCCATTTTATAAGTGCAATAAGACACTCCAAGGTCTTATTGCACTTATTGTCTCGACCTCCATGCCTCACCACATACCTAGGTGTGCGGTTATCACATAACAACCACCACCCTGTACGTGTCTTATTGCTTACTTAATGCACACCCAAGGTGTGGATGCTACATAAACCCGAGGGTGAAGCCCAAGAGGTTTATTAAAGCATCCCACACAAGGTTGTGCATTAAATTTGGGTTTACCACCCACTTCCCTGCCTTTTATTTTATATAATATCTGGGGAGCACTTTTTCCATTTTATGTCTTGTGATCTCATTATCTGTGTCACTGTCTCACACACACACACACACACACCCACACTACACACTCACTGTCAGACACACAGTCTCCTTTTCTTGTCTTCTTTTAGTGATTTTTATTTATTTATCATTTGCAGTTTGGAAAGTTTAAAGATAGTTTAAAATTTTAAAAGAAAGCTCTAAGAGGAATCACTTTAATTCTAAATAAAAGAGAGATGTGAAGGTGAGATACTGTTCTAGCAGCTCCAGTGCACGGCTTCTCGTAAGCGTCATTCAGAGCTGCCATGGTTCTGGAACAGTTTAGCCCGCTCTTAGTGTGAGTAAGAGCCAATGAGAGCGCTGCTCTTGATAGATGTAGCACGTGAATGCCGTAATAACCCACAGGATATATGGGATATATCAACCAGCTGAGCCTTAAGAAAAAGGTGATCGCCAGTTATTATAGAGTCATAAACAGACAAAATGGCCTCACACAGAAAAAGAAAGGGCAATGAATCAATGCCTCAAGTAGTGTTTACTCTACCTCAATAAGGAAATGAAAAGATGTCACTACAGCACCACCCAATGCTTTGAACCTCAAAGCCATTTTACCACAGGGTCATTAGGTTGTAGAGGAAGACAGAAGGTTCTGAGCAGACTGTATAGACTGTGGGGTCTTTATCTGCCAGAAAATTCTATGCATCCATGTAACATGCTCCATGTGGGCAAAATCTTGCTTACCCATGTTGCTGCACACTTTTATTTTATATTGATTGATTGATTTATATAATTTACTGTTTTGACTATATAAGTATACTGGTCCAAGGAACATTATCAGGAATGATCTGGGTCTAGGTAGGCAAAGAAAAGGATGGAGATGGAAAACCATTGTTACGAATAAATTGGGAAATGCATTTTCAAGTGTAACTGAAAGTAAAGCTAAAAACAAATTCAATAATTGTATACAGTTTTTATAACATGACAATAACAGGATTTTAACAATTTGCTTTGTAAGAATGCAGTTCTGGTGCTAACATAACACAGTGAGTTCAAGAGGTGCTAACATAGCACATATTAGTTAGCTACTTTATTGTGTGGGCATAACTTTCTGGTAACAAGTGCTTATTTTCAATGGTGAACCAGTCAGTCAGTATTAGACAAACAGTCAAAGCAACAAAACATACAGTATAAAAAGTTGTTGAATTTATATAGTTGAGACACAATTAGTATCAGTCAGCAGTCATCTAAAACAATTTTAAATTGCAAGACAACACAGGTGCATTCTTAAACAGTTCTTAAAATTACTTAAACGCTGACTGTTTTTGGATATTAAGAGAAAATTGACATGAAATATAATGCACCCTGATTGGCTGAAAGCTGCATCCAGTCATGCATTTATTTTTCAACAATGCCCTCTAAATTACAAGTGCCACTTTGGGTGCCCCATTACTTAGGATATCCTTGGGCCACCCTGAATTTTCAAACTTGCAATTTTCCATGTTGTTATCTCTCACTTAATGAGAGTTACCTGGGACACCAGCTTGCTACACTGGCTCACTACTCCAGTTCACTAGTGGACATGGAAATAATTGTGCCCCATGTTGTTTTGAAAATTCCCATTGTGGTTTTGTAACAGCCACACATTTTTTAACCACCTGCTCCACACAGTGTCATCTACTGTATTTCCCAATTTAATAAGCTGCTCCAAACCCAATCCATTCCCTCAACAACCTTCATCCCTACCTGTCAGCCAGAAACAAAATCATCCAAACAACTCCAGTGGCGTTCATTCACATAGTTTCCTAAAAATCAAAGTACCTCTTTTTGCTTCTGCTCCACAGTTCCTGACCTGACTGCAGTCCTCACATCTGAGCATGCCAAAATGAATGCCAGACCATTCTCGCTGCACTCTGAGCCACTTGATCCCTGCTCACATTCTCCCACCAAACAGATGTATTTTTCTTAAAAGTCTTTAATGTTACCACGCAAAAGCTTTCACTTTTGATTTGCCATGGTGGGGGGCTGCTAAGAAAATGAATCAATACAAAACTAAGTGTAACACTGCAATCTAACCAAAAAAATGTGTCATAAACAACAGCACTCTTTACTAGCAAATCAGCCAGTATAATACCCTACATGGTGGGCAGTATCTGGCTATACCAGACCTTCCAGGATATATAGAGCCCTCTGTCTGTGGCATTGGGCATCAATATGCCCTCAGATGTCCAGTATAGCCCAATACCTTTCACCCTGAGGGTATTATTGCTTGCATAAACTGACAAGACAGCAGCTAGTATGTGAAGCTGCATATGTGACCCAGAAGCTGTGATCTTAGAGGGGAGAAGAAGTTCTAATTCTGATTGGAAGAATGCTGCAGAGGGATGTGCCAGCAGAGGAGAAAGCCATTTGCCAACATTATAATTTGTCTATGACACTTCAAGCAGAAGATGATCAACTAATTCGGGTTTCATGCTGGATTTGTTTTGTGCCTTAGGAACCTCAATAAAGGAGAGAGGTTAGAGTTGTGCAGTGACATCAATCAGACAGCAGAAGGTAAAGACATTGCATGCATGTGGGAAAGCCAGCCAGGTTTACTCGACTCAGCTCAACTCAAAATTTATTTGTAAAAGCGCAAGTCAACAAGTACCCGAGCGCTTGTACATTCAAAAAATTAAATTCAGTTAAAAGCAGCATAAATATTGATTCATAACATGTATCTAAAATATCAATATAATCAGCAGGATTCAGCCATACCCCAGAAAAGCAAGAGAATATAAATATGTTTTTAGTGCAGATTTGAAGCTCTCCACAGTCAGACACTCCCTTATCTGGCAAGGTATAGAGTTCGACAGGGTCAGGCCATGAACACAAATGCCCTGGCACCTGAAGTCTTCAAACAGTCCCTGGGAACTTCTAGCAATCCTCACTGGCAGAGTGGAGCTGGGTGGGGAGGATAGGGACACAGAAGTTCTTGCATGTAACATGGACCCTGTCTGTGTAAGGCTTTATAGGTTAACAAACTGACCTTGAAGGAGATCCGACACTGAACCAGCACCCAGTGCAGTCCAAGGAGACAGACATGACATGGCACAAATGAGATAGGCCAGTCAACAGCCTTTACTGTAACGGTCACAGTGGTATTTTCTAAATGGAGTCAATGATCCAGTATAGGCTGCATGTTTTGGGCAGTGGTGAAGTGAACCTCAGGTGTAATGGAGTTTTCACCCTGTATGCTAAACTCAATTTTTTTGGTGAATTATTTTACTCAGAGAATCAATGTAGTCTGAGTAGATTAAAGAGAGGTTGAGTGTGACTCCTAGGTATTTGAAGGTGTGTAACTGTTCCACAATCTAGCCAACAGAGTTAGCAGGATTTGGGGGACTGCACACTACTGGGCAAATACCCTAGCTTTATTCAGCCAGACTCTTAATTGCAAAACATTTGGCCAGATATTTATAATATGTCTAACAAGGTCATTTATAATTTCTCCTATTTAATATTTTACATAATTTCTGTTTTTCTCCCATGAAATTATTCCAGATGGGCAAATAAAACTACTTCAGTTTGATTTAGGTGTGATGCTGCATGGCACTTTACTGTATATCATGTGATCTTGTGCTGTCCAAAACTTTTCCCTTTTGGGACTCCATTCAATCCAATATAGAGCCCTTGACTCCTCCAGACAATGACATCTCTGGGCCTGACACATGTTATTACCTCTGTGACCAACCAACATGGCTACACCTTCGACTTGGTGTTCTTGCTGGGACTTGATGAAACTGACATCGAGATTGATCAGATTGTTGGGTCCAATAATTGCATGGTGGAGTTGCAGTTTGGGGCACCCCCTGAGAGTCCCTCCCTTGTTGAGTTGGTCTGCTATTGCCATTTGAAAGGATTGTCCCCAAAGGAACTGTTAGTGGTAGTGGATTTTTCTGGCATAAGTACTGCATTGCGGTTGGCATGAGTCAGCTGTGATGACCTATAATGGGGCCGCTACCACGCCACCATGCCATCGCACCAGTTCATATATGACCCATGTTCTCACTTGAGACCCCATGGCTTGATGGGGCTCTAGGGAGATGAAGACAAAGATTGGTCGTTGGAGCATTGTTGGCAGAAGACCCAGTCCCTGGCAGATAAACTGGCCCTGAGAAATCATTAAAATTATTATCAGGGGCAATCAACCATAGGAAGGCAGAGTACCTCCAGGAGATTGCTGCTGAGAAGAACAGACCAGCCCATCTATTTTGGACTGTGAGCAGGTTGGTACATCCAACCTATCTTCAGTCAAAAGAGTTTTTCAACCGCATTGTACAAACAGTTTGTTCTGTTCTTCTCAGACAGTGTGATCTCCTTTCAGGTGGGGATCTCCCAGTGGGACATAATTTGCTACAAAGGTTGGCCAACTCTGAGCAGAGGCATTCACATTGCCTGAGTGGGAGTTTTGGCCAGTTGTGGTGGCTTTGGCTGTGGGGTGATTTTGAAGCTGCAGCCCACATGCTGTGAAATGGACCTGGCCTGATTCATTTCCTAGTGGGAGGGGTCAAGACCATTGGTCCAGTGTTTGCCAGTATAGTCTGGTGTTCACTCAGAGGATGCTTCCCAGGCACTTTGAAGGAGGTGTTGGTGAGGTCTCTTCTGAAGAAACTATCACTCAATCCTGACATCCTGATAAATTATAGACCTATCTCCAACTTCCTATTTCAAGGGAAGGTTGTCGAGAATGTAGTGGTTCTGCAGCTCGAGGCACACCTTGTGGTCTTTGACATGTATGAGCCTTTCCAGTCAGGTTTCAGAGCAAAGCATAGCATAGCAAATGCATTAGTTTGGGTGTAAATGACCTTCTCAGGGCAAGAGATAGAGGAGGAACAGTCAATTCACATTCACCTCTATCTCTCATCAGCATTTTACACCATGGGAATTTCTCCTTCTCAAAGCCCCTGCCATGTGGAGTACCTCAGGGTTTGATCCTTTCACCAATGTTGTTAGCGGTGTACATGCTGCCCCTGGGAGAGCTCATTAGACAATACAGTTGTGTTTCTCTGCTATGCAGATGACAACCAGCTGTAAATGTCATTTGCCCCTGGAGCTGGAAGAGCCTTGAAATGCTAAATAAATGTCTGGACAAGATTCTGGACTGGATGTCCTTGAGCTGGCTGAGGCTGAACCCAGACTAGATGGAGGTGCTGGTGATTGAGCCTGGTCAACTGCACGATAGGGATGTGTCCAGAGTGGTGACTGGACTGGATCAGGGTCAACTCCATTGATGGCTTCCCCAGTGTGAGGAATTTGGGCATCATCCTTGATGACAGGTTGACCATAGAAGCCCAGGTGTCCTCTATTGTCAAAGTGGGTTCTACCACTTAAGGAATGTCACCTGAATTAAACTCCTTATTCTGCCAGAAGACTTTACATCAGTAGTAAACACCCTTGTAACATCCAGGATAGACTATTGTAATGCTCGGTACTTCAGGGTCAATGGAGGATCCTCTGCAGGCTGCAACTAGTGCAGAGTGCAGCTGCCAGGTTGCTGGTGGGCCTTCCAAGGTTCTGCCGTGTGACTTCAATCCTGCGTGATCTGCCCTGGCTGTTGGGCAGGTGGAGACTCATCCTCAAAGTGGGCTTGCTTACCTATAAGACCCTAAATGTCCTGGGCTCTGGTTACCTGTTTGACCTCCTTACTTCAGTCACTCCAGCACATTCCCTCTGCTCCTCCACTGAGGGCCTCCTGGTGGTTCTGAGGGCCAGGCTGAAAACCTCGGGTATCATTCCTTTGAGGTGGCCAGCCCAGACCTCTGGAACTTGTGGGTGGTCCCTTTGCCCGACACCCGACGTCAAAACACGGAAAATGACCACTACAGCGACAGTCGCTGTAATGGTCCATTCCTCGTTTTGCTTTCCCCAGTGTCCTGCACCTCCTGGACCAACTCCGATCTGGAGCTGAGAATCCTAAAGTCCTGGGGGTGTGGGGAGCATAGCCCACTGCATGTGAGGTGTGGGTGGGGGCAGAAAACACTGAGGTTTAGCGACACAATACCTGCATCGTATTGTGCCATTGTTGTATGGGTGGTCAACAGATTTACTGTTGACCAAACTTGGTGCTTCTGGAATTTGTTACCAAAATCTTTCAAAGAGGCTGCAGTGATGGAGGTATTTAAAGGGGCCTGAAGGCCTACCTTTTAATAAAGCATTTGCTGATTTTATGTCTTTGGTTATTGAGGAAATATTTTAGTTGATCCTGCTGTAATCTTGTCCCTATTATAATGGTGCTCAGGGCCTCTGGGATTGGGGCCAAAATATAAATAAAGCCTGTCTGTCTGTCTGTCTGTCTGTCTATCTATCTATCTATCTATCTGTCTATCTATCTATCTTTCGAGGCATTCACTCTTGAAGTATGCGTTTTAAGGACTATGACTCCCATCTCTGTGGGCCTCGGAAGTCGCATATGGCCTTAATCATGGGGTAGTTAATATACTCATTCTCCGCTAATGGTTAGATATCTCACTCCATCTTAGAGGTTGAATTAATGAAATGCTTCAGGCTCTCAATGTGGAGAAGACTATTGCCTACATATTCCACTGTATTTATAAATCCAGCTGGGAAACGCTCCAAATTTCACTGTATACATGCAAATCCTAACATCTAGTAGGAGGTAAAGGGTTCCATGTGATAATAGTGCCACCAATAATGGTGTCAAACAAAGGGCAAATACACATTGCCGAACGACAAAAGGGCAATGAGCACTACAGCACCTACCACAATCGGTGACTGACGAACATTACAGGTTTGTGCTCTAAAGGTGGAGATATCAATTTACACTTTAAATGGGAGGTTATGGCCCTGCATCCCTGTGCACCTTTTATATTATAATCAACTCTGGGGGATGATAATGGGGAGAGGGAAACTCAGGATGGGGGCTCCATCACAGTGGGACAGCTGTCAGCAGGGGAGAACATTGGTGGGGCCAACCTGCAGGTATGTAAACACTGTTTGGTGGTGTGGAACGGGACTTCAACAACTCAAACAAAAAATAATTTAAAACCAAAACATACACAAAAACAAAAATCTTACAGCCATTCCCAAACCCATGTCTGCTAGACTCAGAGGCAATATTTTACATATTATACCAACCAGCCAGTTCAGGACTGGCTCAACAACATAACCTTTATGTTGCATGCAACAACTACTCCCTATGGACACAGTATTGCTGTACTCACTATTTGCTATTAAGTGCTTATAGCCCATTTTGCACTCAGTATTTTGATGTTGCCCAAATTGACTCCTTTAAATTGAGTCACCCATACCATTTGATTCCAACGTATAGTAAGAGTAAAACACCACACCCTAATACATAATTTTTATCTGTTTTTTTCTAATTCTGGGACTTGTTGGTCATGTTAGATTTAATGTTCATTTCTCGATCCATTTTTCTTTCTTAGTTTGATGGTAGGTTATGCATGGCCATAGAACTAGGGGATGGGGAATTTTGTGTTTGTACTTTGTTCTTTGTCACTATGTTTATCTTGTTGGTATATTTTAACTTGTTCTTACCATGTTCATTATTCATTGTATGTTTTATTGTTTGCAATATTGTATGTCCTGTTAATGTTAATTATTGCCCCTTTTAAATTAATAAAGTTTATCAAATAGCACAAAAAAAGATTTAGGGAAGACTGGCTGGAGAGTTTTGGTTTAGAGCCAAATAGCAGGGATTTAGTCTTATTGATATCGAGTTGTAACTTGTTTCTCAGTAACCAACTCTGGATGCAGGAAAAGTCATTATTCAAGTTTTGAGAGAGATTGCTCAGTGACCTTGATCTACTGTATGGAAAATTATGACACAATCAGCTTACAGAAGAGTGCTACTATTGTTTCAGGCTTGAGGAAGGTTGCTTACAAATAAGGAGAAGAGGAGAGGGTCTAGGATAGATCCTTTGTGTATCCTGTACTTTAAGGGCTGAGTAGCAGAGAGTACATTTCAAATGAAACATGCTGGGATCTACCTGAAAGGTAGTTACCAATCCAGGAGGTAGCCATAAGTGATATACTAAGATTTGATAATTTTTGGAGACTGTGGTTGATAATATCAATCACTTTTGTCAGATCCATAAATCCTTCTTCTGTGAGTTTGATATTGTCCATGGCTGACAGAATGTGGTCAGTAAAATGATATCTTTTGTAAATCTAAACCTAAAGAATTTGAGATTGCTTCGCTGAAGCTTCACCTCTTTCCACGGAATGCATTACTATTATAGGTGGCTATAGGCCTCCAATCGGTGGTGCTGAAATCTTAACGTATTGAAATCCCAACCATAGCTGCCAACACAGAAACAATAATCCTAGGGACCTCAACATGGATTGGCTTATCACAAAATCACACTGCCTTAACTCTCTGTGATGAGCTTGGCCTTGTACAGCTAGTTACTGAACCGATAAGGAACAATACCTCTAACATTGCCAATAGCACCTCTTAGATGTTATTCTATCAACTCATCCTCATAAAATCTCACACCAGCAGTTCTCCATAATGATATGAGTGACCACGGTGTTGTTGTGTGCATAAGATCTCAAACTAAACCAGCCAACAGTCCAAACTCAGAACTAAATGGTCCTTCGTAAGTTCAACGCAGCAAATTTCTTTTCCAACTTGCAGGCAGATTGCAAGATCTATATCTTGCCAAACTGCCGATGAAGCTGTTTCCATCCTTAACAACAACCTTACCACTGAGGTAAACAAGCATGCCCCTTTATCAAAGTCAGGTGCATAACATTTCTCATCCCTGGTTTACCCCAGATCTCAAGGCAGCGCTTACCAACAGAGACAAGCTTTGTGCTCAGGCTAGGCATTCAAAGAGCCCTGCAGACTGGCAGGTCTTTAGCACTGCTAGAAATGCCTGTCTAAAAAGCATTCATGCTGCAAAAGCAAACATTTACATCTCCACCCTGGAGCAGGATAATGGGAAATCCCACAAAATCTGGAGGACACTTACATCCATTGAAAGCCATCCTCTGCTACCTTTATTCCAAGCATGATATTCACCAATGGTAGGTGGTGGAAAACAACTACCAAACCTTGAAGAACTTAACTCACATTTTGTCACTGCTGGACTAGCTTTTGACTCCTCATCTTATGCTAGCCATGTGAATAGTTGTGCTAGCTCCACCTCTTCTACCTGCATTCCATCCCATCCCTATCAGCTGTGCATGATTAACTATAAAGAAGCTGAAGACTCACTCTTTAACCAAGATACCAGGAAAAGTGCAGGGATGATGGACTGGAACCTTTCTTCCTGGGACTAGGCTATGCCCATCTCACTGACCCATCCTACATATTTTCAAACTCTCCATCACTTCTGCCACAGTTCCATCATGCTGGACCACCCACATTCTTCTTCTTTTCAAATCAGGAGACTCTTGTGATTTAAACAACTATAGGCCATCTCCATCTTGCCTATCCTCTCTAAAGTTTTTTTTTATTCAATATGCTTTATTGTAACACCTCAATATAACAATGGCGAAGTAAAAGAAAGCCTCCTATTACAGAATAAAAATGACATTCAACAATGAGGCTATCATATCAACAGATTCAGATATTACAAGACATTTTTACACAGTTGAAAATATCCTACCCTAAACCCCACCCACAAGAACCGAGCGTAGAGATCTAAATAAATAATAATGATAGAGCATTATAAAACCCAATAAAGTCACAGACTTTCATCATTGACCCAGATCATCATTCTCTTAAGGCTTCCACGTTGCAAGTAAGGCATCCAGGGCACCCATTTGGTGAGATAAGCTTGCAGCCTATAATTCATCTTGGCTATGTGACTCTCCAGTTGTAAGACCAATAGAATTTCTTTATGCCACTTAAGGTCAGAGGGATAGAATCATCTATCCAGTGTCTCATGATTATCAACTGGCAACAGCCAATATGACAGCCATGTAGGTACTTCGCTGTCTAACCATCTGTGAAGGGAAATAATTAAGTAAGCAAATTTCAGGTATAAAGAAGGATCTAACCCCAAGTGGTGATCTAGTGAATTTTGTATAGCTTTCCAGAATATCTGGACTTTTGGACATTGCCATATCATATGATAAAGAACCCCATAATCCTCTTTACACCGATGACACTATGAGGAGGGAAGCTTCCCAATCCTACTTAATTTTGTTGGGGTAAAGTAAAGATTGTTGCAACCTGAGTCTATCTTGCTTTATAAACTTATATGTGTTAGACCAAATTCATTGCCAGAAGATCTGATCATCATTAAGAGACAGTTTCTGAACCCAATAATAACAGGTTCCTGAGGCAACCCTGGATCCAATACCTGCAATTCTTGATACACCCTAGAAACAGGGTGAGGTTGGCCAGCTGTGGAAGAGAGGATAATTGTATTTTGGCAGGTTCAACGTCCATTAGTTTTGCAGAAAGGAAATTGCAGCTTGTCTAATTTGTCAATATTTAAAGGCATTACCCCTAGCAGCAGGGATATTATGACAAAATTGTGAATATGATAAAACTCTACCATGTAGGACAATGTCATCTAACCTAAGCCCTATCAATGGGGCTGAAAATGTGGAAGGGATAGGAGCATTTTGAGTTTGTGGATTATTCAACAGAGGTTGTTCCAAAGATTTATACCAGTCTATATTTAGAGAAGTCTGAATTTGGTGTAAAGCTTTGAGAGACCAGCCAATAGGATTATTTCTCAGTTCCTTAGGAATTCTATTTGGAGAAGAATAAACAAGAGCTGGAGGCACAAAATCTCTTAGCCACTAGGGTTTCTTCAATTGGTATTCAAAGGGCGTATGAATCAGAGTCTGTTGTATTTAGTGGCGGTCCCAATATGCCAGCTTGCTAATATGAGCTGCTGTGTAGTATTTAAAGAATGAGGGAAGGAAAGACCACCACATATTTTTGAGACTGTAAGTTTGGCATAAGCTCTTCTGACTCCCTTCCTTTCCAAATAAATTGGTTTAATAATTTTTGCAAATTGGTGAAGCATGATTTAGGTAGATAGAACCCAGCATAGTCAAGGGATAGAGAATCCGAGGAAATACGTTCATTTTGACAGTATGAATTCTGGCCCAAAGAGAAATAGGTAACATCCCCATCTCAACAGGTTGATTTTTATAGTGTTTAGTAATTTAGTGAGGTTTTCCTTTAGCATCACTGGTACTTCTCTGAGACTTTAATACCCAAATAAATCAGCGAATTAGATTCTCAATTCAAGCCATAATCTCCAATTTCACTCGGTAAGCATCTCCCATTTAAAGGGAAAAGTTTGGTTTTAGAAAGATTGAGTTTGTAGTAGGATACCTTTGAAAAAGCTCAATTTCTTGCAGTAATTTTGAATACTAGCTGCAGGATTCTCAACATGTAGTAATAAATCGTCAGCATAGGCTGAAATAAGTTGTTGGTTATTACCAATTGAGATACCCTGAATCTTGTGGGAAGATAATAATCTTCAAATTAATGGCTCCAGATAGAGATTAAATAAGAGAAAGGAAAGGGACAGCCCTGTCTGGTACCAAGAGATAGAGGGAATGTCTCAGAAAGAACTCCATTACACCAAACTCATGCAGTCGGAGAAGAATATAATAACTTGACCCAATTTATGAACCCTGGTGAGAGGCCAAACGTAACAGAGTAGCAAAAGAAAGTCCCAAGAAACTCAATCAAATGCTTTCTCTGCATCTAATGTAAGGAGAGCAGCTAGAATATCCGAGTTTTTGGTATGATCTATTAAATGAAGTAATCTGTGCATATGATCGTTGGAAGATCTGCCAGCCATAAAACTGACTTGTTCATCACTAATGAGCTTACTCAAATGACCCTAAGCGAGTTACTAAAATTTTGGCTAATATTTTAATATCAAAGTTCAATAGTGAGATGGGATTGTAATTTCAGGACATAGAGGGTCCTGGTCTGATTTAGGAAGTAGGACAATGATTGCCTCAAGAAAGTTATTTTCAGAAAAATGTGCATATACCAGGAGTTGAAAACATTTGTTAAGAAGGATGTAAGTTCTTCAGAGAGAGAGAGCTTTAAATAAATTAGCCAAGAGGCCATCTGGCCCTGGAGATTTGTCAGGGTGAGCTGTGCAGTTGTTGCTTGACTTCCCATTCCTGGATGGGAAAATCTAGAAGAAAGAGTCACTTGGTAATAATTTAGGCAGAATAACCAGAGCTAAGTACTTCTCAATGTCCTCTGGCATTCTTTATCTGTTAATGGAGTTGGGTAAAGAGCTTGGAAATATTGCGAAAACCAGAGACAATTTCCTTGGATCATTGGTTATAGAGTTCTCCTGTGTTATTCGTAATGCCGATATAAATCTTTTGGACTCCATTTGTTTGAGCGGATAGCAAGCAATTTACCTGCTCTCTCTCCAGAATTTAAGTACATGAGTAAGGTTCTCTGAGAGTGAGCTCAGTCTTTGGGACATAAGAGCGGAATACTGAGCTTGCAATTTGTGTAACTGAACCCAATCCTCCTCCTCTACTGAGCGATGATTGATATTAAATTCAATAACTTTAATAGAGTCTAAAAGATCCTGGACTTGAACTTTAAACTTTTTAATTCTGGTGGTTGCCAATCAGATACATTCACCTCTTAAGGTACATTCTAAAGCTGCCCAAACAATATCTATTTTGGTGACCGATTCAATATTAGTGCTTAAAAGTGTGAGGTACATTTTTAAGGTGATCATAAGTGCTTGAGTCTTGAAGGAGTTGATTGCTGAAATGCCAGAGAAAGTCTCTTTGTCCCAGATCCCAGCAAATAAGTGAGAGAGACAGGGAATGATCTGATATTATTGGTGTGGATACGTGCATCAATAATATCCGGAAGGATATGTGAGCTGATTAAAAATAATCAATTCTTGAGCATGTTCGTGTGGGAGAAAAAGGTAAATTGTAGGAATCTGTGTTTAAAACTCTTCACACATCTATCAAGCCCTCCCTCCATAAGTTCCTTGAGTGCCCTTTGAGCTGGTGACAAACCAGTTCTCTTGTTGTAGGATCTAACTGCAACTGAGGTGTGATGTTCCAGTACCATCCTAGAAAAATCATTCTGGGTGGGTTAGTAATTACTAAAGTAAGAAGATGTATAAAAATTGGGGGAATCTAGATCTGGACCATATAGATCCCCAAAATACTTGCTGTGAAGCAAGGAACCCTTTAAGTAATATGTAGCGCTCATTAATGTCCCAGATAGCCACTCCTCCTTTACTGGTGGATATCCCTGCCTCAAATGCTTGCCCAACCCATTGCTTGCAAAAGTAGAGAAGTATCTTCTCTTCTAAGGTGAGTTTCCTGCAAACACACTATGTCTGCCTTAAGTGAAAGTAAATGTTTCGAAACCACTTGTCTTTCACATCTATCCTGAGCTCCTTTGATATTCCAGCTAATAATATTAAACATACCAGCCATTGGTTAAAGAATATGGTAGGACTAAACAAGCCAGCTTAAATAGGAAGATAATTATTTTCATACCTCTAATACTCAGTTCCACCCAGATATTATAACTAAAACATTTATTTATTTTCTTTGTTTACCAGGTGTTACTAGACAGCCAAGTGCCTATTTTCAGGTGCAACCCAGGAGGGTTACAGCGCATATACACATCATACAGAGTCAAGGTAACATACAGCAGCCTACAGCATAGACAAGTAGGTGATGCAGCATATGGGATACAAGGCATAAAACGGTTAAGTAGGTGGATAGCAACAAGATACAAAACAGCATTAATAAGTAGAATAACATCTAATTTACATCAAAGTGTAGAACAAACATCATCAAAATGTAGAATAAACATCAAATTATTGAAACTATAGACAGGTACTGATATGACATGTGCCCCCGCCAACTAAGGGCAGAAAGTGCCTTGTGTAGGTTATCCACAGAAATTAAACAGCAGGCCTATATCGACACTCAGGGCATCACCCTCAGTAGTTGAAAAAGAGGAAGAGACTCGCTAGGGTCTATATGGCAAGAGACAGGCAGAGGCTGATTTGAGGAAGCTCCAGAGGATGCTTTGAAGCAGGAAAAGGAGGAGCTCTATTCCCTTGCCCCATTCATCCCCCAACTCCATTTAAACATGAAAATAATAAGCCAACACCCTGTTTTCTACCCCTGTTCTATAAACTGCACTGACATATTACTCCTGTCAGATGATGTCTCTATACAGGTAGAAAAAAAGCCCTCCGCCCCCTCTGGTCATAGAAACATTTTATAAGTTTGCACCATATTTAACAACATCAAAATGACCTTGCCTAAAGCAAGGATATATCTTTCAAAATGTCATTACTCATTTGTACAGATTAATTAACCTCTAATTAACAATAATGACTACAAGTTCATCAGACCATTAACACAAAAGAAAAAAAATAAAAAAACTTTGTAAAATGAATATCTTGCTGACTGTAGTATACTATTGCAAGCTTAATATTGAAATAAGCATTTGGTCCTAATACAATTCCGCCATCTAGCGGTTAAAAGTTATAGAACAAGTCTGAGCTTATTGTACAAGCTTACATACCGCTAAAAGAGATCTCAATAATCAGACTCTAATTTGAAACTTGACTAAAAATTGTGATTCGGATGAACTTAGAAACGAATTCTACAAGAAAGCATCTATTTAAACACCATCTCTAATGACTTAGGAATGATCTAAGCTAGGACAATAATTTGGCTGTTTGGCCAGCTACAAACGAAAATTCCTTACATCCATGAACCATCTATGAGTGGAAATAACGTCACAGAATTTTTAGTTACAGAAAAAATACAGCGGTCCAATGCAACTCCTCAAGATTCTCCTCAAAATAAGGAGAAGGGAGAGCCTTTACAGAAATGTATAAAATAAAACTATTCGCATCTGAGTGTCTGTGTTTCGAATGAATCCAAACAGAACAGGCTCTTACAGTGGACCAGCAAGTCAAGTTCGTTGTGAAATTGACCACCATATTTCAATAAAGCTCCAGGGATCCCAAGAGGATGGGTTTCAGGTCTAGACTGATCAAACCTTAATCTGGATGGCAACTGGTATTCCTGATCAGTCCCTAGGCACCTGTAGCAACCAAAGAGCCTTATACCAGACACATACAATGCAAGGGATCGAACCAATTCATTTATATAGGTCTGGGAGCAGCTTTAACTCATTCACTCCACAAGAGCTCTTTGAGACTTTCACCACTTGTGCCCTGTATACTCTTAACACTGCATCCTGGGCCTTTCTAAGCAAAATCAAGCCATAATCAGCATGCCATAAACAAATGTGAATACTTCCTGAACCGTAAGTGCTACACACAAAGTATCAGTGGCAAAGTTATTCAGCACAACATTACCTTTCCAATGGTGCTATGCAATCAATTGTAATCAATTTAGTTTTATTTTGTATTAGCTGAAATAACAAACAACATTGTTTTCGATTTTTTTAAGGTGCTTAGGAGAGCGTGAGAGACAAATGTCAGCTATGACACCATACCTTAAACAAATGCAAATAACATCATTCACAAATCTGGACTGTCATATACGGTATGGGCTGCACGCCCATTGGCTGTAGCTCTGCACCAATGGGCGTGCAGCCCTACCGGACAGTCAGTCGGCGGGCGGCGGGTGGCAGGCGGGTGGATGCTGTCACCCACCTGCCATGGGAGCGGGTGGAGGGCCCGTGGGTGGGTGGGGGACACTAGACACCAGGGAGATGTTTGGGGGGTTGTGATGTGACATTCTGCCCGCTGATCGGGCTTTACGGTCCACTGGACCACCAGGGAGATATTCGGGTTGGGAGAGGGTACATTCTGCCCTCGATCGGCACTGGGGGGTTCATACACGTTCTGCCCGTGATCGGGCTGTGGGAGATGTGTGGGCGGGGGTTTCATGTACCTGTACTGCCCGCGATCGGCCGGGATATGTGGGGGTTTCATGTACCTGTATCGCCCGCTGATCGGGCTGTGGGATATGTGTGGGGTTTCATGACCTGTACTGCCCTGCGATCGGGCTGTGGGATATGTGTGGGGGTTTCATGTACCTGTACTGCCCACGATCGGGCTGTGGGATATGTGGGGGTTTCATGTACCTGTACTGCCTGATCGGGCTGTGGGATATGTGTGGGGGTTTCATGTACCTGTACTGCCCTGATCGGGCTGTGGGATATGTGTGGGGTTTCATGTAACTGTGATGCCCGCGATCGGGCTTCGGATATGTGTCGGGGTTTCATGTAACTGTGATGCCCATGATCGGGCTGCATTGTGCATCGGTCCCCACGGCTGCTGCGGGCAGGAGTGGCCAGGAGCAGGTCCTCGGGGATCGGCGCACCTACATGCAAATGGCATGCAAATGGGGCCATAAATAGATGCAAATGGCCCCCTGCGCCTTGCATAAATTATGGCTCCATTTGCATGTCACCTTTGAATATTGGAAATTTGAGCATGGCGCAATGGTACTTGCGCCACCACAAGTTTAATGCTCAACTCTGGCAACTTGCGGTGGCGCAGTTCCACTGCGCATCGCGTAAGTGTTAGAGGTGGTGATATTCAAAGGAGTTGCCTAACAGCGCAACTCCTTGAATATCACCACCGCCACACCCCGCGCAACTATTTTGAGCAGCGAGGGCTGCGCCTCAGAATGGCGCAGTTTGAAAATCTGGGCCAAAGTATCAGTGGCAAAATTGTTCAGCACAAATTATCTTTCTAGTGGTGCTATGCAAGCAATTGTAACCCATTTAGTTTTATTTTAAAGTAGCTGAAATACCAAAAACTGTTTTTTTTCAGATTTATTCAAGGTGCTTAGTGAGGCTTGAGAGACAAATGTCAGCCATTCACACCATACTTTAAACAAATGCGAATAACTCCTAAAGTATGCATGATAGGCATAAAGTATCAGCAGTAAAATTATACAGCACAAAATTACCTTGCTAATGGTGCTATGCAATCAATTCTAAGCAATTTGGTTTGTTTAATATTTAGGTAAAACTGCTGACTTCCTCAGACGTTTCTAGGCCTGGAGTGAAAGTCAGCAGAGTACGTCTACAGGCATTATTGTCCTGAGGCTATGCTTTCAGACACCACCTACAGGTGTGTATCTAGGCCTGAATGAGTTAAGCTCAGTTTGAGCCTGATCAGAACTTTCACACAGTAGCCACTGCTCATTTATTTTGACTTGCAAGAGTGCAGGATATTTTACTCTAAATTGCTTCCCAGCTGAGATTAGTTTAACAATGAGAGGGTGCAGTTCTTGGCGCTTCACCCTAACAGATTGGGGTAAATCTTGAGTTATTCGGATCCCCTACCTTCCCAAAGAACCTCCTGCAGAGATTTTACCTGGGTCAGAATATGCTGTTTGTCCAGGTAGTTGAGGAGTTTGCAGATGATCAGTCTGGGTGGTGAGCAGATGGAGATAAAGGCCAGCGCTCGGTGAGCTCTCTCCACAACATATGTTGTGCAATTCAGTGAAGGACCGTGATTTTCTCACAGACTTTCTTCTGGACAAACAGTACTGGGAAGAACCTTCTTCTTTCTCTGGGATTCCAATGATAATAATGTTCCATCTGCTCCTCCCTTCCAGGTCCTCCAATTTTCTTCAAGTTTTTGATCCACCTGGTAGTGTTAGTATGCTCTAGCTCAGCCTTATCTACTTTTTCTCCAGGGAAACTATATGAATTTCCGAGTCCCCTACTCGGAGATTCAGAGAGTCCATACGGTTTTAATATTGTGTAACTCTGCTGAAATATCCACCATTGAGCTTGTAAAGGCATGATGATTTCAGGAATCTCCTCCGTCAATGTCGTGAATCCCGGGCAGGTTTATGGTAGCCTGCTTAGGCCTCTTCAGGCCTGCTCTTTCTCACGTGATGGTGGGGGAGTGTGTTTAGGTGGTACTTTGCGCCTATAGACCTCCATGGCTGTTTTTTGAGTTACCTGGTGGTTGACAAGAGTCTGTAATCAATTTCCAATGAAATCGGGTACATAGTGAGACAAAAACGTGTTTTTGACGGGCGAGAGCTGAGCAACGCAAGCTTGCTGCTTCACGCTAAGCTGCCATCATGTGACCTCTCTCAAAAGTTTTGAAAAATTGAGCTATAACCAACTAAAACATCATATTGAAACGTACTCACTCCTAAACCCAGCATAGTCTGGTTTCAGGTCTAAACCACAGCACTATCACAGCATTGGTTAAAGTCACTAATGACTGGGTTTCTGCTGTGGACTCCAAGAAGATTACTGGTGCAGTCTTCCTAGACCTCAGTAAAGCATTTGATACTGTTGACCATCACCTTCTAATTACCTGTCTTACTAATTTAGGTGCCACTCCTTCTACTGCACAGTGGTTTACCAGTTATCTTTCTGGAAGGATGCAGAAAGTCAAAGCTGATGGTCTACTCTCAACCTCCCTTCTGATTGGCAGGATTCCCCTAAGGTTCCATTCTAGGCTGATCCTCTTCTCTCGGTATATCAATGATCTTGATTCATACATAATGAACTCCAGCCTGCACTTCTTCTTGGCTGACACAGTATTGTATACCTCTGGCACAACTCTATTGGTAGTTAGTGACATGCTGCAAGCTGACTTTGCTCAGCTCAAAACAATCATATTAAAGCCAGGCTTTTCCTAAATGCCAAGAAAACTAAGACAATGATTTTTTCCCATAGTACCTCCTTTGGCACCCCCCATCCAACCAAAGGACTTTATTGTTACATCCTTGGGAGAACCCTGGAGGTCATTCCCAAATTTAAATATCTTGGCATTTGGATTGACAATAAGCTCTCTTTTAATGACCATATTGAGGATTTATCCAGGAGGCTCAAAGCTCGGATAGGATTCTTTTTAGAAACAGGTCTCTCTTCCTCTTGCGACCTGAACCAGGCTTGTCTTGGCCACATTTCTTCCCTTACATGATTACAGAGATTTAATCTACACCTCCTCTGCAATCTCAAGCCTAAGTAAGCTGGATGTTCTCTACCACCGTGTTCTATGGTTCATCACTAGCTCCCATTTAGAGAACTCACCTTTGTGATCTATCGCAGCTTTTGGTTGGACTTCACTCACCACCAGATGCTTGCTTCATGCTGATATCTGGACCCTTAAGATATTCCTTCGCAAGCTACCAAGCTACATAATATCTCTTATTTGCTTCTCCTTCAGTGCATACTTTATCAGGAAATCAGACTACATCCTGCTTGCTGTCCCTAGGACTCGTATACCTTTGAGCCAGCGAGCTATTTCATTTGCCCTTTCTACTTTTGGAACCAACTCCAATCCGTACTGAAACTAACTAGCATTGTCTCAATTAATCTCTACAAAGCATTAGCAGCATCTAAAATAAAGATATTTGTAGCTGCTACTAAGCCTCTCCCTTCCTTATGTCAGTCACATGTGCATCGACTGCCCTTGTTTTGTCCAAGTCAGGACTTAAACTGCATAGCCAGCATTAGGCTTATAGTTGCTAAATTATATGATTCCTTTTACCTGCTCTCACTGCCCTTTGCCATCAGACCTCCTACCCACATCTTACTCCCCTACTCTTCCTAACCCCAGCCATCTGTGCTTTCTTTTAATCTTTAACCCTGCCTGCCTGCCTAACTATCCTTTCTCTCTTGTCCTTGCACACTAACCATATTTATTGCCTCTTATCTGAGTTACATGTAAAAATCTTGCCTTGTATAGCTTGGACATAAAGAAGCAAATTCTCCTTAACTGGACCTTGCTCTACTAGGTTGTATCTTATCATGAAATGCCTTGTGAACTATGTATGCACTTTGTTTAATTATAGTCAGTGATATCTTTTATACAATTTCCATGTCTTTGTAAATGCTTCAGGACCTCCTTGTGAATGAGCTTGCTCAATGGAGTTTTCTGCAATGAACTTGAACTTGAAATGGATTACGCAGTGTTAGTGCTTTGGCCCTTTCTGAAACCATGCTGTTCAGGAGTGAAGAGGTTTCACAAAAAAGGGTCCTACAAGAGCTCGATAAGCTCAGGGTGGATAAGGCAATGGGACCTGATGGCATACATCCCAAGGTACTAAAGGAGCTAAGGGGAACTAGCAGAGCCATTATCAGAACTGTTTAGTGAGTCTCTGAGCACAGGAGAGGTCCCAGAAGACTGGAGTAGGGCTCATGTGATCCCCTCCACAAGATTGGTAGCAGGAGGAGACAGGGAACTGCAGACCAGTCAGTCTTATCTCATTAGTGGGCAAGATTATGGAGGCACTCCTTAAGGAAAGTATAGTGCAACAGCTGCAATCCATAGAAACACAGGATCCAAGACAGCATGAGTTTACGAAAGGAAGGTTCTGTCAAACTAACGTCATAGATTTCTTTGACTGGGTAACCAGAGTGGTGGACCAAGGGGAGCAGTTGACGTCTCCTACCTTGACTTACGTACTAACATATTAATTGCCAGCAGATTAGGCCTTATGGTCTATCGAGTTTGCTCGAACCTCAGATCCCTAGTTGGTACCAAGGCCTTCCACCTTTGTTTCAGAAACCCCTATCATCCATCCCCACCCCCGCGCCAGGCCATCATCTGATACATCCGCTTTCTGTGTCTGTCCCACCCTTTCTTGAAGCCCTCCACTGTGGATCTCTGAACCAGCTCACCAGGCAGCACATTCCAAGGATCCACCACCCACTCAGTGAAAAAGTCCTCCTCTTTTCCCCTCATCCTTCCACCTTCCAACTTCAAACCATGCCCTTTGGTGATACCTGCCAGCTTTAGTCTAAAGATCCCTCCTGTTTACCCTATTTATTCCTTGAGATACTTGAGACCTGAATCATGTCACCCCTGTCTCTCTCTCCTCCAATGAAAACAGGCAGAGCCCCACAATTCTGTCCTCATCGTCAAATCCCTAGTCCTCATATCATCTTAGTTGCCCTACTCTGTACCCTCTCCAGGAGCTATATGTCCATCTTCAAGTGTGGTCTCCAGTACTGTACACAGTACTCAAGTGTGGTCTAACCAATCCATTGTACAGTGGCAGAATCACTTCCTGCTCCTAGAGGTGATCCCCTTACGATGCATCCCAACATCCTGTTTGCTTTGCTAGCCGCTCTCCTGCACTGCTTGGAGTTATTCATACATGCATCCACCATGACCCCTAGGTCTTTTCCCTGTTGAGGCCTCCTGTGCCTTCCCTCCCAGAGTGTACCTGTATTTAGGGTTTCCTCCCAAGATGTAACACCTTGCACTGGTGATATTGAAATTTAACTTCCATGTGTGAGCCCACCTTTCCATGCTGTCCAGGTCCCATTGCAGGGCCAACCTCCCTCCCCCCACAACTACTGCTCCCATCTTGGAGTCATCAGCAAAGAGACTCATTTCACACCTATACCTTCCTGATATCCAAAATGTATGCATTAAACAAAGATTGGACCCAGGACCAATCCCTGCAGTACCCCACTACCTACCTCTCTAGGGTTCAAGAGCTCCCCACTGACCACTACTCTCAGTGCATCCAGCTAGCCAGTTTTCAACCATCTGACCATCAAAGGCCTACTCCCTACCCTGTCAGTTTCTCCACCAGACCATTGTGGGGACAGAGTCGAACGCTTGCTGAAGTCCAAGAACAATATATCCACAGGCTTTCCCTGTCCATTTCTGATGTTACCCATTCTGAGAACTCCACAAAATTGGTTTGACACGCTCTACCTGGCACAAACCCATGTTGCTGACTATCAGACCTCCACCTCCTCCAAGTACACCCCAATCGTTCCTTTGGTATACTCTCCATTAATTTTCCCACCACCAAGGTCAAACTGATGGGTCTATATTTACCTGTTATTTCCTCGACCCCTCTTGTGGATTGGCACCACATGTGCCTCTCGCCAATCCCTAGGTACTCTCCCTGTCTCAAGTGACCTGTTGAAGCACTCCACCTGGGGTGCAGCCAGTATGTCCACCAATTCCCATAGTACTCTAGGATGAATGCCATCCGACCCAGGAGATTTATCTTCTTTAGGCTCTTAAGGGCTAACCATACCTTTCGGTGGAGATAGCATCATCTGTCCCTCCACATTATTGGCCTTTTATCATTATCCTGATGTGGCACCCTGGGGTACTCCTCCTCCTTCTTGCTCCATTTCTGCTGCTTCCTGATCCCACTCACTACCGCTTCTATCCCCATCATGCCTTGCTTTGCAGATACCCCATCCCCCAACCTAGTGGAACACAGAGGCGAAATACTCATTTTATTACCTCTGCCTGGTCCCTTGCCTCTTTCACCCACCTGCCTTCTGATCTCAACCTGCCGAGATGGCCCTTAGTTTTCTCAGCTCCCCAATGTACTGGAAGAACCCTTTTCCCCTCCCCATATCCCTATGCCAGCCATTGCTCTTTACTGCACTTTGCCCCCGCACCATGCGGGTGACTTTTCTGAGAAGATGGTACATTTTTTCCTATCATCTCTCATTGTTTTATATCTTTGTAGGCAGCCTTCTTTTCTCTGATCGCTACCTGAACCTCACTGGACCACCAGCATGGTTTATGTGACCTTGCTCCCTTACGCTTCACCTTAGCGCAGGTCCTGACTGCTCATGAAGTCCCATTTTATGACCTCCCATCTCTTTTCCACATTTGTCATTGTTGTAATCCCCTCAAGTGATCCTTGAGAATATTTCCCATGCCCACAACGTCTGCCCCCTGAAGTCCACTGCCAGTGTCCTAGATCTCCCCTTCCCCCATGCTTATTTGAAACCAGACAGTATTGTGGTCGCTCCCAGTCAGGGATCCTCTACAACCAGGTCCCTTACCAGATCCCAATCCACCAGAACCATGTCCAGGACATGCCCCTCCCTTGTGGGCTCCATCACGTGCTGTGTTAAGAACACATCTTGGAAACCATCCAGCAGCCTCTGCTCCTTGCCCACCTTAGAGGATATGGTTCCCACTTTGTACCTGGCATATTAAGGTCCCCATCAACACCACTCCCTCCCTTTTGGTCACACTGGGCAATAATGTTGTCCAGCAAACCATCCTCCAGAACATCACCCATCCCAGGGGCCTATATACTACACCCAGCTTGACCTTTCCTCCTGCCGGGGTTCATAGTTGACCCATAAGGCCTCCACATTTCCTCTGCCTCTTGTACCCTAGCAATTTCTATGTCACCTCTAATGAACATAGCCATTCCACACCCTCTGCCCTCCTTTCTATCCTTCCTAAGCATAGTGTACCCCTCACATTTAGGTCCCAGTCATGGTTTTGTTGGCCCACAATTCTGTGACTGCCGCCACATCCATCCCCCTCAAACAGCATGGCCTGGAACTCTGGCAACTTATTTCCCAAGCTCCTGGCATTTACTAACACCACCTGTTATCCCTGATCCCTTTGTCGAACCCACCCAGGTTTGTTATACTTCCATCCACCCTCTGCTCCTCCTGAAACCTCCTCCCCCAGTCTGTTTCTCCTCTCCCCAGGTTTGAAGTCTACTCCCTCATCTGGAGGAGAGGGCTCTGGTCATCCCTCCTTATCCCTCCCACCCTCAGAAGTTTAATCACTTTTCTTGAATGTAGTCAGCCACCTTCGATACTGTTCAACATAGAAGATTGATTAATAAGCTGGGTAGACTCGGGGTGGGTCAGAAGTCAACTGGGTGGCAAACTGGTTGACAGGCACAACACAGAGAGTGGTGGTAAATGATACACAGTCAGAAGAGATGCAAGTAACAAGTGGGGTACCTCAGGAATCAGTCCTGGGAACAGTCCTCTTCAATATCTTCATCAGTGACATTGCAGATGGACTGGAGGGTAATTTTTCTGTTTGCAGATGACACCAAGATCTGCAACAGAGCAGATGATCCATATGGGTGGGAAGAATGAGAAGAGATGTGGATAAACAGGCAAAATGGTCAGAAGAGTGGCAACTGGGGTTTAATGAAAGAAGTGCAAGATCATGCACATAGGAAAGAGAAACCCTGAAGCCACCTATAGGCTGGGGGAGTTGCTGACAGTCACAAGGAAGAAACAGACTTGGGCATCATCATCACCAATGACCTGAAATCATCCAAGCAGACCACTAAAGCAGTAGGTAAGGCTAGAGGGATGTTAGGGTGTATTAGTAGGGTATCACAAGTCAGAAGAGGAGGTAATAATCCTCTTTACAAGTCACTGGTTAGGCCCCATCTGGAGTACTGCATACAGTACTGCAGGCCACACATTCACAAGGACATTAACCAGACTGAGGCAGTCAGAGAGGCAATGAAAATGGTGCAGGGGCTGCATCAGAAAACATATGAGGACAGGTTAACAGAGCTCAATATGTATACCCTAGAGTAAAGGAGGGAGAGGTGATATGATTGAAATATTCAAACACCTTAAGGCATTAACAAGGTGAAAGAGTCTAACATGTTTCAATATAAGAAAAATAGCAGGACAAAGGACACAGCATGAGATTAGAGGAGGCCAATTCAGGGGCAATGTGAGGAAGTTATTTTTCCAGAAAGGGTGGTGGATGCATGGAATGGCCTACCTCAGGAAGTGGTGGATATGAATATAGTGCAGGTCTTCAAATAGGCATGGGATAGGCATAAGGAGCAATACAGATGAGTATGACTAGATAGGCCATTGGCAGAGCAAAGGACGATGGCACATTTATAAGGTAGAAGAAGTAATGGTCAAACTGGATGGGCCTTGGTCCTTATCTGCCATCATCTTCTATGTTTCTAAGTACTAGTTTACATTCAAGTGTACCATACCATATCATTCAAGTGAACTTGTGCAAAGACAATTTTTTCAAGGAGTTTATTCAGCAGACACATCATTGAGATTGGTTGGTAGTTCTTCATAAGTGAGGGGTTTCAATTATTTATTTAGGTTTTGTTTACCAGGTAGGTGCACTAGAAAATACAATGCCTATTTTCAGTCACAACACAGGAGAAGTACAAACAATAATGTAACCCCAGGTGGCACTATCCCAAGGGCTACTACCCTGCCTGCATAGATACTAACAGGTTGAGGGGCCTGTGATGGAAAAAAATCACTTGCACAATACCCAATTGTAATCTGGAGCCAGAGGGCTCAGTTCGTGAAGAAATGAAAAGCAACAATTAGATGACACACTTGCAATTCGATAAACCGATGGCAGGAGCTACCCTGCTTTGTACTCACAAACTCAGTGCTGGGAACTGGATGGAAGGCAGATTGTCCTGGATTGCCAGGAGGAGCAGACCATGAGAATAAGGTCCTTGTGACTGGACCCCACTGCAGTTTAGAGCAAATAGATGTAGTCTGGATTAAGCTGGGGTTTACTTCCAGCTTCATGCACTCTATTTACTGTACAGAGGATTGGAAATGTGATTCCCCACAAGCACTACACACATTTATATATAAAAGGAAAGTACTATACCAGGCAGGCTGCTTCTCAATCCCAACCACAATTACTGCATGATACCTGGGAGAACACACAGCAGCTTCAGTTCCTGACAGACTGAGTGCGATTCAGCAATTTCTCCAGTCTTCTGCAGGGTGAGCCTGGTTTCTACTCTTCAGATCTCCTTGATTCTCCTCACAGGTCGGATTCAGTCCAAACGGCGCTTGCACAGGCTGCAGACCGAAACTGAGGGCTCTCATAGCGCCTTCCCGCATGAAACTATACAGCCGCAGGAAGCTCATAGCTCCTTCTCTCTCACTGTCTCAACTCATCTGATCTTTCCAGTAGACAGAGCCAGGCATTTCCTTTGAGTTCCTCCCAGTTCAGTTGGCTGGTTTGGCTGTCACACACAGTAAACTCCCCGTTGGTGGAAAAATGCGCCATGGTCAAAACTACATTTCCCAAAGTCACTGCCCTTACAATCCCCTTACAGCAGGCTCCAGAGGAGAGTCCAAGTTCTGATTCACCAGAGCAGACTCCATTTAAGGATCTCCACCATGATTGGTCCAATTCAGCAGTTCAGAACCAACATGAGGGAGCTAGTCTGCACTGTCCTTTGCTACAAGAAAGCAGGTTAAATCAAACTGCATTTTCATTATTACTCTAACAGGTTACAAGCAAACAATTACATCTTTGAAGAGTGCTCCTTCTGCCCACTTAGCGATGGCAGAAACGGAGCAATTGGCAGCATCGAGGGACCCAAGCAGGGAAACACACAGACCCCCATCCAAATTAATTATGTCTGCAGGCAGACAGCTGTTAAAGAGACAGTACCAGAGGCTCTAAAAGCACTCACAGATAAGCGGCTTAAACACCAAACACCATTCAGGCTTGGAGCATTCAAGCAAGCTCACAGAAGACTGGGAACCCCCATTTGCCGGGGGTTACACCCTTCCTGGCCTGGGAAAGCTTGGCGTCCGTGTCAGCACATACCCCATAGTTCCAACACAACCATATTGAAGAAAGTAATTTTACAGTACTGTGTGTCTTTGCACAAATTTTAATGGTTGGCAGGGACAGGCTACAAAACCCCAAGTACAATCTGATAAAGCCAGTAAGTGGGTGCATGAGCAAATACACAGAAAGACAAGAGTATAAAAATTAAGTTTACACAATGCAGTTACAATGCAGTCACAATACAGATATATTACAAAATGGTGTTTAAAAACAAAACTTATGTGTGTGAAATGGTGGACAAAACGAAACTTATGTGCTACATTTCCCAAAATGATGTAGGCATTTCTTATAAATGCTATGTGTACACTGTAACCTATCAGAATGTAACAGCAGTTTGCTAAGGAAGAAGTTCATATGTGGTTATAAAGCATATTGCATTTCTTAGTAACTGTCTGCTAAGAATTTGAACCATATATCTTGTTGATGCCGTAGTTCAAACTGCAATGTATGTTTTATGTATAGCAGGAAAAAGGAGACAATTAAGAACAAAACCAGTTATGGTATATTTTGTTAATGCCATAGATTGAACTGCAATGCAATTCTCATGTAAAGTTACTATGAATGTATCATAATGGAGGATGTAAAAGCAAACTCTCAATGAAGAATTTTGAAGCAAACTGTCATTAGTTATGCAATGCTGCCATCTTGTGGGGATTAACACTTATTACATGAAAAATTTCACATCCCATTTTACCAAACTCACGTCATTCACTTCTGCTTGTCATAGATTGACACAAGGAACTGCAGATGTTAATTCTCCAATGATAAAACTTATTTACCAACATTACCTTGTTTGGAGACAGTATGTATGTCCTGTGTTTGTTCAATCATATATAAGGTTTGTAAGTTCTGCCTAAAGTCAGAATGGCTTTTTATTTTGTAACTGAAGCTATCATCTTTTGTACCACCCTAAGAATGTATCCTGAACAACTAAAGCTTCATGAAATCTCCTCTGTTCTCCATGTGGTCTGTAAATATATCTAGGTGGTTTAATAAAGTATCAAGGAGGGATGCCAGCCTCTCCTCGGGATCCAGTAGGGTCTCCTTGTTACACATATACATCTACATCTACATCAGTATCACATTAGGCTCATACATGTAATCATCAGTCAATATATCCTTTACCAGAAACACATTTCTGAAACTTTGCAGTACATCACTCTTTACACAGTATTAGACACACATTGTACCATAACTCAGGTTATTACCTCTTGTACATGAAACCTGAAGAGGGGGTCCTTCGCTTTCAGCTACCTTGGGGCTGGATGGGGCACGGGCACCATACCTAGAGGGCAACACAAGTAACTTGGAGTTAGTACTGATGTTCAGTTTGGGCAATGAGCTCGGGACACATACACTACTTTATGGACAACATTGAAAGGCAAGTCCACAGGCCTCCCAGCGAATCATAACTGAGGTGCACCACAGGCTTTATAGCTTGACCAGTCTTTCTAGGTGGAACTGTTACAGTCTCTGCATTCTGAGCCTCATTTTCAGCATTGTCTTCACTTGTCTGGGGAGTCTCCATTGGGTAGAGAGGCTAGAACTTGGGGCACTTTCAGCTCCAGGAGTTACAATCTCTGAGTCCACAACACTTGGCTCACATGGAGAGCTTTCTGACACTGACAGTGAATTATCAGGGCACTCAACACACTCTTCTTGTTCTGGTATGTCACCAGTCTGTTCCAGTCCATCATTTTCCTCCTCTGAAAGCTCAAACAGTTCAACCATACACAATGATTCCATATCATCTGACTTAATGCTTTGCATGTCACTTTCTGGGAGCATTGGCTCCAGGGACAAAGCTGGGGCTCAGACAGTCCAGAAAGCCCAGCTTCATCTCCAGGATTGACTAGAGATTGCCCTGAAACAATTGACTCTGTTCGTAAGAAGGGTAGTATTCAAAACCACACTCACTTTCCTCTGACATGGACTGACAGTCATGGTCAACTGGGACTTGTGGAGGGAACACCTTAACTCAGCTTCTGTAGGTGCAGACTTTCTTGATTTTTCTTAGCAGCAGCTCTAGTCACTGATCCAGAGGGGTATTTTCTGGGGCTCAGACTCAATCAAGATTTGTCCAGTGGGCAGTAAATGATTTCTATGCATTGTTTTAACATCTTTGAATTATTCTCAGGCCTTACTTTGTACACAGGCAGATCATCTAGTTTGCCCACTACAATGTGAGGGAGATGGTGCCATCTGTCAGCAATCTTGTGTTTGCCATGCAGTCCCAGATTTCTTAGCAAGACCGATCTCCCTCCTGGAGTTCCTGTGCTTTCACCTTTTATCATACCTTTCTTTGTTGGTCAGATTTCTTTTGGCAGCCATGGTTTGAGCCAGTTGGTATGCATGATTTAGCTGGGCCTTTAACTTTGCACATCCTGTAAATAGTTGTCAGCTCGAACCCCATCAGGAGAGACCCCAAAGCACAAATCTACCGGTAGTGAGCTTCTCTTCCAAACATCAGGAGGTAGGGGAGAACCCAGTGGCATCACTTTTGGTGCAGTTGTAGGAATGAACCAGGGTGCCAATTTGTTGGCTCCATCTAGGCTTGTCCTTTGGGTGGAGGGTGCCAGCATATCTAGCGAGGTGCATGAAATGTTCAGGCTGTGGGTCCCCTGGGGTGGTAAGGGTGGTTCTGGAATTTCGCACTCCCCACAGAGAAAGCATCTCTTTGATCATATGACTCTCAAAATCTGTCCCTTGATCAGAATGGATTATTTGTGGAGCCCCATAATGAACAAAAAGTTTTCTACAAGTACTTTTGCCACAGTGGATGCTTTCTGGTTCTTGGTGGAAAGCTTGGGCATATCTCAGTAAATGGTCAGTGACCACCAGCACATTACTAATATTTCTTTGATCTGACTCAAGAATCTGAAAATCAATACAGACCAGCTCCATGGGTGCACTGGTGGTGATGTTAACATGGGGGCAGCCCTCTGGGGCAAAGCTTTCCTCTGTAAGCAGCGACTACAAGTTTGAATATGTTGTTCCACATCAGTCCCCATCTTAGGCCAATAGAATCTGGATCTCACCAAGTCAAGTGTTCTGTCTATACCAAGGTGCCCCATGTGTTTGTGTAAGGACCTCAGCACTGAGTCTCAAAAAGCAGTGGGTAGCACTAGTTGTTGTTTGTCCACTTGTCCCCTCTGTCTACTGTTTCTCTGTATAACAGTCTATTGATCAGTTTCAATTTAGGACCTTTTGTATAACAATGCAGTTCTCAAATCAGTGGAATGTAATTTGGACACATCTTTCCTGGCATAGAGGGCATTTAAAGCTGATTTGATCATGGGATCTCGGGATTGAGCTCGCTGAATACTGTCATTGTCTAGCTGAGGCAGTGCACCAATGTCTATTGCAGAAAAGTGGCAATAATCAGCAGGTATGCATTCTCAGAAGGTCCCAAACAATCCAACACACAGTCCACTGTGGCCATGGACATTGTTCCTCCCTGTCAAACTTCTGGCACAGTGCTCAAATATCAGGTTCGGACAGTCTGACCCAGTCATTCTGGGGAACAGGCCTCGAGAGAGAGCATCAGCATCTATGTGGTTCAGGCCTGCTCTGTATTCAACAGCATAGTCATATGTAGATAATGCAGAAAGCCACCTATGGCTGGTGGCATCCAACTTAGCTGAAGTCTGCACATAGGTCAAAAGGATTATTGTCAGTTTTACACAGTATCTTGGCCCCATACAAGTACTTGTGGAATTGACAAACAATGGCCCACTTCAAAGCTAGAAACTCTAACTTGTGTACAGGATAGTTCTTTTGGAAGTGGTCAGGCTTCTGCTGGCAAAGGCCACTGGTCTCAGGCCATTCTTGTGCTCCTGATACAACACAGCCCCCAACCCTTGCAAGCTAGCATCAGTGTGCAGGACATAAGTTTGTTGATTGGCATAGGCCAACACTGGAGCGTGTAAGTTGATATATGATCTCATGTAAAGCAGTCTCACAATCAGGACTTCAGCGAGGTCCAAATACTTAACTTGGATGAAAATAGACTCTTTCAGTCTCGAGGACGCTGACATTTTGTATTTTTGTGGGTTGGGGATACTCTTGAGTAAGGTTAAGTAAAGGGTAGATCACTCTTGAATAGTCCTTGATGAACGCTGATAATAACCACAGAATCCCAGGAATCTTTGCAGCTCTTTCAGATTTTTGGCTGTGACCAGGTGGTCAAGGCCTCAACTTTACTTGGTCGGTCTCTATTCCTCAGTCAATACTATGCGTCCACATACTTTACTGATGTTTGAAAGAATTGACACTTATCAATGGACAGTTTAAGGCCAAAGTCTTCCAGTCGGTCCAGTACCTTGAATAATCTGCTCATGTTCCTCCAGTGAGCTGCCAAACACAATAACATCATCTAGGTATACCAGGCACTCTAATAAGTTCATGTCCCCACTGCACTCTCCATCAATCATTGAAAAAGTGGCTGGGGTGCCTGAAATCCTTGAGGCATCCTCATGAATTCATAGAAGCCAAGTGGACAGATAAAGGCTGTCTTCTCACGGTCTTCTGAGGCCATCGGGAACTGTAGTATCCATCATGCAAGATCCAGTACAGAGAACCAGTTGCTACTATTCAGGCAGTCCAAGGCATCCTGAATGCGGGCATTGTATACTGATCAGGATAGTCCACCGGTTTAAAGTGCAATAATCCCGCACATCCTTACTGTCCCATTCTTTTTCTCACTACCACAATGGGGAAGCATAGGGCTTCTGGATTCTTGCATTGCACCTACAACTAGCATCTTTTGCAGATGCCGTCTCACATCATCTATGTCAGTAGGGACAGGCATGAGACCTCTCACGAAATGACCTTTCATCATGCAGCTGGATGTGGTGCTCAGCTCCTTGCAGACATCCCACGTCCCATTATTTTAAAGAAACACCTGGTTTCTCTGGGCAAGCTTCTCACTGATCCTCACTTTCCATTCAGCTGGCAATGGGGAGTCACGAAATCAAACAAGTCAGATGTTACTCTGTCATTCTTCCCCAAACTCTTGCTACTGGGTAGCACTGCAGTGTCTGCACAATTCATTGGCCAGGGTGCAACCTCTATTTACTCGAATCTCTCTGTCAGACACATTATGAACTTGAACCATTACCCTTCTGGCATAAGCATCGGCTCTAGCAGGCAAGATACTAGGCTTGACCAGCAGTCCCTCCGGCAATTTTCCATCATCTGGTGCATCCAACATTAATATTTTATTCTTGACATCCTTTCTGATACGGACCTCTCCTGTAAGGTACACTGGGCATTTGGTGCCAGGATCAGAGACTCAGGATCCTTCTTCCAGACAATTCCAACCGATTCCTCTGGTTCTACTTTTCAGCATCTCTCTGTGCCTCATAGGCCTCTTGATCAGGCTGGAATTCTTAAAGCTCTACTGATCCTTGACCCTGTTTTTCATAACACAACTGTGCCAGCCGTCCAAACATATGTGCATTAGTCCCAATTAGTAAAGGAACCCCCATCATACAGTCCAGTAGGGGGACACACTAGGCCAAGGTCTCTACTTGCTCTTCCACCCCAGCCATGGAAGTGGGAAAAGACAGCCAAATTCTGATATATACCTGAGTAGGGGTAGGCCTTCTCCTTAACCCCACAGACATGCAGCCCCTGCAACAGTTGTAAGGGTATATCAGACAAGTGCTTCTAATACCAGTCTTGGAACATAATTGTCACTTGGGAGCCACTTCTAGTACATCTCTTATAGACACTCCATTCACCTTTTCAGTGGTCTCCTAGAGGGACCCACTATTTGGGACCAATCGAGAGGCGACAGCAGGGCCTGGGCAACTGACCTGCCACAAAGGGATGTGAGTTAGCATTTTTGGATCCTCACTGCGATCATTTTGTGTACCTCTCAACCACTAATTTGTCCTCTGAAGCTCTCCTTGTAGCAACTTTGTCTGTGTCTTTTGGGACCTGCATTCTATCTTCATGTGCCCATCCTTCCCACAATTATAGCAAAACATACTTGAGTTTGAGCTGGCTGAGGTGTCACTGGAGTCAGGATGGGGTACCACAAACTGACACCTTGTGCTATCTCTGTCTGTGACATGATAAGCATTTGAGGCATCTCATCAATTTCCCACTTCCATGGTCAAGACATCGAGTTTTGAGCTGTTGTCAGCAGGAGACGCCTGGTGGGTACCCCACCCCATAGCAGATGCAGTCGAATATAGGTCGAGGCCTGTACTTGCAGCGCAGCCTTATTAAGGGACTATTTTTGTATTCCCTGATCTCTCTCAGCAGTTCACCCCATGGTGGCACACCCTCATTGGTCCCCACTTTACAGGGACCTTCCGATGCTGTGATCACTTGGGCTGTGATCACCCCAACATTAGAATCCTCCTCATCTTCAACATCCCAAGTCCTTTATTAAGTCACAATAGTCCGTGGGTTACCCTTCTCGGGAGCCTTAATTGAAGAAGCTGCAATTTAGAATGCTTTGCATGCTGTAGTTGGTGCTCAACCTTACACGGTTTAAGTCACTGGCGGCTACCCACACCTTTTTGGTAAGCCTTCTGCAGAGCTCTCTCCATACGAGTAACATATGCAGAAAAACTTTCCCTGGCCACTGTTTTGTACCTTGAAATTTCCCATCAAGCTCTCTCCTGACTCAATGCTTCCAAAATTGTCTTCAAGCACAGATAGGTACTTCTGTGCAGATGCATCAGGATTTGTGGACCTCAAAATGTAATGGCCTCTAGGGCAGGACCCTCAGACTTTCTATGATTCTTTTCATTTCTCAGTCTCCACACAGTGCCATTCAGGTATCGGGGTGACACAATCTATCCAGGGCTCCCAATCATCCTCCCCTGGGAGGTGGGGAGGTGCCAGAGAAGATCCTCAACCTTCAGTAAGAGTCGTGACTAATGGCAGATGCAAAATAGGAGCCTGCATTGGTTCAGCCACCATAGCAGGTATGGTGGGACAGGGTGTTGGGGAAGGAACACCCCCCAGGTGGCAAGAATAGTTTCTTCAAGTACTCACAGTTTTTTCCCTTCCCCTGCAACCATTTAGCAAATTTCTCCTCAAAAGTTTCAGAAAGTGGGAGGTTCATTCCCCTGGGTCTTTATTGTCCTTAGTTATCACTCTCCAGGCAGTGAGGGCTTCCTCTGGGATAATAGTCTGTGGCAGTTTGGAGTTATCTATGGGATCCTTATACTCTACGAGGGCCAGGAAAATGTAGGTGAGCAGATTAGCAAGTCGACCCACCACCACAGGGTTTTGTAAACCCTCCACCTTGAAAGTACTCCCTGTACAGTGTCTATATTAATACCCAGGGTGAAGTCCAGGATAAGCATAGCATTTTGGGGGTCGATTTCCTCCACTGTGCACCACTCCACCAACCAGTACACAGCCACTTCTGTCGGGTACCCATTTATTTTTACCAGTGATTTGTTAATGTGGCCACTATGGAACGCTAATCCCAGCGGTGCCTCCAAGATGTAACCCCAGGTGGCACTATCCCAGGGCTACTATCCCTGCCTGCCTAGATACTAACAGGTTGAGGGCCTGTGATGGAAAAAATCACTTGCACAATACCCAATTGTAATCCGGAGCTGGAGGGCTCAGTTCGTGAAGAAATGAAAAGCAACAATTAGATGACACACTTGCAATTGATAAACAAATGGCAGGGAGCTACCCTGCTTTGTACTCACAAACTCAGTGCTGGGAACTGAATGGAAGGCAGATTGTCCTAGATTGCCAGGAGGGGCAGACCATGAACAAGGTCCTTGTGACTGGACCCACTGCAGTTTAGAACTAATAGATGTAGTCTAGATTAAGCTGGGGTTTACTTCAGCTTCATGCACTCTATTTACTGTACAGAGGATTGGAAACGCGATTCCCCACAAGCACTACACACATTTATATGTAAAGGAAAGTATTATACCAGGCAGGCTGCTTCTCAATCCCGACTGCAATTACTGCACGATACCTGGAGAACACACAGCAGCTTCAGTTCCTGACAGACTGAGCGTGATTCAGCAATTTCTCCAGTCTTCTACAGGGTGAGCCTGGTTTCTACTCTTCAGATCTCCTTGATTCTCCTCACAGGTTGGATTCAGTCCGAATGGTGCTTGCACAGGCTGCAGACAGAAACTCAGGGCTACATGTGCTTACCGCATGAAACTATACAGCGCAGAAGCTCATAGCTCCTTCTCTCTTCACTGTCTCAACTCATCTGATCTTTCCAGTAGACAGAGCCAGGCATTTCCTTTGAGTTCCTCCCAGTTCAGTTGGCTGGTTTGGCTGTCACTCACTGTTGGTGGAAAAAGGTGCCAAGGTCAAAACTACATTTCCCAAAGTCACTGCCCTTACAATCCCCTTACAGCAGGCTCCAGAGGAGAGTCCAAGTTCTGATTCACCCAGAGCAGACTCCATTTTAAAGGATCCCACCATGACTGGTACAAGTCAGCAGTTCAGAACCAACATGAGGGAGCTACTCTGCACTGTCCTTGCTACATGAAAGCAGGTTAAATCAAACTGCATTTTCATTATTACTCTAACAGGTTACAAGCAAACAATTACATCTTTGAAGAGTGCTCCTTCTGCCCACTTAGCAATGGCACAAACAGAGCAATTTGGCAATAGCTTGAGCGAGACTCAAGCAGGAAACACACAGACCCCCATCCAATTAATTATGTCTGCAGGCAGACAGCTCTTAAAGAGACAGTACCAGAGGCTCTAAAAGCACTTGACAAATAAACAGCTTAAATGCCAAACACCATTCAGGCCTGGAGCATTCAAGCAAGCTCCCAGAAGACTTCTGGGAACCCCATTTGCAGGGGGTTACAATAAGTAAACATTGCATACAAAGGCTCACTAGTACAGAGAACAATCTTGCATATACAGGAGAAGCCACTTAATCCATAAATGGATAATCAGGACATCTGCTTTATTGGGACTGCCCATCGGGAACTATTTGAGGATCAGACATTTCAATGGACTTAACAGCTGTTTAATTGGAACTGGTGGGCCAAACTATTAGGATAATTTAGACCCTACACTTCTCCCAGTAATTGCCTGTGACAACCTCACAAGTAGGTGGGAAGTGAATTCTCTCACAGTGGTCTCACAGATTGCTGCCTCCACATTTCCACTCTAAACTGCTACTCTGGTTCCTGAAGGTAATCCGGATGCTAATGACCCTTTCCCTAACGCAAAAACATATAGAAACATAAACATAGACTTTGACGGCAGATAAGGACCGCTGGTCCATCTAGTCTGCCCATTTCCTACCTACAGGATAGGCCGCAGATCCTAGTTAACCAACAGCCTATTTCTTCCTACCCCCACAAGAATTGCCTTATGTCTGTCCTATGCAGGGACCCTGGTTTTCCATTTTACCGGTAACACCGGTAGCAATCACGGAATCCTGCTTGGTATGCGGATTTTGAATTCTTGTACCGGTGTTTCACGTGAAATTGTATGTCACTGCACAGAATCTCTAAGATTTCAGTATCTTTTAATTTTTTTATTTTCTATGTCCCTTCTCACAGGATCAGTCTCCTCTTTCAGAGATCCCAGGCTGGTTATCCCTAGCTTCACCCCAGATAATGCTCAGGAGCTCCTGTGGACCTGCCCTTATCCTGTCTGGGTTGTATCCCCAGGTGGGAAGGAAGGGACCCCAGATCACCCTCCACACTCCCTTAGTGTGTGTCAGGTAGCCCAGTGGGTCCCTCATGGAGCCTGGTTATGAAGTCTGGGGCACCTGGGTCCCTTCTGCCAGTGGCGATGTGGGTGATTATTCCTGGTTTTCTGGTCTCTGTCCCTGAGGGCACCAGCACTAGAGGAGATCCAAGGAGGTAGGTCACATAGAGACATGCCACTGCTCCAGATCCTGGCTGGCATCCTCCTCCTGATCACTCTGCAGCACCATTGCACCACCACCTGTGGTCACACAGGTGGTGGTAAGCAGAGACCTGCAGCCCACCCTCCCAGAGGATGAGAGCAGTTCCTGGATGCTCTATCCTACTCCCTGGCCAGACCTTCAGCAACCCAAGTTTGCTTCTGACCCTGGGTCGCTGGCATTGCAAGCAGTAGTGCTACCACAGTGCCAGCAGGCCGACTCCTGATTCAGCATCTTAAATGAATGCTGCTGTGCTTCATATTCTTTCTGCTTTACTGCGTATAAGCGTCAGTAAGGAAATCACCGCACTGCTTTGTTGTAATCAGCCATTCAATTTAACCACCCATGCTTCCCACCTATATCTCCATCACCTGAGGACTGCTTTCCTTCCTGAAACCACATTTTCTTGTAGTATGTGCCTAAGAGTCTACAAGTATCAGCACACATGGGCAGGGCCACTGGAAAATTACAGGAAAAGTAACCTGAAATTGCAGAGTTTTTTGCAAAACTTGCTGGAAAATTGCAGGAGTTCTACTATAGATCCTGAGTGCTTCACAATAAATCCTTTACTGTTTTCTAAAGCATATATTAGTCAGCATAAACTACTAAATGAATACACTGACACTTGAATATTTTTAAATATGAAGAAAGACTTCTGTTTCTAACATGAATCCTAAATGGATAAGATGTGTTGCCTCTTCCAAAATGTAAAAACATTTGCCTCATGCACTGCTAGATTCTATTTAGTGAGCCACAGAAAATCAATATTAAATAAATCCAGAATAAACAAATGTTACCTGTTTCTGGATGTAGAATAATGAAGCCTGATCAAAAGCTATTTACAGTGCTCTGTCAACTATTCACCCACTTTGGTGTAAGAAAAAATAAGCAGATGGAGTGGTGAATAACTCAGTTTTAGTAAATGTTGTAAAGTGTTTAATGTTCATAATTTGTACTGTAGGTACTGTGCGCTATTATTAAAATTATATATTAAAACATTGTATATGGGTGTTATTATGGCTGCAGTATAACCTAGTGGTTAGAATAACAAACAGTGATTGAACTGGGTACATTCAGCAGACTTGGGTTTGATTCCCACAATCTCCACCTGCATACTGTGAGACTCAAAGAAGTCACTTAACCTCCCCAGTGCTTCTAGGGCACTCCTGAAAACAGGCAGTTCTGCTATTGAGCCTTACCTGGTTTACAAAGAATATAAAAAAATACTAATATATGTTTAGTACTACATCATGGAATAGTAGTCAGGGTACCATGCAATTTACTTGAGTTTTACTTGGGCTGCAATGATTTTGTATAGGTAAAATAAATGTTCAACTACATGTTATGTGTTTTATAAGCTTGCTTTTAGATTTTAGTCAGGTTTTATTGTATTCTTTGCATATGAGAATCTAGGTTGTAGACTGCTAAATGCAGGATCACTGTTACCAACTAACTTACTCAAGTTTATAATCAGCAGGGCCATCCAAAATCCTCAGTTGTTTGAATGAAAACTAGTCTGAATGAAAGTATGTTCACAAGGAAAAAGCTGCCTTACTACTTATGAAAAGACTTCACAGTCAGCACCCCATTTAGGTGTATTAGATCATTTGCACTTTTCTCCACCTGCTGTTTCAGTCTCTGTGACAACAGAAAGTTTTCTGATGACTGCTTCAACAAAAGCAAATGTTAGTATTTAAGTGTACTTATGTTTGGCCAGTGGATTTTGAAAGCACAGTCAATGACGTACAGAAGGTAAGACCCCAGGGGCTGTATGATGCTGGTGGGCAGAGTAGTGTTCAATTCACATCTGAACAAAGACATGAAAACCGGAGACACCTCTTTTCATGGACACCAAGTAAAAAAAAGCATCCACATGCCTGGGAGATTCATGAATCCATTTGAAGGTCCTCCACTAATCACTTGTGGATTTTTAGGTGAAGACACTTTATTTCAAAGAAGCAAATTCAAGCATTTTCTTTTGCTCCTACCCCTGGCCATCCACTCCTTTAGGCTTGCCAAGGCCCCTACCACCCAGTAGCAGAGCCAGGTTTGGGATAATTTGGGAGCCAGGAGGGCCACTCAGTCAATGACAGGCTCCACCATAGGCACTAAACGGTGAATAAAGATGGTGGCAGGGCACCACTACTCACACTGGGGCAGCGAGAGGGCGCACCACCCCCAGCCCCTCCTGGCTCCACCACTGCTACCACCGCTGTTGAGTCCGACCACCATCCACTGTCCCTTACTGCTGTGCTACCAGGTAACCCAAAGTAACCCTTTATTGAGTGGGCCCCTACCCTGTGGAGGCTACCAGGGAGGAGAATGGCCCAAAGAGCTTTCTGTGTATCCTGGGCATGGCAGGGTCAGAACAGATACATGTCTGGGGCTTCCGGCTTATGGAGGGACCAGCAGCCGTCCTTCTGTGGCCAGCGGTGTTTTCCATTTTCTGGGACTGTGACAGGCCACATGATGTCAAGGCACAAGCCAACGTTTGTCATGCTCCTCCCACAGTGAGGGCCGATGTGTTGTAGTGCCTCTAGCCTCCACCAGGGGACAGAAAACGCTGAGTCGTGAATCAACCCTTCCTCCTAGGAGAAGGTGAATGGCTGTTGGACACTCAAGCCTTCACCCACCAGCTGGCCCCCAACACCCAAGTCTGTTCCCTAATCCTGATCAGTGGTGTCACAGGCAGAAATCCAATTCATGCAGTTAAATTATAGATAGGAAAAACAAAGGTAGTCCACCTTAGAGGTGATGGTTCAGATTAATTCACATCTGAGTTCTAACAAGCAAAAGACCAAGTCATTTGTAACTTGTGCATGTGGGTGTGGGTGTTGAAGAAAGGGATCATAATGCTGTCACTACTGCCATCACCCCAGAGGATGTGGACTGCATTGTTGCTACTGCCATCACACCGAAGGGGTGGGGCTGTAGTGCTTCTGCTATCACCACTGGTGGATGGGGAATGTAGTACTGCTGTCACCACATCTAAGGGATGGTGGCCAGTGCTGCTGCTTCTTCTCACACCTGAGGGAGAGAGGATGTAGTGCTGTTGCTGCTGCCATCACACCAGAGGGACAGGGCCATAGTACTGTTGGTGCTGCCATTGCACCTGAGGGATGGGGGAGGTAGTGCTGCTTCCATCACACCATAGGGATGGGGGCTGTAGTGCGTGCTGCCATCACATCTTGTACCTAAAATAACTTTAAATTCATACAAGGATGGAAGGATGTGCAATAGTGGAGGTCAAAATTGCATAAATGCATGTTAGCAGAGTTAACAATTGCTAAATAAAGTACACAGAACCAAATACCGGTAAAACCGATTTTGGCTTTGAGACACTGGTGACAATACCATTTTACAATGTACAAACGGAATATACCCTTTCTCAATCCCGTAAACCAGTGTCCCTGGTCCTATGCATTCTTTAATTCTCCCACAGTTTAGACCCCACAACCTCCTCAGGAAGGCTGTTCTATGCATCTACTACCTCTCTGTGAAATAATACTTCCTCACATTTCCCTGAACCGCCTCTTCTATCTTAAATTCGTCCCTTGTTCTTGCATCTATTTTCTGAAAGATGCTACCCTCTTGGACTTAGTTGAATCCACTGAGGTACTTAAAAGTTTCTATCATGTCCCCTCTCCTTCTTTCCTCAAGGGTATACATATTAAGCTCCTTTAGTCTCTCCTCATATGGCTTCTCTTGCAGACCCTGCACCATTTTAGTTGCCCTCCCTGAACTGCCTCTATCCTGTCTATGTCCTTGCAGAGATGGGGACTCCAGAACTGGATGCAGTACTCCAGATGGGGTCTCACCAACTGTCTGTACAGAGGGATAACAACTTCCTGTTTTCTGCTGCTGATGCCTCCCTCTGCATCCCAGTATACCCCAGCCCTCCCTACTGCCTTCTCACATTGCTTGCTAACCTTAAGGTCATCTGATATGATTACCCCCGGTTCCTTTCCTTTTTGTTGTTGTTACTACCTCCCCGTTGTGTATTCTTCCCTGGGTTCTTGTTTCCCAGGTGCATTTTTGCACTTCTTTGCATTGAATCCTAGCTGCCACTTCTGACCATTCCTCCAACCATGCCAAGTCCTTCTCATCCTTTCCATGCCTCCTTGTGCATCAACCCTGTTGCAGATCTTTGTGTCATCTGCAAAAGGCGTACTTTTCCTTCCAGTCCCTCTGCAATGTCACTGATGAAGACATTAAAAGGACTGGACCATACTGAACCCTCGTAGTCCCCTAGTAGCCTCTTTCTTCAGAGTGGACCCATTTACAATTACCTTCTGCGTCCTGTTGTGCAGCCAATGTTTTATCCAGGCTACCACCTGGGACCTCCCAGGCTGGTTAATTTGACTAATAATCTTTTGTGGGACTGTGTCAAATGCCTTGCTTAAAGTCTAGGTAGGCCATGTCCACAGCCCTCCTGGTCTACTACTTGGTCACCCAGTCAAAGAAATCTATTAGATTCATCTGACATGACCTTCCAGCTGTGAACCCATGCTGCCTAGGGTCCTGTGCCCCACTGGCCTCTAGGTACTCAACTATTCTTTCCTTCAGAAGTGACTCCATCACTTTCCCTGCCACAGAGGTCAGACTGACAGGTCTGTAGTTTCTGCCTCTGTCTTGGTCCCACTTTGTGAAGGGGAATCACATCCACCTTCCTCCAGTCCTCGGTACCACCATCCTCCCATGATTTATTAAAAAGAGTAGCCAGTGGTTTCACTAGTTCCTCCCTTAATTTTTTAGAATTATGGGTGAATTCATCAGGACCCATTGCTTTGTCCACCTTCAGTTTTAGGAGCTCTTGCAGAACCCTTTCTTCTGTCAAAGGACTGGATCGATCCCCCTATCAAGAGTACCTCTATTATGGATTAGGCACCCCTCTCTTTTGTGAATACTGAGCAGAAATATTCGTTCAGTATCCTGCTTTTCACTGTCCCTCTGCCCACCCACTGTTCATTCTATTCAGCCTCACTATTCCTCCCTTTGTCTTTCTATGCTCGCTGATGTACTTATAAAGGTTTAATCCCTTCTTAACTGAGTTGGCTATCTTTCCTCAGTTTGGGCCTTTGCTATTCTGACTTCCCTCCCTGCTTCCTTCTGCCTTAACTGGTACAGATCTATGCCTTGCTCCTTCTGTGTTTCCTTACACTTCTGGAATGCTATATTTTTCTTCCTGACTTTCACAGCCACCTTTTTGAGAACCATAGTGGCTTTTTCTTTCATTTTGATTTGTTTATTTGCTTCACAAAGGCTTGTTGCCTCTGTGATGGCAGTTTTGATGATTCCCCATTGTTGCTCCACACCTCCTTCTAGCCTGTTAGCTAGTGCTTTTCTAAGGCACTCTCCCATCTTGCCAAAGTCAGCCCTCCTAAAGTCCAGTACCCTCACTTTTGTATGGCTTGACCTCTGTAGCTGAAGTTTAACATGAACCACACTGTTTGATGGTCACTTGTTCCCAGATGGCAACCCACTTCTAGATCTGAGATTACTCTCACTGCCCCCGCTTGAGAGTATGAGGTCTAAGATTGCTCCTCATGGAGTGGGTTCCAAAACTAGCTGTCTGAGGCCCGTCACCTGTAGGGCATCAAGAATGGCCCTGCTCTTGGATGTGGCTGCAGCAAATGTGCTCCAGTTAACATCTGGCATATTCAGGTCTCCTATCAACAGTATCTTGCCTTTCTCTGCCATTCTAAGAATGCCTTCTATCATATCCTTGTCCATTCCCTCCCCTGACATGGGGTCTGTACATAACCCCGTGCGGATTGTGGTGCCCTTTCCAGTCTCCAAGGTGACCCACAGTGCCTCCTCTCCTCCCTGTTTACTCTTTTGTTCAGTTGATTTTATCCCTTCCTTTACATAGAGAGCTACTCCTCCCTCTTCTCCCTGCCTGTCTCTCCTGTAGGTTATGTACCCTGGTATGTTAACATCCCAGTCATGATTCTCTGTGTACCATGTTTATGTGACTGCTACAATATCCAGGCATCCCTCTTATATCAAGGCCACCAGCTCAGAGAGCTTGTTGCCCAGACTACGGGCATTGGTACTCATTACCCTCCATTTTCTGATGGCCTTACTCCTTTTGCCCCATCTCTGTCCTTGCCTTTGTCACTTTCTCCATTTACCCCTGCCCTTCTCCCTATCAACACCTCTATGTTGGTGTTTACCACACTTACTACCATTATTGTTTGGGGAGGCTAGGATTTCAGCTCCTTTCCAATGCCTCCCCTTGGCTAGTTTAATGCTTGCCAATGAAGCATTTAAACATATCACCTAGATCATGGTTCCCTCCTGGACAGATGCAACCCATCATGCCAGTATAGGGCTGTATCACTCCTGGTGGACCCCAGTCCCCAGTGAAGCTAAATCCTGAGCTCCACACCAGTTTTTCAACCACTTATTGAATCCCATGGTGTGGAACACCCTAACCTCTCCTACGCCATAGATGGGCAGCACCACAGAAGGTTACCATGCGTGCTACATGTCTAAGGCCCTCCCCAATTCCACAAACTCTTCCTGCACTTCTCTATACCTTTCTTAGCCAGGTCATTTGTCCCTAGGTGGACAATGACATCCAGCTCCCTCCTGTGCAGCTGCTCTGGCAATCCTGAGGATTCACCCCTGTCCCTCAAGCCATGGCAACAGTCAGGCACCTTACCTCCTCTCCCTTCCTCCCCCAGTTCTACCTTCCTAACAATGGAGTACCCACCAGGAGTTGTTTCCTTCCCTGTTGGATCCCTGCCATCCTCCTGTGGGTCTCCTTTGTGAGGTTCCCAGCATACTCCTTGGTCTCCACTGCAGGTGCCTCCATGAGGAACCACACTTTGCCAGAATGGCATATGAATTGTGGAGATGTACAACTGGAGGGATGTGCTCTGTTCCACCACCCTCACCTCCTGAGCCCACTGTGGTCCAGCCACTCATCTTTCTTGGCAACCTCTGAGGCAACGGCAGTGGCACTGGTGGTCCTGGATGGAAAGGAGGTCCCACAAATCCTGGCCAACTCAGCCTGGAGATGAGCAACCTCCTCCCTCAGCCCAGAGAGATACCTGCAGATGGGACAACACCGCATCCTCCAGAATGTCTCCCGGAAGACTGCTGCTCCACAGCCACTGCACTGCACCACTCCAATCATGTCTTATTTCTGGCCCCTTAACTGTTTGCAATCCTTACTCTTATATAGTCCCAGTAGAAGTCCAGTCACACAGCAGTCCTTTCTCCTGGTGTCTTCTGCCAAGCTATATACAGCACCTTATTCCCATTGCTATTCTTTTCAGGGCTTCTCTACCCCAGTTTGCATTGTCACTTCTTTCCTCCAATGTTGTTCTAATCAGTAGCAACCACAAAAGTAAAACACTCACAAACTGGGATGACAGAACAGACAGAACAATTCCAACAATTGCAGCACCTACAGCATTTACATGTCAGCTGCTGAAAACTAGAAAGCAGATCCAATCCAGGCACATAGAAAGACAGGCTGACTTAAGCCGTGTTTACATAGCGGCAGTGCTCTGGCATCTGCGATGCTCCATTCCACTCCTGCCAACTGCTTCCACAGCAATTCACTTTACACACCCCTTTGCAACAAAGCAAAATGAAGGAAACAAAAGAAAAAACAATATGGTTCTCAAAGAATTGGTGGGAAGCTTAAGGAGAAAAGGTGCATTCAGGAAGTATAAGGAAACATAGAAGGAGCAGGACAGAGAACTGTACCGATTAAAGCAGAAGGAAGCGGGAAGGCAGTCAGAAAGAAAATGCCCAAAATAAGTTAAAAGATAGTCAACTCAGTTAAGAAGGGAATAAAACCTTTTATAGGTATATTAGGAGTGAAGAAAGATGAAGGGAGGGATAGTGATCTTAATAAAGGAAGGAGGATGGGCAGAGGATGACAGTGAAAAGCAAGGATATTGAATGAATACTTCTGCTTAGTATTCACAAAAGAAGAGGAGAGAGGTATCTAAATCAAAGAATAAAGCACTCTAGATAGGGAGGTTAATACCAGTCCATTCAGAGAGAAAGGGTTCTGAAATAACTCTTAAAACTGAAGGTGGACAAAGCAATGGGGCCTGATGGGATTCACCCAAGAACTCTAAAAGATCCAAGGGTAGAACTAGTGACACCACTGACTACCCTTTTACAAATCATGGGAGGATGGTGTGGGACCGGAGACTCAAGGAGGGCAGACATGATTCCCCTTCACAACACTTGGAGCAAGACAGAGGCAGGAAACTACAGACCTGTTAGTTTGACCTCAGTGGTTGGAAAATGATGTACTCACTTCTAAGGAAAGAATTATTGAGTTTCTAGAAGCCAGTGGAGCACAGGACCCAAGGCAGCAGGATTCACAGCAGGAAGGTCATGCCAGATGAATCTAATATATTTCTTTGACTGGGTGACTAATGTAGTAGACCAGGGAGGGCTGTGGACATAGCCTACCTAGACTTTGTAAGGCATTTGACACAGTCCCACACAAGATTAATAAACAAGTTAGCCAGCATTGAGTGGGTCTCAAAGTGGTAGCCTGGGTAAAATTAGCTGGACAACAGGATATAGAGGGTAATAATAAACTGAGTTCACTCTGAAGAAAGGGGGTTACTAGTGAGGTACCGCAGGGTTCAGTACTGGGACCAGTCCCTTTAATGTCTTCATAAGTGACATTGCAGAGGACTGGAAGGAAAATATGTCTCTTTGCAGATGACAAAAGATCTGCAACAGGGTTGATACAGAAGGTGGGCTGGAAAGAAACAAGGAGACTTGGCAAGGTTGGAGGAATGGTCAAATGTATGGCAGCTTAGATTCAATGCAAAGAAATGCAAAGTAATACACCTGGGAAACAAAAACCAAGGGAAGAGTACACAATGGGGGTGAGATAATAACAAAAACAAAAATGGAAAGGGACCTGGGAGTAGTCATATCAGATGACCTTGAAGTGGGCAAGCATGTGAGAATGCAGTAGGAGGGCTGGTGGGATACTGGGATGCATAGGAGAGGCATCACCAATGAAAACAGGAAGTTGTTATCCCTCTGTACAGACAGTTGGTGAGACCCCATCTGGAGTACTGTGTCCATTTCTGAAGACCCCATCTCTGCATGGACATAAACAGGATGGCAGCTGTCAGAGGAGGCAACTAAAATGGTACAGGGTCTGCACCAGAAGACATAGAAAGAGATCAAAGCAGCTTAATAGGTATACACTGAGGTGAGCAAGGGGAGGACGGATAGAGACTTTCTAGTGCATCAAGGGAATCAACAAAGTCCAAAGAGGTAGTATCTTTCAGAAAAGAGATGTGCAAGAACAAGGGGCACAAATTGAAGATAGAGGGGATGGCTCAGAGTAATGTGAGAAAATATTTTTCATGGAGAGGGTTGTATATACATGGAACAGCCTTCCTGAGGTGGTAGTGGAGTCAAAAACAGTAGGGGAATTCAAGAATGAGTGGGACGGACATAAAACAATTCTAGTATGTGGTAGGAGAAGTAGGCTATTGGCTAACTAGAGTCTGCAGCTCTAACCATTAGGTAGGAAATGGGCAGACTAGGTGGGTCAACGGTACTTATCTGCCATCAAATTCTATGTTTCTGTGTTTCAGCACTGCATGTCACTCTGAGGAGGCTGTAAATCCATTAGCCAACTGAAGAAAATGTCTTTGGATCAGATTGAGTGCAGCAAAGTGTCCACACCGCCTTTAATGCGCTTGCTCTGATACCGATACCCACAACCAAGTCAGGTCACAAAAACAATCCAATGGTACTTAGGTGTCCAGTAACATTTACACTGCTGATGTTGCAGCGCATCAACCCAGGAGCATGGGTTGATGCACTGCAAAGTCATCAGTGTAAATGGGGCTTTAGATTTCAGCTGCTGAATGTCAAACACCGATGTGATATGGGACACAGAAAATGACATTCTTTCAAATAGCAAGGTTTGTTTAGATATTATTGTTAAGTTGTAAGATTGTGCTATTTACAACAAGAGATTTTGATGCAGTCTTTCTGCGTAAAGATGATCACGGTTACTTATTCCCCATCTCCACATTCTCTAATCTTAAAATCTCCCTTCTGTTAAGTGAGATGACTGCTTAATAGGAAGAAATGTCTGCCACGGGGTGTCCCGATTAAGCGGCTTACTGTATCTATAAAGACAGATAATACTGAAGTGCAGTACTGGCACAACACAGGATTCCTTCTATATGGCAAATAGAGTTGATAAATTGGTGGAAGATTAAAATTCTTGATACTGTAGCAGTCAGGTAGGGGCAGTTAGTTTCAGGAATTGTGTGTCAAGTTATTGGATGAGTGGCTAGGGCTGTCCTGATAGCAGGAAAGGAGTTTGGATAAATAACTAGCCAGACTGATCAAGCTCTCATTATTTTGGTTCACTACAGTGGTTGGGTCAGTAATTAATGTACCGTCAAGTGAGAGACTGGTAGTTTTTTTCTTACCTCCAGGATTAATTAGGGAATTAATTGCAGACGGACTTTCTTCAGATTACCAGAATTGTGGGTCTATTGAGACTTGTGGTAACTGGATTTAAGTCTCATTGCGCCTTACAATTACTTAAAAGGCACCTGAAGGTAGACCAATTTGCCGGGGAGGCTTGACAGCTGACCAGAGCTATCTCTAAGCTTCATTTTGGAAAGAAGCTTTTTGTCAGCCATTTGTTATTTATTTCCCATTCTCACCTAATAATGGAATAAAGTATTTGTCCTGGATTGCCCAAAGCTTGGTACCAAAGTAGGTGGTGGTTATGTAAATGTTGAGGATCAGGTCAAGTCTCAATCAGTCTGTGTAGTTGACACTGGATAAGACTAGGGTAACATCACTGGTGAGAAGGAGTAACAGGAGAGCTGAAGACAGAATTGCATGGCAGCACCATGTATGCTGGGATGGGTGGAATGTGTTTGTGTTTGAGGATTAGTTTTGTGGATGTTCATGTTTTCTGCTAGGAGCATCTACACCATTTTACACACGTCATCTGTGAAAGTCTCCTGGACATAATCCTGCAAAACATCACCTCCATGTACTGTAATTTTAATTTTGAATCAACTTTTGGAAACTGTTCAAAGCTAAATGAAGGAATTCTATTATTCTAACAACAGACCTACCTTTTTGGTTTGGAACTGAGAGGAAGGTATGCATTTTGTGGATGACACCAAAATATGCAATACAGTAGATGCTCGGGGAAAATCCAAGAATCTTGGGAAACTTAGAAATGGTCACCAGCACTGGGTTGGGGTACAAATCTAAAAGTGCAGAAATGATGCAGCTGGGACATAGGAGCCAAGCATGAGTACAGGACTGGGGGAACTAATAGTCACAAAACAGGAAAAGGTCCTTGGATATCATATATAACAACCTCAAGTTGCAGGGCAGTGTGACACAGCAGTGGACAGGGCTAGTGGGATGCTCGGTGCATGGGTGGGGTATCACCAACACTTAGAGGAAGGTGGTGTTGCTAGTGTATTGCTAGCTGATAAGATCCACCTAGAATACAGTATCCATTACTTGAGGCCGCACCTAGTAAGGAGATAGACAGGGTAGAGGCAGTCAGAGGAAGGCAAATAAAATGGTCCAGGGTTGCATAATAATCCCTGAGGAGAGAATGAGACTGAAGGATCTCAACATGTACACCTAGAAGATAGGAGAGGCAACAGTGACATGATAGAGACCTACAAGTACAGTGGTGTGAAAAGGCAGGCGGGAGTATTTTCAAAAGAAGAGCACCAGGACTGGGGGCTGTGATGAAGCTGGAGGAGGGTTTAAGAAAGATGTAGAAATATTTCTTCACTGAATGGGTGGTAGACATCTGGAACAGACTACCAGCAAAAGTGATGGAGGTGAAACCATAGGGAACTTCAAGCATGCATAGGAGAGACATAGGGGTGCATTAGAAAACGGGAGGGGGAGAAGGGTCACTGAAGGCCAGTTAGGGTTGGTGAAGACAAATTAGGTAGGGACCATCTGGGCAGACTGGGTGGGCAAAGTGGTCCTTTTCTGCCAACACATTCTGTGTCTTCCTTCCTCCTCCCTCCCTCCTTCCTTCCTTCCTTCCTTCCTTCTTCCAGTCTCTAAATTTTGACCTGGAAAGTTTAATTAACCAAGGCCCATTTCCTGTGTGATGCTCATGCAGACTCTGCATACTAGCCACAGAACCAGATGCAATCTAAAAATCTGCCCACATCACAAATGAAGAATGCAATTTATGCAACCAGAAAGACTAGAAATACAATTAATTGATCATCTAAATAGATATACTGTACAAGACCTGCAAACAATCTGCTAAAAGCAAACAGCCCTTGATATTTTGAGATGAAAAAGTCTTCCTCATGGGGAGTAGCCAGTATTTGATGCACCACCTAAATAGTAAGAAAAGCCAGTCAGAAACAAAACAGGTTCAAAATTTAAGTATTTTTACCTTCAAATTAAAAGTGCATAACAAGAACTGTGAGGGGCTAAATGATAGTGCTCAACTTCAGTAGAAAGCAGCAGCATGGTATATTTATTCTGCTACTTGAGAAAAGTTTTGAGACACAGAATTTATGTACATTGTTCTTTTCCACCGTTTCTCCTACAGTGCATAACAAGAACTGTGGGGGACTGAATCATCGTATCACCATGTAGAAGAAATCAGTAATGCAATAAATTTATTCTGGTAGCTGAGAAAAATTCTTAGCTAAAATACAGTAATTGTGTTAAAGAGTGTGCCGTTATTCAAGAAAAGAACAATATGGGGCGTGGTTTGGACGCCGACTAAAATGGCAGCCTAAGCTCTTAGCCCTTCCCTTGCTCAGCGCCATCCAAGAGATACCTCTGCAATCCAGGGTGTACATGCTCCTAAACACTATACCTGCCACTTTTCTGTGCTCATGTCGCTCCGACAAGTGTTTTATCAGCCATGCAACCTCCAGTAATCACTACTACAGAACCGGTGCCCCACATGTTGGTCCCAGCAGTACTAGGCCTCACGGGCCTCAATCTTCTCCTAGCATATCTCCAATCAGATCAGATCCATTGCTGAGGAGGTCTCGCTCCATACCCAGTCTGCCAGAGTTACCTCCACTTATGACCCAATTACTGCCCAGTCAACACAAGGACCCTGCTCATAGCTTTGGGCTACCAGTATGGCCTCCTTGACCCAGCAAAATCTTTTATCTCAGCCTCACTCATTGAAGGCCCTCAGCTCAGTTGACTAATGTAGACTCTCATTACAATACATCATGATCATGCTTGAAGTTGCTAACTGAGTAGATGGGATCGATGAGGCATTGATGGGGACGGTGTAGATGTTCGCACCTTGCAAGACAAGATGAACGTGGTGGAACAAAAATCAGAAGAACTTGAGCTTCAACAAAATAAAATTTGGCAGTGTTTACACTCACATGAAGACAGGCTGATAGCCCTCTGGGAGCATGCTGAAGACCAGGAGAATCGGGACACCAAAATAACATCCGATCCTAAGAGTCCCAGAAGGCTCTGAAGGGCCAATATGAGCATTCCTCAATGAGTTCATCCCATCGATGCTGGGAGAGATGGAAGGGCCCTATAGGTGGAGAGAGCCCACAGACTTTCCAGTAGAGCCCAACCTCAAGTGAATTCTCCCTAATCTATCATTACATACCTTCTCCGCTATTCAACTAAGGAGAGGTACTGCGGGCAACTACGGACCGAGAGAGATCTTCAGGGCATATAATATCTTTTTTGAGATTTTTCCAAAGAGGCCGTGGCTAAAGACAATCCTTTACCCTATAAAGAAAGTGCTACAGTTGCAAGGCTTCAAATGCAGGTTTCTATAACCTTATCTGCCTGCAAGTATCCAGAGATGGCAAGAAGTTCTGGCTTCCAGGCCCAGAGGGTGGAAAACTGGGTTGCTAAACATTGGCCACAGTGCAACTTCTGAACTAAAGAGCCCAGACACCTCTGGATGCCTGAGATAAGCCTACCTTCAGTGAGAACCAGTGTGAGGGAGGCATTTTTCAGGAATACTGCAAGTCACTGGACTGGTCCGCCCTCATCAACTCCCCCAGCTTGTTGGCCCAGCCTGGATCCATTTCTCCTAAGGAGAGCCACCACTAAATCAGCAATCAGTCCAGTGGGCTGAGGGCTAGGCAGCAACAGCATGCTCCTCCATGTCCTCACGAGATCTAGACAATGCAATCGCAGTGGGACAACACAATATCCTGATGAATATGCGGTTATTCCCCTGCAAGCTACCACGAGATGACTCCTCTTCTGACTCGATGCTGCACTTGATTTATCCCAACACAATTCCCTGATGGATATGGCACCTATTCCAGACTGGTCTGAAGTCTCAGGGGTTCCCGATGAAGCAGAGACTCAAAGACTGACCAGGTCAGGGATGAAGTCCTTTGCTGAGGCTGCGGCCACTGGATTACCTGTTCTGAATCCCAAACGACTGTAACTCAGTAGCACTGTGCCTGAGACATATAATAGTGCTGCAATGCTAAAAATTCGAATGAAGGGTTGTAATCACTGCATGCATATTCTGTTGCATCTCTGTGGTGACTGGGAAGGGTTATTAATGTATGGGCCCTTTGTACAGTGTATAGCTAATCCAGTATCCTACAAGGGCTGTTATCTTGTTAGCCTGCAGCGATTCAGAAAGTGCCCCAGAGTGGGCCTCCTGGCTGCACGTCATCCCTCTCCCAGCTACTGCATCCCCACAGTCCTCAATTTGCAGGGGACTGAAGGAGAACTGCCTGGTAAGGCGCTACACCTTGAGGGGTTCCTATCCTTCCAAATCTCCCTCTCTGTGGATACTTGAGATACTAGGGGCTTAACAGGGGCCCTGTGTACCCCCAATGTAAACCAGCTCAGCTGTTCCTTTACTCGGTAGGCATGCTACTATACTGAGGTATGGGACACCCTCTTAGATACTGCCTGGCACCCACATGCAGTAAGCAAATGCAGGGTGCCTTATCCACACTTTGGTCAGCCAATGGAGAGCTAGTCTTGGCACTTAAATGGGCTTTCTACTTCCCTCCCCTCTCTTGTACCCTGTTATCCCCACCACCCCACCCCTTCACCTGCTCCATTCCTACCACACCCCTGGTCACTTAACCTGTCTGTTCAAGGAGGCAGGTCAGTTGAGAAGTTTCAGTGCTGTGGCTATCTCTCCCCTCTTCCCCACTTGACGAGTGAGCTTGCGTGGCTGTGCACCCTTCTTTTTCTGGATATACCTCACATACACCTCCATCTTTAGAGTATTTTAGGATCTACAATAGGTTATTGTTAAGGCTGTCCCTGTGTCCTCACTGGGTAATCTTCCTGTGTTAAGTGAAGCTGGCTCAGTTTGTCTTGCCTGTTTCTAGTTCGAGTTTAGCACTTTTTCTTGTATCTCCTAGACTGTGCTACTTTTGTCATACTAACACTGTTGTTTGTTGTTCTCTTTAACTGCAAGTAACCAAGGTCTCAAACTGCACCTCTTGCCAGCTGGCTCAGACGTTCAGTTGACTATGAATCTCTCTGTCTGAGCACCTTCAATATTTCTTTTTCTACATTCTCTCTCTATCTGCTTCCACCTTCAATATTTCTTTTCTCCTCCACTCTCTCTCTTTCGTCTGGTTTCCTGGGGTGAGTACTTTTGATTTTTCATTTTCTCATGTATTATCATGCAGAATTCAGGGGCTGGTGTTAAATGTGTGTCATGGAATGTAAAGGGTTTAAACCACCCCATTAAGAGGATAAAAGTCTTACAGCACTTATGCTCCTTGCAGGCAGATATCAGTCTCATCCAGGAGCACCTCACTGCAAGAACCGTATAGTGGCTGAAGAAGTCCTGGGTGGGACGAGTGATTGCCAGCTCGGCCTCCACCAAGTCTAGGGGGTGGCTATACTGGTTCATAAATAATGCCCATGGTTGGAGGAGAAGGTTGCCTCTGACAAGCAGGGGTGGTGGGTGGCCATAGATTTGCTTTTCCGGGAGGTGCTGCACTCATGATAAATCTATACAGTCCTAAGTAGGATGATCCTGATTTTTCCTTGATCTCAACCAAGCGATTGTGTCACTTTCCTCAAATTACCCCATATCCCAATCCTGATTGGGGTGGACTTTAATTTGGTACCTGATATTTTGTGGATAAGTCTAAGCCCACTCCCAACCCACCTGAAGGCCCGGTTGTGCTACAGGAGTTGATGGATGAGGAGGTAACAGATGTGTGATGTGAGACCATCCAACAGGGAGGGATTATACTTTCTACTGGTGGTCCACCCACCTACAGCCGTATTGATTTGTGGCTTTCCAACTCATTTGTGGCCCAATGTATTTTGTCACCCAAATTGGCACTATCCTGATATCTGACTATGCCCAATTCATCTGCTCTTATGTCCCCTTGGAGCAAGGAGCTGCAGGTGCCAGATGGCGTGTAATCCCACCTTTACAGGACCCAGAGTTTTGCAAGGTAGTTCAAGCCGTGGCTTATGACTATTCCAAGTCTCCAGTCTTAATAGTGAGACATCCCCCAGTACGGTCTGGGAAGCCTTAAAGTTGTGTTGAGGGGCCATATTATCTCTTATGCTGCCTATAAGAATAGAGATTGGAGCTGCTCTTAGCCAACTATAGACTGAGTTGGCACCCTGGAAGCCAGATTCAAGGCATCACAGTCACCAATCCAGATCAATCCCTTATCAGGTTGATTGTGGGATTGAAATACTGTATAAATACTATTCTCAATACAAGGCAGATAGGCTACTACTGTGGGCAAGCACGCTTATTGGGATAGGGGAAACAAAGGGGCAAGCTGCTGGCCCACCAGTTTAGGAAGCAGCAGGCCTCCACCTGAATACATGCACTAGGGGCCTCTGGTTCAGTGGTCACTGACCCAAAAGGATTAATGACCAAATGCAGCAATACTACTAAGGCTCGGTACCAACCCATGCTTCCCTCGACTTGGGACAGTTGGCTGCCAGGATTAGAGATTTTGTCAATCTACCAAGGTGCCGCACTCTATCTGAGGCTATGAAAGAAGCCTTAGACAAGCCTCTTTATGGTGCTAGAGCTCCAATCAGCACCTCTCAGCTAGCCAAGGGTCTGGCCAGGCCTGGACAGGATGACCTCTGAACTACACCAGCTCTTAATTCAGGAAATTACTCCCTCTCCTCTCCACTTTTCAGAGGCACATTCTACCAGTATACTCCCCACTATGAGGGAGGACCTTGTTACCCTCCTGCCAAAAGTCTTATGACCCACTGGATTGTGTCAATTACTGCCCCATATCCCTTATCCTAGTGGATACCAAGATAGTGGCAAAGATTCTGACTAACAGGATGCTGGAGGTAATACCACTATAGTCCACCATCACAAGTGGGTTTCTCAAGGAAGTCTGCAACCATAATATCAGGTTCATCCTGAACCTAAAACAGCTAGCCAGACACTCCAAGACTCCCATGGCAGCGATGGCTGTAGACTTTTCTAAAGCCTTCGACTCAATTGAGTGGTCTTACTTATATGAAGTTCTCTGACTTGATGGGTTTGGCCCCTATTTTCGACAATGGGTTTCACTCTATAATTCCCGGTGGCAAGGATTCTTATGAATAAGAATATCTAATTGACTTTTCCACTGAGTAGAGGCACCCGCCAGGGCTGTCTGCTTTCTCTCCTTTTTCTCTTGGCCCTGGACCAATTAACCAGGAAACTTATCTCCTCCAGTGGAATTAAAGGGATACAGGTAGGGAAACACTCCTATCAGTTACTTCCTATGCAGATGACCTGCTGATCACACATGTCTCATCCCAAGATCTATTCCCAATGTGCTAGAGATTCTACTGGGTTTGCTCAGTTATCAGGGCTTCAAACCAATCAGAAAGATCTGTTCTCTCCCCTAAATGCAGCCTGTACTAATGACTGTCTATGGGGAACAGACCTGACTTGGGCCCTCAGGGCTTTTCTTACCTTGGTGTAAGAATTCCCACTGACTGGCAGAACTTGGAAACCAGTAACTTCTCACCCTGATTTGAAACTCTCAGCAGAGATTGACCATGACCGTAGACTCAATTTATCCCTGCTGGGAAGGCAGCAGACAGTCACATGCTCCTCCTACCAATGGTAGCCTACCTCTTCAACAATCTTCCCATCCCATTACCACCCAAATTGTTTTGGGCCTTGGATGGACTGACTTCAACCCCTTTTATGGGAAGGCAAAAACCATGTTGGAGCCATAACTAATTAAGTGCTCACTGGACAAGGGGTGGACTTGGGCTACCATGGCTGCAAGGTATCAGTTAGCCTGTCTGTCTGCACAAGCCACTAAATGGTTCATCCATCCCAGTCTCCCCTCCCTTTGGGTACAGCTAGAAACCCAAATCCTACAGGGGTCCCCCTGGTCCTCCAACTGTCAGAGACTTCTTTCTCTTCTCACATACTCACTCCAGTTATGACAGAGACCAGAAAGAGCATGGCATCAGATCATGAACCTTTCTGGCACCCCAAAGGCAGGCATGGCTTCCTCCCATATGGTATGTCAGCCTGTGGAACAACTGCATTTGACAGTAGATAAAAAACACTGCACTGCCCAATTTGGGACAGCAGGGCATTTCCACTATCCAGGACCTATACATGGGCAATTCCTCTCACTAATGTCCTTTGAACAACTGTGGTCGCACTATCACATCCCGATAAAGGATCTCTGTGATATCTGCAACTCAGCAGTACGGTTCACTCTCACGTCCTCTAATCCCAGGACTCTCAGTGGCAATGGCTTGCCACTCTGCACACTAAACCTGCTTCCCAAGGTCTGGATGGACGATTCTATTGCACTGAGGACTCCCAACCACCCATACAGAATCCTGCCAGAACAGGTGGAGCAAGGACATAGTGCCCATCTCACCAGAAATCTGGTCTACTGTAGGGTTGGCTCACTCCACCTATAAGGATGCCAAGAGTCAACTAATCTAGCTTAAATATTGTGCTGATGTTACGAATTCTTGCTGCCCTCAATCTTGGGTATGTTGCCACATGCAGAGTGCTGGAGGTGCTAATAGAGCCCTGCCCATATCCTCCATATTTTTTGGAATGCCCACATCTAGCCCCCTTCTTGTTCTCTGTGATGATGGACTGCTCCAGTGTAGTAGGTCCAGTCCATTATTTTTCAGACCCCATGCTTCTACTGTGACCCAACACCCACATCAGTTGCCTTCTGCCACAAGGACTGGATTTTGGTCACCCTTTTGGAAAACGACTTCTGTTTCTAGAATTGGACTCAGCATATACCCCTCAGTCTCTGGCTGGCATGCAGCCTGGATAAGTTGGCAGTCATGGATATACCCACATACGATAAGTGAGGTCAGCTATCAGTTTCTTCCACAAGTGGAGTATACCTTAATTCTGTCTTGTAAAGTTCATATGCCTCCTCCATGCAAACCTCAGTCTAACCTCCACCCTGCAAATACCTAATCTCACTTTCCTTATACATAGTGTTTGTACAATAACTTGGATAGGCTAAATAACACCTGAGACATTCATAGTGTTTTCGGTTCTGTTACTGGACCTTAGGCTCACTCTAAATATATCCTGCTTCTTTCTTCTTCTACTGTCAATGAGAAGTACTTGCATAGTACTTTTCGTGAATATTGCCTAATAGGACTCTTAAGTTTCTATTTTTGGTCTGCCTAGTATGATAACTGAGCCCTTGAATTTTCTCTTTATATTAATGTTCACCGTTGATGCTGTGGCAATGCCTTCTTGACTGTATATGCTTTTGCCTGTTTGATGCAGGTATGCTTTGTCTTGTTAAGTGAAAAATCAATAAACTTTATATGATAAAAAGAAAAGAACAATATAGAGAGAAATCTGATAGAAGATATAGATAGAAGGAAGCAGTGTCAGAAATCATTACAAAATGATTTAAGATGTACATTTAAAAAATGGTTTACTTTTTCAATTTTAAGCTACAGTACATGAAGATAGAACAGGAGACAGTAAGACAGACACTTTAGCTGGAAAAAGAGTATATAAAAAGGGTGGTCTATGGACTGATGCAGAGGCAAATGCAATGGACCACAAAGTTCTGTGAGACCCTTGAGAATGCTCCTTTGTTTTGGAGCAGCACCATAGCTTTATGGCAACAACTTCCCAGGTGAGCTCACCTAGCTCACCACTTAGGCTTCACCACTTCTGCACAGAGGGATGTAGCAGAAGGATCTGACTTAGTACCTAGGCTGACCCTGCAGCACCCGACCACCTGCAGTTCCTCTCCTACTCCAATCCATCCCCTCTGTGTCTCTCTCCAGGACCTGTCCTTTGTCTGATGACCTGTCATGACACCCTCATTTTATTCGGACCACCATGCAGCATGGAAGGAGCAGTTGGGGTGGCACCCTCCACCTCTCACATCTGTATCATTTTCTCTGAGTACTGACATGCTTCTCCCACTACTGAAGCAGGTCAGGTTCGGAGATGTGAAACAAGAAGAATGGCCTGTCCTGATGGAGGGTGCTGCCTACTTTAAACAAGACAGTACTCCTTTCCAGAACTATGCCACTGAGGGAAAGGAACCAATGCACAGAGTCACTTAAAAACTTTATTTTAACTGATATGTTTAAACATTGCTTGCACTGTCATCACTAAAACCAGCCTCTGTGGGTGAGCAAAGTTTGAACATATCAGTTTAAAATATTTTTCTTCATACAACTTGGTGCATGGGTTCTTTTTCCATTGAGTGCTGTAGGTCTGGAAAGTGAGTCCTGCTACCTTGCAGCACCTCACCTTAAGATGGGTAATGGCACCTGTGACCAAATGGCTGCCTTATTTCCCATGGCAAACAAGCAGGTCACAAAATGTGCATCTTGTCATGCTGATGTTGATGGGGTCAATTACAAAAAAGTTCCACAGAAGGGACTTTGCTGCTGTCAAGTAGAGCAGCCAGATAGTCCCAGACGGATCCCTCCTCCTCTTGGAAGTAAGACAGTAGCACAACCATAGGGAGGGTAGCACAGGGGTAAATGCTGAAGCAGGTTCAGGGCCTTCAGAGGCAGGGTCTGCTGCTTGTGATTGTACTTCCACTGTATGCTGCAGCAGGGCTCTGTCATTTCCAATGCCCGGCACTCTGGTTCACACTATTGCCTCTTCAGATGGATGGGTGGTGTGTCCTATCTGTTGACTGCATGACCATCCTTCTCTTTTTTTTTTTTACCTTTGTTTTACCAGGAGAGACACACTAATCTGAAATCTTTTTACAGGTGCAACCTGGAAGCACAATGAAGTTAAGTGACTTGTCCAGTGTCACACAGTATGCAAGTGGGGCCTGTGGGATTCAAACCCAGGTCTTCAGGTTTGCAACTCAGAGCCTTAAACCACTGCGCTATACTGCCACCATACCTCTCTCTTCCCTGTCTTCATTCTGGCTGCCACTCCTAGCACTCTTCTCTCTATCTCCACTCATTTTATTTAAGATAAAAAGTATAAAAGTTAATATAACACAAAGCAAGTGAATTTGGAAAAGGCAGAATAATGGGAATGAAGCAAATTATAAATAATTACAAAACAAGAATTTACAGAACCAGAGCATCAGAACATGGAAGTGAAAGGAAAATAGGTAGGAAACTGACAGAAATACAGAGGAAATAAGACAAAACCCAGAGAAAAAACTTCCTAACAAACTACTAACCAAAGAAGATGTGGAAAATACAAAACAAAAGCTGAAAAAGGTTTTCAATGATTAAAAAGCAGCAGAGCTGCACCTTCACTCACTCACACAAACTGCAAAGTGAAACTGAAGCGGACTGCGTCATAGAGATGTGTCATGTGACCTGCAGGAACTGTTGCATGTGATCTATATCGTCTTGCTGAGGAAACTTCACCTGAATTTTCCATAAACCAATATCTAAGGAAGTTACACGTAAGTGTTCAAAGAAAGGGCCAACTCAAATTGCTTTGAGATGTCAGTCAGTGACATCACAGTAACTTGCAATCAAAGTAAAACTTTGCTACATCTCTAGCTAACTAGCTTAAGGCTTCATATTTCTTTACCCATGATCGCTCAGGGTTGGAACTCACTGCCCATAAAATTCAGACTGAGGGATAAAAATTGCCATCTGCCATCCTAATTAAACCTTGGTTTCTGTCATTTCCTCAGTTACTTAATAGATGTGGAGGATCAAGGAACCCTTTTGATATCACTGGAGTTATGTTTTTAGTCATTTAACTTACATTTGTGCACCTTATTTTTATGTTTAATGTGGTTTCATGTGTATGGTGATGGCAATACCTTATTATGCATTTATGAATGTTTTACTTATATGAACTGTAACTATTCTGTAACTATTTGTGATGTGAGCCTATTGGAGTATCATTGTAAATGAGCACTGCTCAATGTCTTTTCCCAAAATAAAACTTGAACTTGAATGACCACATTGACCTGCACCACATTGTAGTTCAGTATGCATCATTGGATAGGACGGTTGAGGCAGTATGTGCAGTGGGTCTAGGGGCTCTTATGGCCAAAGAGTATTTATTTATTTATTTGGTTTTTGGTAATCAGGTAAGTATGCTAGACAAACAAAGTGCTATTTTCAGGTACGACCCAGGAGATTACATCCATTACAGACATATAGGTGTGCTGTGTACATGCAGAATGCATGCCATACTGGTTGTGCAATGTTTGCATGCAGTTCGCATATACAGAGTGATCCTAAACGAACCAGGTCTAAAAGCAAAATCAGGGTCACACCTGCAACTTGACATGTGCAGTGGGTATGCTGGTGTGAACATCTTCTAAAAATGACATCAGGTTTCCATGTTGCATGCTTGACATATGTGCATTAGTTAAGCTGGTGTGAAGAGCATTTAAACATCACATCAGGTTCACATGCTGTACACTTGCCAAGTATGCAGCTAAGCTATACACATCTTTTTATTTTTTATAAATATTTCATTATTTATTTTCTAGCGTACATGTAAAAGTGAAATATCTTAAAGCAGAAAGGAAAAAGATAACTAAACATGTGCAAACTACATACATGTTTCACCATGTGAGCATTTCTCTCCAGTTACAATGAAATGTTAGATTAAAATGTCAACGTCCTAAATTCATCCATCTATCCCTAAAAAGGAGGAAGGATACTAGTGATTTCAGCCCAAGTAATACAACATTCATCTAAAATATTTTCCGATTCTTTAATGCCATACTTATTTTCTCCAATCTTAGATTCTCTCTAAATTACATTGGTTATGGTTCCATTCCCTACTTCTGCCCAATTTCATTTCTCTAAGATTTGTCTTTTAAGTACCATAGCAGCCAAGTCACATATTTTAACCTCTTCCTTAGATAGTGTATATAGGTCATATCTATTTAATGTATAGAAATCTGGGGCAAACAACAATTTTTATTAAGTATCTCTCTAATTCCACAGCGTAGCTGTTACCCCATTTTAAAATTTTGGTGCAGAACCAGAACATGTGCCCATGATTGCCATCACCACCACATAAACGCCAACAAGAGCCAGATGCCTTTCCCTGGATAGCACACATTCTTGATGGTAAAATATACCTGTTCTATTGTTTTATATTGAATACTTTTATTCTTAGCATATATATACATATATATATATATATATATATATATATATATATATATATATATATCATAGAGGCAAAAACTCCATTTAATGCATTAGTTAGGGTTGTTCCAGCGACAAAGTGAGGAATCGCTGTTGGGGTTGAAAACCCTAACTCCGGTCACCCTCCCCCCAGCACCACACACACACAGACACACACACACATTCAAGTATGGGGAGGACCAAGTCAACACAACCAATGACAGACATCCAGCAGCAGGTGACAGAAATAATAAACAATTGTCTAAATGTACTACAAGACATCCCACCCACCTGACCAGGTACTTCATGCTCAGTGGAGATCAACAGCAAAACTGAAGCCATGTACACCAAGCGTACACATCCCTGATTGCAGCCACACAAGCGTACCACACTTAGTAGTTGCATGGCCTTACCTACCGATGCCCCACACCACACCACAACTGGTACTGTGCCGTTATTCAATATAAATGCTGAAGGGTCATGATGACAGTTGTAGAAAGGTTTAACACTAGTGAGTATACATTAATTAAGAGAAGCACATAAATTAACTACAAGACACTAGCATGCTCAAGATAAAAGTAGTGATACATTTAGTAGGTGATTTACATAGTAGTACATTTACTGCAATGGTTTACTCAACATACAGAGACTGATGTAAATGTATGGAAAAGCATTGCCTGTTCAAGCTGTGAAATTCATACTGCCAGTATCACATGCATTCTTACTGATGAAGGTGTACTGCTGATGTACATACATAGACCTTCAGTGTGTTTCAATAGTAAAGATGCAGTAAGTATTCTTTGTAAGAAACATTGTAATTGCATGGATCAGGCCAAGCAACTTCTAAATATCATAGCACTACTAAGCCAACAATGATGTACCTGTATCAGAGATGTATATAGGATAGATTTTCCTGTAGGCACTTACTGAGTATGTTGTACCTGATAAAGACAATCTCATTGCATCTGTGATGACTAACTTATTCAAATAGTAATACATTTACTATGGTTGCAATGAGTGATCTATGCCACTTATGGACACAGTGTAATTTTTTAACAGTTGTTTCATACTCAGGCTGTATGCCTAGTGTTTGGGTTTGCCACACTTCTGTCACTGATGCTATCAAGTGATAACTATATTAATTGTGGTACAACAGGAATCAAGTAGGTATGGTGTAGATATAAACAGAATGTCTTTTAGTATTGATTTAACTCACAATGGGGTAAGTGTACTAGGACAGCAGGGGTTATCCTCTATCACTGACTCTGTCAGTTATAATCACACTAAGGTTTCGATGATTGTAATAATCAAGTTACACTGTTCATCTTCATGAGTTCATATTCGCAACCATTCTCCAGTAACTAGACAGTGGATGGTGTAACTGGTGGACACTGTGTTACAAAGCTCCTGCAGTGCATAGCAGAGGAGAGTATCTACACAAGCAATAAGGCATGACCAACGGTTATGTTAAATGGTCTGTTAATCACCCTCTAGGGGTTTAATGTTGAATGAGGTGTAGCCAAGTGCCACACGTCGCTAGACAGTGATAAACTGACCATTAACATAATACCTGGGAGTGGCTTATTGCTATCATATAAAACTGTTTTTTAAACAACATTAAACCATGTTCATCATATGGTTAGGCTCTACATGTATGTTAATAAAAACTAAACATAAGGCTGTTAGAATGTTTACAGCCAATCAGAAACTGCATTCTCAAACCCTTATAATCAGAGATATTATACCTGTACAACTCCTTGGTTTTGCTCAACTCTATTGCTCAGGTGGCCCACCACATGTGGTGTGGTGTGGGGCATCGGTAGTAACCATGCAACTACTCAGTGTAGTACGTTGTGTGCAGCTGCAATCAGGGATGTGTACGTTTGGTGTACATGGCCTCAGTTTTGCTGTTGATCTCCACTGAGCATGCAGTACCTGGTCAGGTGGGTGGGGATGTCTCGTAGTACATTTAGACAATTGTTTGTTATTTCTGTCACCTGCTGCTGGATGTCTGTCATTGGTTGTGTTGACTTGGTCCTCCCCATACTTGAATGTGTGTGTGTCTGTGTGTGTGGTGCTAGGGGTGAATTCGAGGTTGGGGTTTTCAACCCTAACAGTGAATTTCTCACTTTTGTCGCTAATGGAACAACCCTAACTAATGCATTAAACAGAGTTTTGCCTCTAATTTCCCTTCTTTTGAGAATCATAACGAGAAATAGTGAATGTAATCGTGGCAGGATTGGGCCACACGCTCCGCCATACCTGATGTCTTGTGGCATAGTAACAGGAGCAGCAACGCAAAGCAGAAATGCTAACAGTGGCACACATGGTAACACAAGCATGAATGAGAACAGAAAGGGTGGCGCACACGGTGGCGTAGAGCGGGAACGGTGTGCCACATGACATCTTGTCACATAGTAACATGGTGCCTGTAAATGGAAATGTCAATGGGCATGGTGGCGCAAAGTGAAACAAAAAGAGAAACAGTACGACACAAATGGTAAAAAGTAACAGAACATGAAGTGCAAATGAAAACGGAAAGGATAATGCACATAGGCCACCGCCCCACACATAATGTAGCAGTGAGCGCGGGGTCCAAGGGCCCCAAGACCCCACCACATGATGTCTTGTGGCATAGTAACAGGAAGAGCAATGCAAACAGAAGGCAACAGTATGCACATGGTAATGCAAGCATAAATGACAACAGAAAGGGCAATGCACACGGTGGCATAGATGAACAGTCTGCCACGTGATGTGTTCTCACATAGTAACATGGTGCCTGCAAATGGAAATGTCAATGAGCATGGTGACGCAAGTGAAACAGAAAAGAAACAGTACTGTAGACACAAATGGCAAAAAATAACAGAAGCATAGCGCAAATGAAAATGCAGAAGATAATATTACATAGGGCCCTCGTGACCCCAGCAGCATCGACGTAGCAGCGGGAGCGCTGGGCCCAAAGGCCCCGCATCTCACCATGATGTCTTGTGGCATAGTAACAGGAAGAGCAAGCATAACAGAAGTGCTAACAGTGGCGCACAAGGTAGCATAATGAATGAGAACAGAAAGGTAGTATGAACACGGTGGCATAGGCAGGAGCAGGTGTGCCACGTGATGTCTTGTCACATAGTAACATGATGCCTGTAAATGGAAATGTCAATGGGCATGGTGGCGCAAAGTGAAACAGAAAGAGAAACAATACGGTAGACTCAAATGGCAAAAAGTAACAGAAGCATAAATTGCAAATGAAAACGCAAAGGATGACATGACGTGGTGGCATTGGGATCTTCAGCCCTAATTCTCACCCCATGACATGTGTAAAGCAGCAGAAGTATAGGAGAATGGGTGAGAGTTAGGACCCACGATCCCAATGCACACCCCAATGCCGGTTGGGGGTGGGCGGGGTCCAAGGGGTTTTCAACCCTAACAGCAAATTTCCTCACTTTTGCCGCTGTGGAACAACCCTAACTAATGCTTTAAATGGAGTTTTGCCTCTAATTTCCCTTCTTTTGGGAATGATAACGAGAAATAGTGAATGTAATGCAGCGGCGGAGTGTGGGATGTCTTGTAGCATACTAACAGGGACAACAACACAAACAGAAATGCTAACAGTGGCGCATGGTAACACAAGTGCGAGATGAGAAAGAAAGAGATGCGCACATGGTGGCGTAGGCGGAACGGTCTGCCACGTGATGTGTTTGTCACACAGTAACATGGTGCCTGCAAACAGAAATGTCAATGGGGCATGGTGATGTAAACTGAAACAGAAAGATAAACAGTACTGTAGACAGAAATGGCAAAAATAACAGAAACACAAGCACAAATGAAAGCGCAAAGGATGGCAGCACATGGTGGCGCTGAGCGTCAGCGGTAAGTGAAGCGAATTGCAGACGATAGCATAACAGTAATGTAAAGCGCGCAGGCTGGTTTTCCCAAAACCTGCATAGAGAAAGACAGTGAGTACAAATAATGTATGCAAAATAATGAGTATCGAGAGCAGAAAATGAGAACTTGGAATACTAAATGCGTTATATCTCAGGAACCGTACTGCAATGAGAAATAAATTTAAAAGCCATATTATTTACAACTGTCCTGGCTAATTTGGTACTTAGCCTCCATTAGGGCTAAGAATTTTTCAAACAAAAGTCCGTGATCTAGCACCGCTTTCCGAGATACGGCCCTGAAAGGCGAAAGCGAAGCTGTAATGTTATCCTATAGGAAAAAAAGAAAAGTTCAGAGCACCATAACTTTCCCTCCTGTAATGTTTTTCACCAAACCACTGAAAGGCACATCTGTGGGCTGTTGGCTGTCTTCCTCCAAATTTCAAGAAAAAGACCGAACCGTTATTTTGCAGTAGGGATCAAAAGATTTCTTGTCGTCGGGCGCCCGTATTGTTATCCTATGGGAAAAAGTCAACTTTGGAGTGCCGTAACTTTGCCGCCGTGTAATATTTTTTAACCAAACCACTGAAAGGCACATCCGTGGGCTGTTGGTTGTCTTCTCTCAAATTTCAGGAAAAAGACCAAACTGTTATTTTGCAGCAGGGATCCAAAGTTTCTGTAATGCGTGAGCGCCGTAATGTTATCCTATGGGAAAAACGTCAAATTTGGAGTTCTGTAACTTTGCCACCATGTAATATTTTTCAATACAACACTGAAAGGCACATCTGCGAGATGTCGGCTCCGTTCCCTCAAATTTCAGCCAAAAACTCCCAACAGTTCTTTTGCAGCGCGAGTGCCAAAGAATCGCTGTTACTTTCCCACAGATGGAAACTACTGTCGCACTTAATTTAAAGCTTTCACAAAAAGTTCGACACTTTCATGAGCACGAAAGTAATTTCGAAAGTACTTTTTCCATAAATTTTAAAACATATTTCTGGGGTCTTTTACCACAAAATAAAGACATGGCAAGCATCCTCAGGGTCCGACTAGGTGAATACAAAAGAATTAGTTTGCTAAAGGGTCCCAAATTTAAATGCCAACCATTTCTCTGATCACCAACTGAAAACAAAATGGCCGATTCATAATGAACAGGCCCATTTGCGAAAGTAAAAATGCATTTGCGAAAGTGTTGAACTTTGTTAACTTTTCCCATTGACTTATAATGGGAAACTGTTTTGAATAACTTTTGAACCGTTTAATATTTTTCACGAAATCTTCAAAAGACACATAGGGGACCCTGGCCACATGTTCCCTGAAGATTTTGGGCCAGTCGCACAAAACTGTATGACCTTGTAGGCGCCGACCATAGAATTCCAGAAAAGCGTAATGCGCACACAGATCACGCTTAATAACTCCACAGCCGTATGTCCGACCGGTACAAAACTTAGCAGATCCCAAGGCCTATGGTTCTTAATCATGTATTACAAATTTCAGGAAATCCATTAAAGGTTGCAAAGTTATTAAGGTGCAAAGTTTTGGGGTTTAACATAGAAATGGCTCTCAACCTAACTATGGTAGCACTACGTGCTACCATAATACTACTATATATATATATATATATATATATATATATATATGTATGTATATTTTATTAGCATCCATTCTAATCTTAAGCCATTCCTATATGAAAAAGTTTGTTTCAGATCTAATTGTCACCTGTCTTGTGTCAATATTATTCTTTTTAATACCCATTTTATTTTCCAGATCAAAAGATCTGTATATTTGGGCAATAATACTATACTGTTTATTCAGCACACAATTTAAATATAATTCGGCATTATAAGAAGAATCCATTCCTTTTTCAACCCTATAAATTGTGATTTTAGTAAAGAATATTACCACCAATTATCTTTTAGATACTGCATCGAAGATAACCTCTTAAATGTCTCATAAGAGATAAAGTCTGTATCTTCCAATAAATCTGTCCAATTAATAATTTTTGTTCTATTAATGCCTGTCTCCAGCTATGTTTTAAAGGAACTGGAATTTAGAACTATACAATAGATAGTTTTTAACCTTACTTTTTATCCATTCTTTACATGCTAAAGCTACTCCTCTAATTATTGGATTCATTTCTGGTCCAATAAGCAATTTATACCAATCTCATTATATCCTGAATCCATAAATTTGAATATTCTTTATGCAAGACCTCCTCGCAATAATGATATAGTTACCTTTCTCATCAATTTCTTTTGATTTTTATCTATCCAGGAAAGGGTGGTTTTAACCCTTGTATCTATATAATAAAAGAACGGATCTGGACAGCCCATACCAGTATTCAGTCTTGGTAATGTTAACTTAGACCATGTGATGATTCTAGGAGGCACCCCTCCACAAAATGTAACCAGGACATGTTTAACCATAGAAAACCATTGACACGAAATTTCCTTGCAGTGCTTGAAACAAAACATTATATGTGGAAGTATAACCATTTTACCATTTCAATTTTCCCCAAAGTGAAAAAGCCAAATTCCCAACTTTTCAAGTAATATCTTAATTTTACTGTATGTGCTATTTGCATTAATTTTAATAATTTCCTCTATATTATTTGTGAGGATTATGCCTAAATATTTCATGTTGTTTCCAGCGTTAATAGGAGTCAAACACTGCTTAGTTTTTTCACATAATGCTGTGACAGGGACAGCTAAAGATTTGTCCTGATTCATTTTATATCTAGAATGAAGTGCAAAATTCTTGATTTCCTTAAGTGCGTTTGGCATGATAAAAATGGGTTAGACAAAATAAGTAACATATCATCTGCACAAACATTCATTTTAACCCTACCTTTCTTAGTCTCAATACCTTTAATTTTTCAGTTTGCCCTGATATAATTTTATAGGGTTCCAGACATAATATAAACAAAATAGGTGACAAGGGGCATCTTCCTCTGACCCCATTTAAAATCTTAATTGGTTCCAGAGATGGAGGAGTTAATCTTCAGTTTAGCAGTGGCCTTAGCATAAATTTTACACAGAAACTGAATAATTAAGTCAGGAAAACCCCATTTCTTCAAAATTACAAACATGATTTCTCTAGAAATCAAGTCAAATCTTTAGGTTGCATCCAATGCAATCATCACTTTTCTTCTTGTAAATTTACCTTTTACTTTTAACCTCCATAGATATACTTTCTACTTGGCGGTCCTCCATAGATAATAATGTTTGAATTTGTTCGAGTCCGTGGAAGATATTTCTTCCTTTAATAAATCCCTTTGTTCTTCTCAATGAGTGTACCAATTTGATTTTCTAGTTGATTAACTATTAACTTCATAATAATTTTATAATCCAAATTCAGTAACAAAATTGGGTCATAGATACCCACTTTTTGGATCTTTATTATCCTTTAAAAGTAATATTGTAGAATATTCATTTAAAGAGGTTGCAATATTATCTGATATAATAATCTCTTCAATCAGTATTTTAAGCAAAGGTTTTAATTGTTCTTTAAACACAAAGTAAAATTCAGTGGTATAGCCATCTGGCCCAGGTGATAAGCCTTTTTTGTTGTGTTATAGCTATTTCCATTTCAGTTAAAGAAAAGGCCTTATTACTTATATTAAACTTATTATCTATTGAACTCTCTGCATATTTCCTCATTGCTTCTAAGTTTGAATTATAACCTTTATTGTATACTTTAGAAAAGTAGGACACAAATTCTTCCATTATTAATTTATCTGTATGTACTTCTTCTTGACCATTATCTATACTTAATATGACATTATGTTCTCTTTGCTTTTAAATGCATAAACTAATAACCTACCTGTTTTGTCACCTTGAAAGTAAAATATATTTTTCACTTTCCAAATATCTTTTCCATTTGAAGAAGTATTATTTTGTTCTTTTTGTACTTTATACTTTGTAAGTGTAATTACATCTTCTGCAACATTTCTTCCTCTGACTTTCTTTTCTAACTTTTTATTTCTTCTTCTAATTTCAAGTTGACACCTTCTGTTCTTTTTATTTGTAATCATAAATGAAATAATATAACTTCTTATCACTACTTTCCATGCATCCCATTTTATTGCCATTGTGACCTCCATATTATTATTTACCATCCAATATTCCTCTAAATGAAACTTTATATAAGCCACAAATTCAGGGCTTTAATAAAGTATTATTGAATCTCCATTGAGGAACAAAAACCCTATCCTAAGTCAGGATATACTGCATAGAAATCATAGCATGGTCGGATACTAGAATGCTATGAATATAAGTGGATTTAATTCTACTTACCAGACTCTGATTTACCAAAAAGAAATACAGTCCACTATACATCTTTAATGGAATAGATTTATAAGTGAATTCTAATTCTAGGTTCCTTTCTCCAAATATCAACCACATAATTCCTTTTAATAAACTCATTTTATACTTTAGAGTTATATACATCATTATTCAAAGGTTTCATCGTTTTGTCAAGGTTTGGATTTAGTAAAGCATTCCAGTCTCCAGCTAAACTCATATCTTGACAAGCAAGAGTTATTAGACTTTGTTTTTTATCCTGTAAAAACCCCCATAATTAAGGAAAGGTTCATAAATTGGGCCAATTACAACCTCCTGAGAACCTGAGAATGAATTTCTACAATTAAGCATGGGTGCCATTTAGGTAGGGCAGAGGGAAGTTGCCCCTCCATATTTGTGCTTAGGTTGTTCTTATGGTGTGGCAATAATGGCATTAAATTTGGATTTAATCTTTGCACAATAAATGCCCACCTGGCCTGTGTGATGATCACACTGCAGGTACTCTCCAGACTTGACTGTGTCTGTATTGTGTTGTCCCTCTCTCCATCTATTAGAGGCAGCACAATCACATGTGATATGGATGAGCTGCATCCAAGAAAGAGTGCATGAGTCTTACAAATGTGACCCTGTCTTTCCCACCACAGAGTAGACAGAACACACATTACAGCTTGAGAGAGTCAGTGAACACTGAAATCTCAATAGCAGTGTTTGGCATCAAATTTTGTTGGTCTACTCTTAGTGAGTCTCCATCTCCCTGGTGGCTGAAGAGGACAGAGGATGAGCTAGATGCTAACTCTAGCCTGGGCTAACTACTTTCTATACTAGGCTTGCCCTTGCAAAAAAAAAAGCAGCACAGACCCCACGGCATCAAGCTAGGCTTAGCTGCAGTGGTGACAGTGGTGTGGGTGGCCTTTATAGGCCTTGATCAGTGCAGAGTGCCAGCAGCAACAGCAGCAACCAAGCAAGCAACCCAGGTTGGGTGGGTTCAGTTGGTGAGGTGACTTGGTCCACGGACCACATTGGTGACCTGTGATGGTCAGTTCTACTATCCAGCTTCTGGCATAAGTGGACTGAAAACTGTGCTGGTGGCACACTGTGCCAGGCTGCAGGTTTTGGCCAAATGGTAAGTAAAAGTAAATAATTGTTTTACAGGAGGATTGGGAAAAGAGGAAAGATTGAAATATTGATGTGTTTTTTATATTTTTCCACCTTTGGGCAGCTTCATGACCCATAGGGATGGGTATTGAATGCAATGGAGTCAGGAAGAAAATTGGGACAAAGTTATTTTTGGAGGGGCATCAGAACTTCAGCCAGGAACAAAACTGGTTAGTAACTGTATGGGTTTATGCCCAAATCTGATGCATTGCTCCAGGGTATATACAGATGAATCTTTTACATTTTAATTTTAAATGATTTGCATGTCACTTTTCAATTAAACTAGATAAGGTTTACCTTTTAGAGATGTTACAGACATTCTAAAGCTGTACATTGCATTCATGGACAGTTGAGCAGTATGGTATGTACAGTCAATTGAGTCCCACTATAGTCAGGTTTATGCCCCCTCCCAGTGAACCTGACCTCTACATCCCAATTCTCAGACACCATTATGACAAGGGCAAAGGAGACTGCAGGGTATGCACCATTGAAATGAATGGGGGTATTTTTTATTACTATTTTTTTTTATTTATCCCTCCTACTTGCCTCTGGTCTGCCACTCCTTCTGGCTGCACATGCCTCCTGTGACCCCTCACCCTGCCCCCCTCCCACACCTCAGATCGCAGCCAACCCAGGGGTGGTCGGTGTATCCCTATGCCAGATGGGTCCCCTCCTCTGAGGGGAAGGCACTGGGGACCAGCCAGTGCACTAGGCATCAGTCCCTGAGTGCTGCTGAGGTGGGTTTGGAGGCATCAGGGCATCTCAGGTCAACAGGAGTGAGGCAGTCATCATCCGGCAGACCAGGAGCTGGATTTTCCATTTTTCTCCCTGGGGCATGGTGTGCCACAACGTCTGGCCGGAGCTGGCGTTCACCATGCCCCCATGTGGGCTCTGCTGCTGATTTCCCTGACCTTCACCAGGGGTACCAGACAGTGAGCCGCATCTCCTCCCTCCTCCTGGAGTAGGCGAGCAGTCGTGGGACACTGAAGCCTACTTCGGCCCGGCTCTCCAGCGACCCAAGTCCATTCCTGAACCCGGGTCACGGCGTCCAGAGTGGAAATCCAACGCTCGCTGACAAGCGGCTTTATTACTATTTTATACATTATTGATAGAGAGTTGGAGACTAATGAAGGCCACCGCTTGGCTAAAGGCCTTGTTAGTAGAACAGTGGCCTTCATTATTCTCAATTCACCATCATAATGTATAAATAGTAATAAAAAACTCCATTCATTTCAAAGGTATGCCCCAGAACTCTGACCCATGGACATAATCTCTTAAAGACTTATGCCTCTGGCTCCCAGGTACTCAAGTAAGATACTTTTTATTTATATTTATACTTGGTGGGCTGTCTGTAGCATGGCTATACCCACTACAGTGTGTGTGCATTGGGGGCTGGACATGGGTGTGTGTCGAGTTATTGCTGCTTTTGGGTTTGCACTTAAAGTCTGTTTGAGTGGAAGTATTCAAAACTATGGAGAGAAATAGTAGGAAGACAGGCCAGATAGAAGTAATTAAGTGGTTTTGTGGGTACATTTGTGTATTGGGGTGGAAAACCATATGTGTTTTATAAGTATGTCTACTACAGTTCAACTGTGAAACTGAGATGAGGGAGAAAGAAAACTGAAAAGCATAACTGTGGCTACAAGTATGTCACATGCATGGAGATGTTTTCAGATAAAGTATGTATTGAAGTACAAGTGAGCCATATGTGTGCAGACAGTATGGCTTAGTGGTTAAAGGCACTAAACAGCAAGCCAGGAAACTTGGAAGCATGAAGACCTGGGTTTGAATCTCATCAACCCCACTTGTGTAAGGTGTGATCCTGAGCAAGTCACTTAACTTTAAGTGTGCAGTTATCAGTGACCACTTGCTTTTTCATGCATGCCGTCTTTCCCAATTTAGTGTACAAAACATGGTTTCCACACTTGCTTGCTGGACGCATGCCAGATGCATGTAATCGGTTCCAATTTAACATTTAAATCATATTTGCAGAATGTATATCACCTGAATAGTTTTATGTTTGTAGCATGAAAACATTTCATATAATTATTTCTGTAAGGGATTTCACAGGACCAGACTTCTCTACTTTATGTATAAATTTTATTCTGAAATAGGACTGTCTTGTAAACAGGATTTTCTTCCCTAATGACATGTATTTATCCTGTATAAAAAATGCTATCTGTCTGTCTATCTATCTATCTATCTATCTATCTATCTATCTATCTATCTATCTATCTATCTATCTGTCTGTCTGTCTGTATGTCTATCAATCTATCTATCTATCTATCTGTCTTTCTATCTATTTATCATATTACAATTCAGATTACATTTCACAAGAATAGATTACAATTCACAAAAAACACATCAAGGCAACAAAAGCACAATTCAGCAAGTAAATACAGGTATTATACAAGCAGTAGTTTTACAAGTACTGTAGCAGTACATTAGAAAAACAGAAGGGACAGCTACAAGGTGTGACTTAGAAAAATAGGGATTTGTACTAAGTAGAGCAAGGAGACAAAGGGAAGGCCTAGAGAGAGCATCAATGTGCACCAGAAATTCTTACAAGCAGTAGTGCGCTGTGCCATGAGGGTGTGGAGACAATGGCGGCAAAACCCCATCCCATTATTAGTACAGTGCTATAAATACAGTGCAATAAATTACATAGGTAGTGTAGCAGATTTAGGTGTCAGAGAGTTCACAGTGGTTGGAAGCATTTTCAGGTCATGGATTAGAGAAGTGGGCTTTGATAGATGATTTAAGGACAGGGTGGAGGTGGAGCAGCATACAGTTTGAGGAGGAGAGTTCCAGAGTCTGGGTGTGAAAGATGAAAAGGCTTGTTCACCCATTTTGGTTACACATTGGGTGTTGTCAGCTGGGTAGGATCACGAGATCTGAAGGAGAAGCCAGCACTAGTGCTAGTAGAGGCGGAAATAGTAATGACAGGGTGGGACTATGGCTGCTTATCATAACAGCCTAGAGCAAAAGATTGTGATGTCAAGGGGACAGCCACCCAAAGAGTTGTAGAGTGAACAGTGGTGAGTGACTGATGGGGGCAAAAGGGAAAAGTGGCATATGTTGTTATAAGTAACATCCCACTTGTGCAAGAAAGTCAAGGGGCATTAGTGATGAGGAGGGACATGTATTGTAGGCAGGGAGGTGTTACCCCTGGGCAGTGGTCTGCCTGGCAGAGGGTGTAAGAAGATCCTTAATGTGGTGACCATCCCAATACAAGAGTTGGTGATTTTTACTAGTTTATGATGTAGAGGTGGAAGTCTAGGCCAGGGTCTAGGGTGATGCCTAGGTATATGAATCCTTGACTGTGAGAAAGGAGAACCATTTATGAATCTGATCTCTAGGAGTAAAGGGCAGGAAGCTCGATGCATCTGGGATCCAAATAACATCAGTTAGGTTTTTGCAGCTTTGAGGACCAGATTGTTTGCCATGAGCCATTTTGAATGAGTTTGAAATCTTTAAGAGGGATGTTAATCTGTTGAATGTTTTAAGTGCTGTGATTGAGGGTTATGTCATCAGCATACATGACAATGGAGAAGGAGGAGTTGTAAAGAGTTGAGAGATGATTTATGAAAATGGACAAAGGAGTGGTCCATGGATAGACCCTAGGGACACCAGGGATGATGGGTGATCGGTGATAGGAAGCCATGCCAAACTTAACAAACTGGCTACACCCAGACATGCAGTTAGCGAACCATGATGTGGTGTGAAGGATATGCCCAGGGTGGCTAACTCTGAGTAAGAAAGGAGAGGTATATGAAAGTGAAGGCTTTGGATAGGTCATTAAAGATGGTGCCAGTGGTGAGCCTTGATCCATTGCAGTTTTGACATTAGTGGTGAGCTTGATGAGGGCAGTGATTCTACTATGACCCTTGTGGAAGCCATGATGACAAGGGGTGAGGAGGTAGTGAGAGCTCAGATAGTCTGTGAGTGGGGCAGCAAATATTTTTGAGGACCTTACCAAGGAGGGCAGTAGAGCAATGGGACAATATTGTGATATGTTATTTGAAGCCCTTTTTTAGGAACTGGGACCACCTTGACTTCTTTCCAGTGGGATGGCCATTTGTCCAGAAGGTGTTAAAGCACTTGAACACCTTGATATTGAGTCAGCATTCCAAATGCCACTCGCCCCCAACCGACCGAGACCTATTAAGGATAAAATTTGAAGGACGGTATTATTTATTATTTTTTTTATAGTGAAATTTTTATCATTTTCAATATACATGTTATACGTCATAGTCTCAAAAGAGCTAATACAGGTGCAGTATAATACAATGCAGTGAAACATTAATGCAGTAAAGCAGTAAACTGTTTCCTGAAGGATGGTACTATTTTGATAATTGCATTACTATGGGGTTTTCAGTGGCCTGCATGCTGGTCAAAGTGCTTTAACAACTTCTTGCACTGGGAAAGTGCCACAGAAGAAAGAGGACAAGAAATGGTTCACTATCTGGATGAGTTCTTGTTCCTTGGACCAGCCATTCCATGGTCTTTGGACAGACTCTGGACTATACCTGTGCCACAGCTTCAGAGTCAATTGGCCACCTGTAAAGTAAAGGCTCCAAACTCAGTCATGTCATTCCCTGGGCATTGAGACAGATATAAAGAAACAAGAATGCTACTTACCTGAGGACAAGCTCAAGGTTCTTAGGGCTCTTCTAGGTTGTACAATACTGGCCAGGAAGATCACACTAAAGAGCTTCATCAGTTGGTGGGCCACTTGAACTTTGGGTCCTCCAGATGTGGAGGACATTTTGCAACAGATGGTAACACTGTAATTTGGTGCTTAGATGCCTCATCACCAGATGTGGACCATGGTAGGACTTCCAGGAAGTCACCGACGGTGGTTAACTTTCATCACCCACTTTGATGATGTCTCCATGTAGCCTGTGACAGTGGACAACTGGGTGCTGGAACTGTTTATGGAGTCATCTGAGGATTGGGATTGTGGACCTACTTCAGAGTTGGGCGGTGTGCTGTTCAGTGGCCTTCAAGTTGGGTAAAGTTAGTTCTTGCAGTATGAAGCAGGTCACCCTGCTGAAATTTTCCCTGATAGTGGTGCAACTCACTGTGTAGGGTCACTAGCTGAGAGATAAAAGGGTGTTTTTTTTTTACCAATGACATGGGAGTGCTGCACACCATCAATGAGGAGACTTCATGAGGATCTTTGTTGTCATGTCCATACTGCTTAATATTTATTTCAAAGCTGTCCATGTCCCTGGTGTTGTGAATGGTATTGCTGATGCTTTACCTTGTTTACAGTGACAGACATTCACAGAATTAGCTCCAGCAGGGGACCAGGATTAACTTCTGGTCCATCCTTTCCTATGGAAGGTAGTGACCCCGAGGCCTGGGAGTGTTTGGTAAATCTTTTGCACCCAAGACCAGAGTGGCATATCGTCAAGGGTAGAACACTATCACACTGCCCGAGCAGAGAAGAGATGACCTAATAGCTGATTCCTAGAGAACATTTGAACAGAAATATCTTAGAGGCTAAGCAAAAGGCCTGACTTCTTTGGGGCAGGAGAGCACCTAGGAGGGTTGTCATAGTTTAGCCGAGTACTGTAACTCACTAAGACTACCTGAACTTTCAAGGTTCAGAATATCCTTGAGGGCTGGAGTAGAGGGATCCTGAAGCAGAATGACCAAATGTGCCTCCTTAGCACAGTGACTCTGAGAAGACTGTGGAAGGCCCTTTCAGCAGTCTTGTGGCCTCCAGTGAAGGTTGGGTTTTGAAGACTACATTTTGTGGCCTTCTGGGGCAGCTTTGGGTCTCGGAGTTGGTGCAGCTAGCAAAATGTGGATTCCACATGGGACTGCAGAATGCAGATGCAGTAGTGGCACAAGAAAATGTGCACATCAGGCTCTGCAGGAGTAAGGCCGACCAAGAGGCATAGATTGCTGGTGTACCCTGCAGGTTCCTGAGGGTTAGTGTGGGATGTAAGGGCCATGGTGGCAGAATACATGGCTCTCCATCCCCCAGTGGGGTTGTCCTTAATGTGACATGCAGATGGCACCCTCATCATGATTTATCAGTTCTGGCATTTATTCAGCTTAGTGGTGCAATGGGCAGGTTGAACCCCAAGGAATTTAATACCCATTGGTTCAGGATAGGGGCAGCAAAAATACCACGGCCAATTCAAGGCAAGGCAACTTTTATTTCTTTGGTGCCCAATCCCCGGGGTCTGTGTGCATTACAGATTAAAACAGTGTTCAAAGGATAGAAAAACCATCATAAATACATAAATTGAACTAACAGTAAATAAATATATTAAAATAAAGACAGAGGACAAAACAGCATTGCGGATATGTCATATAGAATCATCACAGCTCTATATCCGGTAATGCTAAGGTGAATAAATAAGTCTTAAGGCGGCATTTGAATACCTCAACTGAAGTGGCTCCCTGACATCTGGTGGCAACAAATTCCACAGAACAGGACCACAAACACTGAATACCCTGTCACTGGCAGTTTTAACCTCGTCCTGGGAACAGCTAGGAGGCTCCTAGAGGAGGGCGTAGGGAATGGACGGACCTGGCAGGTGTAAGATCGGTCAGATAGCCAGGACCAAGTTCGTGCAGGGCCTTACAGGTGAGCAAGCCTGCCTTGAAGAGATCCTTCACCTGACTGGCATCCAGTGCAGGTACCACAACACTGGGATGACATGACTGAACTTAGAAGTCCCATCAGCAGCGTGGCGGTGGTATTCTGCACCAACTGCAGTCAGCAAAGGTCCTTCAGAGACCAAGAAGTAGAGTGCTTTGCAGTAATTAAGCCTGCACATCACAAAGGCATGCACTAGGGTAGGAAGAACCTCAGGAAGAACTATGGGTATGAGCCTAACAATATTCCTCAGTTGCTACTCTGGACAATGGATGACACCTGAGCTTCAAATCAGGAACTGCTAATTGCTAGCTGTCCACTGACTCTGGGAGTGAGGCCTGTCTGTGATGCCGATGACCCGGGTTCAGGAATGGACCCATGCGTTGGAGGGCCTGTTGAGGGAGAAGATTGAGCATCCTAGGGACTGCTCTCCTTCTCCAGATAGAGGGAGACAGAGTGTCCAGCACAATCCTGACCTCTGGTGGAGGCTGGGGAACATTCCTGCTGGCGCTTCACTTGCGGGGGACAGGGCGGACCCTGGACATGATTACATCCCTGCCCCTAAGGGAAAAACACACAAAATAGCAGCCATCATTAATCATGCCCACTTGGTGGAGCACCAACTACAAGCCACACGGCAATCGGATTCCCACCCTATCCGTTGCTAGTTATACGCAAACTGATCCTGTGCCCCTTCTTGGGAGAAAGCCAAGAAAGGCAATGTTAGTGGGTATATCTGTGACACCTTTGTCCCATTGTTGTGAGGACTGAGGTGGTGAGGTGGCTCCCTCCCAAGGGGAATCCAGGGGTACCGAGATAAAGAAGATAAGTCCCGGGGTGCGTTGTAGGGTGAGATGGGTCTAAACAAGGGCAGAGGTACAGTTGGACCCTCAAAAAAAGGAATTGTCAATTGCTAATAATAGCAATTAGGAATTGCTAATTAGGAATATTTCGAATATTTAGAATATGTGCATTTCGACTGTGAATATATTTTAAATGTGTCGTTCAGATGGGCAGATCCAGCCCTGGGCCAGTAGAGGTCCCAAGTGTTTTTGCATTATGTAAGACCATGCTTACTCTAACATTGTTTTACTGTTTTTAGGTTCCCCAGAATGTCCCAAGTTCATTTGGATCTGCAGACATATGGAAACATAGAAACAAAGAAGTTGACAGCAGATAAGGACCACAAGGCCCATCCAGTCTGCCCATTATTTCTACCTTATGAATGTACCAAGGCCTTTACTCTGTCAATGGCCTATCTATTCATTCTCATCTGTATTGCTCCCTTATACCGATCCCATGCCTGTTTGAAGCCCTGCACTGTATTCATAGCCACCATTTCCTGAGGTAGACCATTCCATGTATCCACCACCCTTTCTGTGAAAAAGAACTTCCTCACATTACCCCTCAATCGACCTCCTCTGCTAGTTTTCTTATATTGAAACATGTTAGACTCTTTCACCTTGTTAATGCCCATAAGATGTTTGAATGTTTCGATGATATCACCTCTCCCTCCTTTGCTCTAGGGTATACATATTGAGCTCCGGTAATCTGTCCTCATATGTTTTCTGATGCATTCCCTGCACCATTTTGGTTGCCCTTCTCAGGACTGCCTCCATTTTGTTAATGTCCTTGTGCAGGTGCGGCCTCCAGTACTACACAGTACCCAGATGGGGCCTAACCAGCATCTTGAAAGAGGGATTATTACCTCTCATACTTGTGATACCCTCATTAATACACCCCAACATTACTCTAGCCTTACCTATTGCTTTAGTTGTCTGCTTAGATGATTTCAGGTCATCTGTGATGATGATGCCCAAGTCTCTTTCTTCCCTTGTGATTGCCAGCAACTCCCTCCCAACCTATAAGTGGCTTCAGGGTTTCTCTTCCCTATATGCATGATCTTGCAGTTCTTTGCATTAAACCCCAGTTGCCACTCTTCTGACCATTTTGCTAAATTATCCAGATCTCTTCTCATTCTGCTCACCCCATCTGGATCATTTACTCTGTTGCAGATCTTAGTGTCATCTGCAAACAGACAAACCTACCCTCAATCCATCTGCAATGTCACTGATGAATATATTGAAGAAGACTGACCCCTAACTGATCCCTGAAGTACCCCCTTGTGACTTGCATCTCTTCGGACTGTGTACCATGTACCACCACTCTCTGTTTTCTGCCTGCCAACCAGTTTGCCACCCAGTTGACCAACTTCTGACCCACCCCAAGCCTACCCAGCTTATTAATCAATTTCTATGTGGAACTGTATCGAAAGTTTGCTGAAGTCAAGGTAGGCAACATCAACTGCAACCCTTTGGTCCACCACTTGGTTACCCAGTCAAATAAATCTATGAGATTAGTTTGACAGGGCCTTCCTGCTGTAAACCCAAGCTATCTTGGATCCTGTGCTCCTATGGATTCCAGGTGTTGCACTATCCTTTCCTAAGGAGTGCCTCCATAATCTTGCCTTACTACTGAGGTAAGACTGACTGGTCTGTAGTTCCTGCCTCCTCCTTGCTACCACTCTTGTGGAGCAGGATTACATGAGCCCTTCTCCAGTCTTCTGGGACCTCACCTGTGTTCAGATACTAAACAGTTCAGATACTGGCTCTGCTAGTTCCACCCTTAGCTCCTTTAGTACCTTGGGATGTATGCCATCGGGTCGCATTGCCTTTTCCACCCTGAGCTTATTGAGTTCATGTAGGACCCTTTCTTTTGTGAAGGGACTAGGTCACACCTCTCCCCGTGTCCATGATGCTGACCTGTGGGCCTTGCTCTATCTGCTCCCCAGTAAATACTGAGCAGAAGTATCTATTAGAATAGGTGCTTTTCCTTGGTCCTCCTCAACACACTCCCGCTCATCCCTTTGATCTTAGCAATACCCACTCTGGACTTTCTCCTTTCACTAATGCATCTATAGAAAGTTTGCCTCTTCTTTTATTGTCCGTGTTAGTGATTCCTCTGTTTGGGCCTTTGCCTACCTTACTGCCTTCCCTACTTCACTTAGGAAGTTTGGTATCACTCCTATCTTTGTCCCTCTGTGTTCCCTTATATTTTCTGAAGGCCAGCCTTTTGGCTCTGACCTTTTCTGCTACTGTTTTGAGAACCAAAGTGGTTTCCTCCTTCTTTTGCTCTTGCTTTCTCTCTAACACAATGGGATGTTGCTTGTATCCTTAATGCTTGCCCACTTTGCCTGTACCCCTCGCCTGTATTTCTTCTTGCCAGGGCTAACTTAACTCTGCTAGCCATCTTATCAAAGTCAGCTCCTCTGAAGTCCCATATTTTGCATTGAAATGGGTTTATTTAGTTCTAGTGGCCAAACTGAACCATACCATGTGATGGTCACTGTCCCCATGTGACCTTCTACCTGGAAATCTGTGATCCTTTCCCCATTAGTCAGTACTAGATCTAAGATAACCCTTGTCTTTGTGGGTTGTTGTACTAATTGTTTGAGGCCCTCCTACAGGGAATCCACTGTGTGTCTAGTTCTGGTGGATGCTCCTGTTGGTATTGACCAATCTGTATCTGGCATGCTGAAGTCTCCCATTATCAGAACCTCCCTTTAGCTGTCATGTTTTGTCTATCTTCTAACAGTAATGTGTTTATGTCCTCCCCTGGCATGGAGGCCTGTAGACAACCCCAGTTCTATATGCTGTCCCATTTCCTGTTTCCAAGTTGACCCAGTAGTTCTTCTGGCTCCTTATATGTATTCTGAATTTCTGTAGCTTTTATATTTTATTTGACATAAAGGCCACTCCCCTCCCCCTTTTTACACTTTGGTCTCTTCTAAACAGTTCATAGCAGGGTACTGAAGTCTCCCAAGTGTGGTTACTTGGTGAACCATGTCTCATTAATGGCTAATATGTCCAGTTTAGTCTCTGTCATTGCTGCCTGCAGGTCTCAGATCTTGTTTCCCATACTGCAGGCATTTGTGTACATGATTTTTCTATTGGCCAGATTGTGGTGTCTTAGTTGTTGGGCGAGGTCCTCGTTTCCCCTCTGCATCGTATGGGGGCAGGAGCTTTTCCTTCCCTGGTGATGCAAATGAACTACAAACATGCTGAACTCCTGTTTGATCACTAGCTGAGGGGAGGGGTTCTTCCCATTCAATGTATTGGGTGCTGCACCCTCTCCCAATTTGCTAGTTTAAATATTCTGCAAAGATGTCAAACTTGCCCCAATGCACTGACTCCTCCTTAGTCAGATGCAGTCCATCAAATTTAAAGAACGTTCACTCCCAACATGATAGAAACTTTCAAATACCTCAAGGGAATCAACAAAGTCAAGAGGTAGCATCTTTCAGAAAAGATATGTGCAAGAACAAGGGGCAAAATTTGAAGATAGAGGGGGATGGCTCAGAGGTAATGTGAAGTATTTCTTCACAGAGAGGGTTTGTAGATCCATGGAGCAGGCTTCCTGAGGAGGTCATAGATTCAAAAACAGTGGGGAATTCAAGAATGCATGGGACAGACAGCAGAGAATTCTTGTGGGGGGTAGGAGAAAGTAGGCTGTTGGTTAACTAGGATCTGCAGCTTATTCATTAGGTAGAGAAATGGGCAGACTAGGTGGGCCAAGTGGTCTTATCTGCCATCAAATTCTATGTTTCTGTGTTAAAACTGCTGTCAGTTACCTACAAATTTGTGTCTTTTTCCTGGCACCAGCCCTTGAGCCACATGTTTAGCTCCCTATCTCTTCTTCTCCTGACCTTCCATCCATCTCCCCCCTCTCCCAGACTGGCTGGATCTCAGAAAGAAGATGCCCAATGAAACGGATGACAGTTTGTCTCCCAGACTGTTCAGGTGTTCCTTGGTCTCCACAACTGACCGGTTGGTGAGATTGTTAGTCCCTATGTGTACCAGGATGTCGATGTTTTCTCCTGCTTTCTGCACAATTTTAGCAATCCAGTCAGTGTCTCTCTATGCTAATGTATCTGGGAGACATCTGACCATTACTGCCAGCTGGAGGTAGGTATCAATTCCCTGAATCATGTCATGGAGTCTCCTATGATCAGAAGTGTTTTGAATTTCCTTTTGCTTTTCTTGTTTTGGTCCCTGTTTTGGCGAGTTTTGTCGTGCTAGCTCCTGTGTTGCAGTGTCCTGCTCTGCAGTGCCCTCTGCCCATTTGTTTGATTTTGGACATAGAGGCAGATGCCTGTTTGTAGTTTTATATGGTTTGTGGAGGTGATACATTGGAGAGCATTGAGTGATAGGGCACCTGATTTGTCCCTCTAATCACCTGCCAATCTCCCAGACCAACTACCCTCTGCGGTCAAGGTGCTTCAGTTGGATGTTGGGAAAATGGCAGGTGGTTTTTATATGATATTTCCTCCTGAATATGCAATTTGAGGCCGCAATCTCTACCCATGCTGCCTGGAGCTGAGACATTCCATACACTGGGCATCAGAGACAGTAGAATTTCAGACTGGGGAGTAACCTGACAATTCCACAACAGCAAGTGCAAATCTGTTGGTTGAGTCAAAGGGCATGCATGGGAGGGGCGCTCTCTAGGGCTGACAGTGGAAATCTAGTATGGACCTTCACCAGATATACTGCTAGTTTAGTGGGATGAAAATGACCTGGGGTTCCGGATGGCTATCAACCTGCTTCAGAGAATAGAGGACCTAAGATCCATTCATAAACAGTGGCCTGGAAGAAACTCGTTTGGTCCCATATTATTCAGAAGCATCACTAGTGTTATGCAAAGAACTGTCAGGGCATGAATGAAGCATGTATATGCATTAACAGGGAGATGTGGCATTTCAGAGTCCACTGGTGGAGCTGTTGTGCGACATAACATCAACACATCCTGCCAGGACATTATGCCAAGGAAGGTGTTCATTTACTGAAAGATAGTCGGATTTGTCATTTGATTCATTCCATCAGGTTTTGGAGGAGTACTTGGAAAGATCTGCTTCAGGTAGTTGGACTGTGTCCATCATGTTGTGGTTGAGAGTCTCTCAGTGTGATGGTACGAGAAAAAAGGGAAGAAGTAAAATTCTACTGAAGTATCTTCTTCCCTGGTTGGTAAGAAGCAGAAAAGTAGTAACACCTGGTCCTCATTTTGGGAGATTATGGTCCAACTTCATTGGCTTGCCTGCAGATACAGCATCATCAGATGGGGAGGACTTTGCCAACCTGCCCATGACCTCCCTATTCACTGAGGTTGCTTTCCAACTCAGAAAAGGCCATTATTCCTTGGCCTGCACATGGGTAATGCCCTAAATGGGAAGGAGTATGGAGGTTTCTTTGGTGACTGGTGAGCCTTCTCCAACTGCACACATCACCCAATCATGTAAGAGGTTATTTTATAAGCATATAACTGTTGCCATTTCTCCAAAACAAGTGTTATGTGTGTTCTTCAAGGGTAAGGAGGATATGTGGACTAACAAGATGATAAATTGTTTGTCAAGCATGAAAGCAGATGAACCCTTTTCTTGGTCCCTTCCACTGTACCCTGGTCTCAGATTGTGAGCTAGAATTCCACCCACAGTGTGTGGGAGTTTTCCTGGCACCACCCTCAGGGGAGGAACCATTGGGGCCAGCTACAGAGTGAGGGTTTCTGGCTGTGGGTGGAGAATGAAGAGTTAAAAGAGCCATGGCCTCCAGCTACCCCTCTCTTTTCTCTCACAGCTTCATATTTCCTACCCACCCACCCTTATTACAGCAGGGTTCTGTGCCAGCAAGGTAAGAATACAAAACCTTTTGCCCCCATATAGGTGCCCACACTAGCAGTCGAGGAAGAGTTTTCTGGTTTTCCATCAGACATGTTTTCAAGGTTTTTGCCCCTCTAAAGTGGAAAAATCAAGATTAGTTTTACCAGTAACTGTCACAATCATTGTACCATGGCCACTTGGGAGTTTCTCAGGGTGATGGTACAAGGGGAACACAGGAGAGATGTGTCTTCCTTCAAAGGACTCTGAGGACTATTATTTCTCACCTCATAATGACTAAGGAAAAAGAATCCTTGTAATTCTTCCAAAGAACTATGGTCAGCATGAGGTGAGGAGCCATATGACCTGGTCCTCATTTATGGAGGTTGTGGTCCAATCTCATTGGGCTTCCCTGAGGGTGCAGCACCACCAGACAGGGGTGTGCTTGCCACCCAGTCACATAACCTCCTAATTCACTGAGGATGGTTTCCAGCTCAGAGAGGTACATCATTCCTCTATATGCACATGCATAATGCCGATTACTGGAATGGGTGCAGAGGTTTCTGAGGTGGCTAGTAAGATTTTTCCAGCTGTGCACATCACTCAATTATGTAACAGCTTATTTAATAAACATATGGATGTGGCCATTTCTCCAAGACTGGCATTGTATGAGTTCTCCCAGGAAAGGGGTCAGGAACTAACAAGACAAAATGAAGCCCACTTGATTTTATTACCAGTAATACTTACTCTGTTCGGATTTGCTGGGGCAACTATATTAAGTTCTATAGAACTACAGTTGGCTACAAAAAGCTACAAAAGGTATTAAGTATTACTTCTTCACTTCTCAAATTAGATAAGCGACAAGTAAGAGCAGGTAGAAGAAATGTATTTAGCAATAAGTGTAAGAACCTTGCTAAGTTTTTTTATTTTAATCTTTAGTTTTGTGTATTTTCCCCATTTTCTCCCGGGATTCCAGGACCCTAGCAGACACACTTGTGCATGTACATGGAGGTGAACAGGCACACTGGGTACCAGCTCAGCCCTTTCTGCCCCACCCCTGGCAATTGCTTGCTGCCTTCTCCATCTACACTATGCATTGGATCTCCAACCAATGGGAATGAAACTACAGAGGGATGAGCAACCTCCCAAGAGAGGAGAGCTTCTTTTCTGCTGCTCTATCCTGCTCCTCCTCCCTCACCTGATGGCTCCCTGATGACCCAAGATCATTCCCAAACCCAGGTCACCAGCATGATGCGAGTAAGGCACCTGATGCCTCAGCCCAATGCCACCAGGTTAGCAGAACCTTGTTAAGTTTACTGTTAAAATGGGATTGCAGAAGCTGGCCAAGTGGGGTAGCATGTCATTTTGGCCGAGCGCTAAAAGGCAAAAGTGACATCTCCGGCTTACAGTGACTGGAAAGATGGCAATATTAGTACTCCCTCCCAAAGTACCATGACCTTGAAGTTGGTATCTTTAGAAAGGAAGGTGTAGGAGGCTAAGCCCCCACAATGGGGGTTGTGAGGTCACAGCCCCCACAAACACAACAGTCGCCATCTTGCCAGTTGCTGTAAAGCTGACACTGTTTTCAGTTTCACCTTTTAGGGTTCACCAAAATGACATGGAAGTGTCAAGTGGCACAGAGGGCTAAACTGTGTCAATGACCCATGTTTAGGAATACACTTGGGGTCTGAAGACTGCCCAGAAGGGAGAGGATTAAGCATCCTCTGGAATACTCTTCTCTCCAGTGGAGGGATGGCAAGCTGTCTCAGGCTTTGATTGGCACCAGGTGGAGGTCCATGGGTAGTGCAGGCTTCAAGCGACTTTAATGGTGGGTCTGCTGTTCAGCAATGCATGTACACTTCCATGTGCATGCACCTGCATCTGCAATCAGAAGGAATTTGTAGAAAAGGAACCAGGCAGGCTTAATGAAGCCCCACTGCTCTCCTTGGTATGTGCCACCATTCAGTCCCCAGGCCACTTCTAGATTATATACCCAGGAGGAGGGCCCTCCTATTCTGATCTTCCCATGGGTGGGACATCCGAAGGAGACTTAAGCCCTGAGACAGATGGAGTGATAACTGGTCAGGGGAGTGGGGACAGGGCTGCGTAGCAGTCCACCTGATTCTGGGGGTAAATGGCTGCCCCACCAACCCTGGGTGGTCACTGCTTTATAGGTCCCAGGTCATGTGATCTCATCACGTGACCTGAGTGTGTCTACCTCCCAATTTCCCATTTACATTCAGCCACTAACAGCCACTGGAGGCCACTAAATCTTCTCTATTTTCTTCAAACCCTCTCATCTTACATTCATATCCCTCAACCACTCACTCCTCCCTTGCCCCATACTCTTCCTCTCCTGATCCACCCTATCATCATCCCTTCTGCTCCTTACCTCTTCCCCCTCCACCCATCAGCTGCCCACCCACCCCGACTCTTCACCTGGCCTTCTCCCATCCCCTCCTGATACACTTCTCCCTTCACATCATTTCTTCATTCCCCAGACACCTCTCTCCCTCCCTTCCCAATCAAAGCACCACCTCTCTTCCTGCCTCCTCCTTTTACTCCTTCTCTCAGGTGATGTAGAACTCAATCCCATCCCACCCACCCCACCCAGGACCCCACAAAGGTATCTGTGTTTTCCATGTAAATACCTGTAGTCTGTTCCTGAAGCTCGACTTGCTAAAAGTATGGCTATATCAGCATCACTTGGATGTTCTCTGCATATCCTAATCATTGCTCTCCTCCATGTCACTGACTCTAGCCTTGGTCTACCTAGATTTGACCTCTACTGTCATAACAGCGACAAAAGAGGTGAAAGCATTGCCTCGTTTATCTGAAATTCTATCCCTGCTCCATTAGACATCATGAAGCCACACCAAAATCTATGAAGTCCCCCACCAGCCCTCCCATCTACTTACCCCATTTTATCTGCATCATTTATGCTTCCCACAAACTTGTTCCTGCATCACCACCATCATGTCCATCTCCTCCAGGCAAACTACTAATGTTGAGAGACTTTAACATTAATTGTCTCCCCCCTCCTCCTGCTCCACAAGACACTCCATGAAGCCCTCAACCTTACCCAGCTAATAACCGATCATACCTGTCTCAATCCCCACTCCTCACATCACTCCCTTCTTGGCTGGATCCTCTCCCAGCCCCATTGCATCTCAGCAGTGGAAGTCCTCCTGATGCAATAAGCGACCACTGCTTTACTTACTATGTCAGGACAACTCACCTCCCCACTCCTCTTCAATACATTACGTATCCGGCACTCAAACATATATCCCCCTACCTCCTCTTTTCTGACCTCCACTCTGCAGAATGTTCTGCCATCCTATCAGCAACCAATACCAACACCACCCTCTCACACTTTCACTCCATTCTGACCCAGATCTGGGACCGTCATTACCTACACACTTCTCGGGTAAGTGCCATCATCAGTATTGGATTATGCACAAATTCCTCTCCTTCTGCAAGGCTTGTGAATGAGCCTGGTCCCTATTCAAGTTTCTGGCTCCACCTCTAGCCTCCAGGACTATCGCTCCATTAGAACAAGTGAACCAATGTGATCCACCTCGCAAATCCAACTATTTCAAGTCCCAACTCTCCCTTAACTGTAACCCGTCCTCCTTCTGGTCAACCATCAAGTCCCTCCTAAACCCTCCCCTCTTGTTGCCTCCCTGCCCTTAAAGAGAAGAGACACTAATCTGACCCTTCTAAAATGTTATCTAAATTGTCTATCTAAAGTGTTATCCATTTTCAACAATTACATCACATCTGTGTGCTGCCGATTCACCATCACCTTGCTACTCCACTTCCCAATCTACGAGCTTCAACTTTCCTCCTATCTCTCCTTTTCAGGGGTCTGTCATGCCCTAACTCCTTAAATCCAAACAAGTCTAGCCTGCGGTCTCCACCCCTGGTCCTGGGCCTCTGTGCCATGCCCATCACCAACCTCCTTACTCATATTGTCAGCCTTTCCTTAACTACCAACACTGTCACCTTCTTGTGGAAACTTACAGAGTTATCCCCTCCACAAGTGTGATGATACCACCCTTCCATACAACTACCATCCTACCTCCCACCTTTCTTCACTCATCAAACTCCAGAAATTCCTGATCCTTTCCAGGCTGTCAAACTTCCTATCCTCCTCTACTTCCTCTCTGCCTACCAGTCCAGTTTTCACAGGAACCAGTCCACTGCATCCTCCATCCTCCGTGTCTTCAACTCCATCCTCCCACCATAGATAATGGGCACACTACTGCTGCGATTTTTATAGACCTTGCTGAGGCTTCAACTCCATCTTCCACTCACTCTTTCTTCAAAACTCCACATAGCTGCTTTGTCCTCCTCCGCAGTAAAGTGGTTCAGTTATTGTCTCTGTGGCATGACACAGTCTGTCTCAGTCGGAAAATCGGTCCGCCCCATCCTATCTGGAGTTGCCCAAGGATCTTTTCTCAGACCACTTCTCTTTTCAATATTTATAAATGACCTTCCAACTGTCTGCCTACACACTAACACCCACCTTTACTTAGATGACACCATCCTCTACACCTCAGGACCTACCCCGACTCTGTCTACCCTGTCCTCCAATCTGACTTCACCAGCATCCTCTGCTGGTTGCAGAAGCTTCAGCTTAAAAGTCAATACTAAGAAAACAGCCTCCATGGTTTACAAGACCCCAGAAAAGCTGGCAAAGCTGCCCCTCCACCCTCCTTCTCCACCTTGGACAGATCCACGTTTGATTCTGTATCCTCATATAACTACCTGGGCATGTGGCAGTCATCACCTTGACTACTCCTTTCACATTGACTCCATGTGCACAAACATCACACCAAACTCAGAATGCTCTTTTGAAACAAAAGTCCATCCCTCTTCAACCCATACATCCTGCTATCGAAGACTATTCTCCCATTTGACTATGGTGATATTATCTATGCATTGCCCCCACCACCACTATCTCTTGTCTAGAGACCTTTCTCACTCCTTCTGCCACTTCAGCAACAAACTCCCTCTTAGAACTCACCACTGCTCCTTCTCTCCTCCTTAAGCCTGTCTCCCTTCTCACACGGAAGGTAGCTCCATTTCCTAACTTTCATTGCCAAGTTCTGGTTTGACCTCCTCCCCTTACTTATCCTCCACCCCTCCCTGCCCCTGCTCCTCCTACTCCCTGTGCTCTTATTGCCCTGCACCTTCTTCATTCCTTATGGCTGGGTCCTCCTCAGGCTTGCCACTTTCTCATCCTGCCTCCCATGCCTCTGGAACCAACTAACCCCAATCCTCCATGATTCTCCTTCCTACTATGCCCTTCAAGTGTCTAATAGCAATAATCCATCCACCACAGAGTGTGAGTTATGCTGGGATTTACTCATGCCTGTTGAGGTGACAGATCCACTCAGGCATGAGTAAATACCAGCAAAACCAACACCCTGAAGTGGATTATTAGAATTATACATATGGTTCTGTATATCTAAATCAAAATACTGAGAAATTAATGTAGTTTTGTTATTTTGTATTGCTTTTTGTCATTTACTTTCATCCACATGGTAAAACAGTGCCATTCAATAAGCAAAGAGTATTGTAAAATACTGCAGACAGTACATTGAAAGTCATCTTGCATCAAATTTAATAACATTTCCTGAACTGTGGACTGAGGTACTGTATGTAACTGATGAACTGGTTAATAAGCTGTTAGGAACTGTAACTGGGTAATGACAATAAGGAACTACTTTGAAACACACTAAGGCTGCATCTCAGCACTGCTATATCAAAACATGCGGAAGCGTCACTTTTATTCAGCATTACTTTCTGTCATTTTATTTGTGTCAGTACCAGAATATTTTATGAATATTGTTGCTCCATTTGTTGAGGATTTTGATGTTTTCTACTTTTTGTAGTACATTACTAGTCCCGTAATTGATAAATCATGTCAGCAGTGGTCCTGTAGCTCCACATCATTTGCATTGCTCTGACCTCACAGTATTGTGAGGGTTTGGAGTACTGCTGGGAGAATACTCCATTTGTGAAGGACTGAGCTGCATGGAGGTGGTTCCTGTGGATCTTGCTACGCAGAAGATTTTTCTTTGGTAAGGGGTTGTAGGTGCACTCTGACAATTTCTGACTGTTGAAAAAGCTGCAGGCTATGATGAGTTTGCAGCTGACTGGTTAGGTTTCTGAGCTCTGCCTGGGGAGTTCTTGAGCTCATTTTCAGCTGGCATATTGATCTCAGTGCAGCACATGTAATTGGTGTTGCAAATATTCTTTCTTTTTTGACATTTTTTGGGGTCAAATATGCTGATTTATTTATTTATTCAATTTTGGTAACTGAGTAGACTCACTGAGCCCTGAAGGTCCCTTTTTCAGTAGCAACCTGGAATTCGTTACATAGAGCTTGAAGTAATGACATTTTGCTTAAAACAGTTCTTAGGAGCAGACCACATTTGATTAGTATCAGGAGAGTACACAGTGGGGATCAGACAATCCCAACAGATATAACATATTTCTATCCCTATGGTGATAGCCAGTTAAGGTTTACATCACCTAATATATATAACTCATCATTGTGAGAAAGGGAGGTTATAGTGTTTATGAGGTCAGTTGTATCAGAGGGCTTGGTACTGGGTGACAGTAGATACCAGTATTAAAGATAGGGAGGAGAATGGCATGTTAATCTTTCAGCTAGTGCTTCATAGGTGAAAGGTAAGGAGGATGAGTGAATGGAAGTGAACTGGAGTGAGGACTGGATATAGAAGGCTACTCCGCCTCCCTCCCAGTCCTGTCCTATATGATTATGGAGTAACCTGGGATGGCAGTGGAGGGATAAGGTATTTTAGCATTTAGCCATGTTTTGGTTAGTATTAGAATATCTGGTGAGAGGAGATTACCATCAGTTGAAGAAGGTCAATCTTGGAGACAAGACTGCAGATATTTAAATGGTGGATCTTTAGTCCTTTGGGAGGATGATGGGAGTGTTGGAAGATATGTGTTAGGGGGGATAGCTACCAAGGGGAGGAGGTGGTAGGACCAAGGTTAGGGTAAATATTTCCTGAGGCAAGTAGAAGGAGTGTGAAGATGAGAGTGGGAGCTAGGTGGTGGATAATTGGGAGGTGAAGAAAGCAAGATGGCTAGATACTGGGAATAAGGTGGTGGGGGTTTGTGGGAAGTGAGTCCAGAATATTAAAAGGTGTTGGAGTAATAGCTAGAATGTAGGTAGGAGCTAGGAGAGTGTAGGGAAGAAGAGACAGGGCTTTTAGAGAGGGTAGGTTGAGGATTAATGTTAAGATGGTGGAAAGTAGAATAAGGAAGAGGTAGATGAGGAAGAAATGGACTGCATGTTTATGTGCGATGGTGCTTGCAGTCAAGTACACAAGAAAAGCAGTAAGGGAGCAGAACTGCAATGTTAGCAGAAGTAGCAGTGGCTAAGTGGCAGTTTCAATGGGGCTGTACTATAGCACAGGATTATTGAGTCTGGATAGCTAGAGATAGCTTAGAAATGGTTCTGTTGGTAGGAGTAAATGGAGGGAAATTGTGGAGTACTTCTTTAAGCTAGAGCTATGTAAGACCAGTGCCAAAGAGTGGAAGGAGGCGTGTGTGTGTGTGTGACCTATCGTATTTAATAGAGGCCGGGTCTGGTGGGTGGGTGGGAAAAAATATTCAGTATGGGTAAATGTTTAAAATCTGTCTAAAGACAATCAGCGGGTGGTGTTCCTGGTAGGGATCAGTCCTGCACCTGGAGGAGGATGAAGGAGGCAGGCATAAGAGCCAGGTACATTTATGAGCCTATAGAATCTGAGTGAAATCGGGGGGCCTTGGACAAAAGAGACAATCTCTTAATGGGGTAGACTGGTGCCAACCAAGGAGTTGAGAAGAAGAAAGAAAGGACAGGAAATATGTGTTTAATTACAAGAAGTAGCTATTTGGGGAGAAAAGAAAAAGGGGTGTAGATTCAGAGCGTAGAAGTTAGAATTTAAGAGGCAGACAGGGTGGGAAGCAGACTGCTCAGGAAAATTACAAAGTAGTTGAAGGTGGTAGGAATCAGAAAACAGCCAGGAGTGAGGGTGAAAGAGCAATGGAGCCACAGGAAAGTTTGAGTAAGCCTGCACTGGCAAGGAGGAACCTTGACAAAAACACAGGAGCTGTAATCACTTAGCAAATATCACAGCACAGTAAAATCACCAGCAATATAACTTTCCTTGTTGTCCAGATATCTAGAGTCCATTTCAAAAGAAAGCTTCAGCTCAGTTATTAACCTTAAATAAAACCTTCTAGGCAGACTCTTTGAAGAAAAACATCACATTTGCAGTCCATTTTCACCCAGTTTGCTGATCGCTAAGATCCCTACTTCCCTCTTTAATTTAACAGAATCACAGTACTCTTTTTCTAGTAGATAATGTAAGACTACAATGTAGCATTTGTTTAGGCAGTGCTAACACATTTAAATTATGTCATTTCTACAGGTCTAGCACATTACAAATTTGGCTAGAGGCTTAAGCAAAAATATTCAGGATGGGTAAATGTTTAAAAGTCTATTTTTGCCCTGTGAAGCCGCTAGCAAGGAGCTGCAGACTGCACTGAGGGACGGTTCAATCAGGAGAAAGCTGCAGAAAACAGCAGCCAATAGCTTGCCACAGCAGGAGGACAGAGCGAATCAGTGTCCTGCTTGGAGTCGAGGCAGTTTCAAATCTGTACCTGCTGTTAGATCTGAGGAGCTTGAGTGAGGTGGCTTGGCTGGGACTGGCTCTCCTGCCAGAGCCGCCACCTCCACAGAGCAATCAGAGGATGGTGTGCCCAGTAGGGATCAGTTTTGCACCTGCTGTTAGATGTGAGGAGCTTGGGCAATCAAGGTAGTATGGCTGGGGCTGGTTCTCCTGCCTTGGTAGAAGCAGGTACACCAGTTCCCTAAAACCCCTTTGCTGTCCCTCCCTTCCTCGCTAGTTCCCCCTTCTGTTCACCCTTCCCTATTGTCACTTTCCTTACCCTCACTATTGTGTAGGATAGTCCAGAATAATAGCACCCAAAATGAGTCGCTATTGTTGTAGTCACCCATTTTGGGCTGCTGTTATCACTGGATACCCTCTGGTTTGCTACCCTTTTAGCATTTACTTTTCCAGCCACTTCCTTTCAAAATCATAGCAGTCTCTTTTTTCTCTTGTTTTGCTCACCGCCTTTGTGTAGAGTTTTGTTGCCTTCAGTATACTTCCTTTTACTTTGTCCACTGTTCCTCCCTCCCACCCATGTCAGCTACCCTGCTAGGTTGCCTCTGAAGCATTCACCTATTTTTTTTTTCAAATCTGACATCCTGAAGTCCAGGACAGTCATCTGGTGTGGTTCACTTCCACAGCCATCATTTTGTTGAACCTCACTATATGGTGATCACTGATACCCAAGTGGCCTCCCACCTTGATATCTACAGCACTGTCACTATCAGTGAGCATGGGATCCAGTACTGTCCCATCAGGAGTGGGCTCCCTGAATAGCTGGCAGAAAAACCCCACTACTGGGAGTCAGGATGTCCTTGCTTCTAGCTGAAGCTGCAGCTGGGAATCTCTAATCTTCATCTGGCAGACTGAAGTCCCAAAATGCATTAGCACTCTGCAAGAAGGTCCTGTACCCTAACAAAAACAATCACACTCATTCCTTTCTTTTTTAAAGGATTTATTACAAATGCATGTAACATGAGTGCTCACAGACAGATTAGATGTCCAGTCATGGCTCTGCACTTTGTGTAATGAAATCCTTCATTAAGGGGTGTGGTTAACAAGAGAGATGTGTTCTTATTTATACTACTGAACCATGAATAAATATGATATTAATCAATTATTAATGTACATAAACAAAAATTAATACACAGGAAAAATAATACATCAAAAATGCCATAATAAAAATAAGATTTTATTAGTTGATTTCAAATCCTGTTGCATAATTATATAATTTCTTATATCATTATTTTAATTTTGTTTTATTTCTTTTTATCCACCATTCCCAGCTGCCACCCCAACCCATCAGGAGAGACATGTCAGACATCCCACTGCCTGACACCCTGCCCAGAATGGACCCCGAGACCTCATGGAGCCACAGTTTTACCCCCAGGTGAGATGAGGTGGAGGCCTAACACCCTGAAACATACGTTGCATCGGCTCTGGTCCATCAGGTGGGTGCAGGCACATTGTGCACATCTTCTGGCTCCCCATCTTCCCGGCAGTGGCAGACTCTTTTCTCTTTTCTACCTCCCTACAGGCGCCAGTGGCCACACTGTACAGCAGCCTCCCATCCTCTACAGTTGGGGCTTGCAGGACTCTGAGCCTCTGCTTGAAGTAAAAGCAAGTGCGTGGGCATCGGCCTCCCTCCCAGAGAAGGAGTGATGTTATGGGATGCTCAAACCTATCTCCCCGGCTGATCCACCGACGCAACACCTCACAGCACGCTGGTGACCCGAGTCCACTCCCAAACACAGGTCACCAGCTTGGTGAGATGTGTAGCATCCAGTGCCTCAAATCTCACTGCCACCAGGCTGGCATTATTTTAATTATTAATGCAAATTTGAATTTTAAACATGGATTCAAAACTAAATTTTTTTTTTGAAAATAGCACAGAAAGAAATGGAGGGCTGTTGTGTTTTCTAGGCATTCAAGTTCCTCAGTTTGCCATCTCTACAGCACAGAAGAAAACATTGAAAGCATAAAGCCTAGAAGCGAAAAATATAGAATACATAATGTGTGTTAGAATGCAACTTTTGAGACATGGAAAGTCATGATTCTTATGTCAAATTCATATTGAAAAAAAAAAAACAGCCACAATTTGCAACTCAAACCCCAGAGATCCAATTAAACTTCACAGCAAAAATTTCATCTTCAACAAACCTTATTATATAAGTCTCAGGAAATATCTATGTACACATATACAGACATCATGTATTAAACTTCTGTGTGCATTAATTTCTTAATAAGTGAATCCAGCATTTCAGGAAAGCCAACAGATCGGCAATATGTCATAAGTGCACCTGTATGAACAAGCGCTGTAAAAACAGCACTGAGAACAAAAGCAGCAGGATATAATGCCGACAAAATATCAATGCCAGTGGTAGTGATATGAAGTGGATCATGATCGCTAACACTTGAAATCATTGTTTGTGCAGGATGCTTTGCCACCTGCACCCTCATAATTAAAATAATCAGCTCTGGGTCAGAGATTGATTACGGGAAAAGAATGTAAAATTCTGAAGATCAAATTACAGTAGAACCCTAGTCTCCACCACTTTTCTGCCTGAGCTGCTCCTGCCTTACCACTCCACGCCATGGGAGCAGCTTGGCCAGCCCTCCTCCATTCCCTGGCTCTTGATCCAGGTAGTAGTACCCTGACAGTGACCAGTGCAAGGTACTAGAAACATGGACAGTAACTAGGGTAGCACTTTACTGCATAGCACTGTAATTCCCCTGTTGCTGTCCATGGTAGCGTGGTGTAGAGTATGCTGTGTTAGCGTGTGCTATTCTTGTAGCGCTATTCTGACTAGGTAGGAACAGATCAATGTTATCATTTAAACCCATATCCACCTGAGCTCCTATTTCATAAATCTAGTAAAACTCCCTATGCCCCATTAATATTTCCAAATCTCTACCCCTGTGACTCAGTACCACTTTCTCAGTGCCAATAAAATGGATGTTATATAAAGTGCTAGGGTGACTTTTCACATGGTTTACAATGGCATAACTCTCATGCCCATGTTGCAGGGCTCTCACATGCTCACCCATGTGCATCTTAAACTGGCACACAGTGCAACCAACACAAAATGCACTACAGCTACAATTGAGGAGATGAACCATCCCACAAGTGTAACAATTAATAAAATGCCTGAGATACATTTTAGCACCATTAACAGGTGAACAAAGTCTTTGGTTTGCTTAATTTTATTGCAATATGTACACTTCCCACACTTGTGGGTATAAACAGTGTGTGTGGGGGGGGTAGCTGACTGCTTCTACTTGTCTAATGGGTAGGATGTAAACTGGGAACCATTATGTTGCATATCGTGTGAGGCCTGTGAATAACTACTTGTTCTTTGCTGAACAGTTCCCTGAGTTTGGTTCAATATTCAAAATGCTCTAATTTTGATCAATGAACTCTCTCACCTTGCCAGACCATGAAGATGATGTAGTGAAAAATGGAAAAGTACTGGGAGACTTATCATCATCAAACATTTTTATTTGTTCAGCATAAAGCTATTACAAAATAGTATTGTAATAAATAAAACAGTAGCATATAAAATATATACATTAACATAAACAAGTTTCCATGTCAATAAATTCAGAATCTGTGTACAAGACATTAATTAGACACCATTCTATAACTTGTAAGTTTTAAAAAATGTGCAAGTCTTGTCAACACCTGTACGTCATTAGATGTAAACAATTTCATAAGTATATGGTTGGTGGGGAGTCCAAGATCCTTAAAATAGGTCCTAGCCAAAAAGATCCATGTTTCTGATATAGTGGGCATATCAAGGTAACATGTTTTAGATCATCCACTATATTTAAATTGCACACACTTTTATTGTTTTCCACTTCCTTACTTTTCTGAGCAAAATATACACAATGTGAGTAGTAAAGCTCCATTCTGAATCTAGTTATAATTCTTCCACGATCAGTGCAAGTCAATATCAGTAGATATGGTTCAGCAATATGAGATAATTTTGATTTTTGTACCTCATAAAGTTTTTATAGGACTGGATCTGCTTCATGTCCTTACTATTGAAGATGTTCCTGACTCTTTCCTTCACTTGGAATTTTATATCTCTAAAAGGGAGGGAGTTGATTTGATGTAATAAGTGCTCCAACCTCAATGGTATAACCAAGTTGCTATGCAACCTATATTTGGAAATATGCATCCCAAAGATGTGTATTCAATCTCCTCCTCTAAACACATTCTCGGTATCCTATACTCTAGTCTGGACACAAGAGCAATTTAAGTAAAAATAAAATCCTCCTTTCCACGATATATGCTTCAATTGGAAGCTGTCCCAATTCTGCTCTTAACATTGGTGCAGGCACCGATTGTGGTATTTTAAGAATATACCTGAATCATTTATTTAATTGTAATTCTAACTGTTTAGGGCTACTGTTTCTCACACTTATGATGCATAAAGTAAGCTTGAAGGCACTTTAGCATCCACAAACCTCAAGAGTCCTTTCACAGATCCATTACCCATCTGAGCTGAGAGTCTTTAAAGGCATTAAAGGCAGTGATTGCCTTATGCTTTACATGGTCTCAATGGATATTCCATCGAGTGGATTGGGAAAAATTTACACCTAAATATGAATAGGTTTTAGCTGTCTCAATTTTGTTTTATTAATAAAAGTGTGGGTGTTCTCCATTGTTTATTTCCAAAAATCAGCATTTAGGTTTTACTTGTATTAATAAATAATTTATTTTCACTACAAAGTGTACAAAATAAAGTTACTTTCCTCTGTAAGTCCAGAAATGATGTTGGTGGAAGTACAAGGTCATCAGCAAAGCTAACAGTGGAACTTTTGATTCCTAATGGCAGGAGAATGGAAGTCAGAATGTTCCATTTGTGCAAATAGTGTGTTAATATATAAATTAAATAATAAAGGGGACAAAGTCAACTCTGTCTAACTCTGAGATTGTTTTAATATCAGCAGTAGCATCACCACCTTGATTAATTTTAATGTTTTGCCAGGTATCTTCATGCAACCTGATCAGCGCATCCAAAGGATAGGATCATGTTATATGATTGTAACTTCTCCCATAATAGTGTGCAACTAACAGGTCAAAAGCAGATTTCAAATCCACAAAGCAGCATATAAATGTGATTTTTAACTTTGATATATTTCCAGATAATATGTGACAGAGCGCAATAATGCTGCACTGTCGATCTGTATGCTCTAAAGCCATTTGGTATTCACTCACAAAGCCTGATTCCTCAGCCCAGATCTGAAGTCTATCCAATAGGATGTGACAGAATGTTTTTGCAAGGTATCAATCAGACTTATAGGTATGTACATTGAGGGGTCTGCTGGACAACCCTTGTTTTTGTATATTGGGCATATTATACTGCTTTTCCAACTTAATGGGATATCTGAGCACTGTAAAATTTTATTGAAACAGACACGTAGCAATGTGATCCACCACTTGAAATTATATTTGTATAACTCTGCCACTATATAATCTGGACCAGGGTCCTTGTTGTCCTTTAAATGTAATAAGACATTAACTATTTCTTCCTTGGTTACATGGATTGGCCTAGGATAGTACTGGAGCAACTCATACTTCTCTTCCAATGCTTCACTGGGTGAGTAAAACAGGGATTCAAAATAAGCTGTCCATATCTCAGATGTCATATAGGTCTCTATACCAAAAGTGGATTGCTGGTATCCTTGGCTCACAAGGAGCCAACATTTTTCTATCATTTTCATAAATTGACTGTCTCAGTTTTCCCACTTTTAGTCTGAAATGTACTTCTTTCGTTCTGTAACACTCTTTATATTTTTTCCTTGCATTATTTAATTGCTTAACATTATTTTTATTTGAATATTGTTTAACTTGGTGAACCAGTTTATTTAACAGTTTTTACATTTTACAGGTTTTATTATACCAAGATATTTGCCTAGTAGGTCTTATTACGTTATATAACAAGGACTTTATATAATTAAGTAATGTGGTTAAAAGAACATTATTTTCAGAATTACTATCTGAATCTGTAATACTGAATCTCCAGTCTTTAAGTCTATCAGATTCCAATATTTCTGCCAATGGACTGCTTAACCTAGGTGACCTCTTTATCCTATGAGTATTCCTGCTTTCACATCCCACTGCTAGGGCAGCATCTACACTGGCATTACTAGACCTTGCCACCATGTCATATTCTAGAGATAATGGAAAATGGGCAGACTCTGCGCATCCAAGAATTTTAAGTGTTTTAACTTTCTCTACTGCAATCTGGTTTGCCCAGAGCAGATCTATAGTAGATAAACCCAAAGGGCCAGTGGTAGACTTATCATTTACAGTCACCTTTAGTGTCAGAGTATTAGTCCTGCCATATTGTCCACTACATTAAAAGCTTCCAAAATGAAATGGTTGCTATAACCACATTGTTTAAACCTCTGGATCTGCTCAATCATTTGGATTTGATATTAATTTGTATCAGTGCAATTATGTAGTGTATGGACTAGTTGCCTTTTGGAATATTATGGGTTACATGCAGGGGTGACAACTATTGAAAACAGCAAGTTGTTGAGATCAGTGGAGTTTTGAAACAAAGTTGTGCACACATCACTGTCTCCATTTTTGTATATCTTGAGATCCAAATATGTGATCATCTGGACATTAATAACATACTTGAAACATAAACTGGTAATAGTGCTGTCTAGATGAGTAACAAAGCTCTCAAATTGTTCCAGTGTGCCTTCCACACCACCAGTACATCATCCATAAAACATTGTCACAAATCCAGACTTGAAAAGAATGGATTTATGGCAATGTCATCTTCAGACTCCGCTTGCCAAAAAACACGTTGGCATAGCTGGTGACTATTGTGGCCCCCATTGCTGTGCCCCTTACCTGCCTGTAATATCTATTCTGAAAAATAAACATGTTCCTTTCCAAAACCAGTTTGGCCAATTATTATAAATACCGGTAGGTAGAGTAACATGAAAGTGTTCCTCCTATGGTCTAAAAATACATAACACCTGCAATCGACTAGCATGAGATATTGCAGTGTAAAGAGACTCTGCGTCCAAAGTGGCAAAAAAACACTCCTGTCTCATCTCCAGATTCTCACAATATTAATAATATATGTGAGTCCCTGATATATGAATGTAGCCCTTAACAAAAGGCTGTAATTGAATAGCTAAGAAATTAAGAGGCTTCTGTTGCAGTCCGTTCCAGAAATAGTAGGCCTGCCAGTGGGCACTCCAACTTTCTCAGGCTGAGCGACATTTATCAGATTCTGGGTTTTGTGAAAGGCTTCCTGGTAATCATGTGTCAGTCTTTAAGGCACAAATTGTTGAATATTTGAGTGATGGATTACTTAGAGTATTTGTCTGATGATACCTATAGGGCACTGACTGTTTTACATCCAAAATACCAACAATCTACATTCTCCTAAAATACATAAAAACTCTACTATTTCTGGGAAGGATGAGTAACAGAACCCTCAATATTCAATTATAGCCTTTTTGTTAAGGCCTACATTCATATGTCAGGAATTCCACAGATATTTTTGATATTGTGGTGAATCAGGACATGAGATGGGTGTTTCTTGCCACTTTGGACATAGTGACTCTTACATTATAATACCTCATGTTGATAGATTGGAGGTGTCATGGTACTTTTTATTCCAAGGGTAGGAATACTCTCATGTTAATCTACCACCTGGTATTTATTAGATTTAGCCAAACTGATTTTGGAAAAGAACCTGTTTATTTTTCAGAATAGATATTACAGGCAGGCAAAGAGGCACAGAAGGGGTGTCTCAATTCACAACTGGATGAAGATTTTGGATGGCTGCAGACCTGGCTAACACAAAAATAGCCTCATACTAAATGCTAGCAAGACCCAGGCTATGTTATTTGGGTCCTCACCTAACCTCAGATCCTGCAACACTGGCCTTACCATCCAATTCTCTGATGGCTCTCTCCTCTCTACCATCAGCTCATTCAAATACCTTTGCATTACTCTGGACCCTGCCCTTGATTTCAATACACATCACTAATGTCTACAAGACTGTGAAGGCCAAATTAGGACTGGCCTACAAAATTAAAATATTCTCTGACTCTGCATGATTTGCCATAGCTAGGGTATCATACTTCACAGCCTCATGTATGGTCTTACCCTTACTATATGACCAGTGCTTCCAACCTGAAAAAATTGAATGTGTCATTCAACAATGTATGCAGTTTTCACTCTCCACTCCCAGAATGACTCACCACTGCTCTCTATATACAAAACTAGATTTACTGTCCCTCCCTCTCACTGCCTACTTGCGCTTGGATGCATGATTGACAACATTCTAAGGTTCTCCAAACTAGTGGCCCTCACAGCCTTGATGACCCCAGGAACAATCTTACCCCCTGTGCTCTGCACTCAGTCTCTCCTGGTGGTCCCAAGATGGTCAACCAAAATGGGTGAAGAGGCCTTTGCACATTCACTCCCAGAATCTGGACTGTCCTTCCATCCACCACAGAGCTGTGAAATCCACTTCAGTTTCAAGCAAGAACTTCATCGTTCTCAAATGACTCAATGTCTGCACCTGCAACTGACACACAATTTCTCGCGTTAGTACATAGATGCCTTTCTCACCCCTCATGTTGTCGAAGTCATTCCAATCTTAGAGTCCCTCCATCTTCTACTGATTGGGTAATTACACTCACTTTCCCTGCACTGAAGTTTTCTTTACTTATTCTCAATGCCTATGCTCAAAATGTCAAGCATTGTATCTACTGAATTGCTCTGAAAAGTAACGTTAAGTACTGTATACTGCATTGTTCACTACTGTCTGATTGTTCCTTTGCTGTACCATTGTTCCATAATCTGCTGGGTTATGCCTGAAAATAGGCTGTGTTTTGTCAAGTGCACTTACCTGGTCAACAAAAACTAAATAAAAAATATACATTATATCTTTTACATTGGCAGATAAGAAATTTTCACTGATTGAAGTTCTTCAAAACCATTGAGCTTTTCAGTCAAGATAGAGTATTACACTTTGGATTAAAGATGGTACCAGTCTTTTAATACATACACAAATAAGTTAGTTTAATACATACACAAATAAGTTAGTTTACTGACCTTGCATATCAGCATATAAATCAGCCTGAGTGCTGCATGTTTCTATGTGTTTTCTAGTTGGATAAAGTATTACACTTTTGGCATTGATTAAATACTGAGCCAACCTTTGAAAAGTTACACTACTCAGAAATTTTACTAAGCTTGCATATTAGCTCATAAATCAACTTATGGGCTGCATACCATTACAGTACTTAGTGCTTTTGTGAAGTGGTGCAGCTATATGCTGTATGGAGTGCTTGGGTTTAACTATGTTCTTTTCTTCAGTATACATATGATTTTCAGATGGTAATTTGAATATTTATTACTATTTAAGGGGCACTATGGAGAAGCTTAGGAGTGACCAAGTGAAGCGTCAGTCAGCGAGGCAAGCTGTGACATCATTGGTTCACCTTGGTGGATTGTTTCACACACTGCTGCTAGAAGATGGTATACTTAATTTTTTAATAAATGGTAAGAAAACATTTTAAATCCGTGTTTGTGTGGAGTCATTGCTGTAGGTGTTCTTCTTCCTTTGCTTTCTGCTATATTTTGTGTATAAGAGCACCAGAGCTGTTTCCTGATGCTGTTCATTTTATCTTGGTTTGCTTGCAAAAAAGTTCCACTTCCACAAAATTTCAAAATGCACTTTGGCAACTTTTACAAAATTATTGCTGTGGAACGAATGTACTTATTGTGGATAGATGTATTAAATTGTTTAATAAAATTTCACAGAACATATCACTCTATCATCTATAGAATTTGGGAATGATTGCATTTATTACAGACTGAGTTACTGAAACAGAGAATGGAATTCAGAAGAACTGTTATTCCACAGTTCCGTCTGTCAATCACAATTTTGCAGAACAAGGAAGAAATTCGTGGAACACTGGGATTTGTTTTAGCCAAAATCAGAATTTTCAAAATTTCACAAACTGAAGTGAGAAATAAATAATATGCCTCTTCTGGGAATCCTAATAGATCACATTACTTCTTTCTCACTATAATTTGTGATTTAACTGCTAAGCAGCAGCTAATATTGTACAAAAACATGTAATTGCCATCAAACATTTCACAACATTTAGTCAAATTTTCAGGAAATTGCCAGCCCAGTGGTGCTGAGGTTAGGTGTGGACATCACACCTCATGTCACGCTGATGACCTGGGTGGGAGTGACCTCAGGTGTCAGAGAGTCAGCTGGGGAGGAGGATTGAGCATCCAAGGGACTACTTTCCTCTTCTGGGGAAGGTGGGTTGGGGAACAGTGGCTGTGCTGGCTCCTGGAGGTAGTTAGAGGTCAGTGCATGCAGCGGTCTGCAGTGGGGATGACACGGACAGCATTGGTTGTGTAATGCATGATAGTGCACATGACAGGGTCCTTGACACCTTGCACATCTGTGCTGTGGGTGCACCAGGTTAGCTTTATCAGTTAAAGCAGGGGAGGCAGAGAGGCAGTCAGAATAGCAAAGGCACATACTGAGGAAAAGATAGCCAACTCTGTTAGAAGGGAGATAAAACCTTTATAGGTACATTGGGGAGTGAATAAAGACCAAGGAAGGATACAGAGACTTAATAAAGGGAGGAATGTGGGCAGAGGGAGACAGTGAAAAAACAGGGATATTGAATGAATATTTCTGCTCAGTGTTCACAATAACAAAAGGAGGGGAGGTGCCTAAACCAAACAAGAAAAACACTCTGAATAGGGTGTCGATACCAGTCCATTCACAAAAGAAAGGATTTGAAACAAACTTGAAACTGACGGTGGACAAAGCAATGGGGCCTGAGGGATTCACCCCAGAATTCTAAAATAACTAAGGGTAGAACTAGTAACGCCACTGACTGCAGTCTTTAACAAATCATGGGAGGATGGGGTGGTACCTGAGGACTGTAGGAGGGCAGATGTGATTCCACTTCAGAAAAGTGGAAACAGGGCAGAGGCGGAAACTACAGACCAGTTAGTTTGACCTCAGTGGTAGGAAAATGATAGAATCACTTCTGAAGGAAAAAATTCTTGAGTACCTAGAGGCCAGTGGGGCACGACCCAAGTGTACTGTAACATTTTACTGAAATACAACTTTTTTTGGTGTAACCTATAATAATAACTAAGTAAATGCTTTTCTACTTAAATATAACCTTTACAATATTTGGTTAGCTGTCCTGTGATAAAAGCTTCTCACAAGATCTAGTTAATCTAGTTAAATGCTTTAGTCTTGTGATGTCAACATTAAACATCCTGAAGGATACTTTATCAGGATAATGTTTATAAATAACATGTTTTCTAGCACATTTATGAATAACATTTTCAAGCCACACAGTCTATAAATAGCTTGTTTTATAGAAAAATGAACATCACAGCTAAAATAGACATGCTCATTGTTTTATGATTGGTTTATACTGGGATGTTGGCTTTTTCAAGATAACAGTTTATATATGAGCACTGTATGTGAACTGAATAAATGACACCAGACTTGAAGCCAGAATACATGTATTGAGAAGTTGACCAGAATACTTGTATGAAGACTCACAAAGAAAAATAAACCAGAGGGAAACATTCATTTGGTGTAGCTTGAATTATTTCAAGATAGAAAACACAACACAGCCATCTTTACACTTACACCAAGGCAGCATGGTTTCACAGCAGGAAGGTCATGTCAGATGAACCTAATAGATTTCTTTGACTGGGTGGCCAAAGTAGTAGACCTGGGAGGGCTGTGGATATGGCCTACCTAGATTTTAGCAAGACATTTGATACAGTCTCATGTAAAGATTAATATACAAGTTAGCCAGCCTTGGCGTGGGTCCCAAGGTAGTGGCCTGGATAAAAAACTGGCTGGACAACAGAGCATAAAACTTAATAGTAAGCAGAATCCACAGTGAAGAAAGGAGGGTAACTAGTGGGTACCATGAGGTTTGGTACTGGGACCGATCCTCTTTAATGTCTTTATAGGTGACATTGGAGAGCACCTGGAAGAAAAGTATGTCTCTTTGCAGATGACACAAAGATCTGCAACAGGGTTGAAACACAAGGTGGGGTGAAAAGGATGGAAAGGGACTTGGCAAGGTTGGAGGAATGGTCAAATATATGGCAGCTCAGATTCAATGCAAAGAAGTGCAAGGTAATGCATCTGGAAACAAAACCCAGGGAGAGTACACAATGGTGGGTGACATAATAACTACAACAAAATTTGAAAAGACCTAGCAGTAATTATATCAGAAGACCTAAAGGTAGGTAAGCATTATGAAAAGGCAGTAAGAAGGGCTGGGGAGATACTGGGATGCATAGGGAGAGGCATCAACAGTAGAAAGCAGTAAGTTGTTATCCTCTGTACAGACAGTTAGTGAGACCACATCTAGAGTACTGCATGCAATTCTGGAGACCCCATCTCTGAAAAGACATCGACAGAATGGAGGCTGTTCAGAGGAGGGCAACCAAAATGGTGCAAGGTCTGCACCAGAAGACATCTGAGGAGAGACTAAAGCAGCTTAATGTGTATACCTTTGAGGAAAGGAGGAGGGGGATGTGATAGAAACTTTCAAGTATCTCAAGGAACTAACAAAGTACAAAAGGTAGTACCTTTCAGAAAAAGAGATGTGCAAGAACAAGTGGCACAATTTGAAGATAGAGAGGATGGCTCAGAGGTAATGTTAGAAAGTATTTTTCACAGAGAGGTTGTGGATGCATGGAATAGCCTTCCTGAGGAGGTTGTGGAGTCTGGAACAGTGGGAGAATTCAAGAATGCATGGGACAGACATAAGCCAATTCCAGTGGGGGTAGGAGGAAGTAAGCTGTTGATTAACTAGAATCTGCAGCTTATCCATCAAGTAGGAAATGGGCAGACCGGGTGGGCCAAATGGTCCTTATCTGCTGCCAGATTCTATGTTTCTATGTTTGCCTCATCCTTCAGTCCTTCACCTACCTCCATCCCAGGTGTTAGGAGGTCTAAACCTCATTTTCAGATTCTTGACGATATTAGAATGCAAGTAATCACAGGCAGCGTTGCATAAGAGTAATAAACAGGTTTATTACTACCAAAGGGATAAATCACAGTTGCCCTAAGCAGTTCTTACCAATACAAACCGGGAGCCAGTGCTAAGTGTTCTCTACACCTTGAGGTTTCTCTGTGTCTCTTGGCATCTCTCAGGTCTCCGGTATAAGGCTTATGCATTACATTATATACCTATGATAATTACTATGGTTACAAAGACAGAAACATTTCTAGTTACAGAGATGAGCCCTATTGGATAAATTAGAGGTGACTCCATGGTCCAAGATAACATTATAGAATTCTGTAAAGTCATCAGTTTGAGAACAAGAGTTCTTATATAGAGTCTTACATAACTCAGTGTAGTGGTACAAATCACCAAAAGGTGGCAATGCTGTCTTACATATTATAATTTCTCCAAGGACACAGGTGTCTTGGCATCTTACAAGTAAGAAACACACAGAAAAAATACATAGCAGAATATATGTATTAGCAAGCAAAGTGTATTACAACAATATGCATTCATATCCTGACATCTACTCTTATACGATAGATGCCCTTAGCCCTACATGTTAGTATAATATATACTTAAGTGCTAGCTGTCTATGGTGTACCTCTGAGGGTACCAATTAGGGTGCAGGGACCTCATGTAACTTCCCCCTTGTTACCTCCAAGGCAACACAGGCCAAATCTCTAGAGAAAGGACAGGAGCAGTGGTCATTTACAAACCTGGCGTGCGAGCTTTGTAAAGGAACTCAAGCTGCTCACGGTGTTGGCACAGTGTGTGCCGTGAGCAGCAGAGCATAATAATCAGAATAAAATTAAAAATGCTTGTGTAATAACAAAACCTTTAAAGTAATCTCTAACCAGGTGTTATTATTCATTTCACCATCATTAATCAGTGCGAGAACAGCTTCATTGACTTTGGTCATATTATTGCTGATGAGGATGAGGTGTGTGTCTTTCCTGTCTAAAAATTATTTTAATGTAAGTGTGAGTGGGTCTATGTGTACATTAAAATATGGTAAGTATTCTGATACGGTGAGCAGATTATCGGGGTTACCATCAATAATGTCTGCATCAAGGAGGGGGACGGGGCTTATGACAGTATGTCCAATGACAGTCTTCGGTGGGGACAAAACAGAAATTGGGGTAATCAATAGCACATGTAACAGATCCATAGGTGTAAGACTTGTAGTTGGTGACCACGCAATATACGCCATTGGAGTTATACTGTGAGCGCACAGTAGAGAGTCTCCACTTTTGCAACTGGACAGAGCAAGTGAAGGTCGTCTTTTAAATTCGTGTTGACAGGCGATGAACCTCCTCATGATAGGACTGGTAGAGCTTATCAGGAGCCAGAGTCGAGTCAAAAGAGTCGGTGCCATTCGCAGTGATGTCATCATCCATGGCAGTTCAATCAATGCTGTCTGGAGGTAACCACAAACAGGTTGAATAACATCAAATACATCACATCTGAACAAGTAAATATATTGATTTTTCACACAGCAGTCCGTGTAGGAGCCATCCAGGCATCCAGGAAAGGATGGTAAACCAGTAAAGGTGGTAGATCCAGGAGTTCACTGTAGATGTCTTCATCCAAATGCCCAATGCAGTGTACCAGTGCAATCTTGTCTAACAAAGCTGTAGTGGTATCAAAGCATGGTAAAGAGACAGTAAAGGAAACAAACATGGTATCTGTTATGGAGCACTTCTTAGCAGTGAAACAAGGACCAGTATTAGGTGTCTGGTCACAAACCCCAAATTCCTAGCTGTAGAAAGAGGTATAGTTAAAGTTTATTGCATACACATAGAAACACAGCTAGTGGTTTTACATTGTGGACAATACCATTTGGAGATGCGTCTATCATGTATAATGTCAGGTATCTGTCCAGATTCTAGATCACGGAAGAGGTTGTTGATGGTAGTGATAATGTAGTAGCCATAGGCAGAGCAAAGTATCTCTCTAGCAATGTATTGTTTATCTGCTTCTTTGTTGTTCTGCTGTATGAGTGCATTAATCTTATCTTTGAATCAGTAAATGCCTTAGCAATGTCGTGCATATTGTATACAGTGTATCCTTCCTCGTGACTAAGGCCATCCACACCATGCAATAATGGGGTAGTATGTTGTTGACCAAACCAGTGGAGAATTTGGCAGAATGAGCTTTGATATCAGCAATGTCTCTTTATTCCGAATAGACATAGCGTACCAAAGTCCTGTGACAGTACCTGTTGCACCTGTAACATCAGAACTGTCAACTTCACGTGTTTTATGTTTATGAGTTAGATCATCAGGAGAGGGCTTCCTCCTGAAGTTGCCTCTATGTTCAGTAGAATGGACCAAGGCAATAGGGTCTTGCATACAAATCTGAAATGCAGCTAAACTATCAACAATAATGTACTATAAAATGCTGATGTGTTAGTATTGTGACACATATCAAATTCTTTCATATTCCAGTAAGTTAGATTAAACAAAACAGGTATATGCATAAATTTATTAATCAAAGAACCTGGGAGGCAGTGGCTGTTAGACCACTACGGGGACCGAGGGTGCTTTGGACATTCAAAGCTGTTTATCACTGGTGGTAACACAAAGAGGTACATGGCTGCAGAAGCCATGTGGTGTATAACACAATATTTTGAGCAGAATTTCTGGACAAAGAATTACAGTATGAAGGATCAATTAAGGCAGTTATGTTGTACAAACCAAAATGTCTTAATGCAGTTTGTAACAAGGACAGCGAACCATTTGGGGATAATTTAGCATTGGGCCAACTTGGAAAGTTCCTTTGGAGAGTTTGGCCACAGGGAGAATTGTCCTTGTGATGTGGTTTGCCACTCAATTTGAAGGGCAGATTTATCAGGAGCAACAACCAAGGCAGTGAGGTAAGCATCGGAACCTTCCTGGAAAGTGATCATACTATCTGGTATATTGATGGATACTCCCTTTGGAGGAGGTGCTGGTGGATCAAGGTGTTGTAGGAGGTCCGGTACCATGCCTTGGATGCAGGGGATAACTCCTGAGAGGAGAGATAATGGAACAAGATAGCCATCTTGTCAGTATATCTGAAAAGGAAGATCAAAGATTAGTATGTTAGTACTATTCCGCCTAATGGGGTGAGGGTGAGGAAAAGTAATTTAAGCTCCTTTATACAGTTTCAGCTGGTTTGCATGTAACCATTTGTCAGTCAACTTGTTGTTATGCAGGAGTCTAACTTGATAGACTACTGGACTGAGCTTGTTGACAATGAGGTATGGCCATCCCACTTGTTGGAGAAGGAGTGGGTGGGATGTCAAATTGAAATACCATTACCTGATCTCCAAATTGCCAATCCACTTCTTGTGCGTGTTTGTCAAACTGTATTTTGGTTTGTTGCTGGGCCTTGCCCATGCAGTTGGCAACATACAAGTGTGTGTGTGTATGAAGTTTTACTGAGTTTTTCCACATATTGGTCCACAGACACATGGTCTGCAGTGGGAGTGTGCAGGTCAAACAGCAGGTGTTCAGGTAATCTCATCTGTCTGCCAGTCATCACCTCAAAGGGTGTCAGCTGGGTGGTGGTTGAGGTGTACCTAATTGCCATAAGGAGTAATGGCAATAGGGAATCTCAAGTTTTGGGATTGTCCTCAATGAATTTGGAAAGCATTTGCTTAATCCATCTGTTGGCTCTCTCTACTTGACCTGAGGATTGGGGGTGGTAGGGTATGTGGAACTTCTGCTGAACTCCAAGGAGTTCAAGGGATTCTTTCATCAACTCAACTGTAAAACTGGTTCCTTTATCAGAGTCTACTTTGAGGGGTAGACCCACCTGGAGAAAATCTGTTCCACCAGGATTTTGGCAGTTGTTTTGGCAGTGCATGTCTTAGTGGGGAAAGCTTCTACCCACTGAGAAAAGATCAGTTACCATGAGAGCATACTTGTTATTTCTGCTGGTGTTGGTCAGAGGACCAATGAAATCAATCTGAATGGCATGCCAAAGGCCAGAATGTCATTGTGGTAAGAGTTTGGCATTTTGTTTGGTAGGGATGGGGTTGTTTTCTTTCAAGCAGACAGTTGTCTATGTATTGTTTGACATCTTTGGTGATACCAGGCCACCAGGCAGTGGTCTTGAGTCGTTGGAGGGTATTTTCTACTCCCTTGTGTCCACCAGTAGGGTGTCATGCACTTGGTACAACAATTCAGATCTTTAGTGTCTGGGACCACCCACAGCTTGGTGGTGGAGTCATCTGGTTGGAACCAGATGAGCTTGTCATCTGGTGACAAGTGTAACTTACCTTCATGCCTCTGATAAGGGTTATGTGTGGGAAGTTTCTCTTCAGTACCTTTGTCAAGGAATCTGAACACCTCTTTAAGTTCAGTGTCAAAATGCTGGGCTGGGAGAGGTCCAAGGGAAAAAGGTTCATGTTTTTCCTGAGTGCTGCAATGTTTACAGCTGCATTAGCCACTGGATGGTCCACCATCCAGATGTCCCCCTCAGGTCCGTCCTTAGCAAGGGTGTCTGCTGTGTCATTGAAGGCATGGTAGGGGTCATGGAGAGAGTGAGCTTTGACTTTGTGTACATAGAGTTTGTGTGCAAATTTTGTGCCAGTGAATGTATGTATTACCAATTCCTTGTATTTCACTGGGCTGCCATCAGAGGAGAGGAAGGAGTTCTTCTGCCAGAAGGAAGAAATTCTGTAAGAGAACAACAAACCCAGTTAGAGTCTGTAAAATGATGGTATCCTCGGTTCCATGCTGGATGAACTTGAGGGCACAGGCCACTGCTGCCATCTCTGCATATTGTGATGATGCTATACTACAGCGCTTAGATATTTTGACAGTGTTCCCATAAAGGTAGATCACTAGAATGCTCATCCCTGCAATTTGTTCTCCTTGATAGTAGGATGCTGAACCATCAGTAAAGACACGGCACAAAGAAGTGCTGTCAAGTATTTGTGGTGTGGCAGGGAGGAAAGGACCTGGATCTGGAAGATCAGGTGACTGTAGTGTACAGTCAGGGGTTCTCCCTGGAAAAGAAGGCCATGAGCTAACATAGATGGAACTTTAGTTGGTTGTACCTGTATGTCTCTGTCCTGGAGAAGAAGGACCAGTGTGTCAGTCTGGTGTGAGACTGACCCATCCTACTCTATCTGAGAACAGAAAGGTAGTTGGGGTGTGGTTGGTGTTGATGAACAGTGGTGAGTACCCAATGATATGCAAGTGCTTGACAGCCTAGTAGGTGGCCAAAGGTTCCTTTCACAAAAGCCGTACTTCTGTTCCACAGGGGTCAAGAGCTGTGAGGCATATTCAGTGGGTCTCAAGGTGCATGCACCTTCTGAGCCAACACTGCTGACATGGTAGGGCTTCGACCTTGGTCAGTTATTTTAGACCCAGAAAGAGTACTTCTTTCTGACATAATGTCTTTGCTGGGTTACACTTCAGGCCTGCTCTCTGAATGAGAGTCAGTAGTTCATCAAAGAGATCAAATGTAGTTCCTGCATGGCTGTTGCCAGCAGCAGGTCGATCCACATATTGCAAGAGACATTGGGAGTAGAAACTCTCGAGGGCATCCATCATATGGAGATGGAACAGGGATGGACTGTTATGGAATCCTGTGGCAAGCAAGTCCATGTACTGTCTTCCTTCAAAGGTGAAGGCAAACTTATATTGACTCTTAAGGGCCAATGGCAATGACCAAAAACCATTGGAGATGTCAGGGTACTGAACCATTTCAAATCAGGGTCAGAAGTCATGTAGCACATCTGGTGCTGATGCCACAGTTGGAGAGCAACTGGGGGTGACCTGATTCAGTTTCCTGTAGTCAATAGTAAGTCTCCAGGTGCCTGTGGTTTCTTCATGGGCCATACTGGGAGTTGGCAGTGGAAACACAAGTTCTGATTCCCCTTGCAGGGTGACTTGATTGTTTCTCTGAGGAAGGCAAGGCCTCAGTTGGGAAAGGATATTGCCTTTGCCTCTCGTGTGCCAGACCTGACACTTCGATGACAGTGTGCATTCTACCACAGTCATGCTTGTTGATTGCAAACACTTCCAAGTGTCGTTTGCAAAATAGGGAGGAGTTTTGAGAAAAGTTCATGATTCTTGAACAAATCTATGGCGTCATAATCTTTGTCATTGGCAGATATCGTTGCCACAACATGTGAATCAGGAATCAAAATGGTATGATATTGACCTGAATCTGTATCAGTAGCATGTTAACTGGTCCACCACAGCCGTGTGGTGCAGAAATCAATCCCTAGATACTAGGATGATCGTGCAGTACCATTAGTTGAAAGGTGTGTGAGGCCTTTAGATGGCCTAGCTCTACCGGTAGGGGTAACATAGAAACATAGACTTTGATGGCAGATAAGGACTGCTTGGCCCATCTAGTCTGCCCATTTCCTACCTACAGGATAGGCCACAGATCCTAGTTAATAGCCTATTTCTTCCTACCCCCCACAAGAATTGCCTTATGTCTGTCCCATGCATTCTGAATTCTCCCACAGTTTTAGACCACAACCTCCTCAGGAAGGCTGTTCCATGCAACCACTACCCTCTCTGTGAAATAATACTTCCTCATTGCCCTAGACCACCCCTCTATCTTTAAATTGTATCCCCTTGTTCTTGCCGCCTCTTTTCTGAAAGATGCTACCCTCTTGGTCTTTGTTGATTCCACTGAGGTACTTAAAAGTTTCTATCATGTCCCCCCTCTCTCTTCTTTCCTCAAGGGTATACATATTAAGCTCCTTTAGTCTCTCCTCATATGGCTTCTCTTGCAGACCCTGCACCATTTAGTTGCCCTCCTCTGGACTGCCTCTATCCTGTCTATGTCCTTGCAGAAAGGGGTCTCCAGAACTGGATACAGTACTCCAGATGGGGTCTCACCAATTGTCTGTACAGAGGGATAACAACTTCCTGTTTTCTGCTGCTGATGCCTCTCCTATGCATCCCAGTATACCCCAGCCCTCCCTACTGCCTTCTCACATTGCTTGCTAACTTAAGGTCATCTGATATGATTACCCCAGGTCCCTTTCCTTTTTGTTGTTGTTACTACCTCCCCCCATTGTGTATTCTTCCCTGGGTTCTTGTTTCCCAGGTGCATTATTTTGCACTTCTTTGCATTGAATCCTAGCTGCCATGTTCTGACCATTCCTCCAACCTTGCCAAGTCCTTCTCATCCTTTCCATGCCTCCTTGTGTATCAACCCTGTTGCAGATCTTTGTGTCATCTGCAAGAGGCATAATTTTCCTTCCAGTCCTCTGCAATGTCACTTATGAAGACATTAAAAGGACTGGACCCAATACTGAACCTGTGGTACCCACTAGAAACCCTCTTTCTTCAAGTGGACTCCATTTACAATTACCTTCTGTGTCTGTTGTCCAGCCAGTGTTTTACCAGGCTACCACCCTGGGACTCACTCCCAGGCTGGTTAATTGACTATTAATCTTTTGTGTTGGAGTGTGTCAAATGCCTTGCTAAATTCTAGGTAGGCCATGTCCACAGCCCTCCCTGGTCTACTACTTTGGTCACCCAGTCAAAGAAATCTATTAGATTCATCTGACATGACCTTTCTGCTGTGAACCCATGCTGCCTTGGGTCCCGTGCCCCATTGGCCTCTAGGTACTCAACTATTCTTTCCTTCAGAAGTGACTCCGTCACTTTCTCACCACAGAGGTCAGACTGACAGGTCTGTAGTTTCCTGCCTCTGTCTTGGTCCCACTTTTGTGAAGGGAATCACATCCGCCTTCCTCCAGTCCTCGGGTACCACACCATCCTCCCATGATTTATTAAAAAGTTGCCAGTGGTTTCACTGGTTCCCCCTTAATTCTTTTAGAATTCTGGGTGAATTCCATCACACCCATTGCTTTGTCCACCTTCAGTTTTAGGAGTTCTTGCAGAACCCTTTCTTCTGTGAAAGGACTGGGATCGACCCCCTATCAAGAGTGCTTCTGTTAATTGGATTAGGCACTTCCTTCCTCTTTTGTGAATACTGAGCAGAAATATTCATTCAGTATCCTGCTTTTCACTGTCCCCTCTGCCCACCCAGTTCATTCTATTCAGCCTCACTATACCTCCTTTGTCATTCTATGCTCGCTGATGTACCTATAAAGGTTTTATCCCCTTCTTAACTGAGTTGGCTATCTTTTCCTCAGTTTGGGCCTTTGCTATTCTGACTTCCCTCCTGCTTCCTTCTGCCTTAACTGGTACAGCTCTCTGTCCTGCTCTTTCTGTGTTTCCTTATACTTCCGGAATGCTATCTTTTCTTCCGGACTTTCACAGCCACCTCTTTTGAGAACCATAGTGGCTTTTCTTTCATTTGATTTGTTTATTTGCTTCACACAAGGCTTGTTGCCTCTGTGATGGCAGTTTTGATGATTCCCATTGTTGCTCACACCTCCTTCTAGCCTGTTTGCTAGTGTTTTCTGAGGCACTCTCCCATCTTGCCAAAGTCAGCCCTCCTGAAGTCCAGTACCCTCACTTTGTATGGCTTGACTCTGTAGCTGAGATTAACGTGAACCACACTGTTTGATGGTCACTTGTTCCCAGATGGAACCCACTTCTAGATCTGAGATCCTCTCACTGCTCCCATTTGAAGTGCGAGGTCTAAGATTGTTCCCTCATGAGTGAGTTCTGAAACTAGCTGTCTGAGCCTGCCACCTGTAGGGCATCAAGAATGGCCCTGCTCTTGGATGTGGCTGCAGCAAATGTGCTCCAGTTAACATCTGGCATATCCAGGTCTCCCATCAACAGTATCTTCCTTTCTCTACCATTCTAAGAATGCCTTCTGTCATATCCTTGTCCATTCCCTCCTCCTGACATGGGGGTCTGTACACAACCCCTGTGCAGATTGTGGTGCCCTTTTCAGTCTCCAAGGTGACCCACAGTGCCTCCTCTCTTACTTTTCCCTGTTTACTCTTTTGTTCAGTTGCTTTATCCCTTCCTTTACATGAGAGCTAATCCTCCTTCTTCTCCCCTGCCTGTCTCTCCCTGTGAGTTATGTGCCCTGCTATGTTATCCAGTCATGGTTCTCTGTGTACCATGTTTCTGTGACTGCTACGATATCCAGGCATCCCTCTTCCATCAAGGCCACCAGCTCAGGGCTTGTTGCCCAGACTATGAGGCATTGGTACTCATTACCCTCCATTTCCTGATGGCCTTACTCCTTTTGCTCCATCCCTGTCCTTCTTGCCTTTGTCACTTTCTCCATTTACCCTGCCCTTCTCCTATCGACACCTCTATGTTGGTGTTTACCACACTTACCGTGATTTTTGGGGGGCTAGGATTCCTGCTCCTTTCAGTGCCTTCCCCTTGGCTAGTTTAAATGCTTGCCAATTAAGCATTTAAACCTATCACCTAGGATCCTGGTTCACCTCCTGGACAGAGGCAACCCATCATGCCAGTATAGGCTTGCATCACTCCAGGTGGACCCCAATCCCCAATGACCAAATCCCTGAGCTCCACACAGTTTTTTCAACCACTTATTGAATCCCATGGTGTGGAACACCTAACCTCTCCTATACCATAGATGGGCAGCACCGAGAAGGTTACTGTGCGTGCTGCTTGTCTAAGGCCCCTCCCCAATTCCACAAACTATTCCTGCACTGCTCTAATCCCTTTCTTAGCCAGGTAATTTGTCCCTAGGTGGACAAGCATCCACTTCCTCCCTGTGCAGCTACTCCGGCAATCCTGAGAATCGGCTCCTGTCCCTCCAAGCCATGGTGCCAGACAGGCACCTACCTCCCTCCCTTCCTCCCCAGTTTTACCTTCCTAACAATGGAGTCCCCCACCAGGAGTTGTTTCCTTCACTGCAGGGTCCCTGCCACCCTCCTGTGGGTCTCCTTTGTGGAGGTTCCCAACATCCTCCTTGGTCTCCACTGTGAGTGCCTCCATAAAGGAACCACACTTTGCAAGAATGGCATAGGAATTGTGGAGAGGTACAACTGGAGGATGCACCTCTGTCCACCACCCTCACCCTCCCTGAGCTCACTGTGGTCCAACTGCTCCTTTTCTTGGCAATCTCAGAGGCAATGGCAATGGCACTTGTGGTCTCTGGATGGAAGAGGAGGTCCGCAAATCCTGGTCATCTCAGCCTGGAGATGAGCAACCTCCTCCCTCAGCCCAGAGGGTGCCTGCAGATGGGACAACACCGCATCCTCCAGAACATCTCCCGGAAGACTGCTGCTTCACAGCCACTGCACTGCACCACTCCCATCATGTCTTATTTCTGGCCCTTAACTGTTTTCAGTCCTTACTCTTTAGTCTGTTTTTCTCTCTCTCTTACTTTCTGCCTGTGTGCCCTTTAAGCTCCTGATTGTCCTGTTCTGAGACAAGAATATCCTATATTTCTCACTAGACCCTTACTTGCTCAGAGGCAGACCTCCAGCAGCTAGAGGGGCCAGAGAGCTACTCTTGCCCTCTAGGATGGTGGGCCTTTGGTGGCTCTGTGATCACTCTCTTCCTGCTCCCAAACAGGAAGTTCCTGTTGTCAGTCAAATTCTGTGCCTATAAAAGTAGAACTAGCTTTGGGTGGGAGGGAGGAGAGGAGGGAAGGAGGGCAATATAGTCCCAGTAGAGAAGTCCAGTCACACAGCAGTCCTTTCTCCTGGTGTCTTCTGCCAAGCTACTCTGTCTTCTACTAAGGGTAGAGAACGGTATGCAGGTAGTCTAGTACCATCAACTCCTGACATGCTGGTCCTCCATCCGGTGGACCAAGGGGATGTGTATTGGTGTTCGTCATGTAGCACAGATACAGCTGCACCTGTATCCAACAAAACTATTAGTATGCAGCCCCAACCTCGGCCTCGGTGCAGGGCCTTCAGTTTGTATCCAAGACTAGCTTGTTTACAATCCAGACTGGGGCCTGTAATTGTCAATCCGTACGCCGAAGCATGTAGAGGTTGGGCCTGGCTCTGTGAATCACTTCACCATGTTGCACTGATGCTATATAGGAGGAGCTTCTGGGTTCAGGCCTGAATGGGCCTGAGGCCTCTACCACGTGTCCCCATGACCGGTTAGGGCCTGGGTTGCCTGTTGTACTGCCGCAAGGGCCTGTGTGTGAACAGCATCCGCCACAAGAGCATACTTGTCCCAGGAGCACTCAGAATTTCCAATTCTCTTTAGCTATCTCCTATATGTAGGGCCTGTTCTTTACTGTTGTGGTTTACCTCTACCGTTATGCTTCTATTCATATGCCAATTCGGTTCCCACCCATTGTTGTTGCTGTTGTGGTTGTTGTTGATAGGCCTGTTGGGGTGTTGATTATCAGCTGGAGGGGCTTGCTGGTGTTGGGCCTGTTGGCATTGGGCCTGCCTTTCTACTGTGTAGTGCGTTGTGGCCTCGGTGGACTCCACGGTGGCTACTTTTGGAACCGAGCCCAGATCACGGATATAGAGTTTGTACTCTTTTGGTTTTCTGAAGGATGTCGGCAAACCTATCCATATTGAGGTAGGTGGTTGGCTCTACCTTTTCTCTTACTGCTGGAATCATGTTCCTAAGGAACAGGTCTTATATTCAATGAGATCTACATCTGCAGCTTCTTGTGCCAAGTGCTTCGTGCTCGCTAGGCCATCCAGAGTCTCTGGTGGTAAGTCGCTGGACTTTCCTTTGCATTCTGCTTCACAGGATATGCAAGCATCACTCCTACTACACCTGGACTGTGAGCAGAAATGAGCTCAGCTGCAACCTCATCAAAGGTAGCATTCCCATCCTGGCGAACTGCATCGAGGAGTTTGGCCCACAAACCAGGATAGATGGTCTGGCGTAGTATTTGGACCTGATATTCAGCAGCAAGGCTAAGCATCTTGCATTTAGAACACACCTTTTCCAAGTGACAGCTGAGGTTGTCGGAGGATTCCTCTGACCGATGCTGTCAGCATTTTGCTGAACAGAGTAGGCCATTTGTAGGGATTACTGGGTCGATCAGGCAGAGGTAAATTGTCTCAAAGCGCCATCTAGGGCAGCCCGAGCTGCAGCTTCAGCCACAGTGCAGACAATACTTCCTGAGTGCCAGCCTCTTGCAGAAGCTGCCTAATCTGGGTTTTAATAGCCCATTTACTACTTTCATGAAGAGGTACATTGCCTATCGCAGTTTCAATCATGGTTTCTATCTTCTGCCTGTCTTCCACATTAATAACAGCTACCATAGGTGCCGTCAGGACCAGGCTTGGGCCTGCTCCCCCATCATGGAGGCCGCCATGTTGGCGTCTCCCATGATGACGTCACGATGTCGACGGCGTGTGACATGGGGAGTTGGGGTGGGGACCCGCCATATGTGGATGGCTGGGTGGGGTCTCTGGGCCATAGTAGGGTGTGACTGGACGTTGTACTGTGAAATGTCATCATCAGACAACTCCCTTGTTGTCTAATGACTAATGAAGGCAGGGCTACTCCTCCCATTGCCTTGATATGTCCAGCCAGAACCTCTAGCTGATGGCGCAGTTTCGCCATCTTAGTTCTACATTCATTGTGACTCACACTTGCAACATCCATATCAACCTCATCTTGCTTTTGCTTTTGCAACACTATATGCAACGCTCAATTCGCGATTGTCCCTGATAGACACTTCTAAGTCATTACGTGCTTGGTTTATCTCGTCCTGCAGCTCACCATTTCGTCACTCAACTAAGCATTAGCAGCACTCAGCAAATCATTCATTTGCAGTGCCTGACTCTTATCCTGTCTCAAACTTTCACAATCCTGCTTCAACATACACAGTTCCTGTTCTCTAGCTTGAGCTGAATGATGCAATAGTGAATCCTTTTCATTTTGCTTAGTTTGGAGTTCAGACTCCAAGTTCTGCTGCAGTCTTATACATTCTGTTTCCTGCAAACCCATCTGTTGCTAAAAGATGAAATCTGCAGATCAAGGGTTTGAAACCTTGCTTCGGAGGCTTCAGAGCAGCGTAGAGCCGCGACCATCAACCCTTTAGCTTGCGCTTATTGGCTGAATGTCTCATCTCCATGTACTGAGTTGAAATCCCCAGTATAGGGTTTTCGGATTGACTTGCATCCAGCGTGAAGTCAGCCCATCCTCCATGGGAGGCAAGGAAGTTTGACACATCAAGTCTCAGTTCTGTGCAGATATTTGATATGGTGGCCATTGTGTGGGAGGAACGAAAATTCAAATTGTAGAAAGGGCACCATGCGCATATCAATCCACAGCATGAGCACTTTATACACAGCAGACTACTGTATAAGTTGTAGGCTTGCAATTCAAAACTGCTATGGAGTGGGTCAAGGCGGCATCGACCACACCTGAAAAGACAGCCAGACTGTGCAAGTTACTACAAACTGGTTTTAAAATGGGAGGTGATACGGAGTGTACACCTACTGTCCCCATGGGAAAGGGAAAAGTTTAAGTGACAAGTGAAAACTTACAAACACCAAACATCACCTACACATGGTTGCCAATTTGTTAGGAGGTCTAAACCTCACTTTCAGATTCTTGACGATATTGGGAATGCAAGTAATCACAGCGTGTTACACTAGAGTAATAAACAGGTTTATTACTACCAAAGGGATAAATCACAGTTGCCCTAAGCAGTTCTTACCAATACGAACAGGGAGCCAATGCTAAGCATTCCCTACACCTCGAGGTTTATCTGTGTCTCTTGTGGTCTCTCAGGTCTCTGGGTATAAGGCTTGTGCATTACATTATATACCTATGATAGTTACTATGGTTACCGAAAGATAGAAACATTTCTAGTTACAGAGATGAGCCCTATTGGTTAAATTAGAGGTGGCTCCACGGTCCAAGATAACATTATAGAAGTCTGTAAAGTCATCAGTTTGAGAACAAAAGAGTTCTTAAACAGGTCTTACATAACTCAGTGTAGTGGTACAAATCACCAAAGGCGGCAATTCCATCTTACATATTATAATTACTCCAAGGACACAGGTTTCTTGGCATCTTACAAGTAAAAATACACAGAAAAATACATAGCAGAATATATGTATTAGCAAGCAAAGTGTATTACAACAATATGCATTCATATCCTGATATCTACTCTTATCGGTAGATGCCCTTAGCCCTACATGTTAGTATATCATATACTTAAGTGCTAGCTGTCTACGGTGTACCTCTGAGGGTAGCAATTAGGGTGCAGAAACCTCATGTAACACAGGCCAGATCTATAATTCTGCTCACACTTCAGTAACACCCCAACCGTCACCTTGTAACAGTTCTACAGGCAAAGGCATCACAAAAGTTGCAACCAGGACTATGAGAGTTACCATACTTTGTGTATAACATTGCACAATGTGTGCCTGGTAACTAAGGCCCTGTCCCTAAAGCTGCAGTGGTGTTAGTAACCATTCTTAAAGGTCTAAACCCCTTTGAGCATACAATAGATCAGATGGTTGCAAGCAAGGAACTGGTGCAAAAGTGTTGTGTTTCCTGTGTCAATCACTTGTGACTGGAAATATGGCCGTGGGTTTTAAAAAACAGAGGAGAGTACTGATGGAAACTTGGGACAGCCAAATTAAAATAAGAGTGCTTTTAAATCTTTTGAATCCAAAAATGCTAATACAGACTCAGATGGGAAAAAGGACATCTTACAGGACAGCATGAGGCGTGCATGCTAAAACAGTATCAAAAGGATCTGGTACAAACTTTCAGCATAACACGGACTGCTGCTTTAAACTCATTAAGGAAATAATCTTGTTACGAGCTGCATGGGGACACCAATGTATGCCAGTTATCCAGGTAAACAAGTGCTTTTCTCCAGGGTGTACAGTCAAATCATTTACATCAGAGTCACTTTAATTGCAGCAAAAAGAAGGAAAGTTACATTTATAAGAGCACATACAGCTACTGTAGTGCAAAAGCAGCCATCCTTGCACTGTGTGTCACCAAACTGCTGGTTCTTGGCACTGAAAAAGCATTGTGCTGATTTGAAATGTTAGTCTGTGCAACAACATTGTTCTGCCTAAGCTTGCAATATTCAGAAAGAGGTGTATTCAATACAGTTCAACTGCACATTTTTATGCCTCATAATTATTTTCCTTATTGAGGAGACAGACCCTGAACTGCTTTGTTTTTCCTTACAGAGGTTCTTGATAGTCTATCTGGAATGTGGTAAGCTGCAGAACTTTATGTTTTATGTATGTGAAATACAAATATTCTAAGGAAATCAGGTCATGGAGAAAATTAGGTTATTAAGAATGCAGGGATTTTTTTATTGTGCCTTTAGAATGCATGATTTTGAGATGTACTATTTTACAAGAGACTTATTCTTTAGCTGGACACTCAGTTTTGAAATGTGATAATAGATTTGCAACAGACAAATTATGTAATAAAAAATAAAGGTTAAAATAGAAAACTTTAAAAAGAAACCTCTCAACATAATCTCATTTGGACAGTTTGCTCATTTCCTTTTATTTGACTTGAAAGGGGACAAATAGCTTTTACTTAATGAATAACAATAACTTAGAGTGATATGTGTATATATGCCAAATTGGTTGATGCTTCAAAGATGTCGATTTTTAATTCTTCTTGTGAAATGTAATGGCACTGACTCCAGCACACATCATTTGTATGCACAATTCAACATAGATAATAACACTGCAAATGGCATCACAGTTAGATTTCAAATTAACTTCCTCTCATTGAAGAAATTTAAACTAGCTGTTTCCAGTTTCCTAGGTTAAATCAGTCATCATATTAAAAGGGATTTTTACTGTATACCATCTTTACTGTATTGATCTTGAGTAACACAATGATGTTTGCTTCAAAGTTATTACTTTCTGGTTGTTCATTTAGAAATATTATAAACACATTCTTTACACTGAATATGAAAGTTACTGGTATATAAGTTGGCATTGCTGTTGTATTCTTTTTAATGACGGTTTGCTATTGAGGATCATTTATCTTGGTATGTATCTAGAAATAATGTTAAATAGAGAAAAACAGCCTCATAATCCAGATTGCTTAGTAGGAAGCATTGTTAGCAACTCAGCTATGATCATGGAATCAGTATCATGCCCTGCTTAAATAAACTAAACTACTTTGTGTAAAAATCTTTCCTAATAATGCACTACATAGAAACATGAATGTTATTAGCAGAAGAGGACAATTAGGCTCATCCAGTCTGCTACTTCTCCCTGTGTATTCTGTCACCAACATTAGTTTGTCATTGGTGTCACTCCTCCCCATTCCTCTACCTTGTGCCTATTTCATGCATGCTTGAAGCTACCAGCAGTCTTTGCCCAAATACACTCCTCTGGCAGGTGTTTGCAGTCATCCACTACCCTTTACATAAAGAGGTATTTCTGTCCTAAACGTTCCCCATTAGCTTCATTGCATGACCTCTTGTTCTAGTTCCTTCCTTTCTCTGAATTAAACCCTCCACTTGCACCCTGTTCACTCCTTTGAGGTACTTGTAGGTTTTAATCATGCCCCACTCATTCTTCTCTCTTTCAGGGAATACATGTGGCATTCGCAGCCTTTCCTCATATGGCTTCTCATGCAATCCCCTCACCATTTTGATTGCACTCCTCTGTACCACAGCCACCCTTTCAATGTCCTTACAGATGTACAGCCTCCACAACTGGAAATAATACTCCAGGAGGGCCTCACCAGTGCATGACTATATGTTAATTTCTAAATATTTATACCAGAATATATATTACAGTGCCACATTAGTTGGGGCTGGGTAGGCATTTATTGTTAAATATAACTTCTGGCCACGTATGTCTTAGATATTTTTCCATAAATTTCCACAAAACCTTTGAAAGTGTGATCAGCAGCCACAATGTGCTGCAATTTCAAGTCTGTTGCTTCTAAAATGTACTCTATTCATAGTATAATAAACATAATATAATACATAGAATGGTCTCCTGGATGAGAGACTACATGGGTTTATGGAAGGGAGATTGTGTCAGACAAATCTGACTTGATTCCTTTGACAGGGTTACTAAAACAGTGGAAAGGGGACTAGCAGTGGACATCCTTTACCTGAACTTCAAAAGGCACTTGACTCTGCACAGTAGAAGAGGTTGATCAGGAAGTTGGTGGATCTAGCAGTTGGCAAGAAGTGGAACAGGTGACTGGAAAACATCCTGAGTGTCAGAACTCAGACTGTGATGGTCGGGAAAAGCTGTCCAGTACCAGGGAGGTCAGCAGTGGGGTCACATAGGTCTCCGTGCTCAGACTGGTGCTGTTCAATGTCTACATCAATGATACTGGAGATGGCATAAAGGATAAATTTGTCTATTCACAGACAACATCAAGCTCTTGAGAAGGTTAGACAGAGTAGAGGATACAAGATCTAATGAGGGATTTGTAAAAGCTAGAGAGTGGTCTGGAATTTGGCAGCTTGGCTTCAGTGTAAAGAAATGCAAAGTTCGCCCACTGGAGCCAAGAACTTGAGGACTAGTACAGCATGGTAGAGGTCCAAGTATCTACATTAAGGTGCATAAGAACCTAGGATTGATTATAACTAGTGATCTAAAGCACTCCAAGCAATGTAGGAAGGTAGCAGTAAAGGTTAATGAAATGTCAGACTGTATGCCAGCTGGATCAGCAGCCATTGAGAGGAGGAAATACTGCAATTACAGGTCATTAGTGAGACCACAATTGGAATATGTGTCCAGTTCTTCTACCCATACCTTAAAAGGACATAAAACTGATGGAGATGGTCCAAGGAGGGCAACAAGAAGGACTGCAGATCAACTAGGTAAGATCTATGAGGAAAGGTTGCTGGCACTGACCAGGTAATCCCTGGAAGAGAGAGACAGAGAGGAAACATGATTGAGATCTTTAAGTATTTGAAAGGAACATAATAGGATGGATAAAGAGGGTCTTTTAGGCTGAGTAGAAACCAAAACATGAGGACACAGTCTTAAACTGGAGGGTGGAGGTTCAGAACAGAGGCTAGGAGGCATATCTTCACTGAGTGGGTAGCAGTTGGTTGGAATTAACTCTGGAGGAGGTTACATTGAAAGTGCTTGGCAGCTTCAAGAGGCTGGAACAAAGTCAATAAGAAAGTAAGTGTCAAAGGAGAGGAAAGGCTGATTGGGAGAATGAGCAGGTAAGTAGCTTATGCTAAGGGCTCTGCTATACAAGCAAGTGAGATAGCCCTAATGACCTTATTCTGATGGCTCTGTTGTATGTTTGTATGCTTTTATGTATTGCAGATTTATTTCAAGAACTATGTTAATGCAATATTAGGGTTCCATAGCCACAAAGGAGGAAATGTGATGTCAGGGGTTCTCTAACCCTAACTCCCATCCCTGTCACCTAGCTTAGAGCTCCATGATCAAAGGCCCACTACAAGTCCAAGGCAATGCCCCATGGGTCTTGTGCTTCAAACTATAGTTCTGAACCTGTGCCCTACAAATGTGCTGCTTCATGTAGGGTCCACAGGATGAGTCATATCTGTCTTTATGTAGGGCCCTATAAGACTGTGTGAAGCAGAGCATTGTTCACAGTTTTCTTTCTGCAAGTCACAGTGGATTCAGGGTCCTATAGGACTGTGTGAAGCAGAACAATGTTCAAAGTTTTCTTTATGCAGGACACAGTGGATCCAGTGACTCCAGGAGATACAGGGGTGCTAGGCTAAGTTATAACCTCCTCCAATGTAATCTCTGGATCTGTCTCAGAAGTGTCTTCCATGACTCACCATGGTGGCCACATGCTGTACCTCATTTTCTCACTGGGGCTTGAGATTAGTAACCTCAAGACAGATCGGGTCATCTGGTCCGATCATTGCACAGGTGGAGTTCTCATTTGGGCCCCCGAGAGCCCTCCCCTGCAGAGATAATAAGATACTGCCCTTTGAGGGTTTGACTCCAGAGGGTTTCTTGGAAGTGGCTAATCTAGCTAGTGTGGGTATTGAGTGCATAGGGGGTACAGGTGAGGCTGTCACCACCTATAATAAGGTGATGTTGGCAGTGATTGACTCTCTTGCACCAGTCTGTGATGACCCAGATCTTCTCACTTGAGTTCACCATGGTTTGATGGGGCTCTCAAGGGATGAAGATCTTGGGTCAGAAGGTTAAAGCACTGCTGGTGGAGTTCTGGACTGGAGGTGGACAGACTGGTCATGCCCTCTCATTATAGTGAATATCGGAAATCACCCATAAGAAGGAAGAGTTCCTGTCAGGAGATTGCTGCCTGGAAGAATCAACAAATGTGCTTCTTCGGACTGTGGACAGGCTATTAAACCCAGCCTGTCTACAGCTGAAAAAGCTTTTTCTAATGCTCTATATAAAGGTTTGCTCGCTTCTCCTCAGACAGGGTGCCAACCATCCAACAGGTGTCGTCCGGTGAGCCATAGTCGGGCTGACAATGGTGCTTAGGAGTCTGGAGAGCACTCCACCTGGTTGGGAGTTTAAACCAGTGGAGGCAGTGGAGGTCACTCAGGTTGCTCGTGAACTGAAGCACACATATTGTGAATTGGACCCAGTGCTGACGCATTTCCTAATTAGATGTGTTGACACTGTAGGCCCGGTGTTCACCTTGATTGTCTGGTGCTCTCTCTCTCTCTCTCAGAGGGTCTTCCCAGATGCCTTGATAGAGGCACTGGTCAGACCACTTCTGAAGAAACCATCCTTAGACCCTGATATCAAGTCAAATTACCATTCTACCTCCAAACTCCCATTTTACAGAAGGCTGTCGAGAAGGTTGTGGTGCTTCAGCTTCAGGAGCACCCATGGTCTTGGATCTGTGTGAACCTCTCCAGTCGGGGTTTCATGTAGGGCATATCATGGAAACTGCATTAGTTCAGGTGCACAATGACCTTCACAGACCTAGAGATTGAGGGAAAGGGACAATTCTCGTGCTTCTTGACCTGTCCTCATCTTTTGACACACTAGACCATTTGCATGTTGTTTGACCACCTGAGGAAATTTTGTCGACTCACCAGCACTGTCATTTGCTGGTTCAAGTCCTATCTCATGAATAGGAGCAACGAGTAGTGATGGGGAATTCCTCTTCTTCCCTAGCCTCCTGTCATGTGGAGTACCTCTGCTCCTGTCATGTGGAGTACCTCTGGGTTCGATCTTGTCACCAATGTTGTTTGCCATGTATATGCTGCCCTAGGAGAGGTCATTAGGAATTACAGCTTGGGTTTTCATTTCTATGTGGATAATATTTAGCTATATCTTTCCTTTGCCCTGGGACATCCAATGCAGTAGAGATGCTAAACGAATGCCTTGCTGAGATCAGTTACTGGATGGCCTACAGTTGGTTGTGACTGAACCCCAATAAGACAGAGGTATTGGTTGTGGAGTCAAACAGAGGGTATGATAGGATGGCCTCTGGTGCAGATACAGTTTTTTACTGGGGCCTGTACCATTGAAGACCTCCTCAAGGGTGTGCGATCTTGGTGGACCTTTGACAGCGGACTGACATTTAAAGCTTAGGTGTCATCCATTATCCAAATCAGTTTTCTACCATCTCAGAAATATTGCCAGGATCAACCTCTAGTTCCACCCTGGACCTCCTCACCTGCGCATGCCTTTGTGACATCAAGGCTCGACTACTGTGTCAGCACTACCTCAGGGTCTTGGGAGGTACCCTCTGGAGACTGCAGCCAGTACAGAATGCAGCTGCTAGGCTGTTGATGGGACAATTAAAATATTGCCACGTCATCTCAGCGTTGCGTAAACTGCACTGGCTACCTGTCAGGTGTAGGGTCCTCTTCAAGATGTGCTTGCTCACCTTTAAGGCCCTACATGGGCTGGGCACTGGATACTTGTCTGACCTTCTTACCCATTACCTCGGTCTGCTCTCTCCTCTCCTCCTGTAGAGGCCTCCTTATAATTCCCAGGAAGAGGCTGAAAACTGCTGGCGACAGAGCATTTAGTGTCACCGCCCTGTCCTGTGGAATTTGCTACACCATCTGTATGGGAAGCCCTTCAGTTGTGGTGTTCAAGACCCACCTCAAGACTCATTTTTGTAGTCAGGCCATCCGAGACACTCTGTATTAGATCTTATCCTTGGGGTGACCCCTTCTTGCTACTGTTTTTAGTTTAGGTCTTATTTATTTATTTATATTGGTCTATATTATTTATTTAGTGCTGTAATTTTATTGTTTTATTTTATGGATAGTATTGTTGATTTGTACAGTGCCCAGAGCCTCAGTTGGACATCAGGAAAGATAACATTTGCAGTGCCTTGTCTAGTTGAGGGCAGCCAGGCATAAAAGCGACAGTTTCAGCACAAAGTTTCTACACTGCAAAAATCACAGTAGGAAAATATTTTGCAGAAAGAAAATGATTTATTTGTAGCACATATCCAAACCATCTGGAGGACACTCAGGACCCCAACACTTTGGCTATGCAATTTGGCCATCATCATGGGGGTCCTACAATTGACCTTTGTCCACCATTGGGTGGCGATCACGTTGTGATGGGAGATACAGCGTTGGGAGTGGATCTGGGATTGCTGTCTGTGTTTATGGATTCCAGGTCCTGGACATCAGTCGTAACAATCTTTAAGCAGGAGCCCCAGACATGTAGCTTGAAGCAGCAGACCCATGGGGCATAGCCCTGATATGGCTGGGCCATAAATCACAAGGCTAGGGTCGGCGGAGGTGGATGGGTGTTATGGTTGGAAAAACCCTACCTAACACCTCATTTCACTCCTTTTGAGGTGCATATATATGTGTATGAGAGAGATACTGGCACAGTAGCACTAGTGAAATAAGATTGAGTAACTGTTTAATGTTAATCTCTGATTGCTGTACATTACTGTAATAACCCAGCCATCATTGAAATTATTTTTCTGAACTTTGTCTTGGATAGTCAGTGCCAGGATATCTAGATTCTGCAGATATGGTAATGATTGTTTTAAGACACACAAAGGAAATTGCTTACAGACTACTGATATTAGTCTACAGTGCAATTTACTAACTTACTGAACATGCACAAGAGTGCAAGCAAACAAAACATCATAGTACATATTATATATTTGCACTACCAGTTTAAAAGAAGGGGATAAATATACAACAAACTGTTTCAGTGTAAAGGCATGTGGATGATGCAATTGGGCACATTTACTCAGCCCTGACTAAATGTTCAATTTGATTAATCCTTTTTTAGGGCAGTGGGCAAAGCCTACTGCCGTTTTAGAGATGATTGTAGCTCAAAAAATAGCCAATCGTGGAACTTTCCATTGGACTTTGGAAGTATCCTTCGAAAGTCCAACAGAGCATGAAACACTCTGACATGATTGGCCACTACAGAATAACAGCCGCATTATTTTGGCTGTTAATTCCACATTCGGGGTAAGAACTATGCATGCATGCATACTCACTTGCATGCATAGTTCCACTAGTGCCACCATGTTGTGAATGGCAAAAAAATGCCATTCAGTTATGTAACCCCATGCAACTCATGTGGCACACTGGGGCCACCCAGTGTGCCCAGCTGTATTATATATATTGCCCCTTCCAATATCAGGGTGCTCAATGCCCTTGTCAGCATTATGTGTCCCCCCACACATGTGGCACTCTGGGAGCCCAGCCCAGTGTGCACAAATGTTTGTTTTTGTCCTTCCCCGTCCAACATCAGGATGCCCAATCCCCATGTTGGCATTATGTACCACCCCAACTCATGTGGCACACTCTGAGCCCACCCCAGTGTGCCCAACTGTATGTTTTCTTTTAATTTCCTATAAAAAAGAAAACCTTCCCCGATGTTTTTTTCAACCTGTAAAAGAAAATTGTCCCTTATCATCGCTCCAGTCCTTCCTCTTCCATACCCACCGTCCCACTGAGGACTCACCTTCCTCCACCCTCACCTTATCTCATACTTATCTCCAGAGGTCAGCGCTGTCATTTTCTCTGACCAGGACACTTGCACTCATCAAAGCCGAATCACAAACTGAAGAATCAAAAGCAAGCATGTTATAATGGCATTAAATTGGATTTTCAGCCCTAGGTTGATAAATCAGCCCTTTTGGGAATTTTGGCTTCAATTTTCAACATGGGGTTCTCTGAATCTCGCCTCATGAATTGTGTCACTGTAATTTCACTACTCGGTCCCGAAGGTGATTTTTCAGTCACTGTATGGAATCACCTTTCAGGACCGATTAACGAAATAACAGTGCCACTCATAATGTGGTGTCTAAAAAGCCAATGTTACAAATTTGGTGAAAAATATCAAAACATGACAGTGTTATGAGTGTGCATTGCGCAGTTTCTATGCATACTGCTAGACTCACCAATTTTAATATTTTCACTCAGGATTTTCAACATTGCCATTTTGCACACCTCCTTTTTAACAGTACAGCTGTCATTTTTCACAAATGTGTTTTCGCACCTGTAGCAGAGAATGGTGCAGTCACTCTGTGAAATTACCTTTCAGGACAAGTGAACAAAATGGCTGGCACTCTTCATGAGAAGGGGTCTCAAAAGGCCAAGTTTCACTCAGGCATTAAATAATTTCGATGCACATGTGTAACTTTGGTCACCTAGCAGCTCATCACAGCCTTATTGGCTCTGGCTAGTACTTGTTTAGTAAACTATGATTGTTTATAATATTACTGAATTTTGTATGACTTCTTTAATTCATCTTTAAATAGGTCTCCAGTAATCAGTTATGAGCACCCTGAAATAATGGAAATGCTGGTTTGCAGCGCACCAAAGGACAAATTATTTATCAGTGATAATGTTTGTTCCCATTGTGCACTTTGAATGATTCTCTCTGTTTAAATTAGTAGTCTAAATATCTAATATTTACTAGGATGTTTTGGTGACTGGAATTCTTATAACACTTTAACAAATACATTTACATTTTATTCACTTTCACTTAAATTTTTTGAAAAGTTGCTATCTGCTTTCAGCATATTTGACCCCTGATAATACTGTGACAGTGAAACTAGTCAGGCTGTCATTTACCTTTCAGAGCATCTTTAAAACTAATGCCTGAATGCTGAGTACTACATGTCCAGGGACCCTGGTTTTCCATTTTACAGTAACACGGTAGCAATCCTGAGAATCCTGCTTGGTATCGCGAATTTGAATTCTTGTGACGAGTGCCTGATGGAAATGCATGTCACTGCAGAGAATCTCTAAGATTTCAGCATCTTTTAAATTTTTTATTTTCTCTTTCTATATCCCTTCTCACAGCATCAGTCTCCACTTTTCAGAGATCTCTAGGCTGGGTATCCCTAGTTTCACCCCAGGTAATGCTCAGGAGCTCCTGTGGACCTGCACCTATACTGCCTGGGTTGTACCCCCAGGTGGGAAGGGAGGGACCCAAGATCACCCCTCCACACTCCCTTAGTGTGTGTCGGGTAGCCCAGTGGGTCCCTCATGGAGCCTGGTTATAAAGTCTGGGGCACCTCGGTCCCTTCTGCCAGTGGCCGATGTGGGGTGATTATTCCTGGTTTTCTGGTCTCTGCCCTGAGGATACCAGCACTAGAAGAGATCAAGGAGGTAGGTCACATAGTGACATGCCACTGCTCCAGATCCTGGCTAGCATCCTCCCTCCTGATCACTCTGCAGCACCATTGCACCACCACCCATGGTCACACAGGTGGTGGTAAAGCAGCAGGACCTGCAGCCCACCCTACCCGGAGGAGGATAGCAGTCCCCGGTGCTCTATCCTACTCCCTGGCCAGACCTCCAGCATCCCAAGTTCGCTTCCAACCCTGGGTCGCTGGCATTGCAAACAGTAGTGCTACCACAGTACCAGCAGGCGGCCCAGATTTCAGCATCTTAAATGAATGCTGCTGTGCTTTGCATTCTTTCTACTTTGCTGCGATAGAGTCAGTAAGGAAATCACGCACTGCTTTGTCGTAATCAGCCATTCAGTTTAACCACCCATGCTTCCCACCTACATCTCCATCACCTGAGGACTGCTTTCTTTCCTGAAACCACAGTTTTCTTGTAGTATGTGCCTAAGAGTCTACAAGTATCAGTACACATGGGCAAGGCCACTGGAGAATTGCAGGAAAAGTAACCTGAAATTGCAGAGTTTTTTGCAAAACTTGCTGGAAAATTATAGGAGTTCTACTATAGATCCTGAGTGCTTCACAATAAATCCTTTACTGTTTTCTACAGCATATATTAGTCAGCATAAACTACTAAATGAATACACTGACACTTGAACATGTTTTAAATATGAAGAAAGACTTCTGTTTCTAACACGAATCCTAAATGGATAAGATGTGTTGCCTCTTCAAAATGTAAAACATCTGCCTCATGCAGTGCTAGATTCTATTTAGTGAGCCACAGAAAATCAATATTAAATAAATTAAATAAATCCAGAATAAACAAATGTTATCTGTTTCTGGATGTAGAATAATGAACCCTGATCAGAAGTGATTTACAGTGCTCTGTCAACTATTTCACCCACTTTGGTGTAAGAAAAATAAAGCAGATCGAGTGGTGAATAACTCAGTTTTAGTAAAATGTTGTAAAGTGTTTAATGTTCATAATTTGTACTGTTGGTACTGTGCACTATTATTAAAATTATATATTAAAACATTGTATATGGGTGTTATTATAGCTGGCAGTATAGCCTAGTGGTTAGAATAACAAACAGTGATTGAACTGGGTACATCCAGCAGACTTGGGTTTGATTCCACAACCTCCACCCACATGCTGTGAGACTCCAAACAAGTCACTTAACCTCCCAGTGCTTCTAGGTCATTCCTGAAAACAGGCAGTTCTGCCTAGTGGGCCTTACCTGGTTTACAAAGAATATAAAAAAATACCAATATATGTTTAGTATTACATCATAGAATAGTAGTCAGGGTACAATGTAATTTCCTTGAGTTTTACTTGGGCTGCAATGATTTTGTATAGGTAAAAATAAATGTTCATCTACATTTTATGTGTTTTATAAGCTTACTTTTAGATTTTAGTCAGGTTTTTATTTTATTCTTTGCATATGAGAATCTAGGTTGTAGATTACTAAATGCAGGATCACTGTTACCAGCTAGCTTTTGAAGTTTATAATCAGCAGGGCCATCCAAAATCCTCAGTTGTTTGAATGAAAACTATTCTGAATGAAAGTATGTTCACAAGGAAAAAGCTGCCTTACTACTTATGAAAAGACTTCACAGTCAGCACCCCATTTAGGTGAATTAGATCATGTGCACCTTTTCTCCCATCTGCTGTTTCAGTCTCTGTGGCAGCAAAACGTTTCTGATAGACTGCTTCAACAAAAAGCAAATGTAAGTATTTAAGTGTACTTGTTTGCCCAGTGGATGTTGAAAGCACATTCAATGACATACAAAGGTAGGACCCCAGGGGCTGTATGATGCTGGTGGGCAGGTGGTGCTCAATTCACATCTGAGCTCAGACATGAAAACTGGGAGACACCCTTTTCATGGACACCAAGTTAAAAAAGCATCCACATGTCTGGGAGAAGCTTGAATCCATTTGAAGGTACTCCACTAATCACTTGTGGATTTTTAGGTGAAGACACTTTATTTCAAAGAAGCAAATTCAAGCATTTTTTTTGCTCCTTCTACCCCTGGCCATCCACTCCTTCAGACCTGCCAAGTCCGCTACCACCGCTGTTGAGTCACTACCACCATCCACTGACCCTTACTGTTGTGCTACCAGGTAATCCAAAGTAACCCTTTATTGAGTGGGCCCCTACCCCTGTGGGAGGCTACCAGGAGAGAATTGCCCCAAAGAGCTTCCTGTGTATCCTGGGCATGACAGGGGTCAGAACGGACACATTTCTGGGGCTTCCGGCTTATGGAGGACCAGCAGCCATCCTTCGGTTTGCCAGAAGGTGCTTTCCCATTTTCTTGGGAGCATGACAGGCCACATGATGTCAAGGCACAAGCCGCGTTCATCACGCTCTCTCCCGCAGTGAGGGCCAATATGTTGTCATGCCTCTGGCCTCCACCAGGGGACAGAAAATGCTGAGTCGTGAACCACCCTCCCTCCTAGGAGAAGGTGAGTGGTTGTTGGACACTCAAGCATTCACCCACCAGATAGCCCCCAACACCCAAGTATGTTCCCTAATCCTGGTCAGTGGTGTCACAGGCAGAAATCCAATTCATGCAGTTAAATTATAGATAGAAAAAAACAAAGGTAGTCCACCTTAGCAGTGATGGTTCAGATTAATTCACATCTGAGTTCTAACAAGCAAAGAGACCAAGTTATTTGTAACTTGTGCATGTGGGTGTGGGTGTTGAACAAGGGGATCATAATGCTGTCACTACTGCCATCATCCCAGAGGGATGTGGACTGCGTATTGCTACTGCCATCACACGAAGGGTGGGGGCTGTAGTGCTCTGCCATCACCACTGGTGGATGGGAATGTAGTACTGCTGTCATCACATCTAAGGGATGGGGCCGCAGGTGCTGCTGCTTCTGTCACACCTGAGGGAGGAGGTCATAGTGCTGTTGTGCTGCCATCACACCAGAGGGATAGGGGCCATAGTACTGTTGGTGCTGCCATCCCACCTGAGGGATGGGGAGGTAGTGCTGCTTCCATCACACCATAGGGATGGGGGCTGTAGTGCTGCTACTGCCATCACATCCTGTACCTAAAATAACTTTAAATTGGTACAAGGATGGAAGGATGTGCAATAGTGGAGGTCAAAATTGCTAAAATGCATGTTAGCAGAGTTAAAATTGTTAAATAAAGTACACAGAACCAAATACCGGTAAACCGGTTTTGGCTAGCAACACAGGTGACAATACCATTTTTACAATGTGCAAAATGGAATATACCCTTTCTCAATCCGGTAAACCAGTGTCCCTGTACATGTCTATGTTTGCATTCTTTGCACATGGTTACACAGTTAATACATGACACTATGGTTTATATCAGAAACCCAGTGATGGCATTCCTTTGTGCATTTTGGCTACAGTTTGGCCTGACACAGACTCACAGTGATGGGGCAACTTCCTGGATCTAATGATCAGATTAACAGTTTAAAAGTTCCTGTAAGGTAAAAACACATTAGAAACAAAACTCAGAGATTTTCTTCATTGACTGATAGCACAAAAATGGTTGGGACTTAAAAAGCTAAAACTGACAATTCATTAGAGTTTGGACAAAGATAGTCTTTCTGAAGATTAGGTCTTCTTCATCCTCCTTCATCAACAGTGGGTACAACCCCAGGTTTGACTAGTAATTCAGGCTTCAATTGTTAGGTCACTGACAATTTTTATCTTCTGGTATAATCAGATTTAAATTTTTATACTATGCTCTCAATGTCAGCCTATGCATGAGCCAGTAGCAATGTTTATATTGTGCACAACACACATGCATAAGTACATGTATCTGTATACTGCACACACCACAGCTGAGCAGCATGCACGAAGTGCATGTGGCAGCACATGATCAGGTCACATACATAGTTATGTGTTGGGAACACAATGCACATGTCTGGGGACATGGTTGCATACCTGCATGTGTGCAGAACACATACTGTATATGCATGCACAATATGCACTATAGTACATCTCTGGCATGTTTATCAGCAACTGCAGCCCTGTGACTTGTAGAGGGCTGCTATGAACTGCAGGCGAGAAGGACAGGCACACAAGTGGCAGCACAGAACACCCATTGTGCATGGTCCCATGAGCACAAGACCAAAAAGACCACTGTTATAATGGTTCACAGCATTATACATGGGTAGAATGGACAGGTGCCCACAGGACCTACATACAACCCCACAGAAATAACAGACAACAGGTCCAGCATTGCTGTCAGCCCCTCCCTTGACTACCCTAGGATGGTCCCACCACTGTGAAATGACAGTCCCACTTCCAATACACCTGAATGTGAATGGTAATACAGCCTCACGGAGGTTAGAGTACATCTGTCTGGTATAACTGTTTGCAGTGTTATTGTCCATGGTTAACAGTTCTACATTTGATTCTACTCTGTCCTGTTGTAGTATCATTGCTGATTTCACCTGTATCATGGTGCCCACCATATTATGTCACTATCGTTCCCTGTACTAAGCAGAATCCCTTGTAAATGAGCACAATTCAATGGAGCATTTGTTCAGGTAGCATACATTGCACAACAGCGGGGGCCCTGTGTGTGCATGTCTTTGGGTATGGTGCTGTATCAGTGATGTGTTCTCCACCCCTTTGAGCGGTGACTGATGGCACCTTCTTCTCCTGGCCTTGTGTATGTGCTGGCAGGGCATACACAAGCGCCATCCTCATGTGGCTGTGTTGCAGTGCTCTCTGTATCCTTTGTCTAACATGGAATGTGACAGTGTTGTGATTGGGGTTAGTATAGGCTTAGGACTGGATGTGGGATGGCTGTCTGTGTTTGTAGTTTCCTGGTACTGCACATCTGCCTTTGTCTTCTCCACTGTCTCCTGTATGTGTCCTTCAGTGAGCACTCCTCATCCACTGTCACCACTGTCTCCTGCATTGTACTTGATGGTGGAAAAAGGAGCATTGCTATAAGATATTCTACTGCCCTAGGGTATCACTTTGTACTTCTGGGCATAAAGGGTACTCTTACCTGCACTGTCTTCCTATTCTTGTCTGCCTGTGTGTCTCTGGATGTGTAGCAGACTCCACAATAGGTACAGCCTCTGCTTGGGGAATGGGCCCCATCTCTGGCTCTGAATGGTGCAACACAGGGTGATTAGCATTTCTGTAGTGTCCAGAACTTCCTGGTCCTTTTAACTACATGATACTACATACCTCATACTGTGTCCATGCCCACCTCCTCTCTCCATGTGCAGGGCCAAAACAGCAATAGTTTCTTCCAGCATCCTCTCGGGGTGAGGGGTAAGGATGAGCCCTGCTGTGGACAGGCCTCCACCCATGTCTAGCTGTCACTATTTGTGATGCCAGCTTTCCACTTGACAGCCATCTAGAGGTCACACCACTCGTGCTAATGACTAACTTCCATGTTTATGGTCAGGCTGTATTTCTGGTAGCCTGAAGGTCAAGCCAAAGCTGGAATTTTGTCTCACCTGGTGCCTTGATCGACTTTTCCCCATATAGGATGGCATAAATTTCTTGGGTATCTGCCACCATGCTGCCCCATACCTGCTTGTGAAATTTGTTGACCTTGTCCAGGTGCTACCATGCTTGCCCATGTCCATGACTTTCAGTATGTTCCCATCCTGTTCTATCTGTCCTTGGTGTTGGGCTGGGTACTCCAGGTGCAGCAATACCTTCCCCTGCCATTGTCTTTTTAACCTTGGCCAACATGGTATTCATGTCTATGTTTATACATGGGCAGCACCAGTGCTCATATATGGTTGGGTCAAGGGGCAGGACGTGATATTTTAGTACCATCCGGCAGTCCTTCCCAATGGTACTGCATATGTTTGTAGGCAATGCCCTTGCCTACACCATGCTGCATGATCATTTGTCATAAGGCATAATTGATATGCTATTCAGTACACATAGCTACATGCCAGCAGTATGATGCTACTGGGTGCAATTCATTCACTTTAATTCATAAGCACTTTAAAACATAGGCCCTAAGCCACCCAGTGGCACTGGAGGTTGAGGCACTGGTCACAACACCTTGTGCCATGCTGGTCACATGGGAACAGGAATGAGCATGAGTCATTGGTTGGCAGGGGAGAGGATCGAGCATCCAGAGGACTGCTCTCCTCTCTTGAGGGGAGGGTACATGTTGTCCCACTCACTGACTGCCCTCTAATGGTGACTGGAGGACAATATGTGTCAGGATGCTCACTCAAATGTAATTACATTGGTGGGGGGCGGAGAAAGCAGAAGTAAAATGGCCTGGCAGGGCTCCATGATGGTCTGCTTTGCCATGTTCTGACCCTGGGGTTCTAGATTGGTTCTCCAGGAGGTGGTGCCACCTTCCTGGCCCCCACCATGGGGAGCAAGCCATGGGGTAAAATACTGAGGTCAGCTAATAGTGGCATGGTGAGAACTGAGAAAGAGATCCTCACCCTGGGAGGATGCCCTGCCAGGGCTAAGTGAGGATAAAAATCTGAATGAAAAAATAAAACACATAGGCCCTAATAATTATAGGGGCATGCCTGGTAAAATAAAATTGGTGAGTGTTCATAAAACAGTTCTTCCTTGCAAATCTCCCAGTTTCAAACAATTTCTGGAGGTGGGACATGGCACATACTTTAATCACCATTTTTGGATGGGACTTGCAGCCTGCTGTTCATGCAACACATAATCAGTGACTCAGACAAGAACTGAGGCCATCAGCACTGATCTCAACTAACATCCCAAATGTTCTTGTTATAGTTTTGGCTTCTAAATGCATTTCAGGAATTACATGAGAGGAGGAGAAAGTGAAATAGTGCAGGTGAATGGCAGCAAGCAGTGACATGAGGCACAGAAAGGCAGAAGTACTCTGTGAACATGGAAAAATAAAACTGCCATCACAGAGATAACAAGCCTTTGTGTGAAGTAAATAAAACAAAACAAAACAAAACACTATGGTTCTCCAAAGAGACAGTGAGGAAGGTTGGGGGAAAAGATAGCATTCAGGAAGTAAAGGAAACACAGAAGGAGCAGAAAGGAGAACTATCAGTTAAAGCAGAAAGAAGAGGGAAGGCAGTCAGAATGGCAAAAGGACCTAACCATAGAAAAGATAGCCAACTCAGTTAAGAAGAGGATAAAACATTTGATAGGTATATTAAGGGTGAAGAAAGACCAAGGGAGAGACAGTGAGGCTTATTAGGGGGGCAGAGAGTGACAGTGAAAAGCTGGGATACTGAATGAATATTTCTGCTCAGTATTCACAAAAGAAGACGAGGGAAAGGTATATAAACCAAACAATAGAAACACTCTGGATAGGAGAGCGATACCAGTCCATTCACAGAAGAAAGGGTCCTGAAAGAACTAAAACTGAAGGTGGACAAAGCAATGGGGCCTGACAGGATTCATCCCAGAATTCTAAAAGTTCTAAGGGGTGAACTAATAACACCACTGACTACCCTTTTAACAAATCATGTGAGGATGGTGCGGTACCTGAGGGGAAGGCAGATGTGATTCCCCTTTTCAACAGTGGGAACAAGGCAGAGGCAGGAAACTACAAGCCTGTTAGTTTGAACTCAGTGGTAGGGAAAATGGTGGAATCACTTTTGAAAGAAAAATTTGTGAATACCTAGAGGCCAGCAGGGCACAGGACCCAAGGCAGCATGGATTCATATCAGGCAGGTCATGTCAGATGAATCTGATAGATTTCTTTGACTGAGTGACCAAAGTAGGAGACCAATGAAGGGCTCTGGACATGGCCCACCTAGATGTTAGCAAGACATTTGACACAGTCCCACACAAAATATTAATTAACAAGTTAGCCAGCCTGGGAGTGGGTCCCAGGGTCTTAGCCTGTATAAAAATTGGCTGGACAATAGAACGCAGAGGGTAATAGTAAATGAAGTCCACTCTGAAGAAAGGGGTTACTAGTGGGGTATCACAGGGCTCAGTACTGAGACTATTCCTCTTAATGTCTTTATAGGTGACATTGCAGAGGGACAGGAAGAAAAGTATGACTCTTTGCAATTGCAGATGACACAAAGATCTGCAGCAGGATTGATACACAAGGTGGGGTGGAAAGGATGAGAAGGGTCTTGGCAAGGTTGGATGAATGATCAAAAGTATGGCAGCTTAGATTCAGTGCAAAGAAGTGCAAAGTAATGCACTGGCAAACAAAACCCAGGGAGGAGTACACAATGGGGTGGGGGAGGAGGTACTAACAACAGCAAAAATGGAAAGGGACCTGGGGGTAGTCATATCAGATGACCTAAAGGTAGACAAGCAATGCAAGAAGGCAATAAGGAGGGCTGGGGATACTGGGATGAATAGGGAGAGACATCACCAGTAAAAACAGGAAGTTGTTATCTCTGTGCAGACAGTTGGTGAGACCCAATCTGGAGTGCTGCGTGCAGTTCTGGAGGCCCATCTCTGCAAGGATATTGACAGGATGGAGTAAGTCCAGAGGAGGGCAACTAAAATGGTGCAAGGTCTGAACCAGAAGCCATGCGAAGAGAGACTAATGGAGCAGAATATGTACACCCTTGAGGAAAGGGGAAATAATAGAAACCTTTCAAGTACCTCAAGGGATTCAACAAAGTCCAAGAATGTAGCATCTTTCAGAAAAAGAGATGTGCAAGAACAAGGGGCACAATTTGAAGATAGAGGGATGCCTCAGGGCAATGTGAGAGTATTTTTCACAGAGAGGGTGGTGGACTCATGGAAAGGCCATCCTGAGGAGATTTTGGCATCAAAAACAGTGGGGGTTTCAAGAATGCATGGGACAGGCATAAGGCAATTCTAGTGGGGGTTGGAAGAAGTAGGCTGCTATTTAACTAGGATCTGCAGCTTATCAATAAGGTAGAAAATGGTCAGACTGGGTGGGCCAAGTGGTTCTCATCTGCCATCAAAGTCTATGTTTTTGTTTTCTATTATAAAAGGTCTCAGAAATGCTGCAATCTGATTGGCTGTTAGGATTCCAACAGCCTTACATTAATACCTGTTACACTGTCATGTACAGCCTGATCACCATGGCACATGAATTCTTCCTGTCAGCATTCCTTCCTCTATCACTGCTGAATTACTGGAATGATACATTCTGATTTTGAACCAGTATTCTTAAACTGTTGGTGGAAGAACTACTTTATTAAAAATCTCCTTCTAAATGAGGAAAACATTCAAAACATATATGTTTAACACTTTTTTAAATAATGTTTTATAATAGCAAAGGAACTCCCAGGAGTTAGCTAAACATTCACTTAATTACCCCAAGGGCAATATGGCATTCAGCTGCACCTTGTGCCACATTATACCCTCGGTGGAGATTAACAGACTGTTAATTTAACTCCTGGTCATGTCTTGTTGCTTAATTATTTGACTACTGCAGTACTTCAGCTCAGCTATGGTAACTTTGTGAAAGAAGATATTTACCATACTGTGAGCAGCAGTGTGAGGCAATTAGAATAAAAGTTAATTAAAGATAATAGTGTAGCCAAGATGTCAGAATAATGAGCCGTGAACGAGATTGGTACATCCAGCAGACCTGGGTTTGATCCCCACAAGCTCCACTTGCATACTGTGTGACTCTCAGCAAGTTACATAACCACCCCATTCCTCCCTGGTCACCCCTGACAACAGGCACCTGAACCTAGTGGGCCTTACCAGGTTGCTAAAGAATTATATTTTTATATATATATATATATATATATATATATGTACACATAACAAAACTCTGTTTAATGCATCCATTAAGGTTGTACTACAGCAACAAAAGTGAGGAAATTTGTGTTAGGGTGGCACCCCTTGCACCCATGCCCACCTCATCCTCACACCAACAGGGTGGCAACCCTAACACTGAATTTCCTCACTTTTGTCACTGAACAACCCTAACTGATGCATTAAATGGAGTTTTTTGCCATGAATTTCCATTCTTTTGAGAAGGTGCACTATAAATAGTGAATGGAATGTGGTGGTGGAGCTAATGAAAAACACAAACGGTAAAGTTAATGCAAATGGTGAAGGAAATAGTGAGGTAAATTAAAATAGTAACGCTTACTGGTAATGCAACTGCAAGCTGAAATTGTAACGCACCTGGTGACACAAACGTAAACAATAACAAGGCAAACGGTAAGAGAAGCATAAGTGCAAATGTAAATGAAAACAGAAATGGTAACGTAAACAGTAACGAAATGCAAATGACAACGGAAATGCAAACATTAATGAAAAAGTAACGCAAACACTAATGGCAACAGAAACGCAAATGGTAACGAAAATGCAAATGGTAACAGAAATGCAAACAGAAATGCAAACTGTAACTGTGACACAGAAGGAAACGGTAATGCAATCGACAACAGAAACACTACCAAAATGCAAACACTAAGGCCAACAGAAACGCAAACATTGACAAACACGCAAACAGTAACGGTAATGTAATTGGAAATTCAAACGGTTACAGTAACACCAACGATATCGCCAAAGGAACAGTAACACAAATGCAAACGCAAGTGAAATGCAAACACAAAAGGTAACATGCACGGTCACGGTAATGCAACTGGAAATGCAAATGCTTACAGTAACACAAACAATGACGCCAAAGGAAACACAAATGCAAATGGATGTGTGTATGCCAATGCAAATGGTAATGCACACGGAGATGCCAAACGAAGCAGACAAAACAGTACTGAAAACACAAATGGTAACAGTAATGCAAACACAAGCACAAATGCAAATGAAAATGGTGATGTAAATGGAAATGCTAATGCAAATGGTTACGGAAATGCAAGATGAAACACTGACTGTAACAGTAATGTAAATGCACACACTTTTTCCCAAAAAGGTGCATTCAGAAGCACAGTGAATACAAAGAATGTATGTATAAATGGCCCTTGGAGCAGAAAATGAACACTTGGAATACTAAATTGCTTATATCTCAGGAACCAAACGATGTAGAAAAAATTAAAATCTCGTATTATTTATTACTTTCCTGGCTAGTTTGCACTTAAACCCCTAGTGAGGAGCTAAGCATTTTCTGACAAAAGTCTGTATCTCAGCGTTTCGAGATACAGGCCCAAAGGCACGGCGGACGCCGTAATGTTAACCTAGGGGAAAATTGTCAACTTTGGATTGCCGTAACTTTGCAGCCTTCTAATATTTTGTCACCAAACTACCAAAAGGCACATCTGTGGGATCTTGGCTTCCCTCCATCTTAATTTCAGCCCAAAAGACCAAATCGTTCTTTTGCAGCAGGGTGGCAAAGATTTCCTATTGTTTTTGGCATAGTGTCACAAAGTAGTGTCATGTTTTGCGAACTTTCGCCAAAAATCATGAAATTGTCAAATGTGTGACACTACTTTGTGACATTACTGTTTACAAACATTTTTAAAATATATTTCTAGGATGTCAAACCCCACAAAAAGACATGGCTAGCATACTCAGGACTCGACTAGGTGAACACAGCAAGAATTGTGTCCCTAGAGGGTTTCAAATTTAAATGCCAAGCATTTCTGTGACCACCAACTGAACACAAGATGGTGGCTTTGCAACACTACAGGGGTCATTGCGACACTAAAAACTGCATTTGCGACACTGTTGAACTTTTGTTAACTTTTCCCATTGACTATAATGGGAAACTTGTTTTCTGAATAACTTTTGAACCGTTTAATATTTTCATGAAATCTTCTAAAGGCACATGGGGACCCTGGCTGTGAATGTTCCCTGAAGGTCTTGGACCAGTCACACAGACCGTGTGACCTGTAGGTACAAGCAAAGAATGCACAAAATGCATAATTACCACATTCTCTGGCGCTATGTAGCTCCATAACCTTGTATCCGACCATTATAAAACTTTGCAGTTCTATGGCACTGCTCTGTGCATGCCATATCTCATGAAATCTGCAATATGGTGGCAAAGTTATTAAGCTGCCAAATTTCAGAGTTTAACCTTAAGCGGGTACTCAACCCTAACTATAGTGGCACTATCATGCCATTATATATATATATATATATATATATATATATATATACAGTATATAATATTTAGTAGGAGTAGTTTCCTTTGTTAATAGCAGCTTTCCCAGGTTCAGAGCCCTTTACAGAATATACCAGGTATAATACACTAGGCATGATTATAGCAAATCAAAAACATCTTACATCCTGTAAGAAAATAAAAGTTTAACAATCTGATTTCTGGGGTGATGGGGGCAATCACAGACTCTTTAGAAAGCATGCTGTTCTGATAAAACACACTATGAGAGGTAAACTATAGAAGCTGTACAACTGTATAGTAACAATATAACTCCACATATCAAGAAAGTTGGAAGGCCTAACAGTACACAAAAGTGTTAAACTGTAAGCTTATAGATATATATTGAGGAGAAAGCCAAATCTCAGTTGGTGGAGAGTTTCAAAGGACATGAGCTGTCACTGCAAAGTTTTGGAATACTATAATGCCAGTATGTCATGGTTATATAATGATTTTCATTTTTCATAACCATCAGGTGACATCAACTATCTATCAGGAATGATGGACAACAACATTACTATCACTACAATCAGACTGAGATTTGATGATCTGAAGAATATGACACTCTTTTACTCTATTTGTTCAGTGGTACTGTATCTTGTTATAGTGTTTATTAATCTTTTACTTATTTCTGTGGTTGTGCTAAAAGAAGGACTGCATGAACCTATGTATGTCTTTATCAGTAACTTATTATTTAATGGATTTATTAACAGCACTGCATTTTACCAAAATTAACTTTTGATATTTTATCAGAAACTAAATCTATTTCACTTTTTGGTTGCTATAGTCAAGTGTTCAGTATTCATTTTTGCTATATCTGAAGTAATACTTTTAACTGTCATGGCATATGACCGCTATGTGGCAGTTTGTAACCCTTTAAGATATCCTGTCATTATGACTGATTTAAATATGCAGAATTTTAATGTTTGCATGGCTGTATTCTTTCTTGGTGTGTCTCATTGGAATTATTTTATGTATAAGACTCCCGTTGTGTGGTTTTATCATAGAAAAACCTTATTGTGATTATTTATCTGTTTTAAAATTGTCATGCATTGATTACTCCATTAATAACTTTTATGGAATAGCTGTAATGGTAGTTACTGCAGTACTTCCACTAACAATCATTACATATTCCTATATCAAGATAATTCAGATCTGCTTACAAACTTCAAAGAATCCAATTGGAAAGCCCTTCAGACATGTTTACACATTTTCTGGTCCTTTTATTTTATATGATTGGTGTTCTCTTTACGGTAATCCAACATCGTTTATCCACAAAAATGTTCCTCATAGTGATACACATTCCTGTCATTAGAATATCTAATAGCACCTCCCATTGCCAATCCAGTCATATATGGACTGGAGAACTAAAAGATTAGAGTGGCAGTAATACATTTAACTACACAATTAACAAACAAGATACACATAGGAAAGCCATCTGTTAGTTCAGTGATTCCATTTAGGATCAATTGAAATCAAGCTGGACCAGGCAGAGGTTGGAAACCTCACTTGATAAGCAACACTTCTCCTAGCTGTTAATGCTGGAGAAAAAATATGTTTACCTTGAGAAGTAAAGTCAGGTTTTAATCTGGCAGCAAATCACTAAATAATGACAGAAAACCCAGGGTTAATCCAAATCACTTCAGTGTTTATATGTTAAGTAATGTGACCATGCCTACATAGACAAAATCTTTTGAGCTCCTACCACAGGATAGCAGAGTAGTACAACAGTGAGTGTATTCAGTAAACAAATACATGTGCAACAACTGCTGATGTTTTGACATGGTCTCTGCCTTCCTCATTGCTCTTTACCTGTTGGTCCCCTAATGAGGGAGCTATAAAAGCATTGTTTATACAGGTGGACTTGTATTACTTACACCAATAAAGCTTTACAGTGATTTGAATTAAGCCTCAATTTGCTGTTGCTGTGCATAAGCAATAACAAACGGCAGTTGTGCATTATTCTCTGATAAGCGATTCTGTTGGTATGTTAGAGGCTTAAACAACCCAATGAGTGGATTGAAAGCATAACCTACACCTCTCGAGTGTGATATTCTGTTCATAAATGAAACAATGGCCAATATTCAGGAACATTATATCTGCCATAAAGACCACTTTTTGCCATACCTAACCTGAATAAGCAGTGTGCCATTTGAAAAATGGGGCAACTAAATTAGATTAGTTAGGCAAAGTGAAATGATGACACAGCTGTAGGTAATGTTCCTAAATGTAGGCCAATGAACCGCAAAGAAAATCGCGACTTGAGTGAAAAATGTTAATCTGGTACTGTGCCTGTTGCATTCTGTAAAATAAAACATACTGTAGTCCTCTCACATAGAAACACAGAAATTGTACGCAGAAAAGGACCACATGGCCCATCTAGTCTGCTCATTTTCCCTACCTACTGTAATACCACAGACCCTACTTTGTCTCCAGATTAACCATTTCATTCTAAACATATAAGTTTCCTTTTGTCTATCAAGCGTTCTTAAATTCCATTAGTTTTGCTCTGAATACGTCCACTTGGAGGCTGTTTCAGGCATCCACCACTCTTTCTGTGAAGAAGTATTTCCTCAAGTTTCCCCTGAATCTACTCCCTTATCGCTTCTTAGCATGACCCCTTTTCTTGAACATCTTTTTCAGAAAAATGCTTCCTTCTTGCACCTTGTTTATACCTGTGAGGTATTTGAAAATCTCTATCATATTCCCCTCTTCCACCTTTCCTCCAGGTTATACATACTGTGGTCCATTAGCATTTCCTCATAGGGCTTACAAGGCAGGCCCAACACTATTTTAGTTGCCATCCTCTGACTACCTCTGTTCTGTTTATATCCTTTCACAGATGTGTGCTCCAGAACTGAACACAGTACTCTAGGTGAGGTCTCACCGATGTTTTAAACAGTGGTATAACTACTCTCTCTTTTGGCTGGTGATACCGTCCCAATGCATTCTACTGACTCTCCCTACTGCATTGTCAAACTTTTTGCCAACTTTAGGTAATCCAAATGATTACCCCTAGGTCCCTTTCCTGATTGCTGGTTGTCAGTATCATTCTATCTTGTACTCCACCACTGAGTTTCTGTGCCTTAAGTGTATGAGTTTGCCCTTCTTCGCATTGAGTTTTAGGTGCCACAATTGTAACCACTCCTGAGGCTTTCTAAGAATACCATTCACCCCCGGATGACTACCCTATTGCAGATCTGTGTGTCATCTGCAGAAAGGAATGCTTTCCTTTCTAGCCCCTCTGCAATGTCAGTAATAAAGACATTAAAGAGTATCAGTCACAGTATTGATCCCTGTGGCATCCTGCTGGTCACCCTCTCTTCCTCAGAGTGAATAATATGATAATGATTAAAGCAAATGGAAGCAACATGTAAATATTCTTGCTGCACTGCTGCTAAATAGTTAGCTCTATTTAAGTGCTTATTGCAGCCCGTTTGTAAGAAGTTTGTCTATAAAGAACGATGTTGTTTTGAACTCAAAATTTATTGAATATTGACCTGCAGAAAGAGAAGAAAGTAATTCTGAAGTTGCCTTTTGTTTGCAATACAGTTAAAAAGAAAGTTTATGTGCAGAACAGATTTTGATGTGTGCCAATAATGAGGCCAATTGCTGTGTTTCTATTTTTCAGCACTGGCTCTGATAGTGATTTTGTCCCTGTTCTGTGGTTTTGGGTGTAACTTTAGGGAGCTGAACAAATGCCTTACAGTGGGCTGTGATCTAGTATTTTACTGTCACGTGGTACAAATTCACAAAGTAGTACAGGAATTTCAGAATCCAATGTCCAAACTGCTTTGCTCCATATTTAAAACCTGACTCTACTCATCAAGTTAGCCATGTATTTCATTTTAAAGAATTGATGCTCCATCGAAAATAAGATGTTGCTTCACATGTGAGATTTTCAACCTCTGCCTTGTCCTGTTGTAAACTTAGAAACTGAGGGCCCTTCACTCTGTCATTCAACATTTTGTGAAATCCTTTACAGCTGTGTGGATTGTTTTGTCAGTAAATCATGATAAAAAGTAACTCAAGAGTTTTTATTTAATTTCATTTGTGTGCAATGGAGAAAGGAACTCAAATTAAAACACAAAGTAGAAGACAACATAGTCTCTGTACAGAAGGTATGAACCAATGTATAAATACTGCATAAATGATTTCTAAATGTACACTGCAGTGGGGTGAGTAATTTATCAAGTATTACCCTCTATTTTTGCATTCATAAATGAAAAAAAAGAATGCATAAGTATTTGCTTTACATAACCCCTTCCATGTCTACAAATATCTGAAACTGTTACTCAGATCAATGAAATGAATTAGATTCTGGTGTTGCAGAGGCATTATAGATGGAATATGAAACAACTAACTAGAAGCTCACCTGCAGCCAAGTTAGCCAAGATGCAACACAATAATTTGCAGTAAATTACATGTCTCAAAATTCTGCATGATGAAAGAATTGATTACCACTGAATTACACTGTTCCTGCAGTGTACTACAACATTTTTCAGTAATATTGTAGGTAGCGGCCTGCACCCTGGGTGGCACTGCTGTACATCCTTGTAACAAATTCTAAACCAATATTGAGCCAATTCTCTTTGCAATCACAAAGATTAACTTACGTACCTCTAACTACATCATTTGGTGACAGATCATTTTCCCAATTTACACCTTAATAGTATAAACTGTCTAGATAAATACATAAGTCCATAATGCCTCAGTATTTGGGGACAAATCATTTTTTCAATATATACCAAGTAGTATGGTCTTTTATCTTTGCTATGAAACCTAAACAAATAGGTGCACCTCTAGGGCTACCACTTATGATGCCAGTTACTAGGGTTTTGGAATGAGGGTTCCATGGCATAGCAGCGACACCTTTATGGCATGTATTCAAAACAGCTCAGATTATGGTGACTGACACAGTCAGTGAACTCTCTCCCATACCACCCTCAATATACCAACTCTGGGGGGGCAGCCACAGGAAGTATAGAGAGTTCGCTGACTGTGTCAGTCACTACAATCTAGCACTATTTTGTCTCTGTGTCTTAAAGGAGTCACCATTGTGATGGTATACATGGAATTACCCTGGGTTCCTGGGGACTGGCGGTGGGAGGAAGCTTGAGCTCTTAGCAGTAAGGAGCTAGCTGTCACAGCAATGCATTCCACCAGTGAAACCAAGAACCCTTGTGGCAGTAAAACATTTTTATTCCCTGAGAGGTCATGTGAGCCCTCCTACTACAGTTCCTAAGAAAAGACTAGAACATAGCTCCTGTGGATACAATCCCATATGGAAAAATACATATTTTTATATATTTAACATTTATAAAACTAATATAAGGTTAATATATTTTAAATTTTTGGAAATTTTATTTATTTCACATATTTATTGAATATTTCCTTTACAGTGGATGAATATGGTATATATAGGACTAGTAATATATATGAAATATATTTTCTTGATGCTATATATTTTAAATAATACAAACTTTGGCCCATTTTAGTTAATGGAAAATATATAGGCTATACTTAAAACATATGTAACATATATGTAGAATTACATGCTATTATATATTTTTTATATATTGTGTTCATAATGAAGGTATGCCATAAATACATTTTAATATATTTTTATATAATGATTTCATAATAAAATTATGTCATTAATAGGTTTTTAATACAAGGCAGGTTGACAAATCAATCATTTATTTTATATGATCCTAGTATTTTCTGGTACATTGACCAAATATTTTCCATACATACCATAATATGGTAGACAGTGTCGGCAGATAAGGGTCTATGGCCCACCCAGTCTGCCCATTTGAGCTTGTAAGTTCAGTTTATGTTTTCCAGGAAGTCTGTTGCCCTTACCCCTGACCTCCCATGCATAATTAAATCCTGATTGTTTCAGCTCCAACCACTTCCTTTGGCAGGGTGTTCCACTTGTCCACCACCATTCTGTGAAGAAATTCTTCCTCACGTTTCCTCTGAATTGTCCTCCTCCAACTTCATCCCAAGCCCTCTACTCCTGGAACATCTTTTTGCTTAAAATAGTGTATTCCTGCACCTGTTCCTCCCTGTAAGATACTTGTATGTCTCTATCATATCCATATCAGGACCCCCTGATGAAGACTCATTGACGAGTGGCGCTGAGGCACGTTAAGACTTTGTTTTCTGTTCTGCCTGTTGGTCTGTGTTTGTTTTTGGATACAATAAATAATTCAGTTTACCTGCATCTATACGTTTGGACCTGGATTTATCCTGCAACGGGCTAAAGTGTGCTGTACTACTTTTGGCTTCTTGTTGTGTTTTGGGCTGGTGGCCCTTTGTTTCAGCACCACCTCATTCAGCCATAGCTCGCAGCACATTCCTAACTGTTCCACTTGAGGAAGGCACCCTGAAGTGAGTCCAGGATAAATCTGCTCCTAGTTGATGCTGCTGCTGGGATGCTCCAGTCCACGTCTGGAATATTGAAGTCTCCAACCAGTACTACCTCACCCTTGTCTGCCATCCTTTGGATGGCTAGCATCAACTCCTATCTGTTTCTTCCTCCTGGGCTGGTGGTCTATAGACCACACCTGTGCAGATGGCTGGCCCCATTTTCCTATAAATATTCATACAAATAAATAAAATACAAATGTTCTTGGAAAAGGTATGTTCTTTATATTTATCTTTCTTGTTCCATACATGTTTTTATAAATTGCCCATGCATGTTTCATAACAGAACCAATGTTCAAACAATATATTTCCTTTATACTTCCTGCCCCACAGACCAGTCTTTTACCCCTAGCATTCTCCCATTACCTGGACCACGCTTGAAGAACCCATACCAGCCTCATCTCAACCAACCAGTATCCCTGTCACTAGACTACTTTTCCAGCCTCCTCCCTCCCATTCACTAGATGACCCTTTCTGTCCCCAAACCAGCCTCCCAACCCTAGCTGACCTACGTCCAAGCACCTGGACCACCTTTCCAGCCCTGAGATGCCAGAAACAATCCTCCCACCTGCATTCCCAATATCCACCCACCAGAACCAGAACTGCGTCCCACACACTATCTTCCTTTAGCAATGTCTCATCTGTCTGCAGTGCCCACCCAGATCAGCCCTGGGACCCCAAGACTTGTTGCTACCACCTAAGTTCCCCATTTTCTTCCACTCAGACCAGACCTGGCACCCCTGACTAGCATCCTCTACCTACATCTGCCCTCTCTGCCCACCCTGACCAGCAACTAGAAACCATATCAGCCTTTCCTACCTACATTCTTTCCAGTGCACCCACCATGAAGCAACCCTGGGACTGCAGGACTGGCCTTTCTTACCTTTTTCCCCTAGTATCCCCAACATGTACCTACCCTAGGATGACTGGAATGGCCTCCCAAGTCTATGTTTCCATTACCAATGCACTCAGAGGAGCCCTGGGAGCACTGAATTTGCCTGCACCACTTACATCCTCCATGTTCCTTGATCTGAATCAGCATTGGGATCCAAGGACTATCCTTCCTGGCAACATTGTCCCTTTTGTCCACCTAGACTATCCCTGAAACCCATACTGGCAGTCACTACCTATGTCTTAACTGGTTCCTGTGGAGCCTGGAATAAGGGGTCTCAGAGGAACAGCCTGTCATACTTGTAAATCAAGAACAGCAATGGAGTTACAAAGGAGCTGCTGCTCTTTATGAACCAACTATGACAAACAATGTAGGATAAACCGAAACTGGTACTTACCTGATACATATGGTCAGTGTCCTCCTACACCTGGTCAATACCCTGTCAGACCTGTAGACAGAAAAGGAAAATGATTCAATATGAAGAATAAAAATACTGATCAACTGTGTCAGTAAGGAGGATCTGAAGAGGTTGGAAAAAATGGGTGTGTGTGTGTGTGTGGGGGTACTGGACAGGTAACACACCATTGTCCTGGTTTGGAATGGACTCAGTCACTTAGGGCCATCATGAATAGTGAGGATTCAGTGCCCTAAGACTGATCTCCCTTGGGGGTGGGGAACAATTTTGCCCGCCCATCAACCAACACAGGGCAGGATGAAGACAACAGCTGTAATGCTCCTGCACCTTCCAGTGTGTGTGTGTGGCAGGAAGGTTGCCATAGCCAATGAGTCTATGGAAGGGGGCGGGGATGATGACCCTTCCCTCCTGCTTCTCCCCCATGCAGGGAATCTGTAGCTGCACTGAAGGTACAAATTCAGGACATGGGATGGTGGGTTATGTAGCTAGGTGGCCAGTGGCAGTATGGTGCTTCTTGTTGGTGCAGTGCCTGCAGCGACTGGGGCTTCATGCTGACAGTTGCTATTTTCTGCAATTTTCATGCCCTCCACCTACAATTATAACAATGACATGGGTGAGACAGTACAGATGCTACAAAATAAAGATAACATTAAAAAGCAAGACAAGCCTTGTTGGCAAGAGCCAAATCTTGCTTTATTTATTTACATGCAAGGAAAGGATGAGTGCACATAACACTGAATTAAAAATAACTGAAAGTATTTTTAGGGCCTAATTGAAGATTTTCAGTGAGCAAAGGTGGTGGCTATACAGTAGTAGCACTGAATTAGTCAAGGGATTTTAAGGTTTTTAAAATCCCTTTTGAGAATGAGAAACCTTTAGTTAGGGATTTTGTTTTGTTTGCTAGTGTGTTCACTGCTACCCAGTGAGTGTTGTCTCATCTGATAGTGTAGTTGAAAATCTACCAGATAGTACTTAAGTACTGTAATAGGAACTGGCCTCTTTCTGTAGGTATAACAAAAATAATTTTAGAGGATTCTTTTCCTAAATTTTGTGAAGGAAAAATAAGGAATCTCACAAAATTGCTTGACAAATTCAGCACTACTACTGTATGTGAGAGATGTTTGTTTGCATGGCAAGTGTCATATTAAAAGACCTAAAGTCTATGTCTAGTACAGTGGCTCAGCAACTTAGGTAACTGTCTTCAAAGTCTACTGCATAGGGGCACAATTCAGTTACTATTGTGAAATCCCATATCCTATGCATTCTATCACACCTCATGATACCATACCACATGCATGATGTCATGTTCATCAACCGACTACATACCCCCATTTACGCTGTCACATCCACTGACCACATACACTATCACACCCATTGTTCGCCATACACCCAAATTCACTGACTTAATACCACCATGTACACTGTAACACCTCAGGAACTCATATCCCCCACACGCTGTCACACCCACCTACCCAAATACATGTTATCACACCAACAGCCCCATAACAGCATGCATGCTGTCACAACTCATGATTCTACACCCCAAGCATGCTGTCAGGGTGCTGACTGCCTATAGAAATCTGCATGGTGAAATCCTCACAGTGACAATCTCGACAGGTTTCAGGATTATCGCTGTGAGGGATAGAGGCAAAATTGCACCCTTCATTGTATTTTGCCCCCTTCGAATCAACTCCAATTAGGAGTTAGATATCTATAGAAGGGGGAGGATGAGATGCAGCCCCCTATAGAAAAGAACACAATGTCTGACAGGTGAAATTTCCTGTCAACATTGTGGATCTCACTATGCTGAATTTTCGACAACAGTGTTGTTGATTCAGCATAGGTAAACCATGCTGTCACACCCATCAGTCCCATGCATGTGTCATACCCACTGACCAATCCCATATCCCATATATACTGTCATGACTCAGACTAGGTGGGCCAAGCGGTCCTTATCTGCCATCAAAGTCTATGACCACCAACCACATTTGTGCTCTGCTGTACATAAACAGCATGTAAGCAACAAGATCAGAGCATACGTTTAAGAGCTGGTATTGTAATCTATCCTGCTACATGGCAGATTACACTGGGGATCTATTGTCAATGTTGAGGGTACACTGGGATCAGTGACCAACAATAGGAACCAAGATCCTGCACTTTTTGTTGGAAATGCAGGGATCAGAGATCCACAGGGATCCTGGTTCTATAACAGTACTACTGTCTTCAGGGAGAATTACCAGTTCAGGTTAACAAATCCCAATTAACTGAAACTACAGGAACCTGCCACCCATTTCTTGGTGACGGGTGTCTTGGGAGACTGAGGCTATGACAGTGGGTGGGCACATGATCATTAGGTGGAGGGGACTCAGCATCCTAATGCCAAAGCTAATGGGAATCAATCACTAGCTGCAAGTGCTTCGTGGGGCTGGGCTTCAAAACATTCCAGGTCCCAGACGAGGCGCCTCCCAGCTGACCAACCTACATGCAGATGGACAACTTTCCAGAAACTGGACTAGTCCCCTCTCCATCCGACCAATATTTGTGCAGCAACTCTCCTATCCAACCTGTCTTTATGCATCTGAACCAACCTTCCCTCTCCACAGACCAGCTTCCTCCCCTCCCAACAGCCAGCCACAATCCCTGCATCTGGAACATCACACCAGCCATACATACACCTCAAGCTGAGCACCATTCCTGGAGTTGAATCTCCCCAAGCACCTGGACAAGCCTCCCCACAGTAGATCACCCTCTGCAGATACCTTGCCTAGCCCAGCCGACTCTCACTTTCATCAGAGCTGTGACGGTAAGTAGGAAATGGAGGTTATAGGGAGGGCAGGCAATGCAAAGAGGATAATGGGGCTAGACAATGTATGAGTGCTACAGGGACAGGCAATGCAAAGGGAAGAAGGGTTCAGGCAATCAAATGAGGTAACAGAGACAGACAGTGCAAATGAGGCAACAGGGATAGGCAATACAAAGCAATACAAAGGGGCACTGGGGACAGTCAAGGGACAGTCAAGACATTGTTTGGGCTGCATCATAACATTGTACTTACCTTACATAGAGAGAGATCTAGCTGGATCGTGGTGAGCCTGGGTTTGGGGTATTGAGGTGCTGTTCTGTCATACCTGTAAAAGAAGAATAGCCATGGGATCACAAAGAATCCATAGTTCTTCAGAAACAAAACTTAAATGACAAAGAAGGTTACAGTACAACAATACTTATCTAAGGTTCTATGTCATAATGGTGAAAGTCTAAAGGCGATCTCCGTTATGCAGAAGTCAAGTGCCGAAATTTATTTTGGCACTCTGACTACCGGCGTACAGCAAAGGGCACGGGACTTAGTCTTTAATGTTTTCTGTGGGGGGCTGTGTCCCTGCACCCGCCCATGAGGGCTTCACCCCGCACCTCCCCTACTAAAGGATTCTTGACTCCAGGGGTGCATGTTGGGTGTGTGTGAAAACATTAAAAAAAGGCTTGGGCTAGGTGCAACAAAAACACACCAGCACCCGGACCTGAACCCAGTACCCTGCCGCCAACACCGCAATCCACCCACCATGCCAAGGGGTCAGCTAAACAACCTACTGTGGCACCACCCTCACATCCCTGACTGTGCATTCCCACTCCCACACCCTCACATGCACACGTCAGTGACATCCTGTTGCAATAGTCTCCCACCCCCATCCTGCCACCCTACCCTCCCGTAGCCATCCATGAAATGTGCTGGGAGTGGGTTGCCATTATTGTAGACACCCATTTCCCAGTTCTCTTATGATGGGATACCTTATCTAATATGCAATGGTCTGCATCCTGTCAGACTAGAGTCAGCAGCCATCCTGTCAGATCTTTAAAAGAAAAATTTACCTCAAGGAAAGAAATAAAAACAAGAGTAATAACAGAGTTCAAGAGAAGTACAGTACAAGTCACATTAAACTGGTCCTCAAGCTCATTGCTCTGGCATTGTTTTGTTTTTTGTGCTGCTAATGCAGTGGCAATTTTAAATGCTTAAAACACAAATACTTTTCAACTAGTCATCAGCTCACATGCAATGCACTTCCAGCCACTATACAGTTCACTTCAGCTCCCATTCCAATGGTCATGTAACACATTTTCCCAAATGCATTTACAGTGCAGTACTGTGCTGTACATAATTCCAGCACTACAGTATCCTCCATCTTGCCTTCACTTGGCTCTGAACTTGACTGCTCATGCCACTATCCCATGTCTCACTCACTCACTGACTACTTTACACAATATTATTTATCTGGTACTGTACTGTACTTTATTGTATGTTCAATGTATATTGTATTTGCTTGCAAACAGTACAGTACAGCGTGTCACCTCTGAGAGACTGGCAAACCGAAGTGCTTGTACAGTCCCCTCCCAGTCAATCCCATCCCCATCACCTCTAAAAGTGCTGTAAAATGTATTTTTCCCCTGGTGGCCTAGTGGTACAGGTATAGTACAGTGGTACTGCTGCCCATCCCGAATCCCAATCTTTAATACTGTACTTCCTACTTAATTTCATTGGTCTGCGGTCCCTCCCAAAATCCCTCCTCATTCCGACAGGTAATATTCCACCACGCTCGCCCAATCTCCAAGAGGAGATGGACACGGCACAGCCCTCCTCTCCGCCCGGCCTGCAGCCCACTGGGAAATTAATGAATGAGCCGTGCACAGCCAGCAAGTGTTCATTCATTAACTTCTCATCAGGCTGCCAGCTGGAGAGGAGAGAGGGCTGTGCAGGTGGCCCTCCTTTGGGAATGGGGAAAGCAGTGTGGGATATTGCCTGTCAGGATGGGGAGGGATTACGGAGGGACCACTATACCACCAGGAAATTAAAAACTACAGTATTGAGATTGGGATTCGAGGAGTGGGGGTACTACAATAGGACATGGGTGGGTTGGTGATATTTTTCTTTACCTCTGGCAGGCAGGTGATGGGGAGCACCACTAGCCAACAGGTATTTTTGGGGCAATTAGGTGGGGATTGGGTCCTTGTGACAGCTGCTAAAAGCGGTGTGAAAGGCAGGCAGAATTTTCATTTTTGCTACACACAGCTAGAGAACTGGAGGACAACTTCACTGCAGTGTGAAATTGGGCTCCATTTATACAATACAGCATTTTTATGAGTTGCTTAATGAGTGCACTACATTGAATAAGAGTTTTCGTGAGTTGCAACTGATTAGCAGCTAACAGACAAACCATTAGGAAATGCTTTATAATTCATTGCAGCCAGAAGTGCACACATTAAGCAACTGACTGAAAAATGATAAAACCAGTGAGTTGGGGAACAGTTTAATGTGACTTGTACTGTAAAGAGCTGCAGGACAAGTGCAGATATTGTGTACAGGAACCTGGTGATTCCATATTTAAATTCCCCCAATCACTGCCTCAGGATGTGACCTTACTAACATACTAAAATGGCAGCAGAATAGGCCTAACCGTCTTTCGCGTCTGCTCGTTTGGTCAGCCCCCACCCTGGGAGCTGATCTTACTGCCCCACTCGCCTTCTCTGGCTTCTCCTTCCCAGTTCCAGATATTCTCGCTGCATTGGATTTTGCTTCCAGAACCCTTCCTGTACCTGTCCCACCCCTCTTGAACCCCTCCACCGTGTCTGCCTCCACCAGCCCCTAGGCAGCACATTCCATGGCTCCACCACCCTCTCAGTGAAGTAGCACCTCCTCCTTTCTCCCTGAATCTTCCCCTCCAGCTTCCACCCATGCCGCCTAGTGGTCCCTCCTCCTTCCTTTGAAGCACCCTGACTGTTACTCTCTATTTACCTCCTTCATGTACCTGAAGACCTCTATGATATCCCCGGTCCCTTCTCTCTTCCAATGTGTACATATTTAGCTCTTCGAGCCTCTCCTCATAGGTCCTGTCCCCAAGCCCCAAATCATTTTGGTTGCCCTCCTGTTGACCCTCTCCAGGAGTTTAATGTCCCTCTTAAGTGTGGCTCCAAAAGTGCATGCAGTACTTGAGGTGCGGCATCACCAAGAAGTTATACAGAGGAGTATCACTTCCCTCCTTCTGGAGGTGATCCCTAGCGATGCATCCCAGCATCCTGTTGGCCTTGGCTGCTGCCCTCCTACAAGTCTCTGAGTTGTTCATCTTGACATCCACCACCACCCCAGATCCCTCTCAGCCATCGAGACTTGTAGCGTTCCCCCCAGGGTGTACACTTGGCCCAGTTTTCTGGCCCCAGGTGCAGTACTTTGCATTTCCTGCATTGAACCTCAGCTTCCACTTTCTAGACCATCTTTCCAGAGCCTCCAGGTCCCCTGTAGGCCACCCTCCCTCCTCCCCATCCACCACCGCCCCCAGTTTTGAGTCATCCACAAAGAGACTCATCTCACTCCTGATACCTGTCCTTATGTCAGAGACATGGCGTTGAACAGGAGGGGCCCAGGGACTGATCCTGTGGGACCCCACTAATGACCCTCCTTGGAGATGAGACTATCCGCCAACTATGACCCTCTGGGTCCGGTCCTGGAGCCAATTGCCTATCCATCTGATCATCTGGTTCCCCACCCCATTTCTCCCAGCTTATCCAACAGGCCCATGTGAGGAACAGAGTCAAATGCCTTGCTGAAGTCTAGAAAGAGAACGTCCACTGGTCTACCCAGGTCCAAGGCACCCAGTCATAGAACTCCACAAGGTTTGTCTGACATGATTTCCCAGGACGAATCCATGCTGTCTATCATCCAGGCACCCTGACTTTTCCAGGTCCCCCAGCCTCTCCTTGACAATGCCCTCCATCACCTTGCCCACCACTGATGTCAGGCTGACAGACCTGTAGTTCCTGCCACCTCCCTTGATCCCCCTTGTGGATAGGCACTATATGCACCACCTTCCAGTCCTGGGCACCCACCCTGTCCTCAGACAGATGGTGAAAAGCTCCGCCAGGGGTTTCGCCAGTACATCCGCAAGTTCCTTCAGCACTCTGGGATGTAATTTATCTGGCCCCGTGCTTTCTCCGTCTTAAGGGACCTGAGGGCTTCCTCACCTCTCTGCTGTGATTTCACCTCCGCCATCTCTTCTCCTTGCTTAGCCTTCCACCCTCCTGCCAATAATGCCTCCTCTCCCCAGACCCGCCGATCGGTAAGGGTCCCTCCCTTCCTCAGTATCACTGTCTCCTCCCATGTATGATGCAGCACCCCATTTTCCTTGGAAAACTGAGGTGAAGTACTCATTTAGTACCTCAGCCTGCTCCCCCAGGTCTTGTGCCCATCTCCCCTGTTTTAATCCTGCTAATCTGCCCTTCACCCTTCGTTTTCCCTCAATGTATCTAAGGAACCCTTGTTCTCTCCTAATTTCCTGGCCAGGTTCTGCTCCTTCCTTGCCTTAGCTGCCCTCACCACCCTAGTGGCCCTTCTAGCCATCAGCTCATACTCCCTCGATCCCTTTCATTCCTTGAGCACTTGAATTGCCTATAGGCTGCCTTCTTTCCCCCCACCACCTCCTGGACCTCCATGGTCCACTAGCAGGGTTCTCGGCCCCACCGCATTTTCGTCTTACTCTTGCACAGGTGCTGGTAGCATCCTGCACCCTCTCCTGATGATTTCCCACCTACTATCAGCGTCCATGTCTGACCCAATCCCATCCAAATGCTCCTTAAGGATCCTTCCCATTTCCTTAAGATCCGCCCCTGAAGTCAGTTACCTCTGTCTTTGTGCAGCCTTCTACCCCTCCGAGGTCCAGGCAGAACCAGACTGTGGCATGGTTACTCCCCGCCAATGGGTCCCTACCTCCAGACCCCAATCTGGTCACTGTCTGCCAGGACCACATCCAGTACCAGCGCCTCCTTGGTCGGTTCCCCCACCTGCTGAGTTAGGAACGTGTCTTGAAAGACATCCAACAACCTCTGTTCCCTGGCCACCGAGGATGTCATAGTCTCCCAGTCTGTTCCTGGCATGTTTAAGTCCCCAACACCACCACCCTTCCCTGCCCAGTCTGCAGTGTCTCCCAACATCTGCCACCAGACTCTCCTCCAGCTCCTCTGCCAGTGCAGGGGGTCTATATACCACTCCTATTTTACTCTTGTGCCCTCCTTGTTATCAAGGTGACCCAAATTGCCTCCACGGTTCCTCTGCCTCTTCTACTCCCCTATGCCAATGCAGTTTTTGACTATCATTGCTACCTCTCCTCCCCTTCCCTCCCCGTCCTTCCTGAACATAGTGTAACCCTCCAGGTTCAGGTCCCAGTCGTGTCCTGTGGTGGCCCAGGTCTCAGTGACCGCTGCCACATACACTGCTCCCTCAGTTAGCATCGCCTGAGCTCAGGCATTTTATTGCCCAAGCTCCTGGCATTTAGCAGGACTACCTTCCACCCTTTCCTTGGGCATGGTCCTGCCCTACCAGTTTGTTTGTTTGTTTTATTTGTTAACTGGGTAAGGTCACTGGACAGAGTCCTTCCTCCTGACCAACCAGGGCAAAAGTATATTAATCATGTAAGCAATTAGACATAACAATCAACAAATAACAAATATTATAAATAAATTAACATCAACAACTACATCATTGCTTGTGCAATAAAAAGACTTGAAATTTGTTTTAAAATATACAAAAAGTACAACTATGCAGAGATAATGGTAATTTGTTTCGAGACTAGGTGCAGCTTTAGAAAAGATTGATCTCAAACATATTTTTACTACAGGAGTAACAAAGATTGAACCTTGATTATATCTTAAATTAACAATAGCATCCTTAAACTAGCAAATCAAGTAAGGAAGAGCAGTTTCTAATATGAAGTGTTTTATAAATCAGACATCCCTACGAATAAGCACATTTATGCTAAGAGAAAGCCACCCCAATGAAGAATACAGAAAACAATGACAAGTTAACCTAGGTGCAGCCAAAATAAAATGACAAATACTTTATGCCACAGTAAGCATATTAATCTCCTTAGCCCAAATTTATAATACAAAGATTATACATAATCCAAATGTGGGATCAGTGTACTCATTGCAATAGTTTTCCTTGAATCAGAAGTTAAATAGCACTTAAATCTATATAAAGCCCCAGTTTTTGATTGATTACTCTACATACTACTCTAATTTGATTATGAAACTTTAGGCTGAATCAAGGTGAACAGCCAAATATTTAAATTCATTTACTTGTTCTACCAAAACACCAGAGCTGTCATAAATCATAAGTTGAGGGGTATTCTTCAATCTAAATTTGCTAGCAAGCAACATGGATTTAGTCTTGCCTATATTCATTACCATATTGTTGGATGAAAGCCAACTACAAAGGGCAAAAATCAGACTTACGTGCAGAATATCAGCTAAATTTGATCCAGCCGAATATAAAATAAGATTATGAGCATAAAGAAGACATTTACTTATGGTAAATAAGAATGATATTGGGTTAATAAACAGGAAATAATAAGGGTCCAAGTATGGACCTAAGGGTACACAGAAGAAAGAGATTGAAGAATAGAAGAAATTGAACCAATTGATACACTTTGAGACCTACAATATCACTAAGATAACTTTCTACCCACAGCACAACATTCTCAGGCCCAATTCCTCAGTCTCTGAAATAATAGGGAGTGATTAATAAGATCAAAAGCACGTGTCATATCCACAGATACTGCCCCATCAACTCCCCTTATCACAACCCATAATGATGGTATTCATGAGTCTGACCAATGCTGTGATCGTACTCCACCCCTGTCTAAACCCATGCTGTTCATTACTTTAGAGCCCACTAGTTTCAAGGAATGTATTTAATTGATTAGCAATTAATTTCTCAAGAATTTTACTGCGGGATTTAATATGGAAATTGGTTGATAATCTTCAGCACAAACAGCCGGCTGTTTTTTGGCACTGGAACAATGCTTGCATGCTTCACCTCAACTGGAAATACACCAGTGAGTAGGCACGAGCTGTAAAGAGAACAAAGTGGTTCTGCCATATATGGGGTGGCCATTTAAGAAACCTACATATCTAAACCCCTACTGCAATCACTGACTCTGTTTGGTAACAGACATAATAAATTAAAAACCTCCTCATAAGTGACCCTTTGAAATTGAAATTCAGAAAGTAACTCTTTCCATTAGGTTAGGATTAGCTTTATATTGAATTCCATCACCAGAAATGTTGAAGCCTATTTTAGGTACATCAGAAAATCTATCAAGTAAGTTATCTATTTCAGTTGGGTCTGTAACCTCACAGTTCTGCAACCATAATGAGGTCACAGAAGGTCTATCTTTAGGTGCAACAAGGGAGTTTATGGTATCCCAGAAACCTTCTCGGATCATTTGAGGTAGCTTCCAGTTTACCCCTAAAATACTCAGTTTAAGCATGTCTCACCTTATGGCTAAGCAGCTAATATAGAGCAGACTTGTTTAATATTGTGGTATTGGATCTAATTGTGCTTGTAACTGAAGGTATTAGGATAGCTGGGTCCTAGTGTGACCTCATTTTGGAATAGCCCTGTTTGCTTAGAGTGGAGCTCCTTTGTGAAAGTCACAACATATTCTCCCACTGCATAGTAATGAGGCTTTGTTTTCTCCACATAGGCAGTCCCCAAGCTAGGTACTTGGGACAAACAAGCAACACAAGCAACACAAGCAGCTCACCTGAGGAGCTGAGAAGCTGAATTTCCAACCTGATAACTTTTGAGGTAAAGAGAGCCTCTTCTCTTCGCTCTGGACGCCTGCAGGAGGGTGCTAGCCCGACGATGCTCGCGCCGCCTGCCCCGCCCGCCCCAACCACCCACCCACCCAGGGGCAGCTGTCAATTTAAGGATCCACCCGTGACATCACATCCGGTGACATCATGTCCTGTTGCCCAGAACCTATCTCCCCACCTTCCCATTGCAGGTTATACCTGTTGGCCACTAGAGGGACCTATGCTCCTCGCTACTTCCTACTCCTACCTGTACAGTACTACTTCCTTGGATCTTGCTTACCACAATGTATTGGTCCTGCCTCACGCTCTGCCTGTGCCTATCCCCACTAGCAGTGCACTTGCCCACTACCCATCTGCTACCCTTGCTCCTGAACCTGCTCTCCTGTCCCTTGGGACCTCTGTGTGTCTCGGTCCTTCCTGCCTCCCCTAGCTTCCTCCTCACCTCAGGCAATCTGGGTGTCTTCTTATTCTTGCCTTCCCTTCCTGTACCACCCTGCCCACCTCCTGCTCCCTTAGCCTCCTCCCCCCTCATGTCAATCGTGGGAAAACCTCTCACCATCTCCCAGCCAGGGTGTTAGTCATGCTACTACTCCTGTCAGGAACATTCATCCAAACCTGGCCCGGTTCCCAGGAGCTCCCCAACTAGCACCACAGGCCTATGCATGGTCTCCATGAATATCTGTAGCCTCCTAAAAAGTTTGACTCACTACAATGCCTGGTCACATCAATTAACCCTGATGTCATCACTCTGGTTGAGACTTGGCTGTCGAAATCCTCCTGACTCCCTAGTCTCCTTCCTGGTTTCACCTCTTCCAGTCTGACCATGTTTGGAGACGGGCGGCAGCTGCGCTATTTATGTCAAGGAATCTCTCCCACTCAGCCCTGCCTGCTCCCATCCTTGACTCCAGGGCCCAGGTGCTTACGCTGAAACTAACCCTGACCCTTTAAAGGGACCCTTTATCTGACTACTGCATACGTGCCCTCCAGGGACCAAATGCAGGCCATTGCCTCTCTTACAGAATACCTTTCCTCACTACCTCCTTCCGCTGATCAAATTCTGGTGGGTGACTTAAATGTCAACTGGCTCAGCCCCTACTCCTCCTCTACCGGGACTCCTTTTCTGCAATAGACCTAATGCAACTAGTTACCCACCCTACCAGGACTAACCCCAAGAGAGGCTCCAGTACCCTGCTTGATGTGGTACTCACCAACCGCCCTAATCGGATCCCCAATGTACAAGTCCTCCCAGAGTCTCTCAGTGATCACTCCCCTTTCTATTCCACTGGTCATCCTCAGTCCCCAAACCCATAGCACAGTCCACATGCCGGCAGCGTCTAATACCTGGTGGACTGATAAAACTTAAGGAACTTCTGTCCCAAATTGACTGGTCTTCTATACAGGCAACTCCTGACATCGACACAGCTCTCCTTCTTTACCCGAACTTTTAATAATGCCTGTGTTATCTTTGCCCCAATGTTGACCCACCTTTCTAAAGGCAGAATGCCCCTAGGTAACCCCAGCTTTGATCCACCAACTCAAACATAGGGACAACCTATGGCACTGTGCCATTGAGACTGGCCAGCCCAGTGACAGGCAGTTATATGCCACCCGAAACAAGTGCACTCGGGTCATCAGAAAGGCCAAGTCTGAGCACTCATCGGTCCTCACTCACTGCCTCATGGGGAACCCCAGAACCTTCTGGGATAACATTAAACAGTTAAATAGGAGTGCACTCCCCCCACCCACCCAGATCAACATTAATGGCGTGATCTCCTCAGACCCAGCCCTCATAGCCAACCACCTCAACACCTCATTCACTGACCTTAGCCCTATCCTCCCTACAAATTTTTGACCCTCCTCCCCCAGCACCTGCCATAAATCTTTCTCACCCTTATTTTCTCCTTCGCTGTGTTTCTGCCCAGAACTTAGGCTGCACCTTGTCACTGCCCTCAAGAGTAATAGTACAGGCAGTGACACCCTGGATCCGTGTATCCTACGGCTGGTCTTAGACACAGTCCTTATCCCGATCACATGCCTCATCAACCACTCTCTTTGCCTGGGAAAGGTTCCAACTGCCTGGAAAGTCACCACTGTCACCCCTATCTTTAAAGGTGGTGATAGGACTGTGGCTGGAAACTATCGGCCAATCTCCATTCTCTCTCCTCTCTCCAAGGCCTTGGAAAAGTGGTGGCCTCTCAAATCTCTGACTACCTCTCCACCTACAATGTCCTATGTCCTGAGCAGCATGGCTTTGAATGGGCCACAGTACCAACACAGCCCTCCTAGAGTTCTCCAACTTTCTCCACTCCTCCTTAGACACTGGTTCTCTGGCTGGTGCGGTCTTCATTGACCTCTCTAAAGCTTTCGACACTGTATCCCACCCCTCCTTCTTGATGCCCTTAGTCTCTCTGGTTTTGCTGCTGGGCCTATCTCCTGGTGCACCAGTTATCTGTCTGACCGCTCACAGCATGTAAAATTAATGGGACCTACTCAGACATCTGTCCCATCTTTTCTGGGTTCCCAGGGCTCCATTCTGGGCCCCATACTATTCTCCTTTACCTTAACACCCTTCCACGCTCTTGCTCGGGAACATTCTATTGTACGCTGATGATGCAGTCATCTTTGCCTCAAGTCATAACCCTATTGCCCTCCAGGACTCGCTGCAGAAGTCCTTCGCGAAGCCGAGGGCTGGTTCAAGAACATAGATTGGTGATAAATCTTAAAAACAAAACCATGTTCTTCACTCATCCTCAAAACAAGTCCTGCAACTTCAAACTCCTCATTCACTCTGGGTCCTCTTTCCACTTGAACAAGTTTGCTCCTATAAATACCTAGGGATCCATTTTGACCCCTCCCTCTCCTTCTATGGACACATCGCTGCCCTAGCCACTGCTACTAATATCCGATTGGGCATCTTACATTGGTATAAACACTGCCTCCCCTGGAGCTCTTCAACTTCATGATCACCTCCTCTATCCTGTCCCTAGTGGACTATGGACTGCCGTGTATGGTGCTGCTGATCAGACCGCACTCCATAAAATTGGCACTACTCTGAATAAGGCCTGCAGGTTAATTACTGGGGCATCTAGGCTAACACACACCTGTCTACTGTCAGCTAAAGCGCTGGTACTTGATCTTGACGGCGCCTCAAATATCTGACCTGTACCCTTACAAAAGACCATCCTTGGGCTATCCCCGCCAGGATTGACCACTACCATACGCGCTCTGTCCCACTAGTTCATACTCAGACCTCTGGGAAAACCTCTCTTGTTATCCCTAGAGCTAGGACCTCTCTCACGGCCAAAGAGCCTTCAGTTTTAGGGCCTCCTCCTGGTTCAACACACTGCCCCCTCCATCTCTGAAGCACCAACTATATCGTGCTTCAAAACTTCCTTACGTAACCACCTTGTTAACACCTGAAGCTGTAATTGCCACTAGTCAAAGCCAGTACTCAATACTTATGATCAAAGCTTACTACTAAGCTGCTAAGGACAACATAACTCTGGTATTGTTTGCAGCAATCCTACCTGTACCAGCTTGTTTGTATCTATGTCTTAAGTTACTGTTATACTGTGTTGTACTGTTATACTGTGTATTTTCGTTTGTCTTACTGTGACAAGGTACCTTTGTAAATGATCCTATGGCTCAAAGGTTTTCCAAACTGCTGTTTAAATAAATAAATAAAATAAAATAAACTTGATTCTGAAAGGTCCTAAAAACTTGAAAGAGGTGATTTGATGGAGACTGTTTATAGCTAAACCAGGCCTTATTCTTCTGTTTCATCAACTGCAGAAGTTCAGACCTGATCCACCTACTTTCAGATCCCCAGATACGCAATTTACAAATAGGAAAAGCCTATCTTGAACTTTTAACAAATGAAGATATAGATAATCCAAGGCAGTTGTAAATTGTGGGTAAGAACACATCAGCAGTAAACACCTTGGACTGCCCTATGTGGTCAGTGCATGGCTCCTGCTTGTACTGCTCTCGGTGGTTATCCCACTGCTCCTGCTCGCCCCTTCCATGATGTAGTGTCATGTGTTTTCCTATCTGTGTGAGTTGGGATGTTTTTCCAATTTTCAAACCTGTGCTTTTATATCCTGTATAGATCCTTTCAGGTGTCATTTGGTTAAAACCACCATTATCACAGCAGCATCCTTTGAAAATGGCATTTTTAACCATGAGGCACTGGCACTCCAAAGGATTCACACAAATCACAATGTGGCAGCTCTCTAAATATTGCTTATAAGCAGTAAGTTGAATCTTAGCAGAGGTGCTACACATGATATTTAAATACAGGCTTAAAATGTGGAAAAAAAAATAACAGGGCTCACCCAGTTAAGAAAAATACAGGACAATAAACCACGTCAATTTTGGTCACTGGGATATATTGGAACAGAAGTAGCAGTGAGCTCCCTTACAGGCAGTGCCTCATGCACCATAACCTACAGTGAGCACTGCTGGCCTGGGAGGTGGTGGGGCAGAAGTAGCTATCTGGCCTTCCACAGTGACATCACTTGTTAGCTCAGCCTCAGGTATAGAAGCTGCGGACAATCTTACATGGAGACACCACCCTCTAATTGCTGTTTGCAAAATATAAGTCTTCCTTCTACAGTTATTATAAGCATTAGGATTAAATTATACAACACAACTGTCACTTTATATATTTCCTAAGCAAAGGTTGAGCACATTATCACAGGATTAACCCAGGTAGTGGGCAGACCCTGAATAGTTGATGTTTTGCTAATCTGATAATATGGCAGTGGGGGTTGATCATAAGAGCCAAACTAGAAAAATACATTTACAGAATTAAGTGTATGGGAGGGCAGATTTATAATCATACCAAATCATTCAGACAACACTGGTCCTGGGAAATGAATAATGTGACATAACTGGGAATTGAACCTGGCCTCCATGATACCAGTCTGGAACTCTACCTGCTAAGCTATAAGCGTCATACAGTGTGCTGCAAAATATTATAAAAGCCTTGTAGTCTGCAATGAATATGAATTACCTCACTTCCTAATGGCAGATAATGTTGGCATGCCATTGCTGGGGACTGGCAGTGGTAGGAGTGGTAGAAGTAGTAATAGTAGTTTAGCAATTTACACTGCAGCACCAAGGGGCTACATTTATTCATGAAATTCACATATATTATATAATATAAAACACAGAAATCATAACACATGCCTTAGTAATAAATTTTACTGCTGACCTTAGAGTTAATAACCCCCTTCCTCTGTCGTCCCTGCTTTCCATCCATACCAATCATTAAATTATTATATTCACCCTGGCTCCACAGATTAAATAATATAATACACCTCAACAACAAAAAGTGCATCAAGAACCATACAAAGCAAATTAAAAGACACTGTCAACCCCGTTAGGTATGAGAGTGTCCCTAGTTTAAACAACACATTTTATGATTGCCAACATTCTGTAACAATTGCTGATGTAGCTGTTAGTTTGATTCTGACTCTGTTTTCACTTTTTAAAGAAAAGACTGCCCACCATTCTGGTGTTACCACATAAACACAGGTTTGTTTACATTCTTCGATCAGCTCTAACTGCATCTTTCCTGGACTTAGGAACACCCACAACAGAGTCTAGCCACTCAGGATGCAGTGAAAGTTTAGGAGGCTACTGACTCATGAGTGACTGCAATGTTTGAATGTGTTTCCAATGTTCAGGAAGCATGCAGTAAGAACAGATCCAGGACTGTAACTAAAACAAGATTGTTTATAAATATACATTTGCTTGCATTTCGGTTCTAATCAGCAAAGAGACAGACAAAACAAACAGCAACAGCAATGCATTTTAGAGAAGGTAAGAAATCATAAAATATATGTTTTTAACTAGAAATAATATGATGAAAAACAGGTTGACAGTGTCCCTTTAAATTTAGGGCTTTATATTGTCTTTCACAATATTTTACCACTCAATGGTTTTGAGTTTTTAATTTTTCTGTTTTTTAAATATTTACATACATCTTTTTATTGATCACAACACATGGTTGTACAGGAGGAAGAGCAAGACAAAGAGGTCAACTACTAATAAACTGACTAGTGAGGAGCTGTTAAGTATCGGTCATGTTTATGGTAGGGATTTTACTGATGGTTACTCTATGTGACACACGTCATGACAAGCTGGTGATGACAATATCGTGGTCATAGTATCATCATGAAGAGTTGCAGTGCTGTGTGTGTCAGAAGGCTGTGCTGCTGTCGCTACTGCTACTGCTCTTCAGAGCGGTGAGCCAGCCTGTGTCTGTGGGGCAGTGCCAATGGAAATCTTGGGAGACTTGCCAGGAGGAGGTGTGGAAATGTGAACAGTACATTGTAATTTCTGCCCAGGAAATGTAAAGTATCAGCTCACATTTACAATGTAATTTCAAGTCATAACATGAAGAAAATCATGGCCAGAGGAGAGAGGGTGCAGGAAGTAAATTCAGAAAAAAATTACCTGCGATCCTCCTCTTGTCCCTGTGTCAGTCCAGCAGTATTGGCAGTCTAGAAGCAGCAGTCAACACCAGTGGGCTCTCCAAGCCCCATTTCATTTTTAAACAGAAAGTAAATTACAGTCCACCAACACCCAGAGTGAATGTCAGGAGAATAAGCTTCCCAGGAAGGACCCAAGGAAGACCTCCCATCTGCCTGCAACTAAATGGGCATCTAGCCCACATAATCCACCCTCTTTCTCCTCAACTGCTCCCTGGGTGAGTCAGCAGCAGTGCCATGAAACAGGTGTTATCTGCCCGAACTGATATTTAACTTAAAAAGAAAAGTTCCTTTTTGCCGAAGGTACAATACAAGACGACCGTGGCCGTTAGTGGAATTAAGGCAAGGCCCACAAGCAAGGGACCTCCCGAGGACTGATGTATTTAAATTGCTCCTATGAGGATCATGAAAGCATGTGTGAGTGGGTGTCCTATTCAGAATTGCCTAAACTTATTAAACTTATACTTCTACTTGGAACATATAGAGCAGGCGGCATTCAAATGTTCCCAGAGGTAGATCATCAGGCAGCACATGAAAATCAACAGAAAATGGCAGGGCACACCTCAATGTCCCTCAGAAATTTCCTATCTGTCCTTGATGTTTATTTTCACTGAAGGGTACATATTACAGTCTAGTCTTCCATCATAAAATGCTTTCAGTATTAAGCCACGCATTGCTGGAGGGTTCTTGGGAAGGATTCACAAAGAAGCCAAAATCCGCAGCCGCGGAAAAAAGCCTGCAGCACTGTGGAAACACAGTTGCATGATATTCATATAGAAATTTTGAGCAGGTGCGGAATTTCAGAAGCTGCAGAAATTGCACACGTGTTGAAAATCCGCAACTGCAGAAATAGCTTAGAAGGCACAGCAGCAGTGAACTTAATTAGCTGGAACAGCAGACTTTAACAGGGCTGCCATAGAATGAAGCTGAAAGCACCCACAAAGAGACCAGCAACCAGTCCCTCAACTGGGACCACTGCAGCACCACAGGTACCAGCAATACCATGGCACCGCAGTGGCCAACTGTTACTGCTGGTTCTCCCTCCTAGGGTGTTCCTGTTGCCTGCAGGGGTAGCACTCACTGCAGGCTGGCCAGGCTCTACTGCCTGTGGGGCTCTGTCATGGGCTGCACTCTGTCTGGTGGTTGTTGTCTGCTGCCATATCATGGCAATGTGTGCTTTGTTGCTGTTACAGCAGCCACTATTATACTATCTGGAATGCTATTACCTGTGCCTCACCTCCACCTTAATTGATTCCAATTGCTGGGCACTACAGTAGTTTGCTGTGGAGAGTTACACCTCATTCCACTGTATGTAACAATTTCTCCGAGCTGCGGAAAAAATGGTTGTGAATAGCCTTTCAGGGGCTGTGCCTTACTTCTCTCACACCTTTTTCCTCAGGGACTTCCACAGCTGCACTTGTTTCCATAGTCCTTAGTGTTGTTTTCCACAGCTGCAGACGGTTTTGTTAATAGCGCTCACTGCAAGTTCCCTTTGTTTCCATAGCTACAGCAGTTTTGGGGACTTAGGGAAGGTTTTGCACATTCAAGAAAGCTTTGTGAATCCAGCCCCTTGCTTCCTCGGCTGATGTAGCTATTTTTGTGTTTTTGTTGCTGAGATCCATCCCTGATTTTTTAAGTCCACTTGTCCTGATTTTGCAGGTAAGATGTATGGAGCAGGGTAAAACCCAGGTTATAGCCTAGCTAGCCAGTTGGGGTAGTGAATAATGGCTAACTGGCCCAAAGTTTTCATTTATTGTTTAATCAGAAATAAGCACCATAGAGGCCAGGAGAAGTAGGCCCCAGAGTATAAAGTAAGACCAGGGTAATAAAGCTGGCTAACAGCCAAGTGGCAAACAGTAGCCAAGCCAGTGTTGTAAGATTGTAGAATTTACTTACTTAAAGTGTGCTAGGTGTCAGTTCCAGTCAGGAGCAAGGGGAAGGAGTTAACTACCCCAGCAGCATGCTGCCATGGCCCTGGCCATTTAGCCACTCAGCAAAGGGTTGGTGGCTGGCCAGGGGCTGGAAGTGTGGTTCAAGTATGGGAGGCAATCAGAATGCTCCATTTCTAATCACTACTGGCTGGGCATCTGTGCACAACCAGCGGTGCTGCCACCGAGGGGTTCTGATTCTGTTAGACCTGAAAGCAAAGCTCAGATCAGAACCCTGACATGATAGCTTTTGGCTGGTAGGGCTAAGTTGCCCAGTCGCTATTTTTATAGTGTACTGTGATCCTGCAAGTTCTGCAACAAAAACGATAAAAAAACTTGAAATGATTTTGAACGTAATGCACTCCTCTACCACTTTCAGAAAAAACGCTGCCCTCATCTTGCCTGTAAATGTACTGTTGAATTCAGAGATGTGAGTGGCAATTTTCTTTTAGTTAAACTGCTGGCTCATGCACTCTCAAAATCAGCCAAGAGGTTGTTGTACCACAGTATGGTATTACTGTGTTCCATGAACTTTGAACTGTGGTACAAAACATTTTGACTGTAATGGATTGCTATGTATAACAAGGGTCACTATACACTATAATGTATTTCCTCTCATCCACTATATCTTCCCTCATATATTATAGATTTCTGATGGGAATTATATTGTGCCCCTATGGCATATGTTAAAATTGATGGCTTTCACTATATCTTTTCCTTTATAGCAGGGGAACAGGTGAGCATGATCCCTTCCCCTGATTCCTTATGCCTTGTACAGTGGAGCTGAACAGGATGCAACAACAAAACTGCAACATACTGGAGCAGTGCTACTGCAGTAAACAAGGCAATGTCAGTGCCAGTTAATCCTTTTGTCATGCACTGTGTCACACAGCTACTGTATTGTATCCTGGCCGACTCCACTGTACCTTAAACTGTTACCAAGGTCCTTTAGGAAGATCCTTAGCTACCCTGTATACATTTTAGGGGCTAAGTACTGGGATGGTTCATGAGTGTGGTGCTTCCATAGTGGGTACTGCATCCCAGGGATTGTGCCATAGTGATGCCAGGCCCACTTAAACCTTTCTTTGGGTGGAGGCACTCTGCAAATATGTAAAACCTTGGATACAAAACCCCAAATGTGAGTTTGATGAATGAAGAGCCTAAATGTTGTTTAAGCAAGCAAGGTAACGGTAGTAACTACAACATCCACAATGACCTGGTATCAGTTCTCTGCAAACTGAAATGACTTATAAACTCATTGCCACAGCCAGAATAGCCTCAACCTCACTGCCACAGCTGGAATTCTCTGGCTTCCCCTCAAAAGGGGTGTGAGCATGGCTCAGTTAGTAGCACATCTTCCTCTGGGACAGAAGGTTATATGTTCTAGTCCCACCCCAGAACTTGGCTTATACTGAAACATTGGCACCTGAGTGCAGTATTAAAAGGGTGCTGTACTGTTGGGTTGTGCCATCCTTCTGATGAGATTTTAAACTGAGGTCCCTTCTACCCATCCTGTCCTGTGGGTGTCCAGGTGGAAGTAAAGAATGTAAGCCACTATTTTCAAAACAGTAGGGGAAGTTTTGTCATTGTGGAATCACACAATACTGGACAATATAAAGGACAGACAGAGGAACTCAGTGAGAATCATACAGTAGTCTAGGTATCTCATATAAAATCCAACAAAAGAATTCCAAACAGTCAAAGGCCAGGGTAGGGGTATGAACATAACGCCTGCTGCTGACGACTGTAGATATCTCAAATAATCCATTTAATCCCTGCTGCAATAGACAAGAAAGTCCTCTATCAGGGACAAAAGAAAGTATAGTAGGGTTTCATAATTTCATAATGCTGAACAAAGTCCTTATGAGCATCAGTCCCTATGGAATCTGACAATTGTTGTACTTTTCATTGTTTTCTGAGTAGTCTTCCTGTTGTTTTCTTTTTTTCTTTCACTTGTATATATATTTCTTCTTTTTTTTTTAAATCACCCATCACATACAGTGTTCCCATAATCATGCAACAGCTGGATCAGAAAGAGATTGGTTCTCTTTATTATACAATTGCTGTGCCTGACCCTAACACAATCTGCATCAATTACTGCTGAGAGATGTATTTTGCTTCAATGTCAAATGACATCTGGTTTGCCAGATATGGTATTTCAAAAGACAACAGAGAAGTTGTAGCATACTATAGGAATATTTCGTCTAACTTCCAGTGTACAAACCTAGAACCATGATGTCAAAGGTCATGTTGCAAAAGTTATGATCCTGTATATTCTGTGCCAACAAAGTCCAAAATGAAGTGACATAGGGACAGTCAAAGAATAAATGCTCTCTGTGTTCCAAAATAGTATTACAAAGATCTCTGGTACAATATCAGTGTTCCAATTTTTGTGCCTATTGTTGTTTTTAACGCCAATTTCCCAAGACAAACAAGCCAACCAGTATCTCACAAATATTTAGGGATTCTGTGGTCCATAAGTTGTTTAATGGTAAGAGGAAAAAGTCTCGTGGTACCCTTACAGAATGTAAAGTCCTCAGTGAAATGTTGCAGTAGAAGTTACTCATAAACCAAGTTACGAGGAAGGATAGTAAATCCTGGTATAAAACTTTCCATAGACTGATTTTCTTCATAGATATGATGACATAGTCAGGATGATGATCAGGTGGCAACTTGAAAGTCAGTTATTTTTCAACCAAGGAGGTAGAAGTGCCTTCAACCAATCAGCTTCCCAGTGAACCCAGAGTTTGTCAACACCCTTCAAGATTGGTACTATATTAAAAAGAGACAGAATAATGTATGGAAATAAAGCAATGGGTTACTCATTCCCAAACCCCTTGTGAAACAGATCTGTATGTGACATTGCTTTTAACTGGATTGAGTCTACTGCCCCAAAGAGTTCTGAAAAAGACACTATTGAGTTTGGTTTCTAAAGAAACAGGTGGGAAACACCATGCTAATAAACAATAACTGAGGGACAAGAAAGGTTTTAGTCAAATAAACCCTCTTCAACTTAATAGTTTGAATTTTATTCCACATCTGCACTCTGTCATCACAGATGGTTAATGTGTGATGCCAATTAAGTGTCGCCATATCACTAGGGACAAAATATACCCCTAAAATAGTGGCTCCAGCTACAATTTGAATGCCTCCAATGGTGTTTCCCAAACTCAGGGATGCCACCTTCCCATAATGCAACACTTTTCTGTATATTAATCTTTGCTCCCATTACCTTGGAGTAAAGTTTAAAGAAGAGAAAAGCTGGGGGCCATCACTGTCATGTCCCAGAAACAAGCAGTGATCATTTGCATATGCCAAAACTTTCAAAGATGGGGGCGGGAAATCAACATATCCCAAAAAGCCATATCCATCTGTAATTTATGTACTAGAATGTCAATGTAAAATGTGTAAAGCAGGGGCTGAAAGGGCACCCTGCCTAACAACTTTCTTAATTCTAAATTTCCACCCAACCATACCATTTATGAGGGAAAATGGGCCTGTGAATAAAGGAGACACAGCCACTGAACAAAGTGTACAGAATCTAGTAAATACTCAAAATCTGGAAGAGAATCTCATGGGAAATGGCATTAAATGCATTCTCCTGGTCCAAAGCCAACACATAACTTTGTAAACATCCCCAGTGTCCCCTAGTAAACATTTCCTGTAAACAAAATACATTTCTCTCAGAATCCTGCCTAATATGGCACAAAACTAGGCGGGAAATCAAAATTTGGGCAACTTGTTCCAATCTATGGCATAAAACCACAGACAACAGTTTGAAGTCCACATTTTGCAGTGAAATCAGCCTCCAGTTAGAGAGAGCCAATCTATCACCCTTTTATATAATAGAATCAAAAGGCCTGTGCCAGTGGTTCCTGTATCTCCTCATTTAGCAGAATATCATTAAATATTTCAGCTTACAATGGGGTCAAAATATCTATAAAGGTCATATAAAAATCAAGACTCAGGCCATCTGGTCCCAGGGCAGTATTACCTTTCAATTTCTGTATAGCCCTTCTAACCTCCTGTTCGCTCACAGGGTGAGTCAGAGCATCCGTAACTTATGGTAATAGAGGAATACCAATGTGATGTACAAAATCCTGAAAGGTTCCCTTAAGTCAGGCCAGGGTACCAAAGTGGGAAAACAAATGATGTGAAATAACCTCCAATATAGCCTGACAATCCATATGCACTGATCCATCATGATCTCATACAGCATCCATTACTTTTCAGCACCCTCGTGAGAGCAGTCCTTAAAAATGTCTAGGGAAGAGTAGGGAGTTTTATTAAAAAGAAAGATAGTTCACAACTCAAACATAAACAAATAACACCTACAAAGAAAAAATCAACACATATCTTTCCTATAAAATGCTTCATCTATCATAGGAGAACACAGAAAAATAGCAATCTTATTTATATTTAATAATGTGCAGAAACCTTTCCACCACTTCCTTACTTTAGAAGTATTATATAATTGGGTATCTGAAAATACACTTTCTGTAATTCATTAACTACTAGCATACAGTAACCCTCATTTGACACTTTTTCTGGTAAATAACCCATTGGCATCTAACCTGCCATAAGTAAAACGTAAACATCAAAAAAATTGTTAAAGTACTTTGTGAAATACCTCTAACCTAGGAGGGAACTTACAGAGAACTAAAGTGTTAAATTAAGGTTCACTAACCAAGGAAACTTCCATGCTTTTGCAGCATATCCCCATAGTTGCTTAACAAATGAACAATGTAGGAAAAAATGCTCCATTGATTCCTCTTGTTGAAAACAATCAGGATAAAAACAGTTTCTTTCATTCATAGCTTTGTATTTGGCATTGCCCTCACATTCAATTTACCATACATAATCAACCACTGAGTTTCCCACATGTAAGGTGGAAATCTAGGATTATTTAATTGTTCTAGTATATAGTTATTCTGAACCTCCGGCAACTCTTAAAACTATGGACTAAAGGGTGAACATGGCTCATGATGACGTTATATAGGGTTTTAACTGAATTAGAAACAATAAGGTGTTTTGAGATCTGCCATTTAAAAACTTCTGAACTGCCTCCCTAAAATATTCAGGGACATTCAGGGTTTAGTTTAGGGACTAAGCTGCTCCATGCTTTAAAATAGTATTGCTTACAGTTTCCATCCAAATACCTTCTCTACTGTTAGGAACTAAAAACATTGATTTAATGTTTTTGAAAAAAAGGAATGAAAAAACAATCAGATCTATCATACCCAAGCCTCCATTCTGATTATCTAAGTAAGTAAAGTAAGTAAAGTACCTTTTACTGGATTTAGCCTATTTCCCACAACATTTGGAAAAATAACTATACAGTATGGTCTCAAACTGGGTTGGTAGGGAAAAAGCATAGTTATATATTGTAGGCCCAGAATTATAAATTGTTTAAGAATCTGGATTCATTTTGATTTAGAAAATTTAAACTGTTTCCACCTATTCACTTTAAGCTCAGCATTTCTCAATACAATGTCCCAACTCACTGCTCAAATGTTTTGAGGACCAAAAGGACACCTAGGATGTTTAAGGGTTCTGAAGAAATATTAATGTTTTTGAAATGAATGGCAGAATGACATCCCATCCCTATAATCAGGCCCTTAGTTTTAATCATATTGAGTTTTGCATTAGAAACCTTAGAAAAGAATCAAATTCATCAAGGAATTGTTGTAAGCTATCATATTTATCTAAAATAGACAGACATCATCTGCATAAGCCTGTATATTTACTTGAGAATACTGTTGGGAACCTCTGATCCCTGTCCATCTAGGAGAGAATGATAAAGTCGAATTAAGGGTTCTAATGAAAAATATATAAAATTGGACTCAATGGGTATCCTTGACGTCGCCTGTTTTAAACAAAACCTTTAGTTTGTAAACCTTTAATAAAAAGGTAAACTCTGACATTATTATGTAGGGAATTAATGATGTTACAAAATAAAGAGAATTCCAAAAATTGTAGGGTCAGTAACAAATAGGAATGGTGTACTCTGTCAAATGCTTTTCTAGATCAGCAGAGAATAAATATCCATTTACCTTCTAATGACAAATGCTCTGTCACATCTCTACAATCATAAGAGCTGATTGTATATGCCTATTACCTAGACCACAATATTGATAAGAAGATATTATTATTTACACATAAGTTTTCAATCTATTATTCAAAAGCATAGTAAAAATCTTGTAGTCCGAAATCAGAATTGTAATTGGCCTCCAATTATTAATATACTTATCCCCAGATTTATAAATATTAATTATCAGCCCATCCATAAATGAAGGCGCATCACCTGACCTTCATTATAAATTGAAAAACTAAAACTAAACAAGCAGTAATATGAGTACAAAAGTTTTGTAAAATAAATTAGGAGCCCATCTACCCCTGGGGACACTCCATCCTTTAAGTTCTTTATAATTACCTCAATTTCTGTAACAGAGATTGGGTCCAATAATAATGCTGAATCATTAAGTAACAGTGGAGGTGGGAAAGAATCTAAATATGAACAAATGTTTTTCTAATATGGGAGAAAAGGGATAAAGGGATTCATAATGAGCTTTTATAATAGAGCACATTTCCAACTCCTTTGAAACCTTTCTTTCACCAGAGACTAAGTACTCCATTGTTGTGGACTCCATTGTTTTACAAAGTTCAAAAGGATCACCTATTTTTGTTTTTTGCGTTTGATTTGTAAATACAGCCTGTAACATTTGGCTCTGTCATATTGTACTAGTTTCATTTTGTTTTAACCAGTTCAATTTGCTCTGAATAATCTCTGTTAGAGGTATTTGCCAATGTAATCAGCATTTGTAAGCGTCTTCTAAGTTTTAAATAAGAAAATTTGAATTCGATGCCTAGTCCCATAATCTTTAAACCATTTACTCAAATCAGATTTAGTCTCCATCCACCAATCCACAATGTTTGAATATAACAAGGCTACTGATAATCGGGCCTTTAAAATGGAGAGTACAGATTGTTCAACATAGGAGTGATGAAGGATAGAAGTATTTCATTTCCATCGTAAGTGTCTTTGAGGCACTGAAGCCACTTCTCCAAAGGAATACAGTAACAGCAAATGATCTGTAAATTCTATGGGAATTGTTTGAAGGTTCCTGTGGAATTTGTGCAGAAATAAATAAATTATCAATTATGAGAACAATCTCCCTTTATAAAGGTACATCTAGGCCCCTCTTCTGGAATTGAAAACAATTACTCAGGCGGCAACCTTAAGGATAGATTCCAAAGTGTGAGAATCACAATAAACTTTTTCTGTGAATCTCCTTTAGACTGTAGGCTACAATTAAAATCACCACCACAAAAGACACTATATGACATGACTAAGTAAGGCTGGATAGCTTTCATACATTTAATACGATCAGTTTTAGATTCGGGTTATAGAGATTGATAAATCTACAGTTCATAGATTTCCATGTTCCATCCAGACTTGAGACCCTTCCTGGAATTAAATCAATCATCCTGTAAAAAGGAAATGAAAATCACAAAACAGAATACCTACACCATCAGCACTGTCTCTTCCAAAGGACCAATAAGAGGGACCCCATGGCCATTCCCTCTTAAAGGAAAGATTTTTCAAGGGAAAAATCCAGGTTTCTTGTAAAAAACATACTGAAATGTAAAAATCAGGCAGAGTCTGAAATAGAGTTTGCCTTTTAACACTATTTAGTAAACTGTGAGTGTTGAGTGAACACCATTTGTATACCACCATTTTACTTTATTTCTTCATTTTTCTTTTTTCCCTTTATAATCCTCAGAAAGGACTCCTCTTGTATCCTGAGCTGATTTCTGGGAATCGGTCCCCAACATCCATTTTGGAGTCCCCCAGTTCGTAAATAATGCTGAATAAGAATTTGGGGTTTCAATACTGGTAGTAGAAGGGACGGTTTAGTTCTACTATTCCTAGTAGTTCTTCTAGGGGTTAAAGGGAAAGGGCAGAGACTTCACCAGGAAGTTTCTTAGCAGGATCAGAGTCTGTATAGCATACTGGTTCAAAAGCTTTGGGATTAACCTGACTATCTTCTAGTCCCTTTTCCTCCTGACCTTATCACATCAGTTATCGGGACAAGGACCTCAGGATCTGGCTCTGCAGGGGGACTAAGTTCTGTTCAGGCTGTACCATTCTCACTCTAGAGGGCAGTATCTCAGGGGTGACCCTGACTTCCCATAAGAAGAATTCTGGGCTTTCTGAATTAACAAATCTGGGCTAATGCAGGATGCTTTCTTTTGCAGCCAGGGCATTCACTAAACACATGCCCATCCTTCACAAAGATCGCACTTAGAGAGATTTGCACACTGCATTGTTATGTGCCCAATTTCCCACAATTATCACACCTAGGTTGATTGCATACACTGGACAAATGAGTTCTAGATCCACATTTGTAGCAAGCTTGAGGCTCCCCCATAAAACAAACTCCCTATCTCACCCCAACAAAATGGAATTTGGTATATGTTCAACTCCTGAGTCAGATTGCCTAGTTTAACTTTATATTTCCATCCCTGTCCAGAATTGCTCAGAGTCCAGAATGGGATCAGGTTCACTCAGAACCTCACATTTCTGTGAAAGTCAGTAAGTGATGTCCTCCACATGGACTCCCTCATTCCTAAACATCACCATAACATATTTTGTTAAAGGTTTTGTTAGTGGAATTACCAAAAGGGGTCCATGTGGGAGAAAACTTCACCTGACTGTAATATTCCCAAAATAGGTCCAAAGCATAAGATGTTCTAAAACTGATATCATAATTGTCCTCCCGATATATTTATAAAGGCAAAAACATCATGAGTGGAAAATGAAGAGAGTCTTTAATTAAGTATTTGCCCACATAATATCTGTCCAGACATTCTGCTAAACCCCTTTGTAGCGAATACTGAACTGCATTCTGTCTTGGAGCAGCTTCTCATTTAGCATGAGAAAATAATTCAGACATTAAGGGTTTTTCTTCCAGATATGGACTCACTAGGTCTCTCTTCACAGTTCTCAGATTTATCAGCAGACACCACGTGCACATCTGAATCCTTCGTCATAGCTCTGTTAGAGTCCACTTTAGTCATTGGAGCACCAGCATTCAGATCTCCTGAGGGTCTTTGAACTGCTGACTCAGTCACAGATTGTAATACTGCATTGATTTTGGCTTTCAAACTGGGAAGCTGACTGAAAGTCAAAGGAGGGAACCCACTGAGAATCTGGTGACCAAATACATGAAACAGTTTTCTCCCATCCGGCTCTAGAGTGCTTTCTCTGGCGACCAATTTTGATCATGCAAGCTATGTCCCTGCAAGCCTTCCTCCTAGTCAAGATCTCAGAATCAGTTTCGGAGGCCAATGAGGCCTTTGCACAACTAGTTAAAGAACTAGCACCCACTGAAAGAGAAGCCGCTTCATTGACAAAACTAAACTCCGTAACTCCCTACTGCTGCATGCCGTCTTTTGAAAGATTACTGAGTTCGAGTCTCTGCCATTTTTCAAGGGAAACAGGCATTTTAAACACAAAACCTGCATCTTTATTTAGACGTAGATCAAAGGTAGGATTTTTCTCCACTACTGGGTGCTTAACACAAAATAAATCTATGGTTGTTTTGTAACAGATGATTTATCCAAAATAAATGGCTCTGGGCTCACGCTATTACTTGCGGTTATCCTGCCAGCAGAAATAGATGGTAAATTTGATTTGACTTCTCTCGTCTTTTTGCCTGCTTGCTGAGCTGTGTCATCCTCCTTGCTGTCAGGCTGCTCTGCTGGCCTGTCAGATTCAACAGCTGGAAATACGTCAGGCCGAGGGATCGAATCTTGTCGATATCCATTAGATTGATGGCTCTGTTGGTCTAATTGAGGTACAGTGATTATAACATCTGTTGATTTGTTGACAATTTTGTCTCAAAATGCTAATTTTCACTGTGTAGATCCAACTCTTCTGTAGAAACAAAAGTTTCATGAAAATATCTTCAGATTCCGTTTCCTTTCCCAGGTTATCTACCTGACCAGCCTCTTTAGAGCTATAGTGGAAGTTGAGCCTGATCTCCCACCTGACATACATCCTCCTCCTCCTCCAACATCTCTCCCAAAGTGGCCATCACACAGACTGATGGCCCATCCACCTCTGGAGAGTAGGGAACCTTCCTCAGTGTCTTAGCCAATATTCCCTTGTCATAAAACTTGTTCATTCAAGTGTCCATGGCTGTGTGTGGTGTTGATGTGAAATGGCTACATTACATTCAGTCATTTCACTACCAGTCTAGCATTGCATGTAAAGTGCTTTAGGATACAGTGTGCATGAAAAGCATTATATAAATGGTAATTCTTCTTCAAAATCATTCCATCGCTAGCATGCCATTGAACTAATGACCCCAATAGAATGCTTCAACAACCCTTTCACCTGCATGTGTCCTTAGTGCAGTGCCCTGGAGTAAAGCCTCCAAGACACTCCTTTCCAAAATATAGCCTGAACAAACAATGCCCTGCCAGAACCTTGCCAGAATGTCCTTATGTCCTATGCAACCTAAACAATGTGCCACTTCTGAACTGCATCCAAGTAAGTTTGTGAGCCTATAGCTCAGTGGCAGTGGATCACACAGTTAGACAGATGACAAAGTTCATGTATATTGAGGGCAGAGCAGGCCAGCTGTTGTGCAGCAATGCACCATCCCCAGTTTCAAAGGTTTGATCTAAGCCCTGTTTCACAGCTTTGGTCTCCCTTCCTCACCCCACCCAAGCTTCACAGGTCTGGTCTACTCCCTGACCCATCCTCCATGTCTGATCTATCCCCAAACTTCTACACATCACCCAGGTCTGATCTATCTCCCAACCTTCCTGACCCATCCCCAGGTCTGGTCTACTCCTACCCCAACCTATTCCACCAGTTATGGTCTACCCCAGAACCCCAAACCTATTTCTCCATGTCTTGTCTGTCCCACCCACCCCAAACTATTTCTCCAAGACTGGTCAACCTCCAACACCCAAACCATCCCCTACTTTACAGGTCTGGTATACCCCAAAACCTCCCAACCCATCCCCCAGTTTCACAGATCATGTCTGCCCTCCAATGCCCTGACCCATTCCCTGTCTTCACAGTTCTCTACCCCAACCCCCAGCTGCAGTGGTTTCCCCAACTCACCTCATTCTACCTTCACAGGTCTGGTGAACCCCTCCCTCCCCTGCTTCACAGCTCTGGTAACCCCTCCTCACCCCACCTCAGCTTCATTTTCTGGCTTACCACCTCCCTTTTCTTAACAGGGTCCATAAGTTACAAAATATGAGCTCTGCTGAAACTGGAGCCTTAGTTTCTGTACTTTTCATCATGCAGCAGGGCTCTGCTGTAATGTGAGCAATCAACTGGTCAACATCAGACTCCTCAAAAGCCTTTATTCCTGTTAACTTGTCTTTATGGGAGACACATACACCATCTGGTGTTGAATTCACCATTTCATGAGAGAACAGCATAGTACTCTCACCTCAGTACTCTGTGGCCTGGTATCTCAGCCTGACACACTGCTCCTTAGTGCTGTGGACTCCTGCTTTGCTACTCAGCTATGCAAGTTTGGAACTACTACTGTTTGGTTTTACATGTTTGGTTCCCTCCTTGTTTAGCTTCTGGAGTTTGCATTTTGTGCTTCCTATGTTCTGGGCTATGTCCTCTCCTTTTGACCAGTGGACCCTACATTTTGCTGGTTTCTGGACCAGAAGTCTGGCACTGTAATGCTTCCTGACCATAGCAATACTTCTGTGCATAGAAATCATAGGATGATTGCTATCAGTGGCCCTGCTATACAGGAAGCAATGGCATATGAACTAACCCTGGGTACATTGTTGGCATTGATGCATATGACAACCACTGTAAACAGAAACTGGCAGTCTAGAAGGAGGTAGGAAGCTGGGGCAAGAATGGCAGTATGTGCAAAAATTATTTGAAAAATTGGCAAGCTCCAGCAGAAACTGCACAAGATATAGTTCCCACTGTGTGTTTTGCCACTGTAAATCAGGGGATGTAGGTTTTCGAGCAAAATACTAATTGGGGTCTTCTCTGAAGGCCCACTCTGCATTCTAGGCAGCCCCTGAAATGGGAGTCTCAGGCTAATCTCTGGTCTTTGAAAATAAGTTTGTCAGAGTCTTCTGCTATGAAATGTGTACCTTTTAATGAAGATGCTGTGATTTCCTTGACCTTATTGCAGTTCTTTTGTGATTTGTTCATGCATTTTTACATCTGTGGAATTAAATATTCTGCACCGGTGACTCATGCTTCATGTAGACATGGAAACAAATCGCATGTGATATGTTGATCTTGTCACCATCTATGACTTGGGCTACTAACCCAGTGCATTACTGAAAAGAGTAGACCACTGTGAAAAATCAGTTCTGTGGTTTGTTCACAGTTCTTAGATTTATGCAGATTTAATATTCTGAACCAAGGACTGTTGTTTCATGTAGGCATAGGAAACAAATCACACATGACATTTTGTCTTGCTTCCAGCTGTGAATTGGGCTAATAGCTCAAATGCATTTTATTGCAGCATTGCATTTAGTTTAAATTTACAAATGTGCCATTAGGTGCAAGTGTAGTTGACATTTTGAGTTCTTATGAATGCAAGATTTAGCCTGGGTGTTTCTGGAACACAAATTCCAACAACATTAGTCCTGGAGTCAGCTGGTCAGCAAAGCAGCTGCTATTCCAGACATGGTGAAAACTGCTGTGTTGGACTGGGACTGGACTAGATCCGTAAAAGCCAAATTAGATGATCCAGTCAAAGTAGCCAGACAGAATGTAAAGTATGCAAATGTTTCAAGTCTTGCCAGTGTGGCCAGATGGCATGATCTGGCTTTTACCCATTTCTCTGATTTTGGTGGTCCTCTTTTCACCCAGTCTGGGCATGGGTGAAAACTGGACAGCTAGTGCCAGACTAGATGAAATTGATAATGGTCAGACTGGTAATATTTGTGCTGCTTTTGCCTGGTCTGTCTGGTCTGGACAACTGGAGTTAATTCATGCTGATGTGGCAGTTACTGTGCCAGTGTCAATTATTGTGAAGCAACATGCTGCCCAGCATTACCACACCTGGCATTGCACCTCCTTTGCCTCAGCGTAAAGTACTGTCCTGGGAAATATGATGTTTTTGTGGGAGCTTCATTCCCACCCCAGAAAAGAATATATAACCATTTCTGGGCCAGGCATGCCATGAGTGCACAGACATTATGTGGCTGCCCAACACAGCATGAGTGTGAGGCAATGTAAAATTAAGATCACCCCTGTCACTGTTGACTTTTTACAGTGACAGCATTACTGCACTGTAATGTCACCACACTAATGGTATACAATGGATTGGTTAACCCTGCTTTTACTGACCTGGCTACAGTCCATTTTCACCTACTGTACACCCTGCTTACCATTCATGATGCCAGAACCCCAGGTTCAAGTTCAGACTGGGATGATGGCAACCAGCCAAGGAGAGGGCTCTCTCTTCCAGGGAGGGAGGCTGCTGGCTTTGCTGCAACACTGTCAACTGAGTGTCCACAGGTGGCGGTGCAGCTGGAGACAGTAATGGGGATCACTACCTAACAATCCTTGTGCCAACACTTTATGTGCCTCTGTTGTGTCCTTGCTGGTGTTGACCCAGTAGACCAGGAGGAGAGGTATGGAAAAATATTGTGACTCAGTAGGATGAAGAAGCCTGCACATTCAGACCCTAAGCAGCTTACCTGTCACCTCAAAATGCCGAGAATAGTAGTCAGATGAAGAAGTAGCCATGCAGGTTGGGGTGACAGGGCTGGGTTGTTGCCCTGAGGCTGACAGAGGGGCAGGCAGAGACAAAGGGACAGTTTGCCTCTACTGTTATGCTCAGCACCATGGACACAGGGGAGGGAGGTGAGCACTACTCCCTTCACAAAAGAAAGGGTCCTACAAGAGCTTCAAGCTCAGGGTGGACAAGGCAACGGGACCTGATGGCATACATCCCAGGGTACTTAAGGAGCTAAAGGTGGAACTAGCAGAGCCATTAGCAGAATTGTTTAGTGAGTCTCTGAGCACAGGAGAGGTCCCAGAAGACTGGAGAAGGGCTCATGTGATCCGCTCCACAAGAGTGGTAGCAGGGAGGAGGCAGGGAACTACAGACCAGTCAGTCTTACCTCAGTAGTGAGCAAGATTATGGAGGTACTCCTTAAGGAAAGGATAGTGCAACACCTGGAATCTATAGGGCACAGGATCCAAGACAGCATGGGTTTACAAAGGAAGGTCCTGTCAAACTAATCTCATAGATTTCTTTGACTGGGTAACCAGAGTGGTGGACCAAGGGGAGCAGTTGATGTCACCTACCTTGACTTCAGCTAAGCTTTGACACTGTTCCACATAGAAGATTGATAAATAAGCTGGGTAGGCTTGGGGTGGGTCAGAGTTGGTCAACTGGGTGGCAAACTGGTTGACGGGCAGAAAACAGAGAGTGTGGTAAATGGTATACAGTCAGAAGAGATGCAAGTCACAAGTGGGTACCTCCAGGGATCAGTCCTGGGGCCAGTTCTCTTCAACATCTTCATTAGTGACCTTGCAGATGGACAAGAGGGTAAGGCTTGTCTGTTTGCAGATGACACCAAGATCTGCAACAGAGTAGATGATCCAGATGGGGTGGGCAGAATGAGAAGAGATCTGGATAAACTAGGAAAATGGTCAGATGAGTGGCAACTGGATTTAATGCAGAGAAGTGCAAGATCATGCACATAGGGAAGAGAAACCCTGAAGCCACCTATAGGCTGGGAGGAGTTACTAGCAGTCACAAGGAAGAAAGAGACTTGGGCATCATGATCACTGATGACCTGAAATCATCCAAGCAGACCTCTAAAGCAGTAGGTAAGGCTAGGGGTGTTAGGGTGTATTAGTAGGGGTATCACAAGTCATAAGAGGGAGGTAATAATCCCTCTTTACAAGACACTGGTTAGGCCCCCATCTGGAGTACTCGTGCAGTATTGAGGCCACACCTTCACAAGGACATTAACCAAATTGAGGCAGTCCAGAGAAGGGCACCAAAATGGTGCAGGGTCTGCATCAGAAGACATATGAGGACAGATTAACAGAGCTCAATATGCATACCCTTGAGCAAAGGAGGAGAGAGGTGATATGATCGAGGCATTCAAACACCTTAAGGGCATTAACAAGGTGAAAGAATCTAACATGTTTAAATATAAGAAAAATAGCAGGACAAGAGGACACAGCATGAGATTAGAGGGGTTGATTAAGGAGATGTGAAATTCTTTTTCACAGAAAAGGTGGTGGATGCATGGAATGGCCTACCTCAAGAAGTGGTGGTTATGAATACAGTGCAGGGCTTCAAACAGGCATGGGATAGGCATAAGGAGCAATACAAATGAGTATGAATAGATAGGCCACTGACAGAGCAAGGCCAATGGCACATTTATAAGATAGAAAAGAAATGGGCAGACTGATGGGCCTTATGTCCTTATCTGCCGCAACTTCTTTGTTTCTATGTTTCTATGAATCAATGTCAAAACTGTAAACAATTGAACCTGTATGTCAGTTAATATCTGTCTACTGTCTGTATCATCATATATGCCATGTGTGCCACGTAATGTCTCTGGGTCGCCCCTGAAAAGGGACTTTGGGGCCCAGTGGATCTACACGTCATCAAAATTCAATAAAAATAAATAAAAAATACAACCAAAAGTAAAATATTTTAGGGTAGATTTTTTTATCCTTGATTCTTGTTTTTGCTCTGACTGATAGGGATAGCAGGGATGTGGGCAGTTTTGGTGTCTTGATTTCTGGGCTTATTTCCCTCCTTATTTCCACTCAGGTGCAGTACCACTTTTATTCTTTTGGTGTCGATGTTTGCCAATTTCCCTCCCCAGACCCACTTCAATGCCTGCATCATAATATTAGCATGCTGACGGCTCAATAATGCCAACTCCCCTCTGAGTGTCCTGATAAGAGAGCTAAACTACAGAGCTAATGAGCCCTCCCTGTGAGCAAGACATAACTAAAATTGTGCATGGTCTGCACCAGTAACTATATGAGTAGAGACTAAAGACCTCATATCTACACCCTGGAGGAAGGAAGGAAAGAGGATATGATATAGACTTTCATATATCTCACAGGTAAAAATAAAGGTACAAGAGGAAGTGTTTTCAGAAAAAAAAGATACTCAGGAACAAGGGACATGCTATGAAGCTGGAGGGAGTAGGCTCAGGGAAAATGTAAAGAAGTACTTCTTCCCAGCGACAGTGGTGGAGGCCTAGATCAGCCTTCCAGTGGAGGTGGTGGGAGTGAAAGCTGTGCAGGATTCAAAAGCATATGGATATGCATAAGGCTACCTTAGTCATTAGGGAAAGGAGGGCTAAGCCGGAGATCAAATAAGGTCTATGGCATTACAACAGATAGGAAAATAGGTAGACTGGGTGGGTCAAATAGTCTTTATCTGCTGTCAAATATGTTTCTAGTAATGAGGGGCCAGGAGCATACTGGCGAGGAAAAATATATTCCCAGATGGTCTGAATTAAAGTGAATATGGCCTGTTCCACACACATCTGGACAGAAAGCTGGTCTGATTTTGGCAGGGAATTGGGGAAGCAGTCAGGGCAATCTGGCATGGGTGAATCAGTGACTCAGTGCAGCTGGCATCCCAACAGGGAATTAGGGATCAGTTCTGTGGATTGATGACAGGATGGGCAAATCAGTGGCTCAGTGCAGCTGGCATCCCAGCAGGGAGTACAGAGGATTAATGATATGGATTGATGACAGGATGGGACCTGGCATGGGTGAATCAGTGACTTAGTGCAGCCAGCATCCCAGCAGGGAGTACAGGGATCAATGCTATGGATTGATGACAGGGTGGGATCTGGCATGGGTGAATCAGTGAGTCAGTGCAGCCAGCATCCCAGCAGAGTACAGAGATCAATGCTGTGGACTGATGACAGGATGGGTGATAGAATCTACAGCTGGCCACATCATCTTACTGGTAAGTTAGGGGTCACAGGAAGTCAATAGTTCCACATCAAATAACACAGATTATGGTGATGTAGCAAAATAGTAAACACACAGTATGCAAAAAAGGCACCAATGGCTGGCTTTTAGTAACAATCTCTTGGACTGATTTAGCCTCTGTACTACGTTATGGTGGCTAACCCCACGTAGGACCATGGTTGATTCCCTATAGTCATGGATCTAGATTCTGATTCTCCCATGCCTCCCTCAAAACATTCCTCATGCTCCACTGACCCCTGACATGGGCAGCTGGCTCCATTGGCTAGAAAAGTGCCCCACACACAAGCACCATCCCTGGAGCAGGATACACACATCGCCCATACCAACCTCTCCTGGAGCTGTCTGTCCTTGTCACCCACAGAAAAGCTACCCCCATGGGGGTGAACCCTGTGTTAGAAGTACACAGCACAGTACAGTGGCAGCAAGGCATGTGTCACAGACAGCACAGCAATAGCAGTGCACATGGAAAAGTGCAGTGATGGCAGAGCACATGGCACAGTGCGGTTCCTCCCTCTAGCCCTGTGTCACAAATGCATGTGGCACAGCACAGTTAGTAACAGTACATGTCTTACTGCAGTGGCAGCAGCACATTTGACAAAGTGCAGTGGTGGCAGTTTACATGTCACAGTACACGGCAACTGTACATGTGGCGCAGTGCATGCACTCCTTGAACCCTGTGTTGGCAGTGCAGTTGCACAGCACAATGGTGCAGTGTATGTGGCAAAGTGCAGTGGCAGCAGCATGTGGCAATCTCCCTTAGGATGATGGTAGTGCATGTGGTGCAGTGACAGCCATTAAAGTGTCATACTGCAGTGTGTTCAGTGGCAGTTACACTCACTGACTACATTTTAATTAGTAAGTAATTTAAAATACTTGAGAATATATTAGTCAATCAAATACATTTCAATATATTTTAAATATGTTTTACTTGGCAAAATATATTTCACAAGTGTATGGAAAATATATGGTGTGCCTCAAAATATATTATAAATATACTATTAATATTATCAACATTATTGCTATATATTTAAAATATTTTTTCCGTATGGGATAATAGATGGAAAAGAAAACCATGATTCCTTATGAAGGTGTTGGACCTTCTTCTTTGTTTTATAAGGAAGACTGAGCAAACCAGAGTACACTGTCTTCCTCCTGATGGGAGACTGGCAACACTCCACTGTGCTTCTGCCACCTGGGTGACCACAGGAGGCTGAACAGCTAGAGACATCTATGTAAGGGAGAGAATGACATTTTGTCCATCACAGTGCATGTGCAAGGTCTGCATGTGTGGCTGACTGATCATCTGTGAAAGTAACATCCTTAGGGGATGGGAGAAGTTAATGAATAAACTCCTCTCCCATGTACATGATGACCCCAAATGCCCACAGTCCCAAGCACCAACCACTGCAGGACACCTTTTCCAACTCCATCTTATTCTAGCCCCCCAAAAAAAATTCTTCAATCTGTCCTGGAGGGGTAACTTGTGGGTAAGCCACAGAGATTCTGGAGTGCCAGTAAGTCCCAGGGGTTGGTGGGATGATGTGGCTTGTGTGGCTTCCTGGGGAGGGGGGTCTGAAGTATATGGCCCATGGCTGAAGGAAGGATATGAAGAGTTGAAAAAAAAAAGAAATATAAACAAATTATTGACATTTTAAGTTCTGCTGAATATTATTATGGTGAATAATTAATATGATACTTTGATATCAAACATATTAGAACTATAAACAATCAAATGGCGGATACATTAGTTGAGATAGCTGTGGGATGTACCTGATTGACTACTTAGTATTTTTGTCTAATGATTCCTATGTCCCTATGTTTTGCTTTTCCTTAAAGGTATATTCATATGTATTTATAGTTCTCTTCATACTGAAAGTAGCAGGGTAAGTGAGAAGAATAGCAGAGACCTGAAGGCAGTGTGCCTATGGCACTTTTAAGTTTGCAGGCAGTGTTTGGAAACTTTGAAACTTGGGTTTTAAATTGTAATGACCGGTGTGGGAGAAATAGCTCAGGAGATTAAACTTGGTGTGAGTAGCTTCAGGAAGCCCTGTGAATCAGATGTGCATTTTGGGGGAGAGGTCTGACAGAGGCTTAGTGCCTTCTTACAAGAGCACTATAAAGTACTTCCACTCTAACATGTCCAGTAGATCTGTGTCCTAGCAAAGAGTGGAACTGTGAAGGAATGGAACAGGTGACTGGCATCTTAGACATCAGCAGTCTTCACCATAAGAAAGCAGGGAAGTGGTTGAATATGCCAGTCAACTAGCATAACACCTATTCACTACTGTGTTACAGTCACTGTTGGGAAGGGTGGAAGGCAAAGTTAGGCCAAACCTGGGAATAGGGTAACACCTTGTCTAGGGTAGGAGTATAAAGAGATTTAAACAAGGCAGGGTAAAACAACGAGAAACAAACAAACGGAGAAAACTAGAAACACCCTATCAGAGGTATGGGTACAAAATCTTTCCAGGTACTACATTGAGAACAAAAGTTGAGAATGCTGGAAGTAATGCAGTACAGTGGCAGTGGGGTGGCACTTTCAGAGAGACCTTCTGGAGAATGCAATGATGTTCCACCTGCACACACTTCTCTGAGTTGAGGAGGGTTGCTAGGCTCAAGCCAAATTGGCTGGGATTCCAGCAACTTCTTTCCTCACAATGTAGCACCAAGTCTGTCACTGTTGCCTCAGTGGATGAAAAGGAGGAGGAACAGCTGGACTGTTGTGGGCTCAAGAAGGTTGGAGGTGTTGAGTCAAGGTGCACTCCTCAACTGGTACCTCTGTGCAATTCCTATGCTGCTTTGGTGAGGTGGGGCTGCCAGGATGAGGCACCCATTGTAGAGGCCAGGGAGGATGGTTGGGTCCTCTGTAGTAGGGACTCTAAGGGAGGTTGAGAGGATCCCAGAGGAGAAGAAAGCAACTTCTGCTGGGGACTCAGTTATGAGGGGATAGATCTGGGAATATGAAAGGGAGGGAGAGGGAATTTTGATGCATATGCAGTGCCATGGGTTAGAGAGATGGGAAGCAGATCCTCAGGATAACTATGGTAGCAGGATGGTAGGCAGAGCTGGATGTTATTGTCCCCTGGGGACTAATGACCAGGCTATGAATGGGGCTGGGATAGTGGAATGGGAGTTTGGGAGCTAGGAAGGGACTATGACAGGTAGCATGATCAGTGGCTTTCTTTGAGGTGCTGTTTGTCTATGACGGGAGGAGAGGATCTCTGTACCAAGAACTTTAACTTATAGCTGAATGAATGGGGTAAAGAGGAGGGTTTGGCTACCTTGGCGACTTGGGACCCACCTGGGAGGATAAGAGTAAATACAGGGTGATTGCCTGCATCCATCCAGGAGGGAACCACAGTCTTCATAGGATGGTTTAAATGTTACTTGATGAACATTTAAACTAGGTGAGAGTGGTGGTGGAAGTGATTGTGGAGGCAGAAACTGCCTTCCCACAGGCTGAAATAGGGATTAACCAGAACCCAAGAGAGTGGAATTCCTCATGATGCAAATTAATACAGGAAACAGAGTGGAAAAATGAAAGGGATGTAAGCAGGTGCATTAAAAGTCGGGGAAGGGGCAAAAGTGAAGAGGAATAAAGGGTAGTAGCAAACAGAGTGGCAGCAAAAGCTGGAAGGCAATATGTGCAAATACTAGAAGTCTATGAAATAAGACTCCAGACCTAGAGGGCACGATGGCAGGAGCTGACCTGGATATTATAGCCATTACCAAGTCATGGTGCATTGAAAACAATGACCAAGACATGGTTTTGTGAGGCTATACTCTGTTCAGGAAGGATAGAGTAAGAACGAAAGGAGAGGATGTGTTACTTTATGTCAAGGATGTCATTAAGAGCAAAAGATATAGGGAATATGATGGTAGGGGCAAACGTACTATGGGTCACCTTAGAGACAGGGAATGGAGCCTTTATTCACACTGGTGTGATCTATAGACCTCCAGAACATGGGAATGAGTTAGATAAGGTAATGATGGAAGCCATTGGCAAGGTGGCAGAAAAGGAGAAGATGCAGTTGGTGGGGACTTCTATGTGCTGTATGTAGACTGTATCCTGCAAGCTGTGGCTTTGGCTAGAACCAAGAGTCTTGGAATCCCAGTGGGGGGCATTTCTCAGGCAACTAGTCAGTGAACCCACTCATGATGGGGCAGTACTGGACCTGGTACTCACCAAAGGGACAGTGTTGTAGACATCAAAGTCGGGGGTGCAATATGGGACTAGTGATCACCATATAGTGTTGTTCAATATAAGGATGTTTGTGGCTTCAAAGCACATGAAGATGAGGTCTTGGACTTCAGGAAGGCAAACTTTTAAAGGATGGCTGAATGACTCAGGGATGACCTGACTGGGGTAGAGGACCAGCGGGGAAGCTAAAAGACCATACTTTATGCAACAAACCTCTGAATCAAGCATGGGAGCAAAAGAAAGTGGAAAAAGTGACCAGTATGGTTCAAGAACGAGGTGGCGAAAAGGTAAAAGCTAAGAAGGTAGCATTCAGAAGGTACAAGGGCACAGAGGAGAAGTATGGTTAGGTTTATGGGGAAAGAGATACAGGCTGGGAGAGCAATAAGGAATGCAAGCACATAAACTGAAGAGAACAGGCAGTAACAAAAGGGACACAACTTTTTTGGTATGTAAGTTAAAAAGGAATAACAGGGTTGGGATTGTAAAGTTAAGAAGGGAAGGGAGGCTATGCAAAGAGGAAGAAGAAAAGGCAGACATCCTGAACAAATACTTTTGTTCAGTGTTCTAAGGAAAGAAACAGGGAGGGCCACAAAATGTGACAGGAACCTTTGAGGGAGGAGGTGGACACTAGTCCATTTTCAGAGAAAGAGTCCTTAAAGGGACTTGCAAATCTGAAAGTGGACAAAACAATGGGCCAGATGGGGTCCACTCCAAGGGTACTGAGGGAGCTCAGGGGTGTACTGGCTGCACCTCTGATGGCTCTTTTAACAGCTCATTTGAAAAGGATGGGTCCCAGTGGACAGGATCAGGGTAGATGTAGTCCCATTTCACAACAGTGGTAGCAGCAAAGAGGCTGGCAACCATTGGCCAGGCAGCTTGACTTCGGTGGTTGGAAAGATAATGGAATCACTGTTGAAAGAAAATGTGTAAAATCTTGAATCCCATGGGTTAAAAGACCTGAGACAGCATGGACTCAAAGGGTGGGAGATCATGTCAAGCAAATCTAATAGTGTTCTTAGACTGGGTAAACAAGGATCTGGATCATGGTGGAGCGGTGTACATAGCCTATCTAGATTTCAGTAAGGCATTCAACACCATTCTACATAGGAGACTACTAAGCAAGCTGGGTAGCTTCAGGTGTCCAAAGGTGATAAATTGGTCAAGGATTGGTTTAAGGGATAGTCAGCAGAGGTTGGCAGTAATCAGAGTTTACTCTGAGGAAGGAGAGTGACCAATGGGGTGCCTCAGGGATCACAGCTGGGACCAGTAATTTTAATGTCTTTATAAATACAACACAGATACATAGAACTTGTCAGCAAATAAGAACTGCTAGGCCCATCTAGTCTGCCTGTAAGCCATAAACCAGTATGCAGTCACTGATCCTAAATGATCAATGGCTTTTATCTCTCCCTCCCACCCAATGTTCCCTTGTGCCTGTCCCAGGCATATTTAAGAATCCTCCACTGTGCTTGCCCCCACCACCTCTCGTGGCAGACTGTTCCAAGCATCCACCACCATCTCTGTGTAGAAAAACTTCCTCACGTTACCTCTTAATCTACCCCCTCCAATTTTATATTGTATCCGCTCATTCTGATATCTTTTCTACATTGGAAATGATCCCCACCTGCACATTGTTTATGCCCTTCAGGTGCGTGAAAGTTTCTATCATGCCCCCTTTCTCTCCTCACCTCCAGTGAGTACATATTGAGACTCTTAGTCTCTTGTCATATGTTTTGTGATGCAAGCCATCCACCATCTTTGTCACCCTTCTCTGTATAGCCTCCATCTTGTCTATGTCCATACGCATGTGTGGTCTTCAGTACCATACATAGTACTCCAGGTGAGGCCTTACCAGAATTTTATACAATGGCATCAACAGCTCCTGTCTCCTGCTAGTAATGCCTCTGCCTAAGCACCCCAGCATACAACTGGCCCTCCCTGCAGCCTTTGCACTGCTTTGACACCTTAGGTTCATCAGATATGATAACCCCTGGTCCCTTTTCTTTTGGTGACAGTCAGCACCCCCATTCTGTAGCTCTCTCCATGGCTCCTTACCCAGGTGCATTATCTTGCACTTTTTTAATTGAACTTAGTAGCCACACCTCTGAGCATTTTTAAAGCTTCTTCAGGTCCCTCTTCATTTTCTGCACTCATTCTGAGTATCCACTCTGTCTGAGATCTTGGTGTCATCTGCAAATAGGCAGACCTTTCCTTCCAGCCCTCTGCAATGTCATTAATGAAGACATTGAACAGGACTGGTCCCAGTACTGATCCGTGGTATTCCGCTGGTCACCTCTCTCCCTGGATTGGATCCCATTTACCACCACCCTCTGTCTTCTGTCCATCACCCAGTTTCTAACCCAATGTATCACCTTATGCCCCATGCCCAGATTACTCATTTTGTTAATCCACCTTCTGTGTGGGATGGTATCAAAGACTTTGCTGAAATCTAGGTAGGCGATGTCTACTGCCCTCTTTGATTTACTCCCTTGTCACCCAATCAAAAAAATTATCAGATTTGTTTGACAAGACGCCCCTGCTGTGAATCCATGGTGCCTCAGATCCTGGGCACCATTGGATTCAGATCTACTACTATCCTTTCTCTTTTTCCGTGCCCCCTGGCTCCCATGGCTTTCAGAGGCCTCGTACCCCCTCCTACTCCATCTGTCTGGGCTATTCAAAGGCCCCTACCCCGGCTTCATTATGCTCGGGGCCATGGGAGTATGTGATTTATCTCTCCATTTTCTCCCCTTAACCCTGAGGATGCCAGCATGAAGGACGTATGTCTGCTGATGCACACTGTAGGCAAGCACCCTGAGTGTCTTCCCCTTCTGGCTCTGGAGGCAGCCATTGCCCCTGTGAGCCTGTGGCTACGCCCCAGGGAATGTTGGGGTGTGCAAGACACCCCCGGTATCCCACCTCTGGAGGAGAGAGCATCCATTGGGATGCTCAATCCTCCTTCCTGCCAGCCCCTGACAACCCTGAGTCCGTTCTTGAATCCAGATCACTGGCGAAGCACGAGGTGTGGCATCCAACGCCAACCTCGGTGCCACCGGGCCGGTGCCACTATCCTTTCTTTCAGCAGTGTCTCCATGATCTTTCCCACCACTGAGGTGAGGCTGACTGGCCTGTAGTTCCCCATTTCCTTCCTACTTCCACTTTTGTGCGATCGATTACATCGCCTCCTCCAGTCCTTTGGAACCATGCCTGTGTTGAGTGACTCTGTGAACAGGGCAGCCAGAGGCTCTGCAAGTTCCTTTCTCAGCTCCCTTAATATCCAGTCTGTGCTAAACCCTCCTCTGTCTGTGTCTTAGCTCTCCTAACCTTTCCTGCTTCCCTTAGACATTCAAGGTACTCCTCCTGTCCTCCTCCTCCCTTTGTGTTCCTTATACCTCCTGACATGTGCTTCTTTTAGCCCTTACTTTGTCTGCTACCTCTTTAGAGAAGTGGTTTCTTCTTCTTTTCCTTTGGCCACTATCTTAACGATTGTTTATTTACCTCCACTATGGCTCCTTTTAGTTTCCTCCACTGTTCCTCCACTCCCTCCATTACCTCTCTCTTCTCCAGGGCTGCTTTTAAACATCTTCCCATTTTACTGAAATCTGCCCTCCTGAAATCTAATACTTTTTCCTTGTTTGGCTTAATTGAGTCCCCATCTCCATGTCAAACCACACCATGTGGTGGTCGCTGGACCCCAGCTGCCCTTCCACCTGGTCTCCTTCAACTCTGTTTCCATTGGTCCATGCCAGATCCAGAATTGATTTCTCTGGTTGGCTCATGTACGAGCTGTCTGAGTCCAGCCCCTGCTGGGATTCCAGGATGTCCATGCTTCTGGATGAAGCAGCTGCCTGGGTGGTCCTATCTACATCTAGCATATTGAAATCCCCAACAGCAGGATTTTGCTTTTAGCTGCCATGTTGTGAATTTCTCCATTAGTACACTGTCCACTTCCTCGCTCTGTGCAGAGGTCTGTAGATCACCCAGTATATATTGCTGTGCCATTCCCTGGTTCAAGGGTGACCCACATTGTATCAGCCTCTGCCTGTCTTCACTGTACTTCTGTAGTCTCTTTTTCTTCTGTGATGTACAGGGCTACCCCCTCTCCTTTCACCTTACCTGTCCCTTTTGAACAGTGTATAGCCGGTACATTGCCGTCCCAGCTGTAATGTAGAGTACCATGTCTCTGTTAATGCTGCTATGTCAAGGTTTGCAATTGTCATCAAAGCGTCAAGGTTTAGAACCTTATTTCCCAGACTACGACCATTTGTGAGCATGACCATCCATGTTTTATACCCTGCCATCCCTCTGTTCTTGTTCTCGCTCCCTTGCCTGTTTCCCACCCCAGTTTTCTTGTTCATGTGTTCCTGCCCCATCCCCTTTTACACACTTCGCCTGCCTACTCCTCACTGCCCACTTCAGTTGTTCCTGTTGTCAACTTGTGTTTTGCATGCTACCATGGGGGAGTGCTCCTAAGCCACCTGTCCCTCCTGACTCTTCCCCTTGGCCAGTTTAAATGCTCTCTGCTGAAGCATTTCAACTTCTCCGAGGTGAGATCCTTCCCAGATGGATGCAGTACATCCTCCTGATATATGCTCACATCTGCCCAGGTGGGGCCCCAGTTCCCTATGAAGCCAAATCCTTCCCTTCCACACAAATCCTTCAACCAGGTGTTGAAGTCTTGGATATAGGAGTTCTGGCCTCCCCTGTGCCTTGGACAGGTAGCTCCTCCGAGAATGAGACAGAATGTGCTACCTATTTCAGCCCCCAGATTCTTGAAATCCTCCTGGACTTTGGCTAACTCCACCCTTCTCCCCAACAGGTCATTGGTCCTCAGGTGGACAATGACATCCATCTCCTTCCTCCTGGCTGTTGCCCTAGCAATCCTATGGATTTGCTTCCCATCCCTGCATGCAGCACGTGCTGGGATACCTTGACCTCCTTCTCCCCTCTGCTAGGTGTCCCTAACTTCACACCTCAGGCAATAGAGTCCCTCACTGGAGAAGCTTCCCCTCCTCCGAGTCCCTGTCCCCCTTCCTGGGTTCCAGCTTGGAGGTCCTGACCATCCTTCCTGGTCCCAGCTGTGGGTGCCTGTGTGGGGCATTAAAATTTTTCCTAAATAATGTAGGAGTTAATCAGCTGTATACATTGGGAATGTGCTTCTGACTGACCCCCATACTCCCTGAGCCCACTGTGGTACAGTCACACTTCTTTCTGGGCATTCTATGACGTTCATGTTGTGGACCTGGTGGTCTCTGGGTGGGGTGGATGCCACCTGTAACATGGCCAACTCTGCACATAGACAGACAACCTCCTCTCTCAGCCCAGAGGGTGCCTGAAGATAGGGCAACATCACAGCCTCCAGAATGTCTCCCTGAGACTGCTACTCCACAACTACTGCACTGCACCACTCCCATCAAGACTGTTACTCTCCTCACTCTTCTGCCTGCTTATGCCTCCTAACTGCTATCTGCTATCTCTAACCTTCTTTCCTCTTCTGCCTGCCAACCTTTTTCCTTCTCCTTCTCTCCCTGTCTCTCTTCTTCTGTAGTGACTTACAGCTTCTCTCTCCTCTTGTATGTGCCCTTGTGGACCTGCAGTAGTTGCTAGTTGCACCTTTTGTACTTCTGCCTATATACCAGCCAAGCTATAGCTTGTGTTGTGCTACCTAACTGTTCCTGTGTCTTTAAGTAGGTGTGGCTTGGCCTACCACTGTAAAGTTATAAAACCTGGGCTGGTTGGAGAATGGGGGTATGTGGGGGGAGTTGTTCCTTTGGTACTCTGTGTCTATAAAAATAAAGTTAAAAAATACTTTCTTCTGTAAACTACAGAAGAATTACATAGAACATGTTACCAAAATACAGAAGTTACCTGGAATCTGTTACCAAACACAAACACTTCCTGAAGTGTAGCAGCAAACAAAATCCCCAAAAGCAGACCACGTAAAATCACGTTAACAACTAAAGGCAGTGGAAAGAGCACACAGCTATATAAACTTAATTACTTAAGCCTGCTACAAAATACAGAAGTTACCTGGAATCTGATACCAAAACAAACGTTTCCTGAAGTGCAGCAGCAAAAGAAATCCCCAAAAGAAGACTGTGGAAAATCACTTTAACCTTTAACTGCTGGTCTCTTTTAATAATTTTGACCCCCTACTGCTAGCGATTTTCCAGGACTTTGGCCCCAAAAAGTACAGTCTTATATACTTTTTGTGCATGAGACATCCTAATGAAATTTTCTATGTATGATGTCAGAGTTAATAGCTACACCCAGAACTAATTTTGTTTTCCACTGTTAATGGTAATTGAATAACCAAATCTTACATATTTAGCTAAAGTAAAGCTATTTTCAAATGTATTTTTATGTCCTATTCATGCGTCATGAGACAAAGGTTGAGAATAAAAGCTAACTGAAGGTCACATGAAGGTTTATTTAATAGTCTGGATGTTATTTAAATAAATTAGAGTTATATTTCCTAGTAACTATGTATTTTGCACTTCATTACACCACTATATTGTGTGTATTTATTAAAAATCAGGTGAATTTTGGAATTGTGTCATAGGCTGAAACAGCACTGGAAGTGGCAGCAGAGGCATGCAAAACAATATAAAATGCAAGGCAAATATGTGTTGCAGGTGTGGACTGCTGTAAGGGTGGTAAAGGCACTGAATATGATAATAAAGTCAGTAAAATTTCTTCTTTACTGTCCTGAACTGTACTTTTTTGCATTACTGTGAAGTGAGGGAAGATTCTTTGTCTGGGATTCCATAAGCCTTCACTGTGTGGAATAATTTGAAACACCTTCCAACACAAAGCAGAACATTACAGTCAGGACAGTAGTATTGGCTCTCAGATGCTCCATCCCATGATCCTTTCTTACGTTTAGATCCACCAGCTGTCAGGGCACATGCAGCCTTGGCGTAACAAATTCTGCAAAGTCTGGTTGGGTTCTTTTTGGTGTGGGAGGGATTTTAACAGAAAAGTGCCTGTCAGTAAGGTGCACTTGCTACATATCTTACATTTGTAGTAGCATTACAAAGGTAAGCTTCTGCAAGCTGTTCTATGAGCTTTGCAACATACTGATAGTGAGTGCCTTTACCCTCCTTACAGTTGTAGATCACAAATGAGTTGAAAACTGAGATATCCACTAAGAGAAAAACATTTTTTTTGTACCATTTTCTTGTTTTTCTGACACATACATAATTTTTCAGCATTGGTCACTAACATCCCTCCTCCTATCTTACTATCGTACTGCAGTACAGTGTCTGGTTTGATCTTTGGGTTTCCATCATGCTTGTTGCCACATGACACCATGGCCCCCTGATGCACAGTGGTCAACATGTATACAGTCTGAATTTTCTTGGGCCTTACATGCCACATAAAGACTCTCATTTTGGGACGTCCTCTGCAACAAGTAAACATTATCTCCTACATTCAGCTGTGCCTCTCAAAACTGTTGTGGCAGTATTAATAGGGCTTTGTTGACAGCTCCACAGAACTCGGTTTTGAGATCCTGTAAGTGTCAAACAAGCTTAGGGCTAGAGTAGAACCTGTCTGTGAACAATATATACCCCAGACTGGCAAGTTCACCCAATAATTTTATTACAATGTCATTTGTTGTTTGCCCTGTCATTGTAGTGGATGCATTATTCCTGACCTCTGCTGTTACCTGGAGATTATTACTAGAAGGTGGATGAGCATTCAGTTTCAAAATTTTCTTCAGCACTTTGTGTGATGGTCTGGTCAACTGTAACATTTTGTACATTTTACCAGCGTACACCATGAAATTCCACATACCCTCCATCCTATCATTATCTGAATAGCTTTCACACAATTTATATGTTTTTATGGCAAATCTTGACAGTTTCAAGGGCATATATTGTTTTGAATCCTAGGCGACCTTTGAATAGAAAAAGCGATTCATCAATGCTAATGTATCGGTCAGGGGTATATCTGTCATAAACTTGTTCTGTACGAAATCTAAAACACTCAGTATTTTTCTTAGCTTGTCTGGTGATTCCATGCATATATCATTATCCACAAAATGTAGGAATTTTTCTATTTTTAAGAACCTGTCCCTGCTCATGAGTGAGTGCACAAAAGGTGTGGAGGAATGGATTAATGGGTCAGTAATCAGACAGTTGTGTTTTTTCAACAGCCCAGTCAACAAGAAAATATTAAGAAACACATACATCTCAGAATGACTGACTGGTTTCCAGGAAGAAGAAGGAGATACTTAAGACTGACTTTCATTGATCAGAAATTGTTCGGCATAACAGTTAGTTTCTATGCAAATTAAATTTATAATGCCATCATTACCATCAATGTCTGACTCTGAGAAAAATATTTTGAAACACTCCAGTGGTGTGGGTTATCAGGCAAAGGACATTGATACCCAGTGATCCTGTGAACTCAAAGGTTCTACCAGCTGTTCACTTTCATGCACAAAATTTCTGTGCACTTCTCTGAGTTGCCTCAGTAGTATTTGTAGCTAAATTTCACTGGGCTTGTCGACTGACTTGTCCTCTTCCAATGCCTCTTCCTCTCCCTCTGATACTTATTGCACCCTAGTCTTGCTTCCTGTGACCTCACCCCTCCTCTCTACTGAAACTGACTCTACTTCACTTGTGGAGTCCTGTATCCATTCACTTCTTGAGCTTTGTTCTTTCTCACTGTCTGTGCTTTCTTTCATAACAGTTCACATGTAAATATCTAAGTATGTTACTTCTGTTTCACTTGATGCCATTTGTTGCACTTCAGTAGATGTTGATGAAAACTTTCAACTGTTATTTGTTCATCGCCATGTACTGTGCCTCGCCCTCTTACATTGTTTTCCTGCCTCATCCACTGCGACTCTCAGTACTGCTGGAATTTTGGTTAGCCTGCCTCTACTTCTTATATTTGTGTTATCTTTATTTAGCCTGCCTTGACGCATTGCACTTTCTGTGACTTTGTCATTATTGACCCTGCCTTTTCCCCTTTCACTTGTGACAACTGTGTTGTTTTTGCATGCCCTGCCTCTTCCTGTTATATTTGTCCTACCTGGTCTTTTACAGTTTGGCTGCATTTATTCAATGTCTGCAAATATTTTATTTAATGCATGACTCACAATGAACCTTTTTCTTGACATAGCAACTCAATGTCAAGAAAATTTACAAAATATCAAGATGGACTGAAAATGAAAATGAAAGCTGATTACAAGCGAGTGCTTTAGCAGAGAGACAGAAATTTGCTATTATCAGTTCAATCAGCAGAGGTTCATCAACAGACACATGAGATTGTAGGAATGGGGTGGTTTCAATATTTATTGATCAGCAGTCAGTAAAATAAGGTATATTTATTTATTTATTTATTTATTTATTTATTTATTTATTTATTTATTGAAATTTCGGATGACACCTTTGAGAACAAGTTTATTTAATAGGTTCCACATCAGGCAATAAAACATATTGGAAAAGCATGAGACAGAGAACAAACAACACAAGGAATTATGCAAAACATTACAAAGTGTATAACTAGAAAAGTTACAATACATGTTGGCATTGTACAATGTGATGCCAAGTGCGCATTTGATTAAAACCTGGAATTCAAAGGGTCATATTAGAGGTGGTGGAGTCTTATGAAATGACCCTTTACAGGAAAATGAGAACAGACTCTGCCTAACATCTGATAAACAACAAGGTAAGGGATGGCATCAGCAAGCGGCCTCATCAGAGATGTGTGTAGGTATGGGACAAAGCATTTTAGAGTGAGCAAGGGAGCTCTGGATATATAATGGGGAGGAGGGGAGAGTGGGAGTAAGGGTTGATAGGAGGAAAGCCATACAGAGGTGAGGGAAAAAGTAGAAGCGATCAAGAGGAAGTGTGAAAGGAGAATGATTAGCAACTCAGAACAGTTATTTACATGCTGAGAACAGTTATACATAAGGTCAGGATAGTATAAGGTTAAGATAAGTGCTGGTCACAAAGGAAGGTTATTAGAGCAGTCACAACTGGCATCAGCAACTAGCCGTTGCTTAAGTTTAACCATGAAAGCCCAAGGTGGATGCTGAAGTGATGTAGCAGTGCAGAGAGTTCATCCATAGCAGGGCATGGTAGGCAAACATCCTTTGTCTAAGAGAAGTGCATCAGTGGGATATATTAAAATCTGGCTAGTAGAGCTTCTGGTGCAATGACGGTTGAGAGTGGGGTAATAAGCTTTTGCATACGGGACATTTTCCCTAAGCTTACTTTTCTGGACAGTAAACATGTTTGGCACATGTTAGCACACATATTGCAGGTATGGGACAGACAGGCTGATCCAGTAAGGAGCTGGCATACTTTGTTGAGTGCAACTATGATGTAGTGAAGAGTTGTTTCAGTACCTGATCCATATATTGGTAAACCATAATCAGTAAGCGAGAAAGAAGCTATGAATGGCCATTGAGCACTGTGTTTCCTGGCTTACCCAAAAAATAATACACCAGACTGTCTGTTTGCTGTATGATCAGAGTCACTTTCTGGGTTTCTGACAGTTTTCCAGTCAGGAAAATAAGTTGGAAATAGAACTGTGTCTCCTGGCTTATGCCAGACAAGATAAACACCAGACTAGCACTTTATTACCAGCTACAAGTCACTTTCTACAATTTCTGACAGTTTTTCCAGTCAGGAAAATAAGCTGGAAATAGAACTGTGTCTCCTGGCTTATGCCAGACAAGATAAACACTAGACTAATACTTTATTACTAGCTACAAGTCACTTTCTGCAGTTTCTGACAGTTTTCCAGTCAGGAAAATAAACTGGAAATAGAACTGTGTCTACTGGCTTATGCCAGACAAGACAGACACCAGACTAGCACTTTATTGCCAGCTACAAGCCACTTTTTGCAGTTTCTGACAGTTTTTCCAGTCAGGAAAATAAGCTGGAAATAGAACTGTTTCTCCTGCTTATGCCAGACAAGATAAACACCAGACTAGCACTTTACTGCCAGCTACAAGTCACTTTCTGACAGTTTTCCAGTCAGGAAAATAAGCTGGAAACAGAACTGTGTCTCCTGTTTATGTCAGACAAGATAAACACCAGACTAGTACTATAGTGCCAGCTACAAGTCAATTTCTGCAGTTTCTGACAGTTTTTCCAGTCAGGAAAATAAGCTGGAAACAGCACTGTGTCTCCTGCTTATGCCAGACAAGACAAACACCAGACTAATACTTTATTGCCAGCTACAAGTCACGTTCTGCAGTTTCTGACAGTTTTCCAGTCAGAAAAATATGCTGGACATAGAACTGTGTCTCCTGGCTAATGCCAGACAAGACAAACACCAGACTAGCACTTTATTACCAGCTACAAGTCACTTTCTGCAACTTATGCCTGTTTTTCCAGTTAGGAAAATAAGCTGGAAATAGAACTGTCTCTCGGCTTATGCCAGACAAAACAAACACCAGACTAGCACTTTATTACTCGCTACAAGTCACTTTCTGCAGTTTCTGACAGTTTTCCAGGCAGGAAAATATGCTGGAAACAGAACTGTGTCTCCTGTTTATGTCAGACAAGATAAACACCAGACTAGGGTTTTATTGCCAGCTACAAGTCAATTTCTGCAGTTTCTGACAGTTTTCCAGTCAGGAAAATATGCTGGAAATAGAACTGTGTCTCTGGCTTATGCCAGACAAGATAAACATCAGACTAGCACTTTATTACCAGCTACAAGTCACTTTCAGCAGTTTATGACAGTTTTTCCAGACAGGAAAACATGCTGGAAACAGAACTGTGTCTCTTGGCATATGCCAGACAGGACAAACACCAGACTAACACCTTATTACCAGCTACAAGTCACTTTCAGCAGTTTCTGACAGTTTTCCAGTCAGGAAAATACACTGGACATAGAACTGTGTCTCCTGGTTAATGCCAGACAAGACAAACACCAGACTAGCACTTTATTACCAGCTACAAGTCACTTTCAACTTATGCCTGTTTTTCCAGTCAGGAAAATAAGCTGGAAATAGAACTGTCTCTCGGCTTATGCCAGACAAAACAAACACCAGACTAACACTTTATTACCAGCTACAAGTCACTTTCTGCAGTTTCTGACAGTTTTCCTGTCAGGAAAATATGCTAGAAACAGAACTATGTCTCCTGTTTATGTCAGACAAGATAAACACTAGACTAGGGTTTTATTGCCAGCTATAAGTCAATTTCTGCAGTTTCTGACAGTTTTTCCAGTCAGGAAAATAAGCTGGAAACAGAACTGTGTCTTCTGCTTATGTCAGACAAGACAAACACCAGACTAACACTTTATTGCCAGCTACAAGTCACTTTCTGCAGTTTCTGACAGTTTTCCAGTCAGGAAAATATGCTGGAAATAGAACTGTGTCTCCTGGCTTATGCCAGACAAGATAAACATCAGACTAGCACTTTATTACCAGCTACAAGTCACTTTCAGCAGTTTCTGACAGTTTTCCAGTCAGGAAAATACACTGGACATAGAACTGAGTCTCCTGGCTAATGCCAGACAAGACAAACACCAGGCTAGCACTTTATTACCAGCTACAAGTCACTTTCTGCAACTTATGCCTGTTTTTTCCAGTCAGGAAAATAAGCTGGAAATAGAACTGTCTCTTGGCTTATGCCAGACAAAACAGACACCAGACTAACACTTTAATACCAGCTACAAGTCACTTTCCACGATTTCTGACAGTTTTCCAGTCAGGAAAATATGCTGGAAACAGAACTGTGTCTCCTGTTTATGTCAGACAAGATAAACACCAGACTAGGGTTTTATTGCCAGCTACAAGTCACTTTCTGCAGTTTCTGACAGTTTTCCAGTTAGGAAAATATGCTGGAAATAGAACTATGTCTCCTGGCATATGCCAGACAAGATAAACACCAGACTAGCACTTTATTACCAGCTACAAGTCACTTTCAGCAGTTTCTGACAGTTTTTCCAGACAGGAAAACATGCTGGAAACAGAACTGTGTCTCTTGGCATATGCCAGACTGGACAAACACCAGACTTTATTGCCAGCTACAAGCCACTTTCTGCTATTTCTGAGTTTTTCCAGTCAGGAAAATACGCTGGAAACAGAACTACAGAACTGTGTTTTCTGCTTATGTCAGACAAGATAAACACCAGATTAACACTTTACTGCCATCTACAAGTCACTTTCTGCAGTTTCTGACAGTTTTCCAGTCTGGAAAATACGCTGGAAACAGAACTGTTTGTCCTGGCTTATGCCAGACAAGACAAACACCAGACTACACTTTACTGCCAGCTACAATTCACTTTCTGCAGATTCTGTCAGTTTTTCCAGTCAGGAAAATAGGCTGGAAACATAACTGTGTCTCCTGGCCTATGCAGACAAGACAAACACCAGACTACCACTTTACTGCCAGCGACAAGTCACTTTCTGCAGATTCTGACAGTTTTCTAGTCAGGAAAATACGCTGGAAACAGAACTGTGTCTCCTGGCTTATGCCAGGCAAGACGAACACCAGGCTAGCACTTTATTGCCAGGTGCAAGTCACTTTCTGCAGTTTCTGTCAGTTTTCCAGTCAGGAAAATAAGCAGGAAGCAGAACTGTGTCTCCTGATTATGCCAGACAAGACAAACACAGACTTTCACTTTATTGCAAGCTGCAAGTCACTTTCTGCAGTTTCTGTCAGTTTTCCAGTCAGGAAAATAAGCTGGAAACAGAACTCTGTCTCCTGATTATGCCAGACAAGACAAACACCAGACTTGCACTTTATTGCAACTGCAAGTCACTTTCTGCAGTTTCTGTCAGTTTTTCCACTCAGGAAAATAAGCTGGAAACAGAACTCTGTCTCCTGATTATGCCAGACAAGATAAACTCCGGAGTAGCTGACAATGTTTATTACTAGCTACAATTCACTTTCTGCAGTTTTGAATGTTTTTCCCCTTAGGTAAATAAAATCTATATAGTACAGTGTACTTTGGTATATACAATTAGCAAACACACCTGAATTGCTATTTTTATAATGTCCAATTAAATGTATTTAGTTGGGGACAGTGTTTACTTGAAAGGAGCTGCTTGCTGAAGTTACAAAACCCAAAGCCGGTACCACATGTTGCAGATGGCACTCAGACACCTGACTATCAGAAACACCAACAACTTGATTTTCTGTGATAAAAAGGATATTACTACTTCTGAGTAAATGCACAACCTTTTATGCAGAATATGTTAGTATGTTTTGTTTATAATGAGGCTTTGCCACTTTGCAAACCGATCTCTTCAGTGATCAGAGCTTGAGTGAAGATGACTTTTCTGTGAGGAATCCTGCCAGTAAATGGTGTGAGACTCGACTATCATCAACACATAAAACTAAATTTTACTAATGTCCAAGTTTATTTATTGAGTTGGGGACATTGTTTACATGAAAGGAGCTGCTTGCTAAGTGACAGAGCTGAGTGCTGGTGCCACCACATGCTTCTTACAGCACTCAGAAACCTGACTGTCAGAAACACCAAAAACTCGATTTCTGATTTAAAATAAATGATATTACTACTTCTGAGTAAGTACACAACCCTGTACTACAGGTAATGTTGGTATGTGATGTCTAATTATGTGATTTTCAACTTTTGAAAACCAATCGCTTCAGTGATCAGAGCTGCAGTGAAGACATATTTTCTGTGAAGAAGACTGGAGGACAGCAGATATAGTCCCCTTATACAAAAGTGTGAACAAAGAGGAAGCGGGGAACTACAGACTAGTCAGCCTCACCTCAGTAGTGGGGAAGATCATGGAAGCACTACTGAAGGAGAGATTGGTGGAACATCTGGTTGTCAATGGACTACAGGACCCAAGGCAGCATGGTTTCACCAAGGGAGGTCATGTCAGACCAACCTCGTTGAATTTTTGACTGGGTGACTAGGAAGGTGGATCAGGGGAGGGCAGTGGACATGGCCTATCTGGACTTCAGCAAGGCCTTTGACACTGTTCCACATAGAAGACTATTACACAAACTGGGGAATATGGGTGTGGGCAGGACAGTAGTGTGTTGGGTAGGTAACTGGCTGGGCGGCAGGACACAGATGATGGTGGTAAATGGCTGTCACTCCACAGAGGGAAGAGTGACCAGTGGGGTACCACAGGGATCAGTGCTGGGACCGGTCCTATTCAACATCTTCATCAGTGACATTGCACAGGACCTAGAAGGCAGAATTTCACTGTTCGCTGATGACACAAAGCTCTGTAACAGAGTAGACACACCAGAGGGTGTAGACAGAATGAGAAGGGACCTGCAGAAACTTGAAGAATGGTCAGGGTTTGGCAGTTGAAATTCAATGCAAAGAAGTGCAAGATAATGCATATAGGGCACAAAACCCTGGCACAATATATCAGTTGGGGGTGAGGATATAGTATGCACCAAGCAGGAAAGGGATCTTGGGGTTATCATCTCTGATGACCTCAAGGTAGGAAACAGTGTGACAAGGCAGCAGGTAAAGCAAATAGGATGCTGGGATGCATAGGCAGAGGCATCACCAGCAGGAAAAGGAGGTCATAATTCCACTATACAAGACACTAGTGAGGCCCCACCTGGAGTACGAGTGTAGTTCTGGAGACCTTACCTATGTAAGAACATAGACAGGGTAGAGAAGGTTCAGAGGGGGCAACAAAGATGGTACATGGATTGCATCACAAGTCCTATGAGGACAGGTTGAAGAAAATGAACATGTACTCCCTGGAGAGAGAGGAGGAGAGAGGGATATGATAGAGACATACAAGTATCTTACAGGGAGGAACAGGGTGCAGGTATAAACTATTTTTAAGTGAAAAGATGTTTCCAGGACTAGAGGGCATGGGATGAAGTTGGAAGGAGGGACGATTCAGAGGAAAGCGTGAGGAAGAATTTCTTCACAGAATGGGTGGTAGACAAGGGAAGATCCTGCCAGAGGAAGTGGTGGGGGGCTGAAACAGTCACAGGATTTAAGAATGCAGGATAGACATAAAGGAATTCTGGAGGTCAGTAGTAAGGGGCAACAGACTTCTAGGAAAACATAAACTAAACTTACAAGCTCAAATGGGCAGACTGGGTGGGCCATAGACCCTATCTCCCGACCCTGTCTATGTATCTATGTAATCCCACCAGTAAATGGTGTGACAGCTTGTAGCCTAGCCTTTTGTAAACATCACTACAAAGCCTAGGTTGCATGATACATGACTGAAAACAAGCGCTAAACAGCAATGAATTAACAGTTCCCATTCAAGCCGAGTATACTCGCATGCACGATCACGCTAAAGTGGAGTGCCCCAAGAATACTTGTAACCACTGATAAAGGGTTAAGAACTAAAAGTAATGGAAAGAGCACACAGCTATATAAACTCAATTACATCGCCTGTTACAAAACACAGAAGTTACCTGGACTCTTTTACCAAACACAGACACTTCGTGAAGTGTAGTAGCAAAAGAAATCCCCAAAAGCAGACTGTGGAAAATCACTTTAATTACTAAAGATAGTGGAAAGAGCACACAGCTATATAAATGCAATTACATATGCCTATTACAAAACACAGAAGTGACTTGGAATCTGTCACCAAGCACAGACACTTCCTAAAGTGTAGCAGCAAAGAAATCCCCAACAGCAGACTGAGAAAGTCACTTTAACAATTAAAGTAACACTGACTTCCTGGAATCACGTAACCTCCTATGCCAGCAACAGCATGGATTCAGGAAGAACCTCAGCACCACCTGCCATCCTTAGAATACACCTCATACATACCTGATGCCCTCGACCAGAGGCCTTGGTTAAGGTCTGCCTAGACTCACCAAGGCCTTTGATACAATCAATCATTCCTTATTATCAGACTCTCTCCTTTCCACTGGCCTGTCCCAGAAGGCCACTGCCTGGTTCACCCACTACCTGCAGGAAGATCCCAGCACATGGAGATAGATGGCACCCTATCCACTAGTCTTCAGGTTAGGCTTAGTACCAAAGGGCTCTATTCTTGGCCACCCTATTTACCCTGTATCTAAACTTCTCCTTCAGCCTGCTGTGGACATCTCCTCGTCTATGTGGATGATGTGATGATTTTCAGTGACCACCTGACTCGATCCTGATTCAACAGGACCTACAGCTTTCCTTCAAGGAGGTTGAATCCTGGTTTCAAACCATAAACCTATTCACGATTATACAAAGACAAAGGTAATGCTATTCTCCACATCACCAAAATAGGTACAAGTCCTTCACCTCTCCATCCTCAATTCTCACGGCACCCCCTGTAATCTTTTCCCCTTTTCAAATACCTTGGTATCACCTTGATCCTACTCTCTCCTTCCGTGAACACATTACCGCTACTTGCTTCACAGTTAATGCCAGAATTGGCCTCCCTACAGAATTAGGACCTGCCTCCCCGATGCTTTTAGACTGGCTGTCTCCAGCTCTGTTTGCCTTAAACAAAGCCTGCCACCTGACCACTGGCTGAGACAGGTTGGCGCATACCTGGGATCTCTAGCAATGCTCGGCCTGGCTAAATTTCTGAGAGCGTCTCTACTATCAGACTTGCCTACTAGAAAAGAATCTCTATGAGCCACTCACCCCTGGTTATAACCTTCCCTCTCTCCAGGGAAGCACAGGTGGGTGACCAGACACACTGACAGAACTGCTTTCCAAGTACCCTTGTATAGAACCACTGTCAGTCAAAGGTCCTTCAAATACAGGGCCCCTTTCTGGATGAACTCCATCCCTGGTTACCTCTATCCATACCCAGGTTGGACCCTTTCAAAAAAAACTGTGGGACCACAACCTGGTTTCATCAAACTGTGACTGGCTGTAACACTGTTGTAACTCTCCAATTATTTCCTCTCCTGCACCTTAGTCCACGACAATGCCCATTGGGTGGCTTTCCAGTCTCTACTATATTTCTAGCTCTCCCTTGGTCCACTTCCTGGGCCTGTTTTCACTTCCTCCTCCATGCTCCATTGCTTCTGTCTCCAATATTTATTTTTCCTCCTCTGACTTATTTCAGGAATTTTTGATACTCCCATGTCAATTGACAATGCTTATTGTATTGCATCATTGTTAGATGACTCCTATTGTATAATTTTCTCTCTGCAGATAATTACTGTCATTATTCATGATGTCTGTAATACTTGCCTGCCAAACTTTGTACTGACGAGGAGCCTTTGAAACAGTCCATGACTCAAAGGGTTGTAATTCCTATACTTCAATAAATAAATAAAGTTAGAGGAAAGAGCACACAGCTATATAAACTCAGTTACATAAGCTTGTTACAAAACAGCAGTTACCTGAAATCTTTTACCAAACACAGACACTTCCTGAAGTTTAGCAGCAAAAGGAGGCAGTATGCTGCAGTGGTTTAAGGTTCTGAGCTGCAAATCTGAGACCTGTGTTTGAATCCAACAGCCCCCTTTGCATACTGTGTGACCCTGAGCAAGTCACTTAACTTTCTTGTGCTCCCAGGTTGCACATATAAACAAGCTTTCAGCTTAGTGTGTCTCACCTGGTTAAATATTTGGGAAAAAAGAAATCCCAAAAAACAGACTGTGGAAAATCACATTAACACTTTAAAATGATGTTGAAGAGGAGCTGGACTATAGGGTTTGCCTCTTTTGCAGATTACACCAAACTCCACAATAGGTGAACACTCTGGGGAGTGGTAAGGGATATGCATCAACCTGAGAAAACTCAAAGAGTGTTCAAGGGTATCAAAGTATAGCAGCCTCATTTCCATTCACAGAAGTACAAAAATAATGCACTTGGGACACAGAAACCCAGAGGCAGAGTGCAAAACGTGTCTGTGGGAGGGTGATACTGATAGCCACCAAGCAGGAAAGAGACCTGGGGGTGATCATACTGGATGACCTAAAGGTGGTCATGCAGTGCAACAATACAGTTGGAAGACTAAGAGGATTCTAGGATGCATAAGGAGGTGTCTCACCAGCAGAAGAGGGAGGTGGTGATGCCTCTATATAGATACTGCACGACCTCACCTAGAGTACTGTGTCCAGTTCTGGAGACCACATCTCAGCAAGAACATAGACAGAGTGCAAGTGGTCCAGAGTAGGGCAACTAAAATGGTGCAGGGTCTGCATTAGAAGCCCAATGATGGCAGTTTAAATTACCTAAATATGTACACCCTGGATGAGAGGAGAAAAGGATGATATGATTGAGACCTTGCAATACCTCACTGGGGGTAAACAAGGGACAAGATGGAAGTATTTTCAGAACAAAATGTGCTCAAGGACAAGGGGCATGCTAAGAAGCTGGAGGGAGGGAGGTAGATTCAGAAGTGATGTAAGAAATACTTTTTCACAGAAAGAGGGGTGGATTCCTGGAACAGTCTTCCAGTGGAAGTGGTTGGTGCAAAAACAGTGGTGGTGTTCATTAATACATGAAGTAGGCAAAAGATAATTTTAGGGAAGGGAGGTGAATGGTCCAGAGATCAAGTAGCATCTGTGGTGATACTATAGGAAGAAAAAATGTCTGACTAGGTGGGCCAAGCGGTCCTTATCTGTCATCAAATTCTATGTTTCTATTTTACTATGTAATGTTTTGGTACTACATGCTTCCTATAACCTCTTGCCCTAGGCCATAGTCAAAAACAAGTATTTTAGTTCCAAACATTGTCCATGTTATCAATAAGGGAAGGAAATTAACATTTTGTTTTATATAATGGCGTTCATATATACAGCATTGCAAAATGCTTAACAATCCAGGATGGAGAGATATTGCTGCCATTGCCAGTGTGCAGAGGAGAACTCAAAGTGCATAGAGATTGATCAGGCATAGAGATTTCTGGAGGTTAAGTACACAAAAGTTATTATTGTTATTATTGAATTAGAGCAAAGCAACCAAAGAAAAAAAAAATTGAGCTCTCAGCTTATTTGTAATAGTACACTTCTTTAAATATGTAGTATAATTTTAAGTATGAACAGTAATATAATATTAATTTAAAATGACTTTACACACACACACACACACACACACACACACACACACACACACACACATATATGCACACATGCACACACACACACATATATACAAAAACGTTGTCCTCTTTTTAAAGATCAGACCTTGGTCTCCGATGAATATCTAATGGATGTGGAGTTTAACAACTATTTTCTCAGTATCTTTAAATCTAAAGAGACACAATGTCTTAATTGTATGGGAGAATCGATAACCCTTTTATTATTTACCAAGGAGGAAATCCGGCTGCCATTTATAATACTAAACTTAGTAGGACCAGACAGTATCCCCTAATTTTTATTAAAAATCTTTAACTTGAACTAGCTGGTATATTAACATTACTTTTAACACATCCATCTCAGAGGGATATGCAATACTGGACTGGAAGCATGCTAACATTACCCCATGCTAAAAGGGAACCAAACAGAGTGTTGCCAATTATAGGCAAATTAGTCTCACTTCTTCCATTGGCAAGTTAATAGAAGGTTATTACTGGAACATACTATTACACTTAAAATGATCTGCCAATTGTGACACATCATAGCATGGGTTTATGCAGGGTAGATCCTGTCAAAGCAATTTAATTAGTTTTTTGACTCTATTAGTATGGCCTTTGACATGATCTTTCCTGTAGATATTACATTTCTGTATTATGAAAAGACATTTGACTCTGTCTCCCATAAAGTCTTAATTGAGCAGTTAGTTAACATCAAATTGCATCCAAATATCATTAAATGGATTAACTCCTGGTTGGAGAACAGACTACACAGAGTGGTTATAAAGGGGCATCAATCTAATTGAGGTAGTGTGACTAGCAGGGTGCCACAGGGCTCAGTTTTGGGTCCCATATTGTTTAACATCCTAATTGCTGGTATGCAGACTTGTAATGGAGTCGACAAAATATGCAGATGATAGCAAACTGGGTTGCATAGTAAATGACAATGTATCTATTGTTTCCTTGCAGGAAAACTTAGATAGTTTGCTATATAAGCTCAAGCCAATAAATTAATATTCAACACAGCCAAGTGCAAGGTTATGCATCTGGGAAAAAATAAATGCAAGCAAACTATAGCATCAACAATGATATACTTCAGGTAGTTCAAATGAAAATGATCTTGGTATTACTATCTCTAACAATTTAAAATTCATTACCCATATGAATAAGACTACTAAAAATGTTATGGCATTACCAAATCCATTTTAAGCATATTAAAAGTTGGGAACCTGAGGTCATTCTCCCATTATTTAATAGCCTCTTAGGCCCCATATAGATTACTGTGCTCCCTTTGTTCTCCTACCGCCCTTGGGGATAAAGCAACTACTGAATCAATCCAAAGAAAACTCACTAAAACATCAATAATTTACATTGTACTGGGTATGAGGACAGATAAAAACTATTTGGATCATACTCCTTGGAATATGGGAGAACTATGCCTGATATATAATGCATTTCAGAATCTATCCTTGTTTGAAATTAACTGCCTTATTAGACAGACATCCTAGATAGCACCAGATCATACAAACTCAAATCACAGGTAGAAACAAATAAGACTGTAAGAAGGAACAACTTCATCACTCAAAGGACACCTCCTTTTGGAATCCCTACAGCCTCTGTTCTGTATAGTGAAAATATAAACTAGTTTAAATATCTACTGATTTACATATGGAAGCAACACATTTCTTTCCACCATTAGGATATAATGGTGGTGAGTTCATAATGGGCTTGCCCTCAAACTTGTAATATCTTTTAATCTATGCAGCAGTTAGGATTGAAGCATCAAAAGTGAGGAAATGAGATGTTAGGGTTGGGTCCTAACACCCTTACAACCCTGCAGCCACCTAAACTCACCTCAAAGACCAACATGTGACAGGGTGTGCCTTGGGGTCATCAGGCCAACTCTCACCTCATTCCAAGTGTAAGAAAGTTGACATGGCACAGTATATGAGAATGGGGTGAGAGTTAGGGCTTGTGATCCCAAGGCACACCCCAACATGTGTTGGTCTGTGGAAGGTAGGTATGGGGTGGACTGGTGGGTATTGGAGGGTGGGTTTTAGGGGCCCAAGTCTAACATTTTATTTCTTTACTTTTGTTGCATCAACTCCTAGCTGATGCACTAAAAAGTTTTTGCAATTTATTTCCTTACTTTTGAGATAGTATAATACTATCTTTATTTTTTGCAGGGGGCGCAGGGTCTTTTGGACCTTGTTCTTCCAAGCCTCCACAGATGCACATATGTATCTACCTGTGGAAACACAGAGGTCTCCCTGCCCTGCAGTTCCACACATTAAATTATGAGCAGGCATAGCGAAATTGCAGCAAATATTCATAAGTGCGCCATCTTCATAATTTTTACCCCAAATGCTCAACATAACTTTCTTATCAGCTCACCACATGTCCCTAGGATAAGTATGGGGTAAGGGTGTGGGGAGATGGTGCACAGAGGGAGGGTTGGGATGAGGGAGGGTGACGGGAGATGGCAATGGGCCATTTTCTTTTTTGAGAAAAAATATGGGGACTGTTTTATTTTTAACAGGTTTTAAAAACACTATTTTGGTACACTGGGAGTGGGCTCCCAAGTGTCCCTGAGTATGGATGGGGTGGTTACTAAAAAGTGCTGACACAGGAATAGGGCACCCCATCATCAATGAAATATACAGGCTTTGGGGCAACTGACACTGGGAGGGGCATCCCAGAGTCAGAAACATAATAAAATTGAATATTTTGGCACACTGGGGTGGGCTCCCAGTGTGCCATAGTAATGGATGGGGAGATAAATGCCAACACAGGGATTGGGCACCCCAATGTTACATGAAAAAACTGCAATAGAGGAGCAGTTTGATGCAGGATTTTGCATTGAAAATTTTGATTCAGGATTCTGCATCCTGCATTAAAAAAGATTTTGGGGAACTGTTTTCTTTTTTCATGTACATTAGAAAAACACATTTTGGACACTTGTTAGGCTCCCCAGTGTCCAAAGCTACTGGGGGGTTGAGGGGTAAAGCTGACATGGGGATTGGGTCCCCAATGTTGGCACATTTCAAAATAATGGCCCACGCGGGAATTATCTGACACCAGAAGTGGGCATCCCAGTGTCAGAAAATACAAAAAACAAAAACAAGGGAGTGGGGAACCACTAGACACCAGGGAATGAATGTTTAAAGGGAGTCAGGAGTCCACTAGACACCAGGAAAATGCGCATTGCTTTAACAATCCTTTTCAAAATCCTCTTCGCCAACCAATCTGGCAAAAAGGATTGACTGCTGAAAAGGGATTGGGAAAGGATTTCTAACATATAAAAGTGCAGATTTTATAAAAAAAAAACAAAGGCATGGGCATGGGCAAGTAAAGGACTTCCTCTCACCAAAACCAATGCCTTGTTTTTTTTCAAAACAGTCCCCTGGGCAAGATAAACATTATGTTTTCTCCTCCCGCTAAGGAGAAAACAAAATGGTGTCAGGTGAATAGGGATTACCTCATGAAAAGGATTTTGTAAGATTTCTGAATCCATTTTGCAATCCCTGTTCACAAGCTGTTCATCACCAGGAATCCTTGATCAAACTGTGCATCCATCCCAGGACTGAACTGAGCATGGTCAGAACCCAAAATTTCCAAATTTAATAACTTTGAAACAGATAACATTCTATCACCAATCTAATGCTGGGTTGTTTCTTAGGATAACCTCTTTCTACCCTGAAAATATCAGGCCAAAATTCTAAATGATATGCATGCAGTGCTGTGTCGAAAATGACCTGACATTTGTCAAAAGAGTGAGAAATGCATTTTGTAGGCAACTCTGCAAACACAAATCTGATAAAAACACAACTTGGCAGATGAAGAGAACTACCACCCAAGAACATGTATTCCAAATTTCATGCAAATCCATTTAACGTTGCAAAGTTATTAAAGTACTAAATTTGGTGTTTAACATTAAACTGCCTAATAAATCCTAACTATAAGGGCATGGCTAATAGCACATACTGTACATGTATAAAGTACATGAATATAATCAACATAAAGCATACAATATAAACTATGTAAAACATTGCCAAGAAACATTTGATGGCTTAAGATCACCAAGATGAGGGGCCTGAAGATACCTGTAAATAGCTGAACAGTGAGTTTGGTGCACCACCAATCAATCTTGTAGAAGGAGCTTAAATTGATTTAAACCACCAAAAATGACTTTTTAAGCAGTAGCCAAAAGGTAATATCAGGGATTTCTAGCATAAAAGTAAATGATGTGCTAAAATGCTTTTCTTTTAATTATACCATGGTTCCAACCAGCACAGTTAAACTGGTGAAAGCCATAAGGTCCAATGCATTTAAAAGATAGAAGGGCACATGACAGTAATACAACTGACCATGTCTCATGAAACAAGAAGTATTAAGGAAATCATATAATTTCTCCTAAAGCCTCAAAACTACCTGAAGCAAAAGCACCAAAAGGTAAATGCTGAGCAAACTGTAACAAAGCTGAGAAACAAGAAGGCCATAAGAGACGTGCACATAGTATGATAACTGAAACATGACTGTATTACTGCCCCAACTAAGTTGAAAGACAATAACCACAGTATTCTTTCTATTGAAACTGTGCTATCTCAAATATTAGAGACTGAGGTAGTGGTAAATAGACAACCCAAGAATTATATCAATGCAGCATTGAATCTAGCTAAACCAGCAACTGAAATTGCAGTTTCAGTGAGGGATTCACCTTTTACAGGAGCAGCTGAGGATTCAATTGTAACCAACCTGTAATTCTAACAGGAACCCAGCCAAAGACATTCTGCTCCTCAGCAAGGGAATCCTCAGGAGTGTGTGAAAAAATTGCAAAACAAGATTCAGGCGCTGTTACAGCTGAACTGGTATCTCAACTCAGTGATCTCACAAATTATCAAATAGAAACATTAATAATTTACACAAATCAGTACACCATGAGGTAAATTCTTTCAACAATGCAGTGAAAAACACTTTACAGTTGATACTGCATTATTTTCCATACCACATGTTGGTATATGACAAAAATCTCATATAAAAACCAGGCAAATCACTGCTAAATCTAATTTAGCCAGTGAAACCTCTGATCAAGATGACAATCTGAATGGTGAGATAAAATAATTCTGTGACTCCATGCAGATTTTGGAAGAGACTAATTCTGGTCTAAATACATCTGAAAAATCTGCTAAATGCAACAAAAGAACTGTATTTAGATATGCCCTCATGATCGGTGAGTCTTGCCAATGAAATCTTCTTGCCTTTCTCTTTCCTTTTTAAGTCAACATTCCGGCTGTACCCAGTTATGAGCCTATCTGTTGTAAAGGCCCTCTCACTCATATGTTGATGTACATATGTAATTTTTTCTTCTTTGTATAATATTACATTATGTTTTACCATGTTACTGTACTATGATTTTTGTATGACCAGGTCCATCTTGCAAATGGGCCCTGCTCAATGGTGCTTGCCTGGATAAATAAAGATTTTGATTGATTGATTGATTGAAATAGCAAAGGTTGGTAGGCCTAAAGTATCTCTATTCCTATAAACAATAAAACTCAGAAAGAAGGATACATCACTATGTGAGACTCAGTATGTGCCCCAAGTAGCTACACAAATGGAAATATAAGTCACAGAGAAATGCAGCACTGTAATAAATATCACAGAAAGTTTGACTTACAGTAGTACTAAACCAGAAGTAAAGATGTGCCTGCACTACGCCTATTGTCTCAGTTAGATAATAACTCTTACCCACACAAACAAGGTAAATGAGATATTTAGCAACAGTTTTGTGATCTATTAAAACGGATTCCAGACATGCATAACTTTGATTAGATGAAAGAAGACTTATTCAACCTATAGCAAGATGTACAATCTCTAAATCAGAGAGTAGAAGAAATTGAGACCAGATTCTCAGATGTTGAAGACTATCTCCCACAGATGGATAATTAAATAAAAACATGCAATAAACTATTCTTAGAGATGCAGGCAAACACTGGAGATATGCACTTACATGCATGCCAAAACAACAAAAAATATTGGGCTTGCCAGAAGACTCAGAAGGTACATATATTATTTTATTTATGGAAAGCTGGCTTCCTGATGCTTAGGATGAAATATGGACAAAATAAATAAATCTGAACTAGAACATGCTCATATAACAACTGCAAGACAAAGCTTATCAAATCAAAAGTATACAAGATTGATCTATACCAGATTTCTAAGACTCCAAGATCATGAAGAAATTCAAACACAAGCAAGACAATCTAGTCTTTCTTCTCAAAATAAACAAATGTTGTTTTTTCCAGTTGTCGGCCCAGACATATACAATAAATGTAAGTGTTTTAACCCTTGAAAATGCTCCTATGGAAAACAAAGTAAAATTCCAGCATCGTTTATCAAATTGATAAAATATTCTATAAGAGAACTAGCTATTTGATGAAATCTAGAAAGGAATTAATTTTGTAAGAGAAGATATGGGACTGGCATTGACATCAGAACCTAAGCAGAGATTAAATGGAAGGCACATTTGGCAGATATTACTAACACTACCTCAAATAAAAGAATGTCACCAAACTTAGAGGACAAGACGCATAATTTTATAAATAAGGCATTGATCCCTGCTGAAGCATGATTGAAGGTATGAACAATGGCATACTAATGATTAATTAGAACTCATAAAACTGACAGAGATGACCAACCAGGATCCATTGTGTAACACACCTGATTCTGGAACTTCTATAAAATAATGCACTTAGAGAATTCAACCGATACATGATATATTTTGTATACTCTAATATATTAATAAGCTGTGTTGATGAGTCCAAAAGTATTTACCTGTAACTGGGTTTAGATGTATATGTCTCAAGAAGTTTGTGGATATTTTCTTTCTATTTTCCCTCTCTACAGCTTTTGTTATTGTGGAAAAGGAAATAGTATACTATTTTGTAATAGCTATATACCAGGACTTATTTTTCCAGAGGGTCTTGGGGATCGGATACTTTTAGACTTGTTCCTAGCTCTTAACCTGGTTAGCATATATTAAGTAAAGGTCAGTGGGTGGAACATAGGGCTTTAAGCTCTATTGTTGCTGCCTATTAAGAAGGAGAGTGGTTTTCATTCTGGTATTTTGGGATTTGGGTGCATAGTAGTAGTTGTGGTGAAGGTCCAGGGGATTTATAAAAATAAAAATGGCAGCATGACAGTCTTATTTAACCAAATTTTAGAGACTGGGAATATTAGTTTAAACTGTTCAGTAATTACAAATGGCCATTCAGGAACACTATTGAATTATTTTAGAAAGGTACAGGAAGATTCTGACCGATTAGTACACACCTTTATATGTAAATGGTGGAGCTAAAATTTTATAATTGAATATCAACAGATTCAGTAATCCTGTAAAAGTAAAGAATATTTAAATATGCTCTTCAGTCCCTATGTGCTATTTTCATACTTCAAGAAACTCATTTAACACAAAATGAGGTATTCAAGATTATTAAAGTTTGTAAATGCCATACATTTCTTTTATATTTAACTCAAAACTGGCAGGTATCTCAATTATGATTAAAAAAGAAAAAACAAGGAGATAATACTTGGCATAACATCATTTTCATTTCATTTCATTTTTATTTTTATACTGGAAAGGCATGTGAGCAAAATTTCCCATTTTCACAAGTGTCCAGTGACAAACAGAACATCGGAATAAGTAACTGGTCAAAGGTTAAACAAAACAATCATTCAAAGGTTAAACAGACAAATTATAAGCATGTACATACAGTTCTGTCAAGAAGGTATTGCTTAAATTGATTTTAAATAATGCCAGAGACTTATACTGGATCAGAGAATAAGGAAGGCTTTTGAAGAATCTGACACCCCTGTATGATAGGGAATGCTGTCCTTGAGTAGTGTGGCAGAAAGGGACCAAAAGGAGTAAACAGAGGTATATCTGTTAGTCTGAGCACTGGCAGACCTATGAAAATGGAGACAATGCTTTAGGTAGGCGACCCCAGAGAACTTTGTAGAAAAAGTCAGTATTTTACAATAAAATCTTTTCTCTAGAGATAGCCTGTTTGCTACCATGTAAAGGTCCCAGTGATGGGTTCTTCTGGGAAGACTGGTGTCAAATTGGATAATATTGTGGTAAGTAGTCCTTAACCTAACAAAACGTTTTAAGAGGGAGAGACAAGTAGACCAGAGACCCATAGTCAATTAAGGGCAGCAGGAAACTATTAGCTACTTGGGCCTTGTATCCGGTATGAAGAACTGTTTCACTTGCTATAGCATAACGAGTCTTTGGTGAACTTTCTTAATCAGTTGACTGATGTATCCATAAAACAGGTGGCAAGCAACATAAATAGCAAGATATTTAAACTCAGTGGCTGTCCCAATCAGATTGCTGTAATAATCTCAGAGGAACTCAAAGTCTGTGGCCTTTCTGATAACTGATAATACTACAGACTTTTTCTTTGCATTGAGGACCAGGCCATGAGGAGAACCAGGAGTGAAGCTTGCTGAAGCCATGCTGAGTTTGTCCAGGAGGGCTGAGGGACTTTGTCTTTACAACAGAGAGCTGTGTCATCAGGCTAGAAAATTGACTCAGTGTCAAATCAAATCAAACTTTATTTATAACACGCTTTTCAGATATCAAAGCACGGATACAATATAAATACATACATAATCAATCAAATAAAACATATCAAAATGTTTAAAATAGGCAGCAATAACTTACAAACTAAACATGGTCCCTGAAGGCTAAACTAAATAAATATGTCTTCAAAGAGGACTTAAAAGTCTCAGTGGAAGGCACTTTTTAATCCAATAAGGTAGAGAGTTCCACAGGGTAGGGGCTGCAAATGAAAATGCCCTAGCACCCGAGGTCTGAAGACAGACCCTGGGAACCTCTAGCAATCCTCATCAGTGGAATGGAGTGGACAGGGGTAATAGGTCGAAGGAGGTCTTGCAAGTAGGCCCAGTCCCTGTCCGTAGGGCCTTATAGGTCAGCACGTGACTCTGAAGGTGATCCTCTATCACACAGGCAGCCAGTGCAGTTCTCAAAACACAGGAGTGACATGACTAGTTCATGAAAGACCTGTCAACAACCTGGCTTCTGCATTCTGCACCAACTGCAAGTGACAGAGGTCCACCCCGGTGGCCCTAGGTATAGCATGGTAGTAGTCAAGGCAGGAAGACACAAAGACATGGACCAACATACGAAGGTCCTCAGGCGGAACTAGGTGCTTCATCTGGGCAATGTTCCTCAGATGGTAGAAAGAGGACTTAACGACTGCTGACATCTGAGCTTTTAGAGTCAGCTCACCATCAAGCACAATGCCCAGATTCTGCAATTGTTCTGAGGGTTTCAACTGGTTGCCCCTAGCACAAGACCAGATGACTGATTAGGAGTCAGCCTCTCTACCCAATGGCCTGGGTCCACCACCAGCACCTCAATCTTATCAGGGTTCAATCTCAACCAGTTAGCACTCATCCAGTCCTGAATCTCAGTGAGGCAGTTGTTAAAGACCGAGACTGCGTTGTTCTGTTCAGGTACAAAGGACATGGACAGCTAAGTATCATCTGCATAGCAGTGAAAACTCAGCCTGTACCACCTTATAATGTCTCCTAATGGCAGCATGTACACCATGAACAACATGGGGACAGCACAGAACCCTCTGGCACCCCAGAAGGCAGGGAGAAGGAGTCCAAGGAAAAATCCCTGATACCACCCTCTGTATCCTGCCTGTGAGGAAAGAATGGATGCACCTGAGGACTATCCCCAAGAGTCCACAGAGTATGCAGGCATTCCAGCAGCTCCTTATGATCCATGGTGTCAAACACTGCAGAGAGATCAAGGAGGACCAAGATCGAATGGCCCCTCTGGTCCCTCGCTATCAGGAGACCATTAAGTACCTGAACCAAAGCTGTCTCGGTACTGTGCCTCTTCCTGAAGCTGGACTGGAGAGGATCCTGAACTTCATGGGTGGTAAGAAAGTTCTCTAGCTGCAACGTGACTACCTTCTTAATAACATTGCCCAAAAAGGGCAGGTTAGAGACAGGTCTGCAGTTAGCAAGACAGTCTGGGTCAAGAGAAGATTTCTTCAAAGGGTATCACCACTGCCTCCTTCAAGGGCTCAGAAACACACCCTTATCCAACAAACACCAGATTATCTCAGCAAGGTCCAGTCCAATGGCATCCACACACCCCACAAGGAGGCGGTTTGGACCAGGATCCAAACTACAGCAAGTCGGTCTTCACCCAAACAATCTTCATGATATCCACAATCACTGGCTTGTTGAAATTCGTCCAGACAGACTGGGTGCCTGTGCTCTCACACCGACCTCTTCATACTCATTTGAATGAGATAAAGCAGATCACCAACCTGATGGAGGACTTCTATCCACAAAGAATTAAGCAAACTCATCCCACTTAGATTGTGAAAAGCTCTCCGGCCCTGAAGACAGGCTGGATTGCAGTGCCTACTTATCTCTGGGAGGGAATTAATGACAATAGAGAAAAATAATGAGCCTAAATTAGAACCCTGTAGAACTCCATATTTAATGGGCAAACATAAAAGTAAAGTCCCCTAACCATTGTTTATGTGACCTCTCTTGTAAGTAGTTCCTGAACCAGCTAAGAACTTCATTGAAAAATTCAGGTGGGCAAGAGTATTAAGGAGTAAAGGGTGGTCCAGCAGGTCAAACATCTTGGTTAGGTCCACAGACAACATGCCCATGTAGAACTCTTCATCATTAGTGTTATAAATGAAGTTTGTTAACCTCACCAGTGCAGTCTCAGTACATTAGTGAGTAATAATGGTAGGTATGGCATAGTCAATGTAATATTATTTTTTTTATTATTTAGTTTTCATTTATGCACAAAACAATAATCAACCATTTTTTTTGGTGAAGTATTTGATAAAATTGTACAATTCCCACAGCCATATTTAATTTGTGGTGACTTTAATACTATCTTAGATCCGGTTCCATGTGATATAAGCGATGAAAAACAGCGATCGCTATTATCGCGAATATATACAGCAAGCATTTCAAAGATATACATTTCTCAGAATGAACTTCTGGTGCATTAAAGTGTTTTTGTGGGGGCTGCACCCCACACTCCCCATAGGGGCTTCACCCTCGCACCCCTCTTACTAAAGAATCTCAGCTCCAGGGGTGCAACATGAGGAGGGTGAAATTCATAAAAATAAAAAAAATAAACACACAGCCGTGAGCAGCGGCAAAACTACTACCCCAGTGAGTCCTGAACCCAGTGCTTACTGCACCATAGCCAGCCTCTCCCACCACCACACCACAGGGCTTTCTCAGTTGCAGAAGGCTCAGCTATCCTCCTAAACCCTCCCTTCTATCCCTCCCATACAGCTCCCCATTCCTCCCCTTCTGGTCACTCAGTATGCTATTTCTTCACTACCATTGCAGGGTAGCAGATCATGATAGCGCTATAAATGAGTAGCTGTTTCTGCAGTCACCATTTATAAGCACTGTCATCATGGGCTACCCTTAGACCCTGTTATGGATTTATCATCTAATACATAACAAACTAACCAGGCTTCATGCATTCTTATCAGAAAAATTGAAGATGTATCATAAATTAGTATAAGATGTAGTAGGAATCCATAAAAAATCAATCCTGCTATTCTCCTAGGCATACATTTTATTCTAGAATAAATTTATTTTTAGCTACTAAGTAAATAATGAGACACTGAAAGTATTGATTGTGGTTACATAGTACTATCTGATCATGCCTCCTGTCCATGACCCTCACATCCATAGATACTAACACAGGTCTGCCAGCTTGGCATTTATATCCATTCTTCTTAAAAGACAAGCAATTTATACAACTGGTGAATGACGAAACAAAGTTTTTTTGATTTTTTTCTTTTAGGGCTAAGCTGACTAATGAAGTTTTTTTTTTCAATTCAAAGTTTATTAGTTTTCCCAGTTACACATGAGAGCAGTTTCATACACGACTTATAGAGATACAAATATCAATTGTTCATACAGATGTTAAAGAGGCTGCCCTCCCCAACCCCCACCCCCACTCCCCTACCCCACCTCCCTCAGCACAGCTCAGATTATCTAAAGTGTACCCCAGCCCGCTTGAATGATTACTTGAAAGGTAATCTAAATACAAAGCAGTGCATGAAAGGGTTCCCAAATCCGTTTATATTTAGCCAACCTATTGCTTAGACTAGCCACCATTTTCTCCATTCTAAGATTGGCTAAGATCTCTTTAAGACATCGAAAAAGAAATGTCCTCACTGTCCTTCCTATGTCAAAGGACAACCTTTTAACTGATAATGAGATTAAGGCCATGTAATATCTTCTAGATGAGACTGGTATGGAAGTATAATCTCAACAGGCACACCTCCGGTGTGAAAAGATCGAAAGGCCAAGAGGGATCCATCCTCTGTCGGATGTCACCCCAAAGAATAGAAAGTTTAGGACATGACCAGAATATGTGATACAGCGTCCCTTCCTCCTGCCCACATCTGGAGCATGAGACGGAATCTGTAAGACCGAACCTGAAGAGCTTCTGGGAGTATAATATATATTATGCAAGATATGAAATTGTGCTAATCGTAGTATATCCTGTGTAATATACTTGTGAACATTTCCCAAAGGAGCTGCCCAGTCTATTTCTAGCCTAGGGAAATACATTGCCCAATATGTCTTCGGTATGAATACTTCAGGATATTTGCAATTATATAAGCTTTTGTAAATATCGGATACTGAATGTTGGCACCCCATTAATGATAGCAACATGTCCTGGAACCTTTTCCTATCTGAGAGAGGCGGGACCGGTCCGAATTCTTTTGCTAACAAGTGCTTTAGCTGGTAAACTTAAAAATGGACTTAGTGGGTATGTCAAATCTGCTCAAAATAGTAGTGACTGCAAGCCATGAACCGTCTTGCGCCACTAAGTGAGCAAGCCTGACATTACCAATTGTGGGATCCAATTGAGACTGATTGGCTTGTTGTCAATTTTATGTTGGGGTTACCCCAACAGGTTGGGCCAAGTCAGTCACCTGCCTATATTCCATACTTGAACATATCTGTGCATGTACCTTCACCGAGGTTGCCAATGGGGTGAATTTCAACTGTGGGGAGGTCGCTCGGTCTTATATGAAGCAACGATAATGGTACCAGGCCACACTGCTAATAGCAGTTAGCTCTATTCGCAGCCATATCGGGAGGCCCTCTTCTGGATCAGTGTCGCCCACTTCTCCAACTATCTCAAGTATTTTACTACGTGACTCACCCAGTAGTAAAATATCAAAGATGGAGGCAGAGACCTCTCATCCTTGGGGGCAGTCAGTTTATATTATGCACTTGGACTGTCTTTCAGCCCAGATAAACTTTGTTATTATTGTGTTGACTTTACGGAACCAGGAGATGGGAATCCATATATTGAGCAGATTCAATGGGTAAAAATTCTGGTGAAAAGTTCATCTTGATAAGATTAACTCGTCCCCAAAGTGAGATGGGTAGCTTAGACCATCTGTTTAGGTTTACCTCTAAGATTTTAACTAGCTCATCCAAATTCAACTCTAAGAACTGGGCTGGTTCTCTTACCACTTGAATCCCCAGATATTTTAAGGAGTTTGGAGTCCAGGACATGCTACATTGAATGACTAGCGACTTATCCACTCTGTAATTAAGTGGGAACACCAATGATTTGTCAACATTCAACTTGTAATTAGAGAGCATAGCATACTCCTGGACCACCTCCAGCAACGCCGGTATTGAATTATCTGGATCTGTCAACTGCAATAATAGATCATCAACATATGCTGATATTTTGACCTCGTGCCCCTGGATAAACACCCTTGGATCCAGGAAGAGTGCTTTATCCGGTGGATAAGGGGTTCTAAATATAAAATAAAGAGCAATGGTGAAAGGGGACAACCCTGCCTGGTGCCTGAATAAAGTAGGAACTTTTCAGAAATCGCTCCATTGACCATTACTCTAGCAGATGGGGACTGTAGAGAGTTCTGATCAATTCTGGAACAGCTTCAGAATCTTGCAAGCATTCAAGGCCCTAAGTAAAAATTCCAATTCACTCTGTAGGCGCCTTCTCCGCATCAAGTGAAACTAGAACCACCGGGTAGGAGCGTCTCTGGTTGTGGAGAGGACGTGTGACAGAGTTATAAGATGGTCCGAGAGTGTCCCTTCATAAACCCTACTTGTTCTGGCCTATCAAATCAGGAATCACTGGAACCAGATGGACCACCAATATCTTAGCTAGAATTTTAATGTCTTGATTCATTAGAGATACAGGGTGATAGCTTGCTGGTAATTCTGGATTCTTCCCAGGCTTCAGAATTAAAACTATTAAAGCTTCCCACAAGGCTGAATCCATTTGTGCTCTGGATAATATATACTGAAATAGGGACATCAACATAGGAAGCAGTAGATTTAGAAATTTCTTGTAAAAGTTGGCCAAGAACCTGTCAGGGCCAGGTGACCTGTCAGAGGGTAATGCCTTGACCACTCTGATAATTTCCTCTGCGGTTATTGGAGAGATTAATCGGTCCTGTTGGAATTCCAACAGAGAGGATAGTCCGGAAGCATCCAGATAACTGTCTATGCTGGAATCAGGTACCGAGTTTTTAGCACTACACAAATTAGCATAGTACCTCTGAAACTCCAAGACTATCTCTCTTCCATTGTTGTCATTAGCATATTGTTTGTTGGAGAACGTATTGCCAAAATATGCCTATTCACCTCCATTTGCTTGATCCTCAATGCCTGCAGCCTGCCAGCTTTTCACCCATATCTGAGTATGCCGCTTTGGCCTTGAGGATCGCAAATCCTGCTTTGTCTCCCAATAATTCTAGGTAGTCCTCCTTCAATTTGATCAACTCCTGCTTCTCAAGCTCAGATAGGGTAAGTCTGATCTTGCTTGTTTATACTGAATTTCCTGAACAACCTTTCAGCTTCTTATCTTTTCTTTCTTCCTAAAGTAGCTAAGCTGATTAAGGTTCCTCTCATAAATGCTTTGAAGGCCCCAGAGCTATATCTAGCCTTGCCACAGAGCCGGAATTAGTTTCTGTGAAGTGACGGATATGCTCACTAATTGTTTGGACCATTTTATCCTCTTTATCATTTGGTTATTAATCTTCCATCAGAGATTTCTTAGGAAAGAAGGTGGCACTAATTGACACATGACCATGCATGGTCTTGAAGGGGGTCTGGCTGTATGAGGGCTTCAACAACTCCAGGAAGGAGTCTTTGAGAGAGGAATATATAATCAATATGAGATGCCTTATTGTGCACAGGGGATAAAGGTAAATTTCCTCTCCAAGGGGTGCAGTACTCTCAAACATTGCAGAGGCATACAGCTCCAAGAGTTCGGACAGAGCCCTTTGAGCTGGTGAGTGAACTCTTCCGTGGAAGAGGAACAGTCCATCAAGGAATCCACAACAACATTCATGTCTCCTCCTATAACTATTGGCAGTGCTAAGTATGGTTGCAATACGTCAACTAACTTCACAAAAAGTCAGGTGAATCTAAATTGGGCCCTTATAAAGTTCCCAGAATGAGTTCAGTGGCATGGAGATAACAGTGAATAAACAGGAAGCGACCCTGTGGGTCCCTGAGTACTTGCTTCAGTACAAAGGAACCTTCCTGCTAATCATTATCAGGACCCCAGCACTGTTAGTGGTCCCTCAGTTGGAAAAAACATGCCTGATCTGTAAGCATCTCATGCAATTAACCTCCGAGTCTAACAGGTGTGACTCCTGTATAACCACAATATCTATAGATAGTAACTCCAGATGCTTAAGATTTTGTATTGTTTGACCTGCTGCCTTAAACCCTTAACATTCCAAGTTGCAATCTTTATAGTATTAGCCATATTGCTAGGTTTGTAACAAGACCATGTTTTAAGTAAAGCCCTAATAGCATATCTTCACTATAATCCCTATTGAGCTGTGTGGAGGCCCTCCCCCACAGCCCTCTCCAATCCCCCACTCCTCCCTTACCCAGAAAGAACATGAACAAACACCCACATCCCTTCCCACCCGTCCTTCTCTCCCATTGATAGCCAAAACCCAATCCACCCACCTCAAACCCCCAAGGAATGTGTCACCTAAGATGTTAACTAAACCTCTGCACCAAAATCATGCCTCAACCTCCTGTCATAGTTACGTGATGCAGCAAGTCCTGCTGCGGTCAACAGTCATTGCCCTCCCACCATCCCAAGGCTCACAAAGCTCATGCCACCTCGGGAGCATTACATTTCAACAAGTGGCCATGTCCAGGCATCAGACCCAACATATAAACACTTGGCCCTAAGAAGCCACCAGCAAAAGCCCTCATCATGGTCTCTGCCTAGCGGCACTCTTTATCCCTGATCGTTCTCTCGGAGAGCCATACCCTCAATATCGCCACTAATCCTTGCCCTGCATAACATGGACTCTGTAATAATCACAAATCCTGCCTGGGGCTGAATAATGAGCCTTTGTCCGTCCGAAAGCTGGCCCCTAATAACATGTAGTTTCACAAAAGCAGCCCCCGAGAGGTTAAACAAAACCAGCCATGGAGAAAACTACTAAGTCTATCAGTTCTCAAAAAGGAGATAAAACATTAAGTCCATAATATTGAGAAAGAAGCTTGTTAATATCCTGAAGTCTGCATTCTCCGTACTTCTCCGACCATTCTGAGGCGCCTCAATTCACCTCCACTTTCATTCCCTCATTTCGGCCTGAAGAGATCAGAATTCTTTTGTAGAGCTCGTGGCAGAATCTACATCTTTGAAGGATACCCTGGCCCCCAATACCATTACTTGAAAGCAGGCTTGGTACCCCATGCGGAATTTTATCCCTCACGAGATGAGTTTGGTCACAACCAGGTGGAAGAGGGATCTTCGTTGTCGTACAGATGCCGGTAGGTCTTGTGTAATTGAATTCTCTTGCCTTCCCAAAGAACCTGATCTAATTCTTTTATCTTGGATAGCAAATGTTGCCTCTCCTGGTAATTTAGTTATTTAACCAACAGGGTCTGGGTTGCTGGCCCGGTGCTGGGATAGGCGTGGCACCGGTGAGCCCTCAAGGGTGTATGTGGCTCCAAAGGAGATGGGCCCACGATCTTCTCAAACAACTTCTGCATAAACAGAATCGCATTCTGACCCTACTCCTTTTCAGGTATTCCCAGAATAACAACATTATTTCTTCGGGATCTTCCTCTAAATCCTCGACTTTCTGCTCTAATTTTTGATGCTGGACGATTATTAATTGTGGCTTCCTCGATATGGCTTGCCATCTTCTCAAAAGAGGTTATTCGGCCTCTGCATTGGAAACCTTGATATTTAACCTCCAGAGCCCCTGACAATTGTTTGATCTCTGTCACAACTGCTTTCATGTTGTTTCTTAAAGGCTGCAATTCCATCGGAGTAGCTCCAGTGTGAGGCATTGCTTCTGGTGCAAGCACTTGTGAGGTGGTAGCAGTAGATGTCTTACTGCTTCCTGTCGACTGGGCTTGGTCTCTTCTCGGATTCTCTGGGGAGACAGGCGGGTGTGCCGAGGCATCGTGGATCACATTTCTATGCCCATTTCCACCACTAATTGCTTTCACCACCACACCAGCAGTAAAATCTTCCTTCCGGATATTATTAATTTCTTTCAGGTGCTTTATTCAACAAAGTAAGCTTAGGATAGCGGGAGCTCGACCAGGTCCTGCTACTCAGGCTGCAGCATCACGTGATCCCTGACTAATGAAGTTTAACCAGGTATAGTTTGGGATGCCACCAAAGCTTTTTTAAGAGGCTTGCCAACTTCATACGTTATAAAGAAAACAAAAAGGAAAAAACAAATAAGCGCTTGAAACAGAAATTAAGCAAGCACAGGAAGACCATGCAAGAACTGACCATCAATTCCAAAGTTAAAAAGCAAATATGAGATAATGAATGAAAACACTAAGAAGCTTATAATGTATACCACACCAAAACATTTTGCTCAAGGAGACATAAGTGGTAAATTGCTGGCATACATGCTACAGAAAGATAAGGTGGATAGTATAAGGGGAATAAAAGATGAGGAGTGCAACATAACAAATAACACCATTTCTAAAATGGGTAAAAAATCTAAGCATCTGATTGGCTACAACACCTTCTTGCCCATGTTCTTATCAGCAGATAGTGTAGCCAACCTGAACTAACATCTACCCAGTAGCCACATAGCACCAACTAATCACTGAGCACTGTCAACTCAAAACAAAATGTACCATAGCTGAGCGATCCGTAGCAGGAAAGACATCCATACAGAGACTCATACATGTCGGAAAAGTATCGTAAAACCTCAAAACCATACAAAAGCAGCAATTTCCATCCGACATCATTACTGAGTGAGGCGAGTTTAGAAAATCATTCATTGCAGCTTAATTTACCAGGAACAAACCGTTCCAAGCCAACACAGAACTGCACCTCAAAACCTTTCTGACTGAAAAGATAATGGAAAAAATGAGGAAACATGTCAGAAGTCAACTTCGATTTAAACTTAACAGAAACACTAAGTAATCTTGTCATTCTATTTGACACTGATCCTTTTGGTACACCTGTCACATCTTCTGACAACAAGGCCGTAACCATAGATACTAGCAGCACTGTTCACCCAACTGATACCATCATAGAGACCATAGCAACAGCAACACACATGGCCATAAGTGACAGTGCCATAACCTCCACAACAGAAACCAGCAGCACAAATACAATACCAAACAACCTTATAATAAACATTCCAAACAGTGCTGGCACCCACCTTGCAAGTTCCTCTAATGAAGAGCCCCTTGTCACGGACACGACAACTTCAATGGAACCATCACATTTGTCATTGCACCCAACCTCTTCTTCTGTGAAACAGATACCCTCTCATCCAACACGAATTGCCAGGAACCTCTGCTTCAGTACTTGAACCTGCAAAAAGAAAAGAAAATGAAACACTTAGATACACACCCGAACTGTCAAATGAAGAACTGCAAGACCTAGAAAACAAAAAGAATAACTAAACACACAGAAAACTACAATTTGGGCAGTATCAGTATTCAAAGATGGTGCACAACAAAAGGCATACAAATTGACTTAAAAACTATTCCAACAATGGAGCTCTCTTCACTACTATGAAAATACTATGCAGAAATTCATCAAGCAGATGGCACACAATATAGTTTAGCTAGCTTAATATCACTACGAGCAGGACTAAATTGACATATAAATGCACTACCCCTAAGTAGACATGTCAGTCTCCACAGCCACTCAGACCTGAACCCTCAGAACAATATATTTGTAACAGTTTAAAAAATACAAGAGGAAGGAAAGATCGAGCTAAGCATCATGCAGCAATCAACGAACAAGACCTCGCCAAGCTTTGAACCCCACAGCTCTATCTCCAAACACACCCGAGGCTTACTTCTAAAGGTGTGGCTGGATATTCAACTGTGCATGACAAGCAGAGGCAGAGAGGGACTACGGTGACTTAAACTGGAACATTTTCAAATCAAACCGATAGGTATGGTCTAGAATTCGTAACACTGACATTTAACAGGTATACAACATAATCACAAAAAATGACTGTACTAAACAACAACACTGTGGATACATCTACCAACTGCCACAAAATCCACTCTGCCCCACAGCCTCTTTCAAAAATATATTAAAATGCTGCCCCAACCCTCCTGCTTTCTACCTTCACCCAAGATGAATACCAGACTCTCTATTAAACAGTGCACAAACCTGGTACATGAGAAAGCTATTAGGCATTAACTACTTAGCCAATATGATGCCTAAAATTAGTGAAGAAGTGAACTTAAGCAGAAGATACATGAACCACTTGGTTCATGCAACAGCAATCAATTCCTATCGAGGTTGGACTAGAGTCTAGTGAAATCATGGCCATCACTGGCCATAAGGCTGAATCTAGTTTCCACTCCCACTGGGCAGCTGAGCCAGAAGACAAAGAAAATGGAGCAATATCTTATCCCACAAAAGTACAAAAATAGCCAAAACCTCTCAACGTCTACAGCACTTTCCCCGAGCAGCCATCTTGCACCAGTTTTCCTGCAAGCCACAGACTTAACTCTGACTAAAATGCTGCCTCCTGATCAGCCATCCTGCTGCCATATCTTCTCCTACAAAGCAACAGAAATGCCCTGAAACTTAAGTACTTCCACAAACCTCAACCCCGATCAATCAACTTGCACTGACTCAGAAAAACTGAAAACTTCACTACCTCTGCAACAGTTCTCCCCGATCAGCCATACTGCAGCACTGTGACTCAACAACCCCAAACAGGAAGACATGCAACATCTGAGGAGAAAAACAATCAGGAGACAACATCCCCTTGACTACAGTCATCCAACAATTTAAAGACACCACCAAAATACTCCATTCCTAATTCAAAACAGCGTGATGCATCACATAGAGTTCATTAACTCTTGAAGAAAAACCATGCTGCAATAAATGAAGATAAAGAAAAAATCAAGAAAACACAAAACAAACTTTGTTTAACAAATTAACATTAAAAACCAATTAATCTTTTACTGAAAACCATTTCTCTGTTTATTTACTGTAGTTTAAAAATATTAACCTAAACCAAAAGTTCGTTCATGACAGTTTAATGTTACTATTACTGTTGTAGGGACTATTTTATGTCCCACATACAAAAAAAGTTACTTTAATAAACTTGTTCAACATACAATAAAAAAAAAACATTAACCAAAACTTTCTCTCTATTCATCTATTATTTATACCCATTTTATTAGTGCAATAACACACTCTGAGGTGTGGGTTACGTGCTGATAAGAGCATGCAGGGGCATAAGGTACTTGGGGCAAGAGAACCTCATGCCTTAGTACACCCCTGGGCATGCCCTTATCAGCATGTAAACCACACCTCATTGTGTGTTATTGCTTGCATGTATCAATAAAGTTTTATATGTTCTTACTATGAAACTTTATATACATCAGAATTATGAGATGGTCTTATTCAAGATGATAATAAATATATGAATATTATTCAAATAGGTCTGTATTACATAGTTTTCTTACATAACCCAATAACTTTAAGTGACATAAATAAGGAACTTAGACAACTTAAAGCAGGTAAGGCAGCTGGACATGATAGTCTGGATACTAATATATATGGAATGGGGTGAGAGTTAGGCCGAACATCTCCAAGGCACACCCCAATGCCTGTTGTGTGTGTGGAGGGTGGGGGATGTTAGGGTTGGTAACCCTAATAGTGAATTTTCCAGCTTTTACAGTTTAATAAAACCCTAATTGATGCATTAATGTAGTTTTTGCAATGAATATATATATATATATATATATATATATATAAACTGGCAAAATAACTTTGTTGGTGATTCAGTTAGGGTTCCCACCATCAAAACTTGAAAAACGTGGTGATAGTGTTTCAAACCCTAACACCCAGCCCACCCCCACCCTCCACACACCAACAGGCATCCAAGTGTGTGCCTTTTGTTTGCCACCCTAATGCACCCTATTCCATGAGTGAGGAAGTTGAAATTGTACAGCATAGGAGGATGGGGTGAGCATTATGTTGACAACTGCAAGGCACCCCCCAATGCCTGTTGGTTTGTGGAGGGTGGGGATGGGGTGGTGTGTTAGTTAAAACCCTGGCACAATTTCACAACTTTGATGGTAGAACCCTAACTGATGCAATAATGATTTTTTGCCAAGAATCTCCTTACTTTTGAGAAGGTCTAATCTTACCCTTATTTGCTTGTGGAGCACAGGCCCCTCGGGGCCCTACACTGCCAAGCATCAATAATTCTTGAAATATTGTAAAGCTATCCTTTTTCCATGTAGGATCGCTGGGCCCTCTGGGCCCTGCACTCCCACTACTGTAATGACATCCATATTGGTGTGTGGGAGCACAGGACCATCCATGTATCACTGCTTAGTTGTATTCATACCCTGAGTCCCAAATGTCTTTCTAACAGTAGCACAAACAGCCATCTGTAAGCCTAACTTCAGAACAAGTAGTATTAATGCGGGCACATGACAGAAGGTGTGCTCTGGCACACTGAACAATTTCACATATCTGCCTCCCTTAACTACAACAGACATATAACCTAACCCACACTGAACCCAAACCATAATAGTAACTGCAGAACAAGTAATATTTAATGGGGGCACGACAGAAGGTGTACCTCAGCACACTGAACAGTACAAGATATGTCCCCTAACTCCAACAGAGATGTAACCTAACTCAAAATATTTTAGAGGAGCACACACAGCAGATGGTGTACCTTGACACCCTGAACAATATCCTATATGTGCCCTCCTTAACTACACCAGACATATAACCTAACCCACATCAAATCCAAACCATAACGCTAATCCCTGGAGCATGTTATATTTAGTCAGGGGTACACATGACAGAAAGTATTCCTTGGCACCCTGAACAATATCATGTATGTGCCCACAATTAACTCCACCAGATGCAGAGCAAACCATAACCTAAGCCCCTCTGGGCCTTGCGGTACCATCCATGCATAATTTTTAAATACTGTAGTGCTATCCTTCTTTGCCTGTAGAAGCACAGGGCCCTCTGGGTCCTGCACTGCCATCCATAGTGTGCAGTATGAAAGAAACTCTCACAATGCAATGTTATGCTATAGGAAAATGGTACATTTTAAATCTGCATTCTCATTAGTCCATAATAGTATCCTTCTGTGGGGGTGGAGTAAGTCTTATGCCTTATTCCACCCACAACACCATAGAAACACACAAAGTCTCATGCCTTACTTCACTCTAGGGGCATAGCAAGGGTCAGAGATCTGTTTTTGGGCAGATACTCACCATACAACATACACCTAATTGCAGCAAAGCAGTACAGCTCACACGTTGTGAATGCATGCCACAGTATCACAGTCACCTTAGCCCCACTCATTACAATTCACCTGCAGCTTTAAACAAGGCCTGTAAACAGTGTAGTAAGTTGCTAGTCCATATTTCAAACCATTTCTGAGATATAGCTGTTGAAATACACCCCAACCATTATAACGTTATCCAACGGGAATGACTAAACTTCAAAGTCTTCTAAATATGGATCGGATGAAAATTTTCTCACCAAACCAGCAAAGGCACATCTTCAAGCAACACCAGTGTAACTCTAAAATTTCTTAACAAACTTCCCAACCATTTTGGACATACGACAGGACAGAGAATTGCCTAAATGCTAATGTTATCCTATAGGAAAGTAACCAACACATAAAGAGGACATTTTCAAAGGAGGTGTGCAGGCACATCTCAAGAAATGCACTGCATCATGATATTCAAAGATAGGAAATGAGTCACGCATCTCTGGCTGCACCCAAGTGCAGTGATAATGTATGTGGTGCATGTCCAGGGGTCATGCCCTTGAATATACATCACATCAGCAGAGATGTGTGGCACAGCCACCCGCACATCTCAGAGATGTGCCACACAAATATAGGCATGGATGAACCATGCCTAAATCCAAAGCCAACCACAGGTGGGCTGATGTACTGCACAGAGCAGCACAGCAACCACAAGCCCCTGCAGCCTGGTTGCAACCCCCATCACCCAACCATGATCACAGTGTAAATCAATAAAGGAAAAGATCCCTAAGTGCCCTGGTACTTTAGTGGAACCCCCCAGCAACTCCGATCACGTGAACAGACCCCATACCCCTTTTCCATTGTGTAGTGGCCTGCTCCCTGTCCTGATCCCTATTTGTATAACAATAAATTGCCTCCCCAGCCCTTTTCCACATTGTAGTGGTCCCTCTTCCCTACCAATTCCCATTTGAATGTACAAAATTTCAATCCCAGCCTTCTTTTTCATGGTGTAGTGTCATCCCTCCCCATCCCAATCCCTGTTTGAATAAATTAAAATAATTTCTCCTGCCCTTTTCCATAGTGTGGTGCCCCCTCACCCCACCACACACTCAGGCACACCCTTGCCAATCCCATTTAGATACAATTCAGTTATATACACTGCCCTTTTTCCATAGTGTAGTGTCCCACCCTCCGTCTTGATCACCATTCAAATAAACTAAAATCATTTCCCTGCACTTTACCATAGTGTAGTGCCACCCCACCCCAACTCAGACTCACATCCACACTCCCCTGTCCCAGCATGGGCAGTTGGCTGGTGAGCAGCACAGCCCTTGGCACAACTCCACGGCTGTCCAGCGACTGAACTGTCAATGACTGACAGCTTAGAGTAATCATTACAAACCCATTAGTTGACACTGTTCACCAATGGGCTTGCAGTATGTACTATAGCTGTCATTCACTAACCTTGTGAATGACACAAAGTTGTGAATGACAGTTACAGTACACTGCAAAGCCCATTGGCTGACATGCAGCCAATGGACTTGTAGTGCTTACTGTAACTTATCAGTCATTGACAGTTCAGTTGACAGGCGCCATGGAGGTGCACAGAGTGCTGTGCTGCTTGCCAGCTGACTGTCCATGCTGGCACAGGGGAGCAGAGTGGGATGTGGATGCCTGAGTTTGGGATCAGGTGGGGATGGCCACTACACTATGGTAAGGGCAGGGAATTTATTTTAGTTTATTTGTTTGGTGATCAGGACGGGGAGGGTGGGACACCACACTATGGAAAAAGGGGCAGGTATATAATTGAATTGTATCTAAATGGTATCAGTAAGGGGAGGGGCCACTACACTGTGGAAAATGGGATGGGACCTTATTTTATTTTATACAAATGGGAATTGACATGGGATGGGGTCCCTACTATGGAACATGGGCTGGGACAGGTATTTATTTTTATATGAATGGGGATTGGTATGGGAGGGAGGTTCCTACACTGAAGAAAGGGGTGAGTTATGGAGAAAAACAACATGGGACTGAGCTGGAGGGGACTGCAGGCTGCTTGCACATACTGCCAGGTGCACCCCTGCAGAATGTATGCAAATGCAGCCATAATGGCATGCAAATTGCCTGTTTGTGCCTTTCATGCCTAATGGCTGCATCTGCATTTTCTGGCTGAATATCTGGAATTTGGGCCCAATTCATCTGGGGATGTGTCATGCACCCCATTCCAGGTATTCAGGCCATCCGTGGATGTGCTGGCACATTGTCATTGACCCCATTTGCACCACCTGCTAGCATTGCTATATTCAGACAAGATGTGCAATTGTGCATGACATTTGAATATAGCATTTTTTACACCAGTCCATTTATTTGGGCAGTGCATCTAGATGGGCCAGCTGTCCCCTGGGCTTTGAAAATGGGGCCAAATTGTTTATAATTATGTAACATATTAATACAGTATATGAGGCAAGGGTTACCCCAAGGGCATCTGGCTGGGAAGCCAAGTTTCAAGAAAATACAAAATCACACATGCCCCACAATGCAAGCATCATGGGCTGCATATGCAAAATCACCATAGAATGTTATGCTGGTCCAACTTTAAGCAGAATTGCATGGTGCGAAAGGCCTCTCACACAGTTTGCAAAGGGTGCTAACAGAAGACATAGACACGTGTTTCATCCTACCAGGACTCATCAGTATGCCTCGTCTGTTTGACACCCCAGTGGAATGGACCAGCTACCCTTAAGGCAGTGTGCCTTGGATATATTATGGTGAACCCATTAAAATAAAAACTATTGAAAAGACAAAGAACCTCTGTGCACAAACACTGAGGCAGGGTTACCCAAAGGGCATCTGGCTGGGAAGCCAAGTTTCAAGAAAATACAAAATCACACATGCCCCCACAATGCAAAGCATCATGGGCTGCATATGCAAATCACCATAGAATGTTATGCTGGTCCAACTTTAAGCAGAATTGCATGGTGCGAAAGGCCTCTCACACAGTTTGCAAGGGTGCTAACAGAAGACATAGACACATGTTTCATCCTACAGGACTCATCAGTATCCTCTCGTCTGTTTGACACCCAGTGGAATGGACCAGCTATCCTTAAGGCAGTGTGCCTTGGATATATTAATGGTGAACCCATTAAAATAAAAAACTATTTAAAGACAAAGAACCTATGTGCACAAACACTGAGGCAAGGGTTACCCCAAAGGGCATCTGACTGGGAAGCCAAGTTTCAAGAAAATACAAAATCACACATGCCCCACAATACAAAGCATCATGGGCTGCATATACAAATCACCATAGAATGTTATGCTGGTCCAACTTTAAGCAGAATTGCATGGTGCGAAAGGCCTCTCACACAGTTTGCAAGGGTGCTAACAGAAGACATGAACCGTGTTTCATCCTACCAGGACTCATCAGCATGCCTCATCTGTTTGACACCCCAGTGGAATGGACCAGCTACCCTTAAGGGGTATGTGGATTTTGTATTTTCTTGAAACTTGGCTTCCCAGCCAGATGCCCTTTGGTAACCCTTGCCTCAGTGTTTGTGCACAGAGGTTCTTTGTCTTTAAACAGTTTTTATTTTAATGGGTTCACCACAATATATCCAAGGCACACTGCCTTAAGGGTAGCTGGTCCATTCCACTGGGGTGTCAAACAGACGAGGCATACTGATGAGTCCTGGTAGGATGAAACACGTGGTTCATGTCTTCTGTTAGCACCCTTGCAACTGTGTGTGAGAGGCCTTTCGCACCATGCAATTCTGCTTAAAGTTGGACCAGCATAACATTCTATGGTGATTTGCATATGCAGCCCATGATGCTTTGCATTGTGGAGGCATGTGATTTTGTAATACAGTATATGTTCACCAAACCACTGAAAGGCACATCTGTGGGCTAAGTCTTTGTACCCTGAAAATTTCAGGCCAAAATTCTAAAACCATTTCTGTTTATGAAGTGACAAAGAAACAGCTACATAATAGTTGTTGTTTTGCAAACTGCAAAATAGAAATCTATTTTTGAGCTTGTAGTTTTTGCAATTTGTGAAGGAACAAAATCCTTCTTTCACAAATTGTGAAAAGTCATGTTTTCAGCATAACTTTACTGCAATTTGTGGCAAAAGAATTCTGCAGACAAAATAAAGACATTTCTAGGCATTATTTTGAAATCTGACCTCATAATCCAATTCCTTGGGCCTCAATTAGGTAAACACAACTGCTGGTGTTTAGCAACTGCAAGTATTTTTTAGATATTTAAGTTTGTTTGCCTTGCTAACTGAAAACAAGATGGTGAAATTTTGCAATAAACCCACGCCCGTGGCAAAAAAGTTTTCAAGGCTGCCATCTAACAATTTCCATAGGAAATAACGGAAAATTGAAACTTTAATAACTTTTGAATGGATTAATAATATCTTTTCACCAAACCATCAAAAGACATACCTGTGACCCAAAACCTGTACTCCCCAAATTTCAGAGCACAACTCCACCTAATTTCAGAGAAATGGCATGATAAAGAATTTACACAAAAGGTAAGTTTCACATTTTTCGACACAGTGCTCCTCTGCACCCACACATCCAATTAGAATGAAACTTGCCACATCAAAAGATCATTGGTCCCCCAACGATGCATGCAAATGTCATGAGAATCAGTCAAATGGGAGCAAAGTTATTAAAGTGCAACATTTGGGGTTTCACATAGAAGAGACCATTGAACCCTAACTATAGCGGTCATACCACACCAATAACATATGCATATATATATTTTTTTTATTTTATTTAAATCTAGGATTACAAGTACCTTTGAGCTAAGGCTTTTCTACAAAGGTTCCACATCAGTTGAGGTACAATTCAAACAAGACATTGAATAACAGTATAACAGTGTGTTACAGGCAGTTACATTCAGTTTTATTCATTCAATACAGTGGCAAAAAATGCCAGAAGGAGGTCTGGTAACAGGGTTGACACAGTATAGAGGAGAGACACACTAGTGGGGTGTGCCATAGGCACTTGTCAAATATCAATTAAAGTGCAATGGGGGTAGGGAAGGAAAGTCTGAGGAGGAGGATGAATGGGAGTATGGGAGAGGGAGTTGAGGGGAGAGGTTAAGTGCTAGGTGGAAAGAGCAAAGAGGAGAGGGAAGAACAATTAGGAAGGACAGTCACAGGAGATAGATGCAGACAGGATGAGATGGAGACTGGATTTGAATGGACCAAGCTTTGGCATTGAGGTGATGTCAATGTTGAGACCATTGAACCAGTTGAGAGCTCTGTGCATAAACAGTCTTTGCCCTTGTGTGGTGCAGAAGTGAGGGATATGCAGAAGCTGGGATTCAAAGCCCCTGGTGATGTGAGTAGTCACGCTGGACAGAGGGAGTGCTTGACACCTGGGGAGCAAGGCCTATTGTTGTTTTGTTTGTCATAAGGCAGGTTTGGTACTTGATCCAGTTTGAAAGTTGAAGCCACCCAGTCTGTGCATAGAGATCACACATGGGGTGAGGCAATGGGTGCCAGTTATGAGATGGCAAGCATTATTTAGTACAATGGATATGGCCTGAGGTGGTGGTGGCAGAGGCAGAGCTGTAGATGATCAGGCCATAGTCGATTATTGAGATTACAAAGCTCTGTACTGCAATCCTTAAGGCATCTAAGGTAAGGCATTGACTGTGTCTGAAGAGCAGGCTAATGCGAGTATTGGCAGCCTGGAAAAGTTGTCAATGTGCGAGCTTATGATAGGTTACAATCAATGGCAATACCTAGTTATTTAAAGGATTGAACCTGTTCGAGGGTTGCACCAAGGCAGTTTCTGATCGTGATGAGATTGTGTCTATAGTCTATGTTTGTTGTGAGGGCTGCAGAAGAGCATGGGCTTTTTTCTTTTGTGGTTGAGAACCAATTTATGTGAACCAAACCAATTTTCAATTGAAGTGAAGGCAAGCTGTAGATTCTTTTCAAGGTGGCCCGATCCTTGTGAGTGGAGAGGATGACAGCATTGTCAGCATAGAAGAGGATTTGTGCTTGACACGATTGTGGATGATCATTCAAAAGAGGCTAAAAAGAAGTGGCCCAAGAATGGAGCTTGAGGAACTCCTGAGTGAACAGGACATGCATCTGAGAGAACAGTCAGCTATTTTCACTCTTTGGGAGAGGTTCACCAAGTAGCCCTTGAACCAGATAGTGGACTCAGGTGAGAGTCCAGCAGAAAGTAGCTGTGTAATTAATAGATTATGATGTACAGTGTCAAAAACCTTGGTCAGGTGATACATATACAGTCAGTTCCACTTGTATGCCTTCGAATGTATGCCTTTTCTAGATGTATGCCACTTTTAGTCTGGTCCTGTTTGTTTGGCTATTAACTCAATGTTAAACTGTCCGGTTGTATGCCTGACCAATTCCATTTGTATGTCCATATTTTTTGAGTCATCCTATGTGTCTAGTGCTGTCTGGATGGCTGCCTAATCCACTAATTAGGTGTGAAATCTCCTGTAGCTCTTAAGCATTTAACACTGTAAAAAGGTGTGTCTTCATCTAGCACCAGATCAGCATTCTTTCAGCTGTATAAGCATTCGTGTACACTGTGAGTGGAATCAGATTAAAACAGAAAGAATTAAAAACTGTTTCATTGAAATGGGCATACTGTGTGGTGATCAGCTGGTTGTCAAGAAAACTGTTGCTCCACCAATAGCAGTGTTCAAGCAGAATTCTCGACTTACAACAGCCTCGACAAGGAAGAACCCACAACTGGTGAGGGTTACCGAGGCAGAGATTTGTACTGAGATTATCATCAAAACAAATCCAACACAAAAGAAGACGATGAGGAAAACGAAGAGGAAAGTGTGCCTTCCACTGCGTCAAGTGTGGGGCATGATTCGCAACATCAGGGCAGTATGTAGCAGCTAGAAAGAGAAGACACTATGAATGGTTTTACTCATTTGAAACAAAAATTGAGTTACTGTCAGGAAAGAACTGAAACAACAGACATTAACAAGCTGGTTTGCACATGAAACTGAGTAGATTAGTAATGAAACTGAGATTACAGACATTGAGAGCAAGCTGTGATCTGAATAGACTGGTTGCTTTACTGCTTTTATGCGTTTAGCTTCTTTTAAAACATGTTTATCTTTTTTAACCTTTGTTTACTAACCTACAGTATTTAATAAAGTTATTCTCTATATTAAACTTTTTAAAATGTGCAATAAAGTGCAATAAAGTCTTGTTGGAATGCTCTCTGATTTTTATGTCAGTGAGACAGTTCTGAGGAGTTAGGTGATGAATGCTGAAGCTGTTTAATGAACGAACCACAATTTCACTTAGGTAAGTTATTCTGCTTGTATGCCCAAACTGCGCAGTCCACAGCTGAGGCATACAAGCAGAATTGACTGTGTGTATATATATACATATATATATATATATATATATATATATATATATACATATAAATATATGAATTAGAGGCAAAAAATCCATTTAATGCATCAGTTAGTTGTTCCACAGTGACAAAAGCAAGGAAATTTGGTATTAGGGTTGAAAGCCCCTTGCACACCCCAGCCCTCCCCAACCAGCATCGGTGTGCGTTGAGGTAATTGGTCCTAACTCTCACCCCATCACATGTGTAAAGAAGTTGAGGTATAGGAGAATTGGGTGAGAGTTAGGACCATAACTCAACGCACACCCCAATGCCAGGTTGGGGTGGTCTTGGGGTGCAAGGGGGCTTCAACCCCTAACACTGAATTGCCTCACTTTGTCACTGTGGAACAACCCTAACTGATGCATTAAATGGAGTTTTTGATATGAATTTCCTTCTTTTGAGAATGAGGACTATAAATATTAAATAGAATATGGTGATGGGAGCCGCGGGCCTCGGACCCCGTGATCCCATCAATCGATTTCTTGTGACATAGTAACGGTAACTGCAATGGAAATGCAAGCACTAATGGTTACGCACATGATGATGCAAATGTAAATGGTAACGCAAAACATTAATAGAAACACAAGCACAAGTGATGGCAAAGCAAACAGTGATGCAAACGGAGATGCAAGCGCATAAGGAAACACAACTGATGATACGCATAGTCATGGTACCACTATTGTAAACACAAATGTTAACTGTTACAGCAACAATAAAGCCAAAGGCACAGAAATGGAAAGGCAAATGCAAGCACGAATGGAAATGAAAATGTAACATGCATGGTCACGGTACCGCAATTGCAAATGCAAATGGTGATGGTAAGAGCAAAAATAACTCCAAAGGCAACAGAAATGCAGAGGCAAATGCAAGCACGTACAGAAATGCAAACCGTAATATGCACAGTCATGGTACTGCAATTGGAAATGCAAATGATAACAGTAACAGCTAAAATAATGGCAAAGGAAACAGAAACGGAAATGGAACAGAAGAGCGATAGAAACGCAAACCGTTATGCGATGGTCATGGTACCGCAATTGTCAACGCAAATAGTAATGGTAACAGCAACAATAATGCCAAAGGAAACAGAAATGGAAACACAAATGCAAACATGTATGGAAATGCAAACCAGAATCGAGACGGTCATGGTACCACAATTGGAAACCAAATGGTGACGGTAACAGCAACAATAGCACCTAAAGGAAACAGAAAAGCAAATGCACACAAGATATGGAAATGCAATGCACAACATGTACAGGCAGGGGAACGAATTGAAATGCAAATGGTAATGGTGAGAACAATGATGACGCAAAACAAAAAGCCAAACAAAAACGGAAAGGCAGCTGCAAATGCACATGGTAATGTGCTCAGTGATGCAAAGTGAAACACAAACAGAAACAGTACTGTACACACAAATGGTAAGAGTAAGGCAAATGCAAGCGCAAACAGAAACGCAAGGATAACGACACTGTGGCATACACGGTAACGCTAACACAAATGGGTACAGAAATGCAAGTGGAAATGCTAACTGTAACAGTAATGGAAGTGTACACTTTGTTTTTGCCCAATGGCTGCATACAGAAACACAGTGTGTACAAAGAATGTATGCATAATAATCAGCCTCTGAGCAGAAAATGAGCCTTTGGAATACTAAATTGCTTATATCTCAGGAAGCGTATGACGAGAAAAATTTTAATTTCACATGATTCATGAATTTCGTGGCTAGGTTGTCACTCAACGATAGCCCATTGTCATGACGAAAATTACATATCTCGCATCGCTTCTGAGATACAAGCCCCAAAATGCATGGCGAATGCCACCATGTTAGTCTATGGGAAAAACATTTCAATTTTGGAGTACTGTAACTTTGCATCCTTGCAATATTTTGTCACCAAACCACCAAAAGGCACATCTGTGACATGTTGGCTGCCTTCCTCAAATTTCAGCCCAAAGGACCAAACCATTTTTGCAGCAGTGTGGCAAAGAATTCCTGTCATTTTGGCCATAGCCTAGAAAAATAGTGTCGTGATTTGGAAAGCTTTCACAAAATTTTCAAAAGTGTCGCATGTGCGACACTACTTTCCCCAGAAATTTGAAAACATATTTCTGGGGTGTTTAACCAAAAATAAAGACATGGCTAGAATCCTCAGGGCTCGAATAGGTAAACACAAAAATAATTGTGTCCCTAGATGGTCCCAATTTTAAATGCCAAGCATTTCTGTGATCAGTAACTAAAACTAAATGGAGGATTTATGACACTACTAGGGCCATTTGCAACACTAAAACTGCATTTGTGAAAGTGTCGAACTTTTTAACTTTTCCCATTGACTTATAATGGGAACTTGTTTTTGAATAACTTTTGAACCGCATTTTGAACTTTTGTACATCAATGTCACATGTTCCAGATACAGAATTTTCTTCGCGACAGTGTGTAGCCCTATAGGAAACTCATGAATCATGTGAAAATTAAATTTTTTTCTACATCTTACGGTTATTGAGATATTATCATTTTACTATTACAACTGCTCATTTTCTGCTCTGACTCCATTATTATTATGCATACATTCTTTGTTTTCACTGTTTCTCAATGGAGCTTTTGTGGAAAAATATGGTGTTCGACTCAGTTACTGTTACACATAGGCTTTACACTTGTGTTTCCGGTTTGTTTGCGTTAGTGTTCCGTGTACGCCAATGCAAGTACTCCTTTGCGCTTCCATTTCCATTTACTGTTACCATTTGTGTTCTACTACTGTTTGTGTTTGTCTTTCGCCTAAGCGTCACCGTGTTCATTACCATTTCTCTTGGCGGCCACCCTTCCATTTTCATTTGCATTTGTCTTTCATTTTGCATCATCGTTGTTGTTACCATTACCATTTGCATTTCAATTATGCTCCCATGCCCATGTGCATTATGGTTTACATTTCCATATGTGCTTGCATTTATGCTTTCTGTTTCCTTTCATGTTATTGTTGCTGTTACAGTTATCATTTGCATTTACAATAGCAGTACCATGACCGCAGCGACTACCAGTTGCATTTCCATATGCACCTGCATCTCTGTTTGCGTCACCATTCACTTGGCATCACTTTGCACCTGCATTTCTATTAATGCTTGCTTTACAATTTATGTTTGTGTCACCATGTGCGTAACTGTTACCACTTGCATTTGTTTTGCTGTTATCGTTACTATATCACAAAAATCATGTGGTGGGAGCATTCCATTCACTATTTATAGTCCTCATTCTCAAAAGAAGGGAAATTAGAGGCAAAAAACTCATTTAATGCATCAGTTAGGGTTGTTCCATAGCGACAAAGTGAAGAAATTCGGATTTAGGGTTGAAACCCCCTTGCACCCTCAGCCCACTCCCCAACTGGCATCAGGGTGTGTGTTGGGATCATCGGTCCTAACTCTCACCCCATTCTCCTATACTTCTGCTTCTTTACACATGTAGCATGCTACTTAGGACAGTTAGGAGTTTTATGGCATTAGCCAGGCAATGCTCCACCCTCAACAGGTACTGCATCCTGAGTGGAGACTCACAGGAAAAGGAAGCTCATGGACATCAATGGTACAACACCGTGATTACAGGAACACAGAAGTTGGGACACTTTGGGCTTCGTGTTATCAGCTAGGAATGCCCCTCTCCTCGGAGCAGGTACTGCATCCTGAGTGGAGACTCACAGGAACAAAAAGCCTATGGATATAAATGATACAGGTCCATGATTGTGGTAACACAGTAGTTGGGATAGTTTGAGTTGTACGGCATTAACCAGGCAATGCCCACCCTCTCCAGAGCAGGTACTGCATCCTAAGGAGAGTCACAGGAAAACAAAGGATATGGATATAAACGGTACAGTTACATGATTGCAGTAACATGCAAGTTAGACAGTTAGGAGCTGCACAACATCAGCCAGGCAATCCTCCCCTCTCCAGAGCAGGCACTGCATCCTGACTGGAGACTCGCAGGAAAACAAAACCATGGACATAAATGGTACAGTTCCATGATTTCAGAAACATACTACTTTGGACAGATAGGAATTCCATGGTGCCAGCCAGGAATGCCCTCCCCCAGAGCAGGTACTTCATCCTGAGTGGAGACTCACAGGAAAAGAAAGTCCATGGGATCAACAGTACAGCAGTGTGATTACAGGAACACACAAGTTGGGACACTTTGCAGCTGCATTTTGTCAGCCAGGGTATGCCCCCCAGAGCAGGTAATGCATCCTGAGTTGAGACTCACAGGGAAAAAGCTATGGATATAAATGGTACAGCTCCATTATTGCAGCAACACAGTAGCTGGATAGGTAGGAGTTGCATGGCATCAGACAGTCGATCCCCCAGAACAGGTACTGCATCCTGAGTGGGGAATCAGAGGAAAAGAAAGGCTATGAATATAAATGGTATAGCTGCATAATTGCAGTTACATAGTAGTTGAACTTGGGAGTTGCACGGCATCAGCCTGTCAATCTCGGCCCACCCCCATCCACAGCATGTGCTGCATCCGAGTGGAGACTTACAGGAAAAGTAAGGACATGGACATCAATGGTACACCACTGTGATTGCAGTAATTCACAAATTGGGACACTTAGCAGTTGCATGATGTCAGACAGGCAATAACAGTGTGCCATTACTACTGCCATATCCACCTCCCATTGGACATTCAGTTCTGTGTCGTAAGTGGAGACCCACAGCAAGACTGAGTCCATTGACACCAATGGTACTCCTCTATGATTGTAGTATGCACAAGTTTGACAGTTAGGAGTTGTATGTTGTTAGTCAGGGAATGACCACACTGTGTATAACAGCAAAAGTGAATGAATTCACTACCATGGTACACCTGTGTGATTGCACGGCAGTTGAACCAGTACAATTAGGACTTGGATTTACTCAGCCAGTAAATGCTGGCTCCCCGCCACACCCCTTCACTCAGAATATGATATTATTATTTAAACCTTTAGAGTCGGAAGAAGAAACACTAATACTTTTGTTTAGAAAATATTTATGTAAGTAAATTTTCCGTTGAATGATTTTCATACAAAATAATAAAAATATAAATTTGACTTATTGAAAGAATTATTATTTTTTCATACAAAATTGTTTAAGAATTGTATCATTACCAAAATTAAGAGATTTGAATTTACAAAAACATTGAGAGGTTTGCTGTGTTGATGGAGTTGGCCCAGCACAGGAAGTTGGATGTTTGTGGAGGTGCAGCAGAAGTGGAAGCTGTGCAACATTTGACCAGTACCGGATGTCTGTGAAGGGCACTCAGGGTTGTCCAGGGAGACTGCTTGGCTGCTCTTCAGGTCTGGCACTGGTTGACTCTGCGGTGCTGTCTGCAGGTGTATGGACCAGCTCCAGCAGAAGGCTGACTGTCCCATGTTGTGCATTCAACAGGGACATTTGTTGTTGTACCTGTTTCACTTGTTGATGATCCTGTTTCAGGCCAAGCACTTCAGTAGTTAGGTTGTCAACCTTCTGTTCAAGTCGGTTCACACACCCGCAGTGTGCAGAGCATGATGGAGTTTCACTTAGAGCTGTGAACAAAGGATTAAACGTATTAACATGTAACAGTGGCAACTATTATCAACAGGTTCAATTACTGATGTGATTATGTATCAGTTTTAGCACCATATCTTGGTAACAGTTTGAGGAATGTCTTCACTATGTAGCTAAATATTAGAATCAAATTAGTGAAGTAATTAATCAATTTACATTGTTATCTTGCTAGGCAATGACCCTGTCCACCACCTAGAACAGGAACTGCATGCTGAGTGTGGAAACATAACAGAACTCAGGGTATGTACATCTATGGTTTGACTCCTTGATTGAGTTGTGCAGAAGTTTGTACAGTTAGTAGTTCTATGGTGTCAGACAGGTGATGTCCGAACCGCAGAGTAGGTACTGCATCCTTAGTGTCGATACACAGCTAAATTGAGGACATGTTGATCGATGGTGTACTTCTGTAGTTGCAAATGTACACATGGTAGGACATTTAGGAGTTGCATGGCCTGAGCTGTATAATACTCCTGTAAAGCACCCTGTTCTGTATACCAGGTCAGCTTTCTGAGTATGGAGCCACACAAAACAAAAGACAATGAACATCTATGGCATAGTCTGTTTCTTGGAGGCAGACACAAGTTAGTACAGTTAGGAGTGCATGGTGTTAGACGCCAAGAACGGTGTCTTGGGCCAGATAAGGCACTGCATGCTGAACATGGACCCACAGAAAGAAAGGAGATGAGCATATATGGTGCTACTGTGGTAGCAGGAACGCAAGTTAGGACAGTTAGGAGTAGATGCGTGAGCCAGGCAATAGCCCCCACCGTACGACAGATACAGCAGGTATTGTGTCCTAAGTGGACATCCACAGGAAATGAAGGTATGAACATTAACGTTATAGTTCAGTGATTGTAGGATCAGACGAGTTAGGACACTTGAGAGTTGTAAGGATTAGACAGTCAATGCTCCCCACCCAGAGACACAGAGAACAGGCACTGCATTAGTAGAGTGGAGTGCAGCAAAAGAAAGGTGCTGTATATTTTGGTAGGACTTTATTATTGCAATAACACTCTAGTTTGGACAGATAGGAGTTTAATGGTTCAGCTAGGCAAGGGCCCTGCTAACCCATGTGAGGTAGTGCATCCTATGTGGAACGTGACAGAGAAATGAAGCCCATGGACATTTATGGCACAGCACCATGAGTGCAGAAACTCACAAGTTGTTACACTTTGGACTTGCATGTTGTCAGCCAGGGAATGACTCTTCCCGACACAGGAGGTACTGCATGCTGAGTGGACAGTTAGAGAGAAAAAAGGTTATGTATCTAAAAGCACAGTTTCATTATTGTAGTTATACACTCGCTGGGATAGATAGTAGTTGTACGCTGTTAGCTAGGCAATGTGCTCTCCCCTCACCCCTCTCAGCCCAGGTACTGCATCATGAGTGGGGTGCCAGAGAAAAGCAAAGGTTATGGACATATCCTGTACAGCTTCATGATTGCAGTAACAAATAAGTTTACACAGTTAGGAGTTGCGTGGGATCACAGGGGTTATAATGGTCTGTTAATCATCCTTCAGGGGTATAATATGGCACGAGGCATGGCCAAGTGCTACATACCCTTAGTGGGTGATCAACTGGTGATTAATATAACATCTGGGAGTACCTATTTGCTATTATAATAACAAATTTTAAAAATTATGTTACATCTTGTTCAGGACATGATCAGGGTGCACATGTATTTTAATCAAGGATTAACATAGGGCTGATAGAATGTTTACTACCAATCAGAAAGCTGTTTTCTCAGACCCTTTATAATATTAAGGGATAGTGACAGGAAAAGAAAGTTTGTGGATATGAATGGTGCATGTCCCTTGTTGCATTGGAACACAAGTTAGACAGTTAGGAGTTGCACCATGTCAAGCAAGGCAATGATACCTCCTCCAAAAACATATATACAGCAGGCTGACTAGTAAGGCATATTTATAGTGAGGGTATGGAAATCAACAGTCGATCTGCATGATTGTAGGCACACAGAAGTTAGCATAGTTTGGAGTGGATGCAGTAAGACCACCAATGCCCGCTTATTAAACCAGAGCCAAACAAGCTACTCTATAGTGACAGGGGATGCACAGGAGGACTTATGCCATGTGTATCAATGTCACATGTCCCTGACTGCAGGCATTGACAAGGTACCACAAGTAGGAGTTAATTGTGTCTAGCTAGTCAAACACACTCTATCTCAGACCAGGAAATGGAGATTCAATGAAGAGTCACAGATAAACTAAGGGCATGTACATCAACAGCATATCTCTGTGGTTGAAGATACATTCAGATTAGGACAGTTAGGTGTTGTATGACTCACTGATGAAATGCACCCATCCTCCCCCACCTCCCCGAGTAGTTTATTGTGAGTCTGTAGGTACAGTGACACTGGTAGTATGGAGATGTATGGTACACCTCTATGATTTGTTGAGTATGGAATTTGTTTCAGAGTGTTTCAATGGTCTATCGTGTTATGTTACAATATTTACGCAAGCACTGATGCCAGGCTCCTCTTTGATCTGCATTTGAGCACATTTTTTTGCAGTCTCACTGGCCGCTAGAAGAGAGAAATAGATTCTGTAATGCACATCATGACAATCTGTTAATTTACAGCAAGACTGTTATCCTCTTCCATGTTTGCTTATATATTATTATTCTAGGATGCTACTATCTGCTACAATTAAGGGTAGCCCTGTTGATTACTGATATGTTTTAGATGAAATATATGTTAACACAAACAATTGATTGTATACTGAGTACAAAACTACTGCTGAGGGATCACGTGATGCAGAGTGCTGAGTAGAAGCTCCTCCGCTAAGCTCCTGCCTCCCGATTATTAAATCATTTTTTTGGACGTTTAATCTTCTCTAATTCCTCTGCCTGCAAATTCTTCTATTGTGTAAACATCTTATGACCATGTTTTGGGTGTTAGATTGATAGATGGAGGCTTACATGAAGAAAGCCCCAGAAACACCGCCCCCGCTACTCCTGAAAAGGCCCCAAAGAAATCCCTCGGACTCGAGTGGGCCAGACAAGCCTGATCCTATGTGTCAAGTTGGGAACAAGAACCTTAATGCTTAATAGGTTCTTAGAAGAGTTTAAACCTTTTCGTGAAGAGATGAAAGATATGGCGATCGATCTGAAAACTCAAGAAATTGGATGAAGTCTCGTTAACGGTTTCTGACAATATAGCTTGAATAGTCTTGATGGAGAGGAAGCTGGAGAGTCTGATCCTGAATTGGTGTCTACAAGACAGAAGTTGTCTCTGCCTAGAGGCTAAACTCAAGATTTGAGGGTCAGAGCTGCAGAAATAACGCCGTAATACTAGGGCTTCCAGAGGGTGAAGAGGGCCAACATGCTGTAGTATTTACACAGAAGCTGGTGGAACGGGTTGCTGGTCCTCTCCTTCAGCCCAGTATACATGATAGAGTGAGCTCATAGGTCTCTGTGACCTAAGCCTCTCTGGATGCTCCCGCCTGTCCTATTATTTTCCGCTTTTGAATTACTTGGAAAAGCAGCATTTTTTGCAGAAAGTGAGAGCTTTACAAGAGGTTCGTTGGGAGAATGCAAAGCTGAGAATTGTGCAAGATCTCCTGGATCGTCCGGCCTGAAGTGAAATGCGCTTTCATCCTGTCATATCTAAGTTCATTGCAGCGGTTTGAAATTTAGAATGGGGTATCCAGCCAGGCTACAAGTCTCAGTAAACAGATCCTGGTTTAATTATGATGATCCTGAAGTTACCCTGTCAAGCCTTAAATCCATGCTACGGACTTGTTCCGAGAGTCCTGAGAGGTCTTCTAGAGTGTCAGGAGTTGCTGAGAGCCGCTTAATGGAACTGTTATATTTCTTTTTCTCGGAGGAGATGATTTCAACGAGCTGTACTTGGATGCATTCGTCTCTCTCACCTGATTGGGCTATTTGGTGCATGGCCTAACCACTGACAATCTCTCAAGCCCTAACTTCCTAATGTTAATTTCAGCTTGGGCGAAGACTTTAGGTCTTGGGGATGGCCTATCTGGGAATATAGTTTGGATTCTACTGTATTCAGTTTTGGGGTTGCATACGGGGAAAGTTTGGGTTGTTGATTCTAAGATTAGTGTTCATGTTACAGTTTGTTGGGTATTAGAGCGGTCTCGGCTTTCATTGCTATTCATACATACCTCGTCAGGCTTGGGTGATGGTCACAAGAGGCGTACTAGCACTTCTGCATACACTCATGTGGTTCTTAATTTGAGAAGGATCTCTTCCAGTCTTTTCACCACTCCAATTTTTTCAAGGGGCATTTTTGGAATCAAGGTCTGGCAGTCTCAGAGAAGACATGTTTCACAGTTTTCTCTCTTTAGGGTCTCGATTTCATCATTTGTCTCATTTTCTGTTCTCAGTTCGAGGTTGGGGCTATTCTCTTCATCAGTTCTTCCCTCTGTCTCTTGGTTTTGTATAGTTTTTTCTCGGGCAAGGTGGCCCTAATTTTCACTCAGGTTTTGAGGTTACCTGTCATAGTCATGAATTTGGCAGTTTATTTCATTTCTCCCTTTGCTATCAGGTTAATATTTATACGTATACATGCATTGGAAGCCCAGGACCGCTCTCTAGGTGTTAAGGGTTAGCTAATATCGTTTGAAATTTAAACATGCACCACGGGATATAAGTGGTCTGTCACTGGCAGAGGTGCATTATCGGGAGGCGGAGATGGAGGAAAAGACCCAGTACTGTGCTAAAAGTTGCTTGTGACAGCTTGGGGGTCGGATGGGGCGGGGATACAGGGTCTTGTTGGGGGAAGGAGGATATGGGGGATAAAAATGGGTTAACTGTGGAGGGTTGGGCTGAGGGAGGGCCTTACAGCTGCAACTTTTGGGGTTTGGTTATACGTACTAGATTTCTGAGTGCAGGGCTGAACTTGTTAAATTTAACAATTATTATTAGGTGGCCAAGGAAGTGACTTTTGCTACCTGGAATGTTAAGGGATCAGGAAGAAACTCAAACAATATCAAGTTCTTAAACATTTAAGCCTATTACGCCTCAGATAACTTTTCTACAGGAATCCCATTTATTAGAAGTGGAAGCTTTACAGTTAAGGAGACAGCAGGTGGGGCTGGTTTATGACGCTCAGGGTTCTACTAATAGTTGTGTGGTCATGCTTATTATTAATAAGGGTATTCCCTTTGTCTCTACACAAGTCATCAAAGACCCTAAGGGTAGGTTTATCCTAGTTAAAGGCACTCTCTGGTCAGTCCCACTTTTACTTGGCAGTATATTTGGTCTTAATATGGATGATCCAGGGTTCTTTATGAGACTCATAAACATTATCCTGCCTTTGCTTCCCATCAGGATTATTTTGAAGGCGACTTTAATCAAGTTGTAGATTCTAATCTCGACAGGTCAGGTAGTGGACCGGGAGGTTTCCAGGACAGAGGGCTTTTAGGGACTTATTGGATCAATGCGGCTCTGTGATGTCTGGCGCTCTCATTTCCGGATTCTAAGAAGTTCACTTTCAGGTCAATGGCACACGGCCCACAGTCCCGCATTGACTACATTCTTATTTCTCAGGCTCTTCACCGGGGTCAAGACTTCTTGATCCAACCTGGTCCTGTCTCTGATCATTCACTGGTGTTATGCAAATTGGCATTCCTTAATTTACTAAATAGGAAACAAGATGGAAACTTAATGAACAACTTCTTAAAGATTCTAAGTATTGCAAGCTCATAAGGGAGCAAATTGAGGTATTTTTCTATCCAACCTCTTAGACAGTGCAAAACAGGATATTTTATGGGGGCCTTTAAGGCCTACATGAGAGGGATCCTTATTAGTATGGCATGTGAGTAGGAAAAGGGCAATGGAGAAAGAACTATTATCATTATTGTCCCAGATTCTGCTCACTTGAAATTAATATTTTGGTTACTGCCCCAGAAGAAGACAAGAGGAAGCTGTTAGTGCTGAGATACAGATATTTAAAGTTACTTCGGAAAAAGCAGAATTAGCTATTATTCGTACTTAGAGCCAGTTACACAGATGAGGGAGAGAAGGCGGGGCCTATTGGCACTGGCGTATTAAGCAACAAGAATCTGCGAGATTCATCCCTCCAATTAGGGCAATAGCTGATGGGTCTCTGAAAATATCTCCTACTGAGATAGTACAAGAATTTGCCCTATACTATGAAATGTTGTATAGTGATATGGAGTGCCCTCCTGCCCTGGGAGCATGGAGAATTATCTGAGGGATTCCCATTTACCCTCCCTTTCAGTACAACACAAGGGTTTTTGTTCTCCCATATCACAGGAGGAAATAGCTGAGGTTATTAGTGGATTACCCTCAGATAAAGCCCCAGGCCCTGAAGGATTTCCTCCCTATTTTACAAAGTGTTTCAGGATCTTCTATTACCAGTACTTAATCAATTATTCCAATATATTTTAACCGGGCAGAGGTAGATCCTCATCTCTTTGAGGCCTTGATTGTACTTCTCCCTAAACCAGATAAGGATCCTGAACTTGTTCAAAGCTACAGACCTATATCTCTTTAAACCAAGACATAAAAATTATTTCAAAGATTCTAGCCAATAGGTTAACTGTAGTTCTCCTGAGTTAACAGGTATGAACCAGGTAGGATTTATGAAAGGCGCCATCAGCTGATCATTTATGCACACTATCTCATGTCTTCTCGGCTACCAGAGATGCTGAGTTCCCTGCAGGTCTGGTCTCCTGGATGCCGAGAAGGCGTTTGATCGTGTGAATTGGAATTTTTGTTCAGAGTTTTGAAGCTTTTCAATTTCTCCTGTAGTTATATCCTGATTGCTGCACCATATAAAACCCCTACAGCTAGGATTTCTGGGATCGGCTTTCTCCAAATCTTTCCCACTCCATTCAGGGACTAGACAGGGTTGCCCCATATCTCCTCTGTTATTTAATTTATATCTGGAACCTCTCATCCAAAATATTCTCAATAATACCTCTATACAAGGCATTTGGGTTGCATCATGAAATTAAAGTCACTGCATATGCGAATGATTTGTTGATACACCTATCCTGGCCCAGTATCTTCTGTACCGCCTTATTGAAGGAAATAGCAAGATTTAGTGACCTGTCCAATTACAAATTTAATGCCAGTAAATCCTTATTCTTCCCATTAAACCATAAGGTATTCAAGAATGATATTAGTCCCTTAGGTCTATGTTGGACTCCCTAGGACATTTAAATACTTGGGCATTAAACTATCCCGTGAACCACCTAACATGGTTTAAGGAAAATCTTGAATTCTCTCTCACAGCTTATTATCCATGACCTTGATAGGTGGTCCAAACTTCCCATATCATTATGGGTGGATTAACATAATCAAGATGAATATTTTCCCTAGAATTTTTACCCTTTATCTCTTCTCAATACTTTTATCCCATTACTCTGGTTTAAAAAATTACATGGCATATTTGCTAGATTTATTTGGGCAGATAAATATCCCCATTTGGCCTATTACAAATTAGCAGCTCCAAAATTTGAGGGGGTTTGGGATTCCCATTTGGCTATATACTACTGGGTCAATCATCTAGCAAAATGTTTGAGATGGATATCACCTGGCCTGGAAAAGGAACAACTGGTCTGGCTTAGGATCGAACTGGATGTAATTAGATCCAAGAATCTGGACCCCCAACCTTATTTTATCTTAAAATATCCCAGGTGCGTAAGGTCGAGGAATGCCCCACAGTAGGTACTTCACTAAGGGTATATGCACAATTATGTTCATTTTGCATTATACCCTCAGTTAGACTTAGCTCAGTCTATTTGGAATTCCCATCCTTCACTATTAATAAGAAGCAGATTCCTGTAAATGGCTGTCCCAACTGGGAGAAGGTAAACTGCTTTCTTTGTTGGATGATGAAGGGCAATGGTTGTCCGTGAGGAGATATTATTAAGTAATTTCTTATTCCGGTCTCCTCCCATTTCAAAGTTATGCAGTTAAGGCACTTACTCACAATAGTGTTTGGTAACACCCTCCCAGTCTGTCCCAGCCCTGATACCTGAGGTCTCTCACTTATTGGATCTTCAGGTGTTATATCTAATTTATATCAAGTTCTGTTTCACAAAAGATATGGAGACTCTTTCAGACCCACAAGATTCTGGAACCTCGATGCTTCCTCAGTATCATCTGGAGTGGCAATCTCTGTGAGATTCTGCCATAAATATGTTTCTCAAGACAGATTGCATCTCATGCAATATCATATATTACATAACGTGTATTGCACTCCTGTAAAACTAAAGAAATGGGGTCTCTTGGATTCCAATATATGTATTAAGTGTTTTAGGGAAGAAGGAACACTTCTTCACATGTTCTGGTCCTGTCCCAAAATTTCCTCTTATGGGATTCAATCAAGGTGTCCCTGGATCCCTTACTGGGCCTTCAGGACATTTTACGCCTGATATATGCCTTTTAGGGATCTGTCTTCTGTCAGGGTCAAAGTAAGAAAATTTCATATATCTATGATTGCTCTATCTGTCAAGAAGCTTATTTTACATTACTGAAAGATAAGTCCACCCCAACCTTTCAAGAATGGGTGTACTAAATTCTTGCCAATCTCCGAACAGAAAAGCGATTGCTAGTCTTCACAACAGACTGGCAGTATATACTAAAATATGTGATCCCTTCACTCTTTAATTGAATTGGCTCAGTTGTAATTATTTCATATTTTAAAATGCCCTATAGGTTCTTAGGGAATGAGCTCGGTACTTAGGGGATTCATGAAGTAGTTGCTGCTGTAAGGGAGGAGGTGTGGATGGGCAGTTATGTCCTTATAATTGGAAGTATTGCATCTCATTCTCATTGTAACTGCCTTTATATTGGAAAATGTATTAATAAAGTTTAAATTGAAAAAACTACTGCTGAAGTATAACGCTGGTTATTCATGATATATGTCTTGAATATCAGCTGTGCACAAGACAGAACACTAAGTTAGAGGGAGGTGAAACAGCTTATGCAGCTACTACCCTTCCTGATCTGATACTAGTCCATCAGTGACAGTCAGAATCTAAATACAGAACTAGACATTTATATTATACAGTACTGATAATAGCTGAATGGTATTTATTACAATGAGGATTTGTATAGACAAAGCTATGGTATGGTCCTTTACATATTCTATTGCAGCACATCAAATGTACTGTTTGGTAACTAGAGAGCTACAGCACAGGAAAGTAGTGAATAGCATCAGTATTTTGTAATGGCATCAGGTATATACAGCTTACTACTGTGAGTACTTACTCACTTATAGACAGGACACACATAGAGAAACAGACCATTAAGTGCAACCAGAATTTTGATGTACAGGAAAAGTGGAATCATGAAGATCAATGGTACAGCTGCAGTTTAACAGATGTTATCTGCACACTTAGATGTTGGCTAACATCAATCAAGTTATAAGCATCCATCCTCACACCTTTGAGAGGGAAAATAATGCATGTACAATACAGATCTATTGCTACAGTTCAGTAATACAGATCAATGGAATAGGCTGCTGAATACAGTATACACCTGCTAGCACAGTTTTTATTTGCACAGCCTCAATCATAACATCATCTACGTCCCTACTATGAAAACACCTTGAGCAGTATCATAACTGTTATCGCAGATTGAAAGTATATGATATACATTTGTAACATTCAGAATGTAGAACACTGAGTACATGGACATGGCAACTGATTGTAGTACTTCAGTGACTACCCAGAACAGGCATTTGTTTTATTTCAGTTGCATTGTCTTACCTTCTGACCCAACAAAGATAATGCTGTCAGTGTCAGAGTTTTGTGCCTCCACAGACTCTGACTCTGTTGGTACTACATTTGCAACAGGATGGGTCATCCTGCTGTCCTGTGAAAGTTAAATGATAGCAATTTCGTGAGTGTTCTATGTATCTCTACTTTGAATTACTGCAGTTTTGGTTCAATATTGTTGCTTTTAAAACTGTTTAGTAATTTTCTTCAACAGTTTGCTGTCATTGCATCTATGCGCCTGTAGCACCATGTGCTTTCATATATTATTACTATAACTTCTCTTCTGCTCCAGAATATTCAATAGTACATAACAAATGGTTATCATTAAAGGAATAATGCACAACATGTGTGTGTCATGCTGGGATAATGCCATGCTTGGGTGGGAGCTGGCACGAGACCATAGGCCGAATGAGTCCAATTCCCAGGCATAGCGTTATAAGAAACAACACACACCATGGGGTGTATTATTCTATTATACAATGGCTTGTTGTTATGTATACAATACAAAAATAATTTAAAGGAATGTTTTGTTACTGTAGAAAAATACTTTTTTGTTCTTAAGAGGAGATGCAAAAATAAAACAGCCATAGCAGACATAATGATGGCAGGGACCTGTGGCATCGTCCCGGGATAACGCATGGATCCAGCCCAAACTGACCAATTACAGGCCAAGATTCTTTCTTGCCATTGTATAATATGCAGTAATACAATCTATTCATAGTAGTGCTTTATATCTATTTTTTACAATCATGTGTACTACTATTTCTATTTGCAAGGTTTGTTGCTATTTTGTTCTTATATTTACTCAGAATGGTTCATTGTACATACTTTGATTACTAAGAAATTTATTTAGTACAGAAATACAGTATTCTGTGTGTCATCTGTGATATTATGTTAATACAATGGAATAAGTTATAGTTACAAAGTCTGACTTCACGTCTTTGTTATAGCTATGATATTAATAGTACTGGATAAGGAATGCATTGTGTGCTCACGGTGTTGTAGGCTCTTCCTGCAATGGGCTTGCCAGCATCCCCCCATTTCATAAGCAATGTTGTACCATCCAGAGTCATTTTTCGGTGCAGTCTTCATTTTTTAACACATAAAAATGTTGCTGCAGTATTTCACTTCTTTGCACATGGCAGCAGTTTTATTGCGCACTTTGTAGCAGCACAGCATGTGGCCACTTATGCACCTCCACATATTATCCAACTTCCTGTTGGTACACCGCATTAAAATTTTTATGATTCCTTTGACTGGGCCGACTCACCAAACAGCAAACCTCCCTTAAGCTCCAGATGCTCATTCTTTTTACAGCTTCTCAGGTCTGCAATGAATATAGACAGAGCAGTAGGTTAATCTCATATGTCATGCTTTCTGCATGGTTCTGTGCAACTGCTAGACTAACAATGTGCAGGGTAGTATAGTGATAGCAATTGTAGAGTGCTGATTAGGACTAATGATGTATGACAACAGTTGTGTTTACATTACATGACATAGAGGGCACATTGCTATGTGTGTATGTCATGCAACATGTGTGTGTATGGGTATAGTTACAGCACATGTCTAGACATTTCTATTTAATTTTAGTGATGCACTATCAGCGCTACAATTCTGCCCCACACCCCAACTACATTAGCACCCCTCCTCCCCAAAACCAGGTAATGCATCCTGAGTGGACAGTCACAGGAAAAGGAGCCCATGGGTATCAACGCCACACTTCCCTGGTTGCAGGAAAGCACAAATTATGGACGCTTGTGTTTGGATGTTCTTATCTTTGCATTGTGCACACATTTTCCCACCTACCCCAAGTGAGTAGCTACATCCTGAGCAAAGATGCACAGGAAAACAAAGGTAGTACATACTGAGTGGAGAGTCACAGTTAGAGTGAGGCAATGGACACCTATGCTATACCTCTCTAACTGTATATGTTGACAAGTTAGGGTAATTAGGATTTGCATAGATTCAGTCCAATAATTTCCCTCCACATAATAGGCACTGCATTAAGTGTGGTGTGGTAGTGTGAAAAGAGATGAAATGTCTTTCTGTGATGTTTGTTATGTATGTAGATTTTCTATTTTTGACAAAGGTTTTGTGGCTCTTAAAAGAACCATTTTTTTAAAGCTACACAGTTTAACAGTCTGATTTCTTTAGAGGGCTGTGAGGATTCCATTCAAAGTTCTTCAAGAAACAGGCAACTTCCAGCACGAGAGAAGTGCACATCGTCTGTTAGGCATAGACAATGATTAGAATATTTAATTTCAGGGTGACATATTGTGTGCATTCCAGACATGTGCAGATATACAGATATCTGTATGTTAACTCTATCTATGTTCTCTGTCAAGCAGGTACATGTGCTGTTCTTGCTTGCCAGACCCTGCATTCTCTAATATCAGAAAATATTATCTACAGGCAGGTAATATGCGCATGATCAAGCAAGGTCCAATTTTGCTTCTGACACTAAATCTACCCATCATTTTGTGCCCAGATCAATGCCTCCAAGATGAATCAGCAGCATGTCTGGCTGAGCATGAGTACTCAGAAGTCTGTGCATTATTGGCATGAGATGCTCCCACTTCATACCTCCTGCTAAACCACTTCACAGAGCAATTTGGGAAGCTGCAGGTCTTTGCCAAAATCACTCCTTCTGAGCATACTCAGAAGCTCACCTAACAATACTGCTGCCAATTACCCACACAGTCCTTTTACTGTTTTCTGCCATTCTGAGTTTTTAAGCTAAGATGTAGGCAGAGAGCAAACCAAAGAATTAGTGTTTTTCCTGCAGTGTCTACACACTACTGACTATGAAACTGCAATTTCCTCTCCTACAAGATTGCTTCAGTGGGTTGTCCCAAAATACACTGATTTTAATGTCATTGGTTGCTCATTTGTAACAGCTAATCAATACAGAGCATGCACTGACTATGATTGCACTGAATGGCTGCAGCTTCTGTCTACCAGAAATGTTGAGAGATTTCTAGGTTGGAAAATACTACATTTCCATAGGCTAGTTCATACAATCACAACTATTGGAAGCTCTATCATTGGCTGCCTGTTCAGTTATGATACATGCTGCTTGCTTTCTGCCTCCATTTGCAGCTCAATTTGTGCTAGAAAGTACTGATTGACACTCTGACTTTAAACACTAACTACTTCTTTTACAACATGACAGGTTACTTAGATTGACATAGTCAAATAGACTATTAAAAATGTTTTGTTTTATGCTATTTTTATGCTGCTAACAGTTTTTAAAATTGTAGAAAATAGTTTGGAAAACTGTGATGTACTTACACAATGTAAAGCAGGGTGTCTTATTTTTCCTTAAGATGGCTGCTATGTCCTTCTTCTCCACTCTGTAGCACTTCTGATTGGTTCCTTCACATGGCCTGATTAATGGTGCCAGAGTCTATCACTCAAATACAAAGGAATCTGTGATTGGCTTAGCCTTAAATGGTGGTTTGTTTTAATGTAATTATTCAACACTTTCATGCTCACGACACTACTTTACATCACTTGTCAGTGTCAGTGGCTCAGTAGGTAGGCACACTGCCTCTGAGACTGGGAGATCAGAGGGCTGTGGGTTCAGTTTCCAATTCTGGCACTTGGATTAATATCTCAGTACTGACACTGTAGTGCAGCATGAGAGGGTGCTGCACTTGAACGTGCCATCTTTCAGATGAGATGTTAACCGAGGTCCCATCTGCCTGAATTGGTGGTAATTCAGGTGGATGTTAAAGATCCCATGGCACTTATCGAAAAGAGTAGGGAATTTCCCGTGTCCTGGCCAAATTTCCTCATTCACTAAAATACCACCAACAGCTTAATCTGGTTCAATGTCAGTTGCATTCATCTGTATCCCCTCCACCGAGTCATGCCTGAAAATAGGCAGGATTTGTCTAGTGCACTTACTCGGTCAATAAAAACTAACTAACTAACTTTCGTTCTCGCAACGCTGTTTTGTGACACACATACAACAGTGTCGCTCACGACATCATATTTTATGAAAGTGTCAATTCTCATGACACCATATTTGTGAAACTGTTGCACATTCGACACTACTTTTCAAAAAATGTTTAAATTCCACTTTTTAAACAAAAGAAATCATCTGTATGCTTTAGGTTGTCACTAAACTTTGTTTTTGCATGTCTACCTATTTATTTTCATGATATTACTGAACTTGCATTCTATGACACTTGAAGATATTGTTTATTGGTTTATCTGGTGCCGAGCTCTGGCAGTTATTATCTGTGAGATATGTTGTTAGCAGTACAATATATATTTGCTACAAGAGATATTTAAAGTGTGTGTAAGTATCCAATGTTAGGACACAATAAAACAATCTTACACTAAATATCTCTTTTCTCCACTTCTATGCAGGTGTCTGATGCTTATGTTACATTGTCCTACACCACTATGAATTCCCAGAGAAAAAAGATGCCATCTAAACAGAGACAGACTTCTATGCAGAGGCTTAAACAGGTATATAGTACATCACTGTTGCTTAAGAGTATGCAAAAACAGTGATGGTTAATCAAGATGTCAAACAATTCAGCATTCAGTAAAGCTTTGAATTCAGAGCTTCACCGCCTGAGAAAAATAGTGCTTGCTCAATAGCAAGTAACGAATGTGTAGCTAAGCAACAGTTGTGCAGATCTGTGTTAAATGATACTGTTGCAAAGACAAGCATTAAACGCGTGTAAGCAGCATCATACATTTTGGCTGCTGATGGTCATCTGAGGAAGCAAAAGTATTTTCAATCACTAGCTTGTAGAGCTAATATTGACTGACTTATTGCTGCTGTGATGAGAAGTGAGCAAAAACAAAGCATCATCTCAGTTTGATGAAATTGCACCTCACAGTACTCACATTTGTTAGTAGAGCAGTTTTGTTCTTCAAAGTTTGTGGCGTAAGATGTGGCATGTACTTGAGCAGTTCAGAAAAATTGTGTATGAGATAAAGATGAGGCTACAATGGTATCCTGTCTTGAGCCTGCACAATTTCTGTGATGTCTTCACATGTCGCTGGCTGCATACACAGCACTCATAGGTGTATTTTGGAAGGAGTCATATTATTCACAGAAAAGGACAGCAACTTGTGCATTGATGAGTCCAGTAAAGTGAGTATTGTACTCAGTGTGTGTGAAGATACTACAATGGAGTCAGATGATGAATGTGAGGGAACTACTCAGCCTCGTAAACTTAATTGTCTGTCATGGACATGTGATGTGACTTGCAACTGGATGCAATCATCATTTGAGAAAGCTGAGCACTTTATCAATCTGTTTGTCATTACTGATTGTAAAGACAGACATAAACTGTTTGAGAGTATAGACCTTTGTGAGGTCCATCCGATACTGAACTTATGGGTCACTCGCTTGCATGTCTAGATAGTGGTGTTTGTGACAGTGTATTTCACTACATGTGTTTGCTGGAGGTTCATCAATCAGGCATGTGAAACTTTGTATACAGGGTCTATGACGTTCAATGAATTATCACCAGTAAACTTGACTGAATGAGTTACTGCAGTCTAGTGACATGCATGGTGCAATTGTATTTCTGAAACAGCTGCGTATGTCAGCAGCGTGACAGATACTCTGACTGCTCAGTCATCAATTGCTTATGGAAATTGTATGTTTGTCTTAGAAAGTGATATTCTAAAGCAGTTTGGAAATCAATTGCCAAATTTGAGTTGGCAAAGACAGAGAAATTTGTCTGTGTATGTGTGTTTGTGATCGACTCTGTTACGAAAACACATGGTCACAGTGAACCTGAAACCTTTGTCACTGTACAATGACATGTGGTTTTGACTGTCAGCATTTCTGCTGTTAAAGTGTGACTTTCAGTTAGACCTAATCATTGTGATGTGCAAGCACTGTTTCTCCAAAGTGAAGTGTAACATTCTGCCACCAAGGTCAGTCTTGAACAACATGGAGGGCACATTGTTATCAACTGAGATTGCACGTTGAATATGTTTGAACAGATTCTAATTCAGACAATGGAACCATATCAAACCATTCTACTCAAGCAATACAAAGACACAGAACATTCCACAAAATAACTCATTAGATCTTTTAAGTGGTTCCGTAATGTATCTTCCACTTCCTCTGCAGTAAAATGTTGAAGTGATCTCTACTGAGAATACTTTGGTGATTCTTGTCAATGGTGTTCCAACAAAGTCAAAGGACATTTGGCAGGATGTTGTCAAAGTGGAGAAGGTGAAGCTTGCTCTTACTTATTTAAAGAGTAACAACCTTTTACGCAGACCTTGATATTGATCGCATGTCCACTGTGTCTGTTGATCATGATCTGTTGGAAAGCACTAAACCAATGATTGTGAAGGTCAATGGAGACAAACAATAATGTGTATGAACAGTGAACAATTCACCCACTACATGGGAGATCCAGTAGGGGACAACATTGATATCTATCAAATGAAACAGGTGGAAGGTGAGTCTGTCAGTATTTGGGAGGCAACATTGAAGCTCGCTGTTTCCAGACTTATTCCCAAGAGGGTCAGGTGGACATCTAGATGAAAGAGAAGTGTGTGTACAGGGTGCTGATTACTGTATTAGTTGTGTGCTCAGTAAGGATGGCAAATTTAGATGTAACGTACAGTACCTGGTTCATCCTCTGTGGGAGAGTGAGCTTAGCATACTGTCTGCATCTATTGCTCATACTATTCATCTCACAACTCCACTTGATGGAATTACAGCTGCACAGTTCCTGCAGAAACTGAAGCAGAAGGTTGAAAATGTGCAAGTAAATTTGTCTTCCATTCTTTCAAGTCTACGTGGCACCAAAGAATACTGGTATTGCAGACACTTGAGGTGATGACCATGCTGCGAGAGTATGGTCCAGCTCATGGTTTGTCAAACTCAGTTGTGCTGAGTATGCCTGGGATGAGGTCATAGTACTGCTGAAGTGGGCAAATTGTGATGTAGAGGGCATTTCATCAATGACTGTCAGAGAAATATGCTCACTTGACCCTGTATCTGTGAAAGGGCATTTCCACAAATGAGTCCATGACATTCTGACTTTCATTTTGTCAAGGACAATCCACCTCCTGGTATCATGGAGCATTTCTTCTGGAGGATGGAGTATCAGGCACGTGGCGCCTCCTCATATTCACATGTTACTGTGGATCAAGGATGCCCCAAGCATAGGTGAATATGAAGCAGCACAAGTGCTAGCATTCAATAAGCAGTACATTATTTGCTGTATTCCGGACAAGTATGACAGTCCTACATTGTGAAGTTGTGCAGAAGTTTCAATGCCATATTTGTGCAAAATACTGCCACAGGATAGTGAAGAACAAATCTGATTGGTACACAAGATGCCGTTTTGGATTCCTAGACATGTCTGTCAGGATGGTTGCATGAATGAACTTTTTCAGCCATGCGACACCACTTGAAGGCAAAATCAACCAAGAGGGTTTATGAATTACTCAGATAAGAGAATGAGGTCTCCATCAATGACTACAACCTACTCTTCTTCTAATGTGGCAAGCAAACATAGATGTTCAGTTTGTGGCTGACAACTCATTGGCTCTGGTTTGGTATGTCACTTTGTATATAACCAAACATGAACAGACTAGCTTGCAAGATCTTTGGTAAGACATTGCTAGTTCAAGCAAGTCACTGACATCTCAGCTCTGGTCACTGGGGTTGAAGACCCTATCACACAGAGAATGTGCCGCTTATGAGGCCAGTGATCGGCTGATTGGTACACATGTATATGGCAAGACTGATGCTGTGCACTTCCTCAGTGTAAACTATAGAGAGAACCGTAAATGTGTACTTATTTCCATGCTGAGATTGAGGAACTGGCTCTCAAGAGACCATCTTCAAGACATATCTTGAAGAACAACCTCATTGACATATGTACTACCCTGAGACACGAAGATATGGATCAAATGTGTTTATTTGAGGTGGCTAAGTGGTATGACTACAAGACAAATGTCTCACCTGATTGTACACGTGATATTTAGAAGGCTAAAGGAGTGGACAGCTGTCTAGTTAAGAGACATAGCCTTGGCTCATTGACCACTGTAAGCTACAGTACATCTAGGCACATCTGAGAGCAGAGAACATTACTACTTTGCTCTCCTGTTTTTATTTAGACCCTGGAGGAATGAATCTGAATTAAAAGGGACTGTGATACATTTGAGGAAGAATTCAGTCACAGTTATTAGTCATTCAAAAGTGAATACTCTGATACACATATTCAGAGGCTAGACACTGAGAATGAGTGACTTGAGAAGGCATAGAAACTACCTGAAGAGGACATTCCTGTTAGTTCACAGGAGAATCTTGATCCAGAAGGACAAGGTATCCTTGAGAACCTCTGCCTCTGAATGCCCCAGAAGTACTCATGTCGGAAGTGGAGGTGCTATGGAACACTGTTGACCCAGCTGAGTTGAGAGAGAGGCTCAATGAGCAGCAATGGGTGGTTCACTCAGGTCACTAATGCTGTCTGGCATGGATTACTACATGAACTCAAGAAATGTGGCTGTGTAGAATACAAGCCACGTTGATGTTTGTTAGTGGCTCTGCTGGGACAGGGAAGAGTGTCCTTATAGAGGCCATAACGGTGGAAATACAGAACCTGACAGGGTCATCAATGGCTGTTGCTGTTAGTGCTCCCACTGGACTGGCTGCATACAACATTGGTGGAATTCGTTGCACCATCTCTTCATGTTGCCAGTGGAGCATGACAAAGCAGGAGAGTATCGCAAACTGTCATTTGAGGTTGCATCTCAGCTGCTTCTATGTTTACTTAAGATGAAGTTACTCATCATTGATGAGCTTAGTATGGTCTCCAATGTGATGCTTGCCTGTATACACCTACGCCTACAGGAGATGTTGGTGACTGACTATGGAGATGCATTTGGTGGTAAAAGCATTGTTGTATTTGGTGACCTCTTACAGCTTGCACCAGTTAATGCGGAACATGTCTTTGCAGCTCTGACTGTCAAGCAGGCTAAGAATACACTAGACTACATTGGAAGTTTTAACCTGTGAGAATTATTTACCTATGTCGAGCTGTATCAGAACATGCGACAAAGTGGTGATCTGGCTTACAAGACACTGCTGGATCAGGCTCGTACAGGTTCTCTGTCACCAGAACATCTTTTAATGTTACATGATCAAGAATCTGAATTGATACTATGTTCATAGAAACAGCATGTGATGTTTTCAGTGATATGTACTCCATACGCATTGTGTGTCTTATGCCATGACTGAAGAAATGTGCTGAGTTCAATAGTGTCATGTTGCAGAGAGAATCAAGAGATTTTCACTCTGCATGCTGTTGATACAGTTGATGGTGTCATTCTAAGTCAAAAATGGTAGCAAAGATGACTGAGCGACTCTCTGAACTGAAGTCAGATGTTTCACACACAGCTGGACTGGAAGCTGTTCTTACAGTCTGTAAGAATGCACATGTCATGCTGCGCCACAATCTTGATGTGGAACATGGCATGGTAAATGGTGCCATGGTAATATTATTGACTTCATTTACAATGTTCAGAAAACATTTATTGAGACACTTCTTGCCACTTTGACAATATGGAACATCCTGTACAGATTGATCGTATCTGTGTTAAATTCCAGGTATTTAAGGATATCTATGGGGTTTTTTATATTTAGTTTATTGTTCTTACAGAAGATAACATACATACACATATAATATAACTCATTATTCAAATTATTAAATCTCTTTGACAATTTTCCAACCCACATTAACAATATCTCACATTAGATATTTAAGATAGGAAAATTGTCAACTTAATCAGTTAATTCTAACAAATATACTCTTTTCTGGCATATTATTCCTAAAATAGACTTAAAACTCTAAAACCTAATCTATTAACCAAACTTGGGCTAGGATTGATATATCTCTTACATTTATACCTCATATTTTGATTCTTATATAGAAACAAAGAATAGGTCTCTTCAGGTGTTGGGGATTAGCTTACCAAATGGTTGTCAGAAATCACCATCAGACAAGGGGGAAGGGGAACGAAACCCTCCAATGGATTTACCATCACCCATAGCTTAGAGGGTTACACCTCAATATTGTTGAGCTCCATCTTGCCCATCTCTGGACAGAGAGTTTGGACCTGTTATTTATAGAGAAAGTCATCTGTTCCAGATGTTGTAAGTGTTGCATCGTATCATACCATTCCTTCTTTGTTGGTGGTATTCTCTGGAGCCATTTACGTTACTACCTTATATGCTGCTACCAAAGATATTGACCATAGATAAATGGAATCTTACCTTGAATACCCTCTGGCAATAACCCTAGTGATAACTGTGTTAGTGTTGGTTGCCGAGGAGGTTAAATAGCTGTCCGAATTGATTTGCTAAATACAACTAAAAGTCACGGAGAACCGGGCATTCCATAAATATATGTAATGAGTTGCTGTCTGGTTTCCACATACCCTCCAACAAGCCGAGGAGGAACCAGGGATCTCTTAGCCCTTAATTTGTGGACTAAGAAACATTGCACTCTGGTCTTCCAAGTAAACTCCTCCAAACGGGGAGGAGGTGGTAGCCCATGTCATCTGCCAGACTCTTGCCCAGGTTACCTCCAAGAATGTGGTGGACAAATCCTCTCCCATCTTGCTTTTAATCTATCAGCATGGTGAAAGAGAAAGTCCATCTCAGCAGCATAAAGAATAGATATCGCCTCTCCCCATTCCCTGAGATCCATATCTGAGTAAAAGGGAGTTCACCCTGGGCTGTTGTGTTAGTGTTCTAGCATTCTGTAATTGCTTATTTAAGTAATTTTGAATTTGATAATAGTGTATCCTGTCTTTTCTGACCAAGCATAAACTCTCATTTCCTCCTTGAAGGTCAAGACTCCACTTCCCACAGTAACTGCCATGGGGCCATAAGACCCTTGTTTTAATTGATGGGCAAACCATCCAGTATGTCGAGCTGGACAAAATTGGGGTTGTACAAAACAATGTTTCCACATCTGTGGTTGAAGCATCCTGACACCCATACCTCTTTTCTAGCCTTCAAGAATAGCCCTACAAGTATCTGGTACCAGGTTAAATGTTCTAGAGAATAAGGAAGAGTTGAATAGGCTAGCTGGGAGGGGGTAGGAAGCTCCTTGCCAAATCTATAGTGTTCCAATGAGAGCTATACACTGGTGGCCCCACAGAAGTGTGAGCCACATCTAAGCAGCCATGAAAGAGTTAGCCAGAGAAGGTAAGCTATACCACCTCTATCCTTTGGGAGGTGAAGAAGATGTTGTGCAATCCTCGGCTTTCCCCATTCCACAGGAACTGAGAAAACATCCGTTGTTAACTCAACAGTTCCTTAATTGTAATCACACAAGGAACACTTTGAAATAGGTAGAGAAATTGTGGGAGGCATTCATTTTCAGGGCTAAATTCCTAGAGTAGAACGTAAGTGGCAGAATGGTCCATCTAGTCATGTCTCTTTTCAGATTTGAAACCAGAGTGATAATTACAAGCATGTAATCACCTCAGATCCCTGGGATAGCAACTCCTAAGTACTTTAGGGATTGTTGAGTCCAATCCATATTATAGTTGGACTGGATCTCTATTGAGGGTATATACCTGATTGGAGAAGCTCTGTCTTGGCTGCATTAATGGTGTGCCCAGACAGTTGAGAAAAGAGCGATAAACATCTGAAAAGTGGTTGAATTGATTTCTCTGGATTGAGAGATAAATTAGAACATCATCAGTGAAAACACTATTTTATGTTCTACATCTACTAACTCAATCCCTGAAATCTCAGGAGTAAGCTGGATATCTTGGGCCAAGGGTTCAATGCAGAATGCAAACAGGAGGGGAAAGGGGCATCCCTGTTATGCACTCTCCTCAGTGGAAAACTCAGGGAGACATGGCTGTTTGTTCAAATATATCCCACTGGGGTTTCATAAAGTCTAAAATGAAATCCATGAACTGACTTGGAAAACCAAAGGAGACAAGGATCCCCCAAAATGACCAAGATACGCTACTAAAAGCTTTTTGGCATCCAGGCTGAGGAGCAAGGCAAACGCTTCGCTGTTCTATGTGTTCCAAAAGATATACTGATCTATGTATAGTTATCTTGGGCCTGTCGGCCTGTAATAAAACCGCAGTGGTCTATGTGACTCAGATCAGGTGCCAAGCCCTCAGCCTATGGGCCAGAATAGAAGCTATTAACTTATAGTCTGTATTGAGGACTGAAATAGGTCTATATGAAGAGCAAAGAGAGGGGTCCTTGCCTGCCTTCAGGGTCACCGAGATTAGCTGCATCTTAAGAAGGGGGCACCTCACCTTTGGGGAAAGAACAAAAGTAAATACCCATTTTAGAAGTGGGGAGATGTCTTTTAAATATTTTATAAAATTCTGGGTAGTCCATTGAAGCCGGGACATTTTCCCTCCAATAATCCTATCTCGTTTTCTGTCTCTTTGATTGAGATGGGGCAGTGAGAAAGGTACTTGAGCTTCAGACATCTGATTTAATTGCAGATTTCACAGAAATCCTGGAAATTTCTTCCTTGGAACTTCATGGAGGGCAGAGTAAAGATGTGTAGAAGTCTAAAAGGTTTCAGAAATACCCAGCATTGTATGCTGCCAGGACTTATTGACAGGATGTCTAATACCTGTTATTGTGACTCTGGCTCTTTGAGCCCTTAATCTCCTGCTAACAGTTTTGCTGACCTAGGCCCCTTCATAATATTTCTGTCACAGGAAAACTAATCTCTGTTCAACATAGTAATCTAACAGGGAGTTCAGTTCCATTTTAAGTTGTACCAATTCATTTCCCTTTGTTTACAGCCCCTAGTTTGCAGCAATTCCTCCAGGTCCCTGATTTGAGTCAGGAGCAACTCTCTCCTCACCTCCTTGCCCTTTTTCCCTAGTTGACATTTCTATTAGTTTGCCCTGAGTCATTGCTTTAATTGTATCCCATAGGATAGAGGGGTCACCATAGGGGCATCATTATTTTCCAATGCTTGTGCCATTGTCTCTTGTATAGCCTCTACATCCTCCTCACTCTTCAACGATGAAAGTTTAAGCCTCCAAAATGTGTTTCTCTGTTGGGCACCAAATTTTAGTTTTATGAAAATGGGGGCATGATCCGAAAGTGCCAGGTCTCCCTTCCACGCTCAAACTGCTGTTCTCAAATGTTCTCTAGACAGTAGGAATAATCCAGGCAAGAGTAAGAGGAGTGAGCCTGAGAGTAAAAGGTATAGTGGGGGACACTACCATTTAGGAATCTCCAAGAATCCTCAAATCCCAGCTCCTTCTGGAGCTTTGATACCTCCTAGTTGTTTTAGACTCTACAGTGGAGGAATGTCTCCTTCTATTCGCCTCCCCAAGAGTTAAATTAAAATCTCTGCCACACAATACCGGTCCCTCCCCACTGAGACAGTTGTAAACATTTTTTATAAAAGTCTAGAGGTGTGTTGGGTGGGAAATACTCCGAGGCCAGGTGAGCTTCTGGCCATTAAGGGTTCCCTTGACCATTGTGAACCATCCCTCTTGCCCCTCCAAGTATTTTTCACCTCAAATGGGACCCTATAGGTGATAAGGATCATTGTCCCTCTCTCCCCATAAGATGATGTAATTACCTCAGAAAAACTCAGCCTCTCAAATTTTTTGTGCTCAGCTGCTGAAAGATGCATCTCCTGTAGCATTAGAATATTTCCTGACCATTTTAAAGATGCCAAAATCTTACTTCTCTTAATCGGACTCGTCACCCCATGAACAGTGTAAGTGCAAACTGTATATGTTAAAGCCATCATATTGCATGGATTCTGTTCATTTTCTGGTAACCTCTTACATTATATTGCATCTTGATGAGTCCTTTCCTGTTTCCCACACTGTTTCCTCACTCACCCCTCCCGAAAGACCAAAATAATAACATAGCCCAGCATTTAACATTATCAAAACTTGTGCCAACATGGCAGACAACAGCATAAACTTATAAAAAGAAAAACTGTTATTGCATTCCATGGTAGGAAGCCTGTATACCAAATAGGCTTCTAAATCTACTCAAAGTAGAGCAGATTAAAGAGGTACTTTCGAACTCCTACTTAGGAGACCTCTCCAGAGCCTAGAATCACTGTGGCTCTACAGTTCCTAAATATAGGCTGACATCATGGAAAACAGTGAACCCCTTTCCAGAATGGTGTCCTCCTCCCACCACCCCCATCTTAGAGAAGTGAACATTATTAACAAGCGCCCATCTTCAAACATGTCTAGTACTTTAATTTCCTGGAGTCTAAAGCTCTGCAGTAAACAACTTTATAAGACCCAGAAACTCCTTGGAAAAATAAATTCAAAATGTATTTTAAATCATATATTGCGTATTCAAAATCTAGAAAGTCCAATATAATGTCCAAGAGAAAGAAAGAAAAGGGAGAAACCCCAGACATCCAGGAGGCCTACGATGCCTTGGCGGTCTCCCTGTTGGCCTCAATCCTGCCTTAAATGTTATATGCTGCAAATAAAGTCAACAGGGGGAGCCACGGCTTCCGATTTAACAGATAGAGTACTCACAGTGCTTCTACCAGCCTCAGGTTTTCTTCCCCAGTATCGGTCATGCTGGTTTCTTGTTCAGGATATGGGACAATTGCTGCATTGCTTCTAATGTGTCTGATCTAGTAGGACCAGCTCTCTTCTGTTAGCTACTCTCGACCAGAGTGAGGCCCAAACCGGAACTTTCTCATGGTTCTCTGGTTGAGGGAGGCCTTTCTCCTTAAATACCACTAGTCCTCATCTGCATTCAAGTAGGTTTTACTCCATCCTCCCAGTAAACTCTAAGTTTTGCTGGAAAAGGGTGTGGAACTTTATCGCCTTCTACTCAGGACTTTCAAGGGTGGCATGAATTGCTGGTGCTGTGCCTGGCTCGCTTATGGTAATTGTGATCCATATAGAGAAAGGTTCACCAGGTATGTAAGCTCCTTTTGCCCAGGCCCTACGCAAATGTCCTCCTTGGTACGAAAGGAACTCAGCTTAAATATTATCGAGCAAGGGCAGGCTGCTGGATCTTGTGGTTTTGCTTTAAAGAACAATGAGCTCTTCCACGTGGAGCCCATAAGGGCTGGTAGGTCTCAAATGTCTTTCAGAGATTCTCCAGGTAAGAGGACATAGGGGTGATTTCTTGATCTCTGGGAGCCCATATAGGTGGAGGTTCTCCTTCTGGATCTGCCTTTGAGATCGATGCATCTGGCCTGCAGCTCTGTAGTATCTGCCCAGAGAGAGTGAACCACTTGGGCAAGGTGCATGGTAGTATCTTCGTTCTCAAACACACGCTCCTCCACTTGCTCAAATTGTATATCTATCTGTTAACTGCTGCTGGATCGATTTAAAATCTGCCTTGTTCTCCTGTCAAGGTGTTTGATTTCTTTCAAAAGCACCTGAATCAGCTCTAGAGAGCTTTTCAGACTCATCTGTATTGTAGTCTGGAGTTGTAGTAGTTCCTGAGGAGGGTGGTCTACTCATGCAGGCCTTATCGATTCCTTTACCCTCTCAACTCTCAGAACATCCTGTTTTAGTTTTATTCTTAGTCGCTTGAGGGGTCCTCCCCAGTCCTTCTAGACATCTTAAACTGCTGGTATCTTTTTCAATATGTAAAATTTATATTTTAGGCAGTGGATCAGAGGGAGCTCTTCTCCTACTCTGCTACTGGATCCGTGATATCACCAGAAGTCCCTAAGGATATCTATGTTAACAGGAAACAGTTTCCAATATGTGTTGTGTATGCTGTCTCAATTCACAAGTCTCAGGGCTTGAGTTTGGATTCAGCAATGGTGGACATAGGGACAGATATTTTCAAAGATTGCTTGACCTACATCGCACTTTCATGTGTACGTAGTCTTTCTGGGTAGCACATCATTACACTCCACCTCAGAAGATGTGCACTGACTAGCAATGTATTGTTGAGTACAACAGATTACGACTCTGTATCAGCCACAGATGTCTTTAATACCACTACCTACGTGTGTGGTTGTCTCACATCCCACAGTCACAGCTACATCTGGCAGCAAAAGAAAACAAGCTTCTACAACTGATTCAACTGTGCAGAGTAGTAAGAAGGTGACAATGTCAAATACTGATGCAGAACCGGCTGTTGGTCAGAAGTCAGTTGGTATGGCTGTTATCCCAGTGTTTGATAACAGTGCTAGAGTAAACTGCTATGCTAATTCAGCAATGCAGGTGTTTCTACACATGCCACAGTTTGTGCAGACAATATCTGCTTCACAAGACACTCCTTTATCGAAGGCATTTAAGCAGGTTGTCAATGCGGCTTCTGATCAAGCTAACAATGTACACTTCTCACCTCTGTGACAGGTGTTGGGGACATATGACAGATGTAGTACATTTGCTGCTAACATGCAGCAGGACACTAGTGAGTTCATGATGGCAATCATAAACATCTTGGATGAAGAGGGGTTCCAATGCATCAGTATTTCACTGTGTCATGTGTGACCAAATATGTATGTGTGTTATGTGGTCGTTCAGAGCGAGAAACCACAGAAGACATGTTTTGGGTTTCTCTATTTGTGCCTCAGGTTAGTAAACAACACTCTTTCATTGGAAAGAGATTATATAAGTTGAGACAAAGAGGTTGTCTTGTGACTCAGATGAAATATATTTCACACAGCCTGCAAAAGGGTACCAACAGAAACCCTTTGCAAACTGTGTGAGAGGCCTTTGGCACCATGCAATTCTGCTTAAAGTTGGACCAGCATAACATTCTGTGGTGATTTGCATATGCAGCCCATGATGCTTTGCATTGTGGGGCATGTGATTTTGTATTTTCTGAAACTTGGCTTCCCAGCCAAATGCCCTTTGGGTAACCCTTGCCTCAGTGTTTACGCACAGAGGTTCTTTGTCAGGTTAAAAGTGTCAAGTTCCGCAGCTGTTTATGAATGCAGAAAGTGGTCACTTGTGTGTGAAGTGTGGAGGTATATGTACTCAGACCATACGCCTGAGGACTTCATTTCAATATCCTATGCTTGTATTGCAGATTTGACTCTAATGGACTCAGAGGTGACACACCTATCACTGATTTCACAGCTGGTAGAATTTTATTTAACCAAGCAGTGTTTGACACTCATGCTGTGATCTACCACTATGGCCAGTCTGTACATTCTGGACATTACACTTCATTGTTGAGGTACAGAACTGGCTGGTTTGACTGCATGACTCAACAAGCTCTTTCAAACAGAGACTACTGCACTTAAAAAATTCATACATTCTGATATTGAAGAATTACAACAATCTTCATGTGTCAGAGGAATAGTCACACATGTGACATACTTTGCTGTCCATTTTGAAACAGAGTGACTTCTGGAACATTATCATACTTTTTAACATATATACATTTATTAACGCATTGGTAACATATCACATGGTTGAATAGCATATGCTTACTCAATGGCACATATAAGATTGTTGTGTTGATCAGTGACACAGTGGAAATAGTTGCAGTGGTCTTTCATCTGCACCAGCTGTCTTCACAGTCACTATAAAACCACACATATGTCTAAGAAAGACTTTTATGTCAAAAGAGAAATTCCTATCTAGTTGCCTCTTCTGGCATTGTCTTTTCTTATGAGTATGTTGTATGCAGACATAATAAGTATTACTTACACACTTGCCAAGTCTGTGCCTCTACTAAGGCACAATACTTGTCCATGTGCATTAACTTAAAGTGTAACATATCTATTTGTTACAATGTTCTTTATCTTAACATTATTAGGATCTTTTATAACTAAAAGATATCCTGGTGTTTGTTCCAGTTCTGTCTCAGCATTATTCAGCTCTGTCTTTTTACATGGTCATATGACTTGTACTTAAGAGTACAGTACTAAAAAATTGACTTCACTCTGTACATGTTGAGTAACATCAGATGTGCCGAGTGTTCTTTTTTATCTGCTTGCGTCTTTACTGAATACCACCATTTTTGTGTTGCAACAGTGTATTACTATACCTGTTTTGTTCTCATACATCTGTATTGTATTTATGTATATATAACACTTAATACATCACTTAGTAATAGTTTGTAACTGTGCCATTTACAGTAGTTGTGTTACTTGCCATGGTAATTGTTGTATTGCATAAATACCTAATATATGACTGTTTAGAAGTATTACATTCATAAGCCTTTATGTTATCTGAATATAGTTGTTAGTATGACGTAGATATGTAGTTGTAGATATATAATATATTGTAATTCCATATAGCCATAATAGATATCAAAGTAAAGTGTTGTACTAGATATTCTTAATTGTGTACAGGTAAGATTTTCTGATCATAATATGATTAAATATTGTATTTATACCATTCTGTTAACTATTTCTTTTATGTAAGTAGACATTGTAACAGATCTAGGTGATTTACTAGTTTGTTAGTAATTTGATTATTGATTTGATACTTTTTACTGATGTATATAATCCATGCTACCATGTGCTATTTGATTTAGTTGTGTGGTAAGTTAATTAAATGTATGTTTATTATAGTTAACAATTATACATCAGATACTTTCACTGAGAAAACTGAGTTTTTGTGTTCCTGATAATATTTTTTGATCGCCTCTATTGAGGGGTTGAGTCAGAACTTTCCAAATGCAGTAACATAGTAATATGTCTTAACGTCTATATGTATTTGTATACATATGCATATGTGTACGCATAAAATATACATCTATTAAATGTTTAACAGTAAGCTTGAAATGAATATTTTCTTGACAGGATTGTCTGTTTTGCTGCTATTACTTTAACAGTTGCATCTGGTTTTTCGCCTACCCCAGGAACATTCACACTATCAATCACACAATGACAACAACATCATAACTGTTTGATATGTGTAAGCAGTGTGCAGAGAGTACTGTGCTACATGTGTTTATGTATTGTGTGTAGCATCACATGCTTGCCATTGACTATTTGTGAGACTGTTTAATATGTATTTCAAACATTGGTGAAAATATTTTAATGTTTGTTTTGTGAGACTGATTTTGTACACCAATTGATTTTTAATTCAGCCTTTTTTACAACTTTCACTGGGCAATAAATCGTTTTTAAGCCTTATCTATCTGTGTTGTGTCTTTCATTAAGCATAAAGTGATAGTGATAATATGTATGTTGCTGTTGGTGTATTGATGGATCAACACATAGTGTATCATGCTCATCAGTGCAGATAACATACTTTGCACTGTTTATTTGCTATAGAACTATGTGGTGAACTAGATTCATCTCCTATTCCATAGATTGAATGTAGTATTTTATGTCGAAGGTTCAGAACATCAGCTATTGCTGTATAAATACTATCAGAGAATTACATATTCAGACAGAGGTATCTATATCTTGGTGAGTCTGTGTTGTGAAAATGGAACCACGGTCTAAGCAACATATTCAAATTAATATGACAGAATTATTTCTCAAAAAGACAGGAAATTCATGGCAAAAAAATCCATTTACTGCATCAGTTAGGATTGTTCCACAGTGTCAAAAGTGAGGAATTCGGTGTTAGGTTGAAAACCCTAACTCTGCATTCCCCCACCCCCAGCTCCACACACACACACACACACACACACACACACACACACGCATGCATGCACACACACATGCACACAGACACATACGCAAGTAGGGGCCGGACCAAGACAACACGACCAATTACAGACAACCAACAGCAGGTGATAGAAATAACATACAACTGTCTAAATGTGCTACAAGACACATCCTTCATCGTGGGACAACAACTGTGCAAGTTCTACTGCATCCAAGGGAGTTTAACCTCTGTGTGCATATACCCATCAGTTGTTACTGTATAACAACATAGATCATTTATATCTAATAGATTTTGTATATCTTCTCAATGACAGTGTGTTTATAATCATCACTGTAATAACATGGTAATATCTGGCTGTAGTGTTACAGTCCTTTGCTGACTGTTAATGCCTCCTGATGTTATCCCAAAATAAGACAAACCTGTGTCAGTCTAATATTCTCTGCACAGCAGTACTGTACAATCATCTTATATTGTAGAATATAACATCACTGTGTAAATCTCAGACCTGATAGCTCACATGGTAACACTATACAATAGCTCAGTTGTTAAAAACGTTGTCATTTTACACAGAAAATTGTATGCCTTCACTATCTGATATACTGTTGCTACTATGGTATTCAAACCATTAATGTTTAGATGTGTATCTTCGAGCACATAGTTGCAGAAATCAGTTGAAGACACATTAGTATGTCTAACAACGTGCTGAGCTTACCATCCTATAAGAAACAAAATTGCAGCACTGCAGTATTATGTCCTAAGTCATTCTCCACTATAATTTGAACCTTTACAGCTCAATTTGACACTGTGTTACCCAAACATTCTACGTCAATAGTTCAGTCTTTTGCCTTGCTCTGACTCTGTAGCTGTTAGTGCATGTAAATGTTTTTATACACATTACTACCTATGTGGCATTAGTGTTGTTCAAGCAAAACATTTTTCCACATCTGTACCTATGAATGAATGAATGATATTAGAAAAGATTACTAACAGGGTTTATGTCTCTAAATGGCTCTTAATATCACCACAACAGTAGCCAAAATGTATTTTAATGCAACAATCAACAGTATGCTGCTCACTGCTATGTAATCCTAAACACATCAATAGCAAAGTGAAACTGTATATAACAAAATGTAAATATCATAATGGCCAATGGTGCAAATTATCATGCAAAGCATTTTCACACATTCACAGTCATATGTCTATTATCATAGGGCTGGCAAAATCATGAGCCATCTATAGCACTATTAGTTTTGCCAGTGGCTCTACATGAGGCACTAAAATCACAAAGTATTTATTTTGCATATTTTTTTGCATCTCTAATAACACAACTGTCAAACAAGTACTGAGTACTGTATGTTTCAATAGATATGTGAGAAGAAATTATCATTGATGCAACATGTGTGTCTCAATGTGAACAAGACATCTTGATTTAAGCAACTATCTATTTAACAATACATGTTACTTAAGGGTCTCATACTGTTTTTTTTCTGTGTCTATCCACATTACATAACATACAATGTCATAGATAGTTTCTTGTATGTTGATACCTCATAATATCATTGCAGCATGAATGATCTATATCATAGAAATTCTATGTATAACAGTATTGTTGTGACATGTGACCATATGAAGATGTGCACAACACTCTGTACACCAATGACTGCTGAAATGCAACAGTTGTTGTTCCATGATAATGGATGTGTCTTGTAGTACATTTAGATAGTTGTATGTTATATCTGTCACCTGCTGCTGGTTGTCTGTGATTGGTCGTGTTGCCTTGGTCCTGCCCCCTACTTGCATGTGTGTGTGTGTGTGTGTGTGTGTGTGTGTGTGTGTGTGTGTGGAGCTGGGGTGGGGGGAATGTGGAGTTAGGGTTTTCAACCCTAACACCGAATTTCCTCACTTTTGTCGCTGTGGAACAACCCTAACTGATGCATTAAATGGAGTTTTTTTTGCCATGTATATATATATATATATATATATATATATATATATATAGGCATGTATACAGTATTCGAGATTCATACCTACTGCACATTAACACCCTGTAACTTTTTGCTAAATTGTTAAAAGATTCACATCATACCCTAATTTGTAGTGCAACATTAGAGAGACATTAAACATGACATGACCCAGTTTAGTTCCACTGTGTTCTTTCAGTTTTATCACAAACATCTATGTACCCTTTCAAATAGGGCTCCATTTTGTGACTTTATTTCCAGTCCCAATTTAAGTATTTAAATACAGCTCTTTAGTGTGCCCTATAAACCCAACTGTTGTTAATGTGTTATCTAATTACTTCATTTTAGCCTCCCCATGAACTCCTGTAAAGAATAAAAGTTTTGCCTTTTATTAAATCATTTTATACAACTGTAAAGTTCATAACTTGTATGGTCCATCTAGTACTCCATCCTAAGCAGACTGTGCCTTTAATTTACATGAACTGTGGTCTAAAAGCATTATTGTGTTTGGTGACCTTCTTTTGTTAATGAAATGCTGCCAAAATCTTACAGTTTGTTATAACTCATTTATTTAGAAAATTCCTTTCCCATGGAATGTTATTTCCATGTTCTTTGTGACCCACATTAGTATTGGTTCCTCCACTGGCCCAGAATGCTGGGAACCAAAATGCATGCTGACACCTTCAGTCATCCCCATGGCTCTTTAAAACCATGGAGCTGGTGGTTCAGCATCTTTTACTGCCACCTACATTCTGGACAAGACATGTTGTCCTCCAAGTTTGGAGTTATGCACATTACGGGTACTACAGTGGGCTATTCTCTATGCACCTCAGATTCTCTTTTGTTCCCCGGTATCAAACATCTGCAGATTGTAAAGGTACAAATTTGCTTTTGGGAAACACAGAGATATGTAGTCAGACCTTGCCTCATGGTCCCAAGATGTTGGGCTTGGGGTTGAAGGTGAGTAGGGACAGATAGAGTTGATTATAAAGCATTTTAATGTTGAACAAGTGCAGGTTTCCTTGATTAAATGGTTATACATGTATGCCTATTCTATAGACCAAGTCTCTACATGGGATCATTTTGTCTGGCCTGGTCCCTGCAGGGGACATTTTGTGTGATCCTATTCTCTGTCAGGGCTCCTTTAATGTTACTGCTGCTAAATAGTTTATTCTGTGCTGGGCAAAAAAAAAACTGCAATTTGGGCAGTATATCAATTGACCTGGTTAGTGCCTGGGCTCATTTTGTATTAGGCATCAGAACACCATAACTACTGTTTGGAGAGTTCCATAATGAGAAATACAATACATGCAGTGTTTGGGGAGTAAATGAATAGGACCTGGTCTCTGCAGGTGCTCAGTTTGTGTAGGTCTGATCTCTTTAGGGGTTATGTTGTGTGGGAGGCATCAGAACACCAGAACTACTTTTAAACTGCCTGCTTATCTGCTAAACTTAAAAGAAATGCCGATTAATATCATATTTATTTTTCTTTGTGCAGTCCTCTATGGTCCTGGGGGTGGGGAATTTATAATACAGTACATTGTTTTTCTGTCTTATATACAGTACAGTACCATTTCATGATACTAAATTGACAAGAAATTGAAATAGGACATATTATACAGTGCACTTAAAATATTGCTTATGACTAAAGTCTGGTGGTGGTGTTGGGGGTGTCATGGGCTTAAAACATAAATGTCCTTACAAGGGCCTTAACTAGAAAGTCAGTAGGAGCATAATGGCACAAAGATTAAATAGAGTTTAAAGAAGCAAAAGAAAAATCAAAACAAAATAAAAATCACATTGTATACCATGATTCTGAGTTTCAGTGTGTGTTAATGTCTACTAGGGAATGTAAATGTGGGAAGTAAAAGTAATTCTATGTTGTGCCCTGTGGCCTAGGATGTCATATGGGAGAAAATGTGATGTAAAGAAACGTTCTCTACTAGGAAAGATACATATAGTGTTGCCACCCAGTCACCCTCTGGTGCAGTAATTTTACATCATTTTAATTGTTTTGTGTACATTTAGGCTTGTTTAGCTGTTGTGTATTTCAGTATTGTTTGGGCCATGTATTGCATGTAGGCTCAACATGGCTTCAGTGGTAGTACAAGTTATGTAAAATACTTTTTTTTTCCTCACTGGAGAGTTTTCTGGCAGTGACTGCCCAAAGCAGCACTGTTGTTTCTAGCAATTTTGCACCACTTGTGCCTTTTTGCACATTTTTGGCTTATTTTGCTGTTGCGATGAATCTCAGTAATACATAAGTGTGCCATGTGCTGCATGTTAGGCTGAGAGTCTAGCATGGCACACTAAACAATTATTGAGAGTCACTGCAACAACAAAATGAACCTAAAAGGACACAAACACCAAAATGGATATAAAATGACTGTAACTGATGGTAACTGGGTTGCAGTCACCACCAGCATCAACCGTGTTCATTGTTTTTGTGCACTTTTAGGCTCATTTGCTGCTGCTGTAGAAGTATCTCAGTAACTGGGCCATGTGCTGCATAGTGTGCCCAAATGGCTTCCATGGCAGTACATGTGAAGTAAAATACTGTTTTTCCTTACTGAGATGATTGCTGTCACTGGCTGCCAAAGTGTTACCCTTTGTTCTGGTTTTTTTTTTTTTTTTGTTCAGGTTTGGTGTGCACTTCTAGGCTTACTTTGCTGTTGCAGTGAATCACAGTAATTCTTTGGTGTGCCATGCTGAATGATAGGCTGAGGGACCAACACGGCAAACCAAATAATTACTGACATTCATTACAATAGATTGAAAGCCTAAAAGTGCACTCTTCCAAAATGCACTGGTTGCCATATGCACCTGCAGGACCATGCTGTGGACACAGTAAGTGAGGGTAACACAAGCAGGGGTTGTATCTACAGATGTGGCTGTGATCTGGGGATGGCACCATTAGTAACAGGATAATTGTGTATATCTGCGCCATACAAAGGGGACCATGCAAAATGACCTGGCACACTGTGACTACAGGACATCACCAGATTTCAGGTCCCTGACCTTTCATTTTTATAGTGCCAACCTCAGAAAATCTCCTGGGCATAAACCTTGTTTGTCCATGATAACAGGGCTTTGGAATATGGACATCTGCACAAATCTGGGTTTGTGCACAAAACCTAGGCTTTGCACAAAGGAAGCTTTTGAGGATCTGGCCCCTGAAGTCAGTTTTTGTTTCATTTTCATTTCTTAAAACACATTTTAAGATTGAAGCAACCCACTCAAGGGCATAGTTCTATTAGTGAGCGAGTAACCCACTCCAGTGTGTACAGTTGTTGGGGTTAATCAATAACCTGAGTGTGTTGTGAGGCACGAGGCTGCTGGCTGCGTGTCTCTCACAACACCCAGGGGTTGATTAATCTCAATAACCACACACCCTGGAATGGGCTATTACACTTGTAACAGAGGGTGCACTACAAAACAAGGAGAAAGCAACATAAATGTTTTTTCTCCTTTATAAAAGGCAAACAAATTATTGTATTCTGCTGCCTAGAAAACTAGCCTCCAACAAAACTGCTGTCATGTACATACAAATGTCAGAAAGAATGCGCTATGCTTTCTCTGACATTTGTTGTGCATGATATGCTTTCTAACATACTAGCATACTAAAATGCCAGCAGAATAGCCCTAATGGTCTTTCGCGTCTGCTTGTTTGGTCAGCACCCACCCTGGGAGCTGACCTTGCTGCCCCCGCCTTCACTGGCTTCTCCTTCCTAGTTCTGGATATTCTCGCTGCATTGGATTTTGTTTCCAGAACCATTCCCTGTACCTGTCCCACCCTTTTGAACACCTCCACCATCTCTGCCTCCACCAGCTCCCTGGGCAGCACATTCCATGGCTCCACCACCCTCTCAGTGAAGTAGCACCTCCTCCTTCTCCCTGAATCTTCCCTCCTCCAGCTTCCACCCATGCCCTCTAGTTGCCCCTCTTCCTTCCTTCAAAGCTCCCTGACTGCTCCTCCCCTATTTACCCCTTCATGTACCTGAGAGCCCTATCATCTCCCCGGTCCCTTCTCTCTTCCAATGTACATATTTAGCTCTTCAAGCCTCTCCCCATAGGTTCTGTCCCCAGGCCCCAAATCATTTTGGTTGCCCTCCTCTGGACCCTCTCCAGGAGTTTAATGTCCCTCTTTAAGTGTGGCCTCCAAAACTGCATGCAGTACTCAAGGTGCGGCCTCACCAAGCAGTTATACAGAGGGGTGTCACTTCCCTCCTTCTGGAGGTGATCCCCTAGTGAGGCATCCCAGCATCCTGTTGGCCTTGACTGCTGCCCTCCTACAAGTCTCTGAGTTGTTCATATTGACATCCACCATCACCCCAGGTCCCTCTCAGCCATCGAGACTTATAGCATTCCCCCAGGGTGTACACTTGGCCTGGGTTTCTGGCCCCAGGTGCAGTACCTAGCATTTCCTGCATTGAACCTCAGCTTCCACTTTCTAGACTATCTTTCCAGAGCCTCCAGGGTCCCCTGTGGGGCTACCCTCCCCTCTTCCCCATCTACCACCGCCCCCAGTTTTGAGTCATCTGCAAAGAGACTCATCTCACTCCTGATACCTGTTCTTATGTCAGCGACATAGGTGTTGGAACAGGAGGGCCCAGGACTGATCCTGTGGGACCCCACTAATGACCCTCTTTGGGGATGAGGCTATCTCACCAACTACGACCCTCTGGGTCTGATCCTGGAGCCAATTGCCTATCCATCTGTTCATCTGGTTCCCACCCCATTTCTCCCAGCTTATCCAACAGGCCCTCGTGAGGAACAGAGTCAAATGCCTTGCTGAAGTCTAGAAAGATGATGTCCACTTGTCTCACCAGGTCCAAGGCACTCTTCACCCAGTCATAGAACTCCACAAGGTTTGTCTGACATGATTTCCCCGGACGAATCCATGCTGTCAATCGTCCAGGCACCCTGACTTTTCAGGTCCCCCTAGCCTCTCCTTGACAATGCCCTCCATCACCTTGCCCACCACTGATGTCAGGCTGACAGGCCGGTAGTTCCCTGCCACCTCCCTTGATCCCCCGTGGATAGGCACTATATCGCCACCTTCCAGTCCTGGGGCACCCACCCTGTCCTCAGAGAGATGGTGAAAAGCTCCACCAGGGGTTTCACCAGACATCCACAAGTTCCTTCAGCACTCTGGGATGTAATTTATCTGACCCCAGTGCTTTCTCCATCTTAAGGGACCTGAGACCTTCACTCCTCTCTCTGCTGTGATTTCCACCTCCGCTATCTCTTCTACCTGCTTAGCCTTCCCCCTCCTGCCAGTGATGCTCCCCCTCTCCCAGATCCGCCGATCGGTAGGGTCCCCCTCCTCAGTATCACTGTCTCCTCCCATGTATGATGCAGCACCCCATTTTCCTTGGTGAAAACTGAGGTGAAATACTCATTTACTACCTCAGCCTGCTCCCACGGTCTTGTGCCCATCTCTCCACTGTTTTAATCCTGCTAATCTGCCCTTCACCCTTTGTTTTCCCAATGTATCTAAAGAACCCTTGTTCCCTCCCCATTTCCCTGGCCAGGTTCTGCTCCTTCCTTGCCTTAGCCACCCTCACCACTCTAGTGGCCCTTCTAGCCATCATCTCAGACCCCTCGATCCCTTTTGCTCCTTGAGCACTTGAATTCCTATAGGCTGCCTTCTTTCCCCACACCATCCTGGACCTCCTGGTCCACCAGCAGGGTTTTCAGGCCCTACCGCATTTTCATCTTACTCTTGCACAGGTGCTGGTATCATCCTGCACCCCTCCTGATGATTTCCCACCTACTGTCAGCGTCCATATCTGACCCAATCACATCCAAATGCTCCTTAAGGATGCTTCCCATTTCCTTAAAATCCGCCCCTGAAGTCAGTTACCTCCATCTTTGTGCAGCCTTCTACCCCTCCTAGGTCCAGGCAGAACCAGACCGTGGCATGGTCACTCCCCACCAATGGGACCCTTACCTCCAGGCCCCCAATCTGGTCACTGTCTGCCAGAACCACATCCAGAACCTGCGCCTCCTGGTCGGTTCCCCACCTGCTGAGTTAGGAACGCATCTTGAAAGACATCCAACAACCTTGTGCCCTGGCCACCGAGGATGTTATAGTCTCCCAGTCTGTTCCTGGCATGTTGAAGTCCCCAACACCACCACTGTTCCCTGCCCAATCTGCAGTGCCTCCCAACATCTGCCACCAGACTCTCCTCCAGCTCCTCTGCCAGCACAGGGGTCTATACACCACTCCTATTTTTACTCTCTTGCCCCCTTGTTATCAAGGTGACCCAAATCACCTCCACGGTTCCCTCTGCCTCTTCTACTCCCCATGTCAATGCAGTTTTGACTATTATTGCTACATCCCTCCCTTCCTCCCCTGTCCTTCCTGAACATAGTGTAACCCTCCAGATTCAGGTCCCAGTCATGTCCTGCGGTGGCCCAGGTCTCAGTGACCACTGTCACATCCATCGCCCCTCAGTCAGCATCGCCTGGAGCTCAGGCATTTTATTGCCCAAGCTCCTGGCATTTATGCAGAACTACCTTCCACCCTTTTCCTACACTTTCATTTCCCTGCTTGTGTTCCCATGGGGATTCCTTTTTCCCTGGTCTGCACTTACCAGTCGGCCTTTTCCACATCCGTCCAGCTCCCAGGGGTGGAGACAGTGTCCCTCCTTTATCGGACCTCCTCAACAGCCTTATCTCCCATCCCTCCCCTTCACAAGTTTAAACCCCACTTTTCACGAATAAACCCTCTATTTTCAACTTAAGGATTCCCTCCTCCAAATTGAGATGGAGCCTATCTCTAGCATACAGCTCCTTATCCTCCCAAGTCTCCCCAATCCCCCATCAACCCATACCCTCTGGCCTCACACCACTCCCTGAGCCACTGGTTTACCTTCCTAATCTTCCTTTGTGTTCCTCACTAGCCCTTGGCACTGGAGGGATTTCTGAGAAGGAAATGTGCATCCTATGTCATGACAGACCCTGGCAAGCTCCCTAAACCTTACCTGTATCTCTATCTCACTATTTCCTCAATGTCATTTGTATCCAGGTGGACCAGTATGTTTGGGGAACCCCACAATCCTTTGCCAGCTGATCTACCTCATGCTTGGCCCTGTGCACCATTAGTCCAGGAAGCATTTTGTTTTAACTGGCCAGACTTCTCCTCCCATCCCATTTGATACCCTGATCATAGAATCCCTACAGGAACACTCTGACCGCCTTTTCCTCCATTCCCCCTTCCATGTCCCTCATCCTTCCTACTGGCCCTCCACTCAGCCGGCTCCTTGTTCCTCCCCTATCTCGGTGCCACATGCCGCCCCTCCTTATGTACCCTGGCCACCCTCCCTCTGATTCTATTCCTCTTCCTCCCAAGTATCTTTCTGTACCTCACTAACTCCCCTCACTGCTCATGACTGGTCCTTCTCCCCCATCCGCTAAACAAGCCTGGCTCATCCTCCCTTCCTTCCTGTCTCCATTTAGTCCCTCTTGCTTGTCGTGCTCCCTGGCCTAACCCCTCAGCTCCCTTTACTGTATCCTCCTTGTACTTCTGGTCCTTCTCTTTGCCCTTCCTCCCAACTGGTCCTTCTCCTTGCACTTTCCTCCCTGTTCCCCTGCTCTGATCCACTGCTCCCCATTTTCCAGCATTCCAGGTTCCCCCTGTTCCTCCTGCTATCCGGCCCCCACCTCCTGCCCCACTCCCTTTTCATCTCTAACCACCCCTGTCATAGCTACATCACCCCCTCATCCTCAAACAGAAGAAGAGAATTGAAGCGGTTACTGAGCGTAAGGTCCGATCCACCTCCCGCCTTGCTTCCTTCTGTCCAGCCCCAGCCATCTGCCTACTTCCCTGAGAATGTTGTCCCTCTGGCCCCTTTGTGAGGGTCCCAAGTTACCTGCCTGCTTCCTTGGTAGTGTCCTCCTTTGGGCCCTCTGCCAGGGTCCCTATGTGACCCCAGAGTATTCTCCTGCACTCCTTTCCCTATGCCCCTGCCCCTAGTGCTTGGTGCAACCCCATGGTGATCCCTGTTCTCTTCCCCAACCATACCACCCCTTTCCCCAGCTGTCTCCTAATCTCTGCAACCTCCTCTCTAAGCTGTACCAGCTGGTAGCACACTGGGCAACCACCGAACTTCCAAGCCCAGTCCAGTATCATGGCTGCCCCACACCCTGTGCACCCCACCACCTTCCCAAAGATGCCAGCCCTAATGACATGTGATCCCATCCCTCCAAGTAGGTTTCCTTGGGTGAGCCACCAGGTTCTCCACTAGTCTAAGATACACCCTACTGACTAATCAGGACACTCACTAATCCTAGATACAGTCCCACAGTAAACCAGTAATCCTGTTACTAGGTGCAGTACAACACAGTAAACTTATAAGGAAGTGAACAACTCCCAAAGTTCCTTTCCCAGCCTTTAAATCCAACCCCAGTGGCTAGAACTATATGAGCTGCACCTGCAGCCTTTTCCTCCAATTGCAGGGCAGGTGTTCCCTATAAATAAGCAGAGCTCTGGGGAGGGAGGGTGGGGAGGGTGGATTAGAGCCACATGCTGTAAAGTGCAAAACATGGAGCTGCCTCTTGTGGTACAGACAAGGTGTCTATACCTCCACTGGCTCAGCTGCTCTATCTCTCTATCTGTGGTTACATTAATGCATGGCAAGCAAGTAAACATTTTCCCCAGCAGTGTAGTCACACAGTCAACCAGACTGTATTCTACCAATTAAGAAATGGCAACTAACAGGACTCAGAGCCTGCAGGTCTTGCTGGCACTCTGTTTCTCTGTCTACCAGCATAAAGCTCACTTTCAGAGCATGACATTGTTGAGCGGTCTCCCTGTCTTCACACTGTTCCATCTGACTTTATGCCACAACTATGGGATTTACCTATCAATCTGGCTGTGTGCCAGAAAAATGACCATGGGGACCACACACTTCACTCTGGGGACAAGCTTATCACATTGGCACTTGGATCTCACTGGCACAGAGAGCAAAAGAGACAAGTTCACTAAGTCAAGTTTCATTTAATGCTGTCCCTGGTTCCCACTCTCCCCTTGCTGTGCATCTCCTCTCTCTCCCAATGGCACAGAGTTAAGATAGAGACAGTCAGCAGTGGAATCAAGGGGCTGCTGGCAATTTGCTGCTCGCTTTGCAGATGATGTTTGCTGCTCCTGCATTGCCGTGGGTCTCTCACTATCTCTATCACTGTCACCATGTAAAGTGACACTGACAGTGGCAGAGCAGCACACACATGCTGTAGATGTTCCTTTTGTTTATGAGGTGGATGTTGCTGTGTGGCACTTCTGTGTGCATGGGGTCAAAGTGTTGCAAGGCAGACAATCCATTGGGGTGTGCCATAATGCTGTACGCTATTAAACGTATGACATTATGACCCGGTACATGTCTGTACTGCACATGGGATACAGAGGAAAAACAAGCAACAGGCTGAACCCATCTGGCACACTGAGCACTTGTCCTGTAGTCTGGTGTTTGTGTGATCATGGACAGAGTAATGCATGGACAAGTACTGTTTGCTGTCTGATTCCATGGTACCATACACAGACAGGCACTCCCAAAGTTCTTACTATCTTTCTGTGATCTAATGGGGGTCACACTGAGGGCAACCATTGTGGCACAGGACATGTCCACAGAGAACAGAGGTACTGCTGTTAAATATAATGTTATGGTGCATCTCTCTCTGTCCCTGGAAAGTCCACATAGAACAAGAAAATGCCATATGCCACACTCCCGATCACTCACTCGGGTTGTTTTAATGGCTACAGGGCTGGAACCTGTTCTCTGTACTGTCCCCATCATAGAGAGATGGAGACAGACAAGAAATCTGGTTTTGCTGCGATGATCCCTGGGTGTGTGGGTGGGTAAGAAGCAAGACTACAAACTTTGAACACTGCAGCCACTGTTGCTGCACTGTCTGAGACTACATGACAGGCCTCGGCTCTCACTCACTAAGCAGGGATAGTAATGGCTGTTCAACAGACTGCAATTTTGGCACTATAACAAAATCAGAACAAGCAGCAGCCTGATCTCTAGGAGGGATGGTTCACCTCTAGCTGTCATATATTGTAGAATAATCAATGGTCACCTGATGGCTGTTTACCCTCACCTGTCTTTATCTACCCCATGTTATAAGTCACTAATACACTTCTGGCATTTTGCCTTCAGCCTTGAATATCACAAGCAACAAGGAAATGCATTACTCCCAAACACCCCATTCATCTTATAGAGATATAGGTTAGTTTCCCTTTTTCTTATTGTAGGCTTGGGACCAGCTGGTATATGTAATAGACAGACCAGGTGAGATTCAGTCCATGCCACACTGTACTACACTGTGTAACATAAAACATTTGTGAATATTTTAAAGTCAATAAAATGTTGTGACTACAGTACAATCTTCAAAATGTTCAAAACATTTTTACCAAATATCCATAGTATGATAATTGTTCTGGTGCCCATGTTACTGATATGACTTCTTGTGTCATGTCTGTGTTACTAGCGTGACTTCCTGTGGAGTCTGTGTTACTCGTGTGACGTCCTGTGGAAACAAAACTTGTAAATAAAGTATAATTCACTTTCTGAAAATTTAGTGATTTCTGTCTTTTGTATGAGGGTAATATAGTTGTGCAAAAAGCCTATGGGCTAAAAATCAAGGACGTGAATGTGGTAGATAAACTTGAACATGTGCAGATTTGGGCATACTGTGATCAGGAAACACATTGTGGAATAATTACCAACAAGTTAAGTTTATGATAAAAATGGAAAGTTAAATATTATGCTACCTAAATAGAGCAGTGTCAGTGGCTCAGTAGGTAGCACACTCACCTCTGAGGCTGGGAGATCAGAGGGCTGTGGGTTCAGTTCCCACATCTGGCACTTGGGTTAATATCCAGTACTGACACTGTAGTGCAGCATGAGAGGGTGCAGCACTTCTGAGGTTCCGTCTTCCGGATGAGATGTTAAACCGAGGTCCCATCTGTCTGGATTGGTGGTAGTTCAGGTGGATGGTAAAGATCCCATGCCACTTATCGAAAGAGTGGGGAATTTCCCCAGTGTCCTGGCCAAATTTCCCTCATTCACTAAAAATACCACCAACAGCTTAATCTGGTTCAACAGTTGGAATTCATCTGTATCCCCTCCCCGGTCGTGCCTGAAAATAGGCAGGATTTGTCTAGTGCACTTACCCTGTCAACAAAAACTAACTAAATAAAATAAAATAAAATAAAAGAGGCCATAGACATAGTAATATCAAAAATATATGTTTGATAATATGGCAAATTTGTCATCAAGGACATGATGTTACTCACATTACATTGGGTCTGGGAACTTTATATCCCATTTTTAGGACCTCTGAACTACAAACTATCTTTATATTGGGGTCTGCAATACTACCACTTGTACCCAATGTAAATATGATATGGATATGACAACTGACCCAAACAAATTTTGGAACTTGAATGTCACACTTTGCCTGTTGAGTAGCATATCGGTACCATATATATATATATATATATATATTATATATATATATAGATATATATCTATATATATAGATATATATATATAGATATATATCTATATATATATCTATATATATACAGATATATATATGTATATATGTGGTAGAGGAGCCATTTACATGTTAAACCCAAAATATTGCACCTTAATAACTTTTCAACCATGTAACAGATCTGCCTGAAATTTGGAATACACGATCAAGATATACAGCTGCAGAGTTATTAGCGTGATCTGCACATGCGTTTACGCTTTTTTGCAATTCTACGGTCGCTTTTCACAGGTCGCACGGTTTGTGCGACCGGTCTGAAATCTTCAGGATCATGCAGCTGGGGTCCTGATGTGCCTTTTGAAGATTTTGTGAAAAATATTGAACGCTTCACAAGTTATTCAAAAACAAGTTCCCATTATAAGTCAATGGGAAAGTTAACAAAAGTTCGACAGTGTCGCAAATGCAGTTTTTACTTTCGCAAATGGCCTTTTACTGTCTCAAATCTGCCATTTGTTTTCAGTTGGTGATCAGAAAAATGCTTGGTATTTAAATTTGGGACCTCTAACAACCAAATTCTTTTGTATTCATCTAGTCAGACCCTGAGGATGCTAGCCATGTCTTTATTTTAGGGTAAAACACCAGAAATATGTTTTTCACATTTCTGGAAAAGTACTTTGCAAAGTACTTTTGCACACATGACACTGTCGAATGATTCTCCTATTCCTCAGCTTCTTTCCACATGTGATGGGGGTGAGAGTTAGGCCGATGATATCAACGTGCACCCGATTCCAGTTGGGGGTTGGGGTGACGGGTGCAAAGGGGTTTCAACCCACATCAAATTTCCTCACTTTTGCTGCTGTGGAACAACCTTAACTGATGCATTAAACTGAGTTTTTGGTTTATTATATATATATATATTAATATATATATATATATAATATATATATGAAAACACAAATTGCACATACTCCAATAATGAAACACATCATGGGAAGCATATGCAAATGAACATGAATTAACTTGGACTGGCTTGACTTTAAGCAGAATTGCATGGTGCCAGGGCCAGCCCATTGGTGCAATGGTTGGATTTCTGCTTCAACTCAGTGCCCCGGTTTAGGAATGGACTCGGGTCATCAAAAGGCTGGCTGGGGAGAAAGATTGAGCATCCCAGGGACTGATCTCCTTTTCTGGGGAGAGGACAGGTGTGTCTGGTGCTTGATAAACACCTGGCAGAGGCCTGAGGTTCAACAGTGACCAGCACCATGATCAAATATGTGAGGGGGTGGGCGCTGGTTGTCATTGCACAACCACGCCCCCACATAAAGGGGACAAAGAGCCAGCTGCCTACTGCCTGGATGATGCCTGTCCCTCTGCTCTGATGAGCTCTAAGGCCATCTCCTGACCTATCCCATTGCTTGCGGCACTTAGGGCCAGTGTGGCAACCCCACCTGGGGGGTAAGCCAGGTGGTATCAGGGAGTCGTGGGTTACGGGAGGAGTGGGGAGCGGAGTTGCCATGACCCAGGCAGAAGGAATGGCAGTAAGGCAGCACAAAAAAAAATTACATGGTGCGGAATGCCTCACAATACAATCAACAAAGGCTGAGAACAACAGACACAGACACATGCTTCATCCTTATTTGGACTCATCACTGTGCCATATCTGTATCTCAGCCCAGGGAGCCACCTTTATAGGGGACCCCATTTATTTGGGTCATGGGGCAGCCCAAAGTAAGGAGAGAAGAGAACTACTAAAGAACCTCAGAGCAAATGCACTGGGGCAAAAGTATATATATATACACACACACACACACACACACACAGCACACACACACACACACACACACACATATATATATGTGCAAAAACTATGTTAATGTGTCAGTTAGGATTATTGTACAGTGACAAAGTGAGGAAATTCACATTAGGGTTCCCACCCTTGAACCCCACCCTTCCCCCACCAACAGGCACCGGGGTGTGCATGGGGTCATCAGCCTAACTCTCACCCCATCTCATGTGCAAACAAGCTGAGGTGGTGCACTGCAGGAGAACGAGGTGAAAGTTAGGCTGTGCCAGCCCACCCAGCACCCCCCACCCTTCCCCAGCCGGCGACTGGCACATCCCACCTTCACCTCCACAGCCAGCCACTGACTGTCTGCATTACAAGCGGTAATTGTTAAAACTGGCCTGTTTCATTAAAATCTGGCCATCTAGTCCCTCCTTCGCATCAAAGATCACGATCAAGGAATCTTGCAATCAAAGAATTTGCAGGCTTGAGATCAAGGAATTTGCGGGCTCGTGATCAAAGAATACAAAATGGTGAAAATCAAATTTAGACATAAATGCATGAAACCACCAGCATGGTTCGATAAAACTAAGGATCCTGAGCAAAACCCATCCTCATTTGTGTTAATAACCCATCCCTGAGCTGAAAAATTAGCCTTTTTCAACTGGCCATCTTGTCCCTCGCTTCGCTATCAAAGATCGCGGTCAAAGAATCTTGAGATCAAAGAATTTGCAGGCTCACAATCAAAGAATTTGCAGGCTCATGATCAAAGAATAAAAGATGGTGAAATTCAAATTTTACACAGAAATACATGGAACCACCGGTATGGTTTGATAAAGCAAGCCCCCGAGCAAAACCCACCCTCATTTGTGTTAATAACCCACCCTGAGCTGAGAAATTTTTCAACTGCCCATCTTGTCCTCGCTTGTGATCAAAGATCATGGTCAAAGAATCTCGCAATCAAAAATTTGCAGGCTCACATCAAAGATCATTAGCAAGTCACAATCAAAGAATAAAAATGTTTGAAACTCTATTTTAGACAGTTTTGAAGCAAACCACAGCCATGGCTTGATAGAGTGTTATCCCCTGAGTAAAACCCATCCAAGTTTTACTTCAGGAGTGACCCTGAGCCGAGATATTTGATTTTTCTGACGGGAAATGAAAGCAAGATGGCGGCCATCACAATCAAAGATTTCATGATCAAAGATTCTTTGATCGCGAGTCTGCAAAATCTTTGATCATGAGGAGGACCAGATGTCCAAAACTCCATTCTTTGTTCGCAAAATAACCATATTAATTTTCCCTGACTTATAATAGGAACTTAAAGGTTATATAACTTTTGAATGGATTAATATTTGTTCACAAAATGAAAAGCGGTACGTTGTTTGACCCAAGCACTTTCAGATGAGCCAAGTTGCAGAGTGGCATGCCACACAACAGCCACACAGCGTCACAGACAAAATCCAAAAACTGCCCATATTAATGTCAAAAGTAAATTTTTCAGCATTTTGTGTGGAAAAACTGTAAGTCCTACTGAAACAAAATTTGGCAAATTAAGAGATCATGCCCCACCACACATATCAAAATGTCATGCAAATCTGTTGAATGGGTCAAAGCGTTATTAACACGCAAAATTTCGAGTTTACCATAGAAGTGCCTTCATAACCCTAAATATTGGGATGCATTGTGCCCTATTTTATCTATCACTCTATCTATCTATCTATCTATCTATCTATCTATCTATCTATCTATCTATCTGTCTATCTATTTATATATTCATGGCAATAAACTGTGTTTAATGCATCGTTTAGAGTTATTCCACAATGACAAAAGTGAGAAAATTTGATGTTAGTGTTCCACCCACTTGTCCCACCCCACCCTGCCCCACCAATAGGCAATACTGGTGTTCGTTGGAGTTGTCAGTCCATGACAGTAAGTACTTCATGCAACATTGAAAGATGTACCCATATCTCACATCGTTTCAAGATATGGGTACCAAAAAGCACTGAAGAGGCACTCTTTCAACCCTTGTGACAGTAATTTCACAATATCTCATGAACCTTGCAGCATTACAAACAAAATTCCATTTCAGGCTTACTCTATGATTTCAAATCTTTTTCTAGTGATCTAAACCACCGATAGCGAAAGTCTGTATCTCGCTTTGTTTCTGAGATAACGCACCGAAAGTCATGACCAGACTGTAGTGTAATCCTATGGGAAAAATGTAAATTATGTCATTGAATATCTCTACAACAAATTATTTCCCCAACACCTAAACAGCATAGTTCACATCTCTGTGACATCCCCTCAACACCCTGCAAATTTCAAGTAAAAGACCCATAGGATATAATAGGAATTTCAAATTGTAATAACTTTTGAACAGATTAATATTTTTCTCCAAACAAAAAGCAGCATGTTCCTTGGCTCAAGTTCTTTCAACGTGCCAAGTTGTAGAGTGAATTACTACACAGCAGCCACACAGCACCACAGACAAAATTTGAAAAACTGCCCACATAACTGGCAAAGTGCATTTTCAGCATTTTGATGGGCAAAACCATAATTCCTACTAAAACAAAATTTGGCAAATCAAGAGACCTACCATGCCCCACAGAGCATACCAATTTCATGCAAATCCATTGAACGGGTCCAAAGTTCTTCATGTGCAAAATTTTGAGTTTAACAACCAGCAGCAGGTAACAGGAATAACATACAACTATCTAAACCATGAAACCACACACCCATGCTCCCATCGGCCTGTGGCATGGGGTCATCACTGCTAACTGTCATACTGGACATTCCATGCTCCGCTAAACATATATTGTGCTATGACACTTTCGTGTTTCGAATGTATTTTGTGAAAGTATGCTCCTAATCACTGCACATCTTGCCATCATCCTGCAAGCAAATGGTTGGGTCCTTTGGGCTGACATTTGAAGGGTGGCAAGACCTGCCCCACAGATTTGCTTTTTCCTGCTATTGTGTTACAATACTTAAGGATTACAAAGTTACACTGTTCAAAAATTTAGCAATTTGTAATAGACTAACATTGTGGTGCCCATGATGCCTTTCACATCCATATGCTGAAAACAAAGCGACTTACACCATTTACGCTACTGCCAGCTTGGTTCACCTTTATGAACTAACCTCAAGAACAACTTTGTAAATAATGTATCATATCTGAAGCTGTATTTCTCCACTTCCTACAGTGACACAGGTATACACCTCCTGCTGGATGTGTGTGATTGGTTGTGTTGCCTTGGTCCTTCCCTACTTGCATGTATGTGTGTGTTTGGTGGTGGTGGGGTGGAATGTGCAGTTAGGGTTTCAACCTAACAGCAAATTTCCTTGCTTTTGTCGCTGTGGAACAACCCTAACTGATGCATTAAACAGTGTTTTTGCCATGAATATATATATATGTGTGTGTGTGTGTGTGTGTGTATATATATATATATATATATATATGTATATATGTATCTATCTTATCTATATATATATATATATATATATATATATATATACATATATATATATATATATATATATAGAGATATCTAGCGGTTCAGTGTGTGATAATGTATTTATCTTGTAGAGTTTCAGTGACTCAAGCAACCTCACGAGTGCCGAAGGCACGAGTGAGAGTTATGAAAGGTCACTGGAAACTGTACAAATAAATGCATTATCACACACCGAACCACTGCATATTCCATTTATGCAACAGTTTAGATGTGTGTGAACATTTTGATTTTGGTAGGTGTAAATAATTTGTCAAAAAGGAAAAAGAAAATTGAATTTTATGCTGTTTTTGCTAATTATAAAAACAAAATGGTATTTATAAATGAAACACCACTCATTTTGTAGATATTTTTGAGCTGAACATTTTTCGTGCTCACAGTACCATGCTATCATTTTTGTTTTAAAGTTATTTATATTTGTTTGTCAAAAAGTGAACAACAAAATACCATTTTTCTTCTGTTTTCTTGCTAATCATATACAATATACAGGGTTTATATAAATGAAACAGTATTCATTTTGTAGATAATTTTGTGCTGAACAATTTTCGTTCACAGTACCATGTTATCTTTTTCGTTTTTAAGTTATTGACATTTAAATATGGATAGTACTGCTTTTGAGGCCGAACATTCTAAATGAATTCTGAAGAGAACTGTGTAGATAAATGAGCTAGTGATGTAGTTACTGCGTGAATAAATGGGTGATGATGTAGTTACTATGTGGATAAATAAATTTATTACCATAGTAGAGAAGATAAATGGTTTTATTCTATAGTTTTATCCCGACCCTGTTGCATAAATATATATATGTATAGATAGATATATATATATGTAATAGATAAACTACTCTGAGGTGTGCGGTCACTCTGTGATATACATACACCTTGGTGTGCATTGTTATGCATGAGGCCGCAGGGCAGTATATCAACCACCCAAGGTGTGCATATATCAGGCGCAACCGCACACATCAAGTGGTTCATCTATCTTATAACAAGTCAATATTGTTTTGGAGGGTAAAAGTGCAGGTGTGTGGTCGCGCTCTGATATACACGGTCATGTGATGCTGTTCAGCTAATGATATTGCTGCAATTTCCCTACCAATTTTATATATATATTTGTATCTGTATATATTATAGTGACATGGTAGTGCCACTATAGTTAAGGTTAGTTACCCCAATTAAGGTTAAAGTGTGAAATTTGGCAGCTTAATAACTTTGCCACCATATGACAGACTTGCCTGCAATTTGGCATGCATAAGTGGTCCTATAGATCTCTGAATCTGCCAAGTTACGTAACAGTCAGATATACAGTTGCGGAGGTACATAGCACCGTAGAATGTGGTATTTATGCTTTTTGTGCATTCTTTGCTCCAACCTACAGGTTGCACAGTTTGTGTGACCAACCCAAAACCTTCAGGGAACATGCAGCTGGGGTCCATGATGTGCCTCTCCAAGATTTTGTGAAAACAATATTAAATGTTTCAAAAGTTATTCAAAAATAAGTTTCCTATTATAGTCAATAGGAAAAGTTAACAAAAGTTCGACAGTGTCACAAATGCAGTTTTTAGTGTTGCAAATGACCCCTGTAGTGTCACAAATCCCTCATCTTGTTTTCAGTTGATGGTCACAGAAATGCTTGCCATTTAAATTTGGGACCCTCTAGGGACACAGTTATGGCTGTGTTCCCGTAGATTGACCAGAGGATGCTAGGCATGTCTTTTTGGGGATTAAACACCCCAGAAATATGTTTTTCAAATTTTTGTAAACAGTAGTGTCGCAATTTGACACTTTGTGCTTTTTTTTTTTGCGAAAGAACGGTTTGGTCTTTTGGGCTAAAATTTGGAGGGAAGAAAGCCAAGATCACTCAGATGTGCCCTGTGGTGGTTTGGCGATAAAATATTAGAGGGTTGCAAAGTTACATCACTCTGAATTTGACAATTATTCCATAGGCTAACACCAGGGCCTCTGCCGCACCTTTCGGGCATGTATCTCAAGCAGCTTGAGATATGGACTTTTCATTGGAAAAATGCTTAGATCCCTGCTGGGGGACTAAGTACAAAACTAACCAGGAAAGTGATAAATATTATGAGATTTAATTTTTTTTCTCATAAATGCGGTTCCTGAGATATAAGCAATTTAGTATTGCAACTGTTCATTTTGTGCTCAAAGGCCCATTATTATGCATACATTCTTTGTTTCACTGTGTTTCTCAGTGCAGCTTTTGGGAAAAAAGGTTGTGCATTTCCATTACTGTTACAGTTAGCATTTCCACTTGTATTTCTGTAAGCATTTGCATTACGTTACTGTCTACACCACCGTGTAGATTACCCTTTGCCTGTGTGTTTGCAGTTCCATTTGCATTACTGTTATCATTTGCATTTCCATTACTGTGTTGCCTTGGTCCTTCCATACTTGCATGTATGTGTGTGTGTGTGTGGCAGTGGGGGTGGGGAAAAGCACAGTTAGGGTTTTGAACCTAACACTGAATTTCCCTGCTTTTGTCACTGTGGAACAACCCTAACTGATGCATTAATGGAGTATTTTGCCATGAATATCAATCAATCAAATCTTTATTTATCGAAGCGATTACCATTTAGCAAGCTCATTTACAAGGTGGACCTGCTTTTGCAGGAAAATTATACAGTTATATATAAATATACATAATATAAAAGGAACAACATGATTACAATACTGATAGGAGCAGGGTATTTACATTCCAAGTTACATGTACAAGAAAGATATACATAACACAACTGACCGTAATATATATATATATATATATATATATATATATATATATATATATATATATATATATATACATTTCCCACAGGAGCAGGATGTGTATGGATGTCATATACAAACCATAGAAGAAAAAAAAGATTATTTATATTCCTGTCCAGCAGAAACATGTTACAGGACTGGATGAAAATTCTAAGCTATGGAGGCGCATAACAGTGTGTAAGCCTTAGGTAAATGCGGCAGAAGGGGTAGTGAATAAGATGGATGCAGAGGGTGCTAAGAGCAAGTGGGGCAGAGGAGGGGTAGTAGTGGCAAGGGCTGATTTGGATAAGCAGCTGGGACTAGTGTTGAAGAAGAGAGGAACAATAGTCAAGCTGCTAGGAGCGAAAGAAGCAATTACAGATTTCAGCAAATGTTTTGTCATAGAGGTCTTAAAGAAGGCAGGACTGACAGGTGAACTAAGTCTCAACGATTTTTGTATCCAATTCCAGAGAGTAGGCAGGGCATAGCTTATGGCGGCACTTCCAAAGTGAATGTTGGCCCTTGGAACATTCAAAGAAATCTGCGATTGACTTCTTAGGGGCATTGTTCCTAATAGGACTAAGAGTCAGTCAACAACGTATTGTGGGAGTTTGTTGGTAAGGGCTTGGAGCATCCATAGGGCTGCATTTCTATAACGCCTGTATTGAAGGAGGGCCACCATATGCCTGCGTATAAAGAGCAGTGATGTGTGGAGTACGAGAGGCCAGTTATAAATCTTAGTGTTCTATGATATAATACATCCAGTTTTGCAAGCTATGAGGTGGGTAATGGCCATCAATGAAATCAGTGTAGTCAATTAATGAAAAGAATGTAGATTGGACAAGCTGTCTTTTGTGTCTGTGGTCAAGAGGCGTTTAATTCTGAAAAAAGACCAACTTAAAGCTTCAGTTTTTATAGTTCTTCTGTGTGTTCCACAAAGAGAGTTTGTTGTCTAGCCAAATACCAAGGTATCACAAATTCAAGATTTTCTCCTAATAAGGTAGAGATTGATGGTAATGGACTAGCGACAGCAGAGTAAGCCCCTGGGCCTGGCGGTGATAAAAGAATGGCCTTGGTTTTTCTGCATTTAGTAGTAACTTTTTGCTAAGGAGCTGGTACTGCAGAGTATTAAAGTCAGCTTGTAACTCAGCGCAGAGCAGCTTCAGGAGATTCCGGCTTAAGTAGAGCACTGTGTCATTAGCAAACAAGTGAATACTTGCATCTTTGATGCCTATGTCCAAGCTGTTGCTATAAATGGCAAACAGTAATGGGCCCAGTATGGAGCCCTGAGGACACCTCTTTTATCAGTTTAAGTGGAGAAATCTCTCCATCAGCCTTAATTTGTTGCTGTCTATCAGAAAGGTAGTCTAGGAACCATCCCAGTGTGGTTGAGCCAATGTCTACAGTTTTAAGGTGGAAGGGCAGACAGTGGTCGACAGTGTCAAAGCCTTACTGAGGTCCAGAAACACAGCACAAATGAATTGTTTGTTGTCTGGGTCCCATTGCCAATCATTAGTAACTTTTGCCAGTGCCGTGAATTGTACTATGCTTAGCTTTAAAGCTAGACTGCACTGGGTTGAGTAGTCTAGCATTGTCTAAGAAAGATCTCGGCTGCATATCCACAATTTTTCCAGAAGTTTTGAAAGTATGGGAAGAAGGAGATTGGTCTATAGTTATTTAGGTCACAGGGTCCCCTGCTTTAAACAGGGAATGACATGAGCAGTTTTCCATGCCTTGGGATGGAACCTTGTCCTAGGGACAGATTGAATAGGTGTGTTATAGGTGTAGCAAGTATATGGTATGCTATTTTCAAGAAATATGGTTCAAAGAGTCGCCCCAGCACTTTTTTAGTATCTAGTCATAGAAGATCTTCAACTTCTTTTATGGTGTTAGGTGAAAAGGAGAAGTCCATGTTATTGCTACTTGGTTCTGAAGACTGGATGTTGGTCTGAGGAAGAAGGCTACTTACAGGTGCATTATCAAACGCCAGGCCAGCAGTGGCAAAGTGATTGTTGAAAGCCTGCAGTATCTCTAATTTATCATTAATGATAATATTATCAGTGGTAATTTTGGAAGAGGCGCACTTCCTGGAGAGTGGCCAGATAGCTCTTTTATGGTGGACCAGAACTTGGTAGAGGCAGTTTGATGCAGAAGTAGCTCGGTTTGATAAAAGTTGTCTTTGGCCTCTCTGACCAACTTAGTACATACATTTCTAGATGTCCTGAAGAGACACCAGTCTGCGTCGGCACGAGATTTACAAGCCTTTTTCCAGAGGTAATCTCTTTTGAGTAAGGCATCCTTCAGATCTGGTGAGAACCAACGACAGGTTCTGGATTTTATCGTGCTTTAACCAGGGAGCATGGCTGTTTAGGGCACTGGATATGATTTCATGAAGAACGTCATAGACATGGCTCACTGACTTAGCCAGGTAGAAACTCAGCCATAGCAAAGAGTTTTTAGATCATTGAAGTATGCAATAAGATTGAAGTTCTGTCTGGATCTTTTAGTGGAAAACTTTGATGTAGATAGAGGTTTGGTAACAGTTCTCATGCAACCAATAAAGCAGTGGTCACTAACGTCTGCTAAGAGGATACCAGCATGGGAAAGGAATGAGGTCTGTTAACAAGGAGAACATCAAGAGGGTGTTTCTCATTGGATATTTTTTGTTGATCTGAGTAGGCTCAGTAATAAGTTGAGTGAGCCCATGAGAGTTGCAGAATTGTTTCAGGAATATGAGACCTTAGTCAGCCAATCATAGTTAAGGTAGCCTAGCATGATTGTTTCATTGGGGTAGTATCCAGGTGGGATGACAGGTGTGTCAGAAGTTGTGGTCCTGCTACTGAGGTCTATAGCAGCCTATGATGTGGGCATACACTGATGGAGAAGCTCAACTTTAAGAGACAGGCATTCAAATCCACAGGCAAGAGGCAGCATCTAATATAGATACTGAGAATTTGTTTTTAACATAAATGGCTACTCCTCCACCCTGGTCTGGCTGTCAGTTCTGAAGAGGAGGTAGTTAGGGATGTTTACCTCTCTATCTGGGGTGGATGCCCAGAGCCATGTTTCAAAAGCACGAGTGCGTCTGGTGCAGTATGAATATTCCAAGCCTGGATTGAATCGGCGTCTTTAAAAGACTACACATGTTAGTATGCAAGAAGCTAATTCCTTTCAAAGTTGTGAGTTCAGAAGGAGATGAGAGCACTTTCATAGGGCCAGGGGTTAAGTTCAACCTCACCTGAGCATATGAGTGGAAGGGCACAATTTTCCTCAGGGCAGCAAGGAGAAGTTTAAAGGCACAAGTCTTTCTATGTCTGGTATAGGTTTGAGTACATGGGTCCAAAGACTGAATGATCTTATTGTGCTGCCCTACAGATACATATCCTAGGATCCATGCAGAATAGCACCAAGCCATACCTAGTTTGAATGGATAGGGTATAGGACCACATAGAAGATATTGGTTAGCAGTTGGAGATTCCACAAACTATGAGGGATCAAAGGTGTACAGTGGCAGCATAATTTGTATATAGTGTTGCTATATGGGAGACTAGCATGGTAGAGCATGCACCTTTGTTGGAATCAATTCTGTCAGGTTGCCTAACCACATAGGGTATTATACAAAGGCTGGTGAATAAGCGTAGCCAAACAAGGCCTGTCATGGTTGCCCTTTAGGTAAGTAAGGAGCATACTGCAGTAGCTTCTGCTATCTAAATTATATAGGTCCGGGGTTGTTGTTCCGTATGTGACTGTGTGGGAAGTTTAAAAATGGAGTAGCTGCAAGATAAATGTATACTGCCCTTGGCTAGAGAAAGGAGAGAGTAGCTTGAATTAATAGTGGGCAACACAAAGGCTAGCAGTCTGAATGAAAACAGCTCAATTAGCAACTGAAAAGCCTGTGATTTCCTTGGAGTCTAGAGAGAGCTACAAAGTCATGAAGGGGCTGTAACACTTGGTTGCTGGGAACATTTTTAGACAATAAACATTTTTTGGCAAATCAGTCACAGTTCAGTAATTTGTAGTACAATTTTCAAGTAAAACTGTGCCTTAGCAAGACAGGATATGCTAGACAGCAAGACAGGATATGCTAGTCAGCAATAAGCAAACCTAAAGTGCAAAATGGTATGCCTCAGCAAGACAGAATGAGATAAAGCTGTTAGAAGGCTTAGTTGCAAAAGGAGAAGGGAGAATTGTAGTTGTTGACAGTAAGAAACCAATAAATTGAAACATCAGATAGGGTGGGCGGAGACTGTGTGCATTTAAAGGAGGCCTGGGAGGAAGAGGGGTGGGATGAAAAATTAAGGGGAAGTTTACAGAGCTAGCACTGAATCATTACACATACAGTTGGAAGAAACTGCAGCGGGGAATGATAAGTTACTTTACAGAGGCCGAGCAGAACAGGCTAAATTAAAATATATAAATTAGAAGTGGAGTGCAGGGATGCAGGCTTACATTAAGCCACCGTCTCAGGTGCTCCTGTCTCAGGTGAGTGAGACCAACCAATCAGAAGCTCTACACGGGTGTGGAGCCAATAGCACTACCTGAGAAGGCACTTAAATTGAAAACAACAAATTGCAAGTGATGACCGGGTTCAGTGTTCACACAGCCCAGAGAAATTGTGGCAATTTTCAAATGTCATACCTATCTATCTCTTTGCAGGGTAGGTGGATCAGGCTCCTTGCACCATAGAGGTGCAATGGCTGGATCGTGACCACTGCCCAGGGCAAGTGGCACCTATAAGGAAGGAGGCAGCAGATTAAATAGAAGCAGATGGGGGTGTCTAAACAGAGACACACAAGAGAGCTGAGCATCAACCTGAAAGACAAGTCAGGGCAGTCTCAGACAGAGGCAAGGTGCCGGCTAACTTGGGAATCCAAAACAAGCACAAAAGAACAGAGTGATGGGGAGGCAGGAGGGACAGAACAGAGACAGAGGAGGACAGGGGACAAATGAAGATGATTAAGAATGAAAGTCAAGGGCAGAAGCCTTAGGCTCAAGACAGAGGCTACACAAATTTTACAATTCACTGAATTTTCTAAGCCCATAGCAGTAAGCATATAAACCCAGTACAGTCTTAAATAAGATTAAAAAAATATTAACAAAGCCAGTAAAACTTTTTACAAACTCAGTTCAAGGCAGTGTACAGAGTGAAAGCTTAATTGTGGAAAAAATCAAGGGAAGTTTGCAGAGCTAGCACTGAATAAGTGCACATACAGTTGGAGAGAAACTGCAGTGGGGGAATGGTAAGTTATTTACGAGGCCGAGCAGAACAGGCTAAATTAAAATATATAAATTAGAAGCAGAGTACAGGGATGCAGGCTTACATTAAGCCACACGTCTGGGTGCTCCTGTCTCAGGTGAGTGAGACCAGCCAATCAGGAGCTCTACACAGGTGTGGAGCCAATATGTACTACCCTGAGAAGGCTGAAATTGAAAACAGCAAATTGCAAGTGATGATCCGGCTCAGCGTACACACAGCCGAGAGAAATTGTGGCAATTTTTCAAATGTCGTACCTTATCTATCTCTTTGGGGGTAGACGGATCAGGCTCTTTGCACCGTAGAGATGCTATGGCTGGATTGTGACCGCTGCCGAGGGGCAAGTGGCACCTTATCTATCTCTTTAGAGGTAGGGTGGATCAGTCTCCTTGCACGATACAGGTGCTATGGCTGGATAAGTAACTGCTGCCCAAGGGGACATATACACATATCTATAAATGTATATTATGCAAAAACTTTGTTTATGCATCATTTAGGTTAAAATAAAAGTCAGAAATGAAATGTTTGGGTTACCCTCCCCCATGAACCACCATCATCCCGAGATTAACAGCTGACAGAGTGTGTCATTGGGTTGTGAGGTCTAAATGTCACCTCCATTCCATGTGTAATCATATTCACAAGCCACAGTAAAGAAGAATGAGGTGACATTTAGGCCTCACAGCATCAATGACACACACTGTCAGCTGCCAATCTTGGGATGATGGGCGGTCCAAGGGGAAGTGGCAACCCTAAATGTTTCATTTCCTGACTTTTTGTGTTTTAATCCTAAATGATGCATCAACAAAGTTTTTTGCATAGAATTTTATGTTTTGAGAAAGAAAGAAAGAAAGAATATAAAAGTTGAAAGTCATGAAGTTAGTGGGAGCGCATGCCTTGGGGTCCAACTCTCCACCAACTTGCAAATTTATGCAGAATTCACACCTGTTTACATTTTAGGTACCTAACGACTGAAAAGTACATTCATGGCAGTAAGGATAGCTACCACATAAATTTGAAGCCAGTATCACAATAGAAATGCAAACTGCACCATGCAATATCTCCACAAAAATGTATTGTCTGACAAGTAAACACAATAATCGACATCTACAGGACATCCCATCAACACCCTCCACATTGCAAGTAAAAGACCAAACCGTTTCCAAGATATTTAATTTAAAAATTGTTTAAATTGTGCTATCTGGTCCCTCCAAATCTGGCCATCTAGTCCTCCCCTTGTGAACAAAGAATCTGGATTAAAGAATTTATGGCTCACGATCAAAGAATTTGCAGGCTCATGATCAAAGAATAAAAATGGTGAAAGTCAATTTCTACACAAAATAAATGAAACCACAGCCATGACTCAATAGAATGAAGCCACCTTAGCAAAACCCATGCTCATTTGGATTAATAAGCCACCCTGAACTGAGAAAATAGATTTTTTCAAGTGGTCATCTAGTCACACCTTGTGATCAAAGATTGTGATCAAAGAACCTCGCGATCAAAGAATTTGAAGGTTCACGATCAAATAATAAAAATGTTAAAAGTCAATTTTAGGCAAAACATATGAAACCACAGCCATGCCTCGACAGAATGATACCCCTGAGCAAAATATACCCTTATTTGACTTAATAAGCTACCCTGAGCTGATAAAATAGATTTTTCAAGTGGCCAACTAGTCGTGCCCTCACAATCAAACATTGTGGTCAAAGAATCTCGTGATAAAAGAATTTATGGGCTCGCAATCAAAGATCGTTAGCGAGACATGATCAAAGAATAAAAACTTCAAAACTCTATTTTTTATCATTTTGAAGGAAACCACAGCCATGACTCGATAGAGTGAAGCCTCTGAGAAAAAACATCCAAGTTTTACTTCAGGAGTCACCCTGAGCTGAGGTATTTGAATTTTTCCGACTGCAAACTGAAAACAAGTTGGCGGTGGTCACGATCAAAAATTACTCACGATCAAAGATTCTTTGATCATGAGCCTGCAAATATTTTGATCATGAGGAGGGACTAGATGGCCCAAACCCCATTCTTCCTTCACAAAATAACTATATAAATTTTCCCATTGACTTATAATGGGAATTTAAAAGTTTAATAACTTTTAAATGGAGTAATATTTTTCACCAAATGAAAAGTGGCATATTCCATGACCCAAGCTCTTTCAGATGAGCCAAGTCACAGGGTGGCACATTGCACAATAGCCATGCAGCACCACAGACAAAATCCGAAAACTGCCCACATAACTGGTGAAAGTGCATTTTCAGCATTTTGATGTGCAAAAACCTAAGTCCAACCAAAACTAAATTTGGCAAATTGAGAGAGTTACCATTCCCCACTGTGCATGCCAAATTTCATGTAATTCCATAGAACGGGTCCAAAGTTATTAATGTGCAAATTTTGAGTTTAACATAGAAGTGCCTACTCAACCCTAAATATAGGAATGTAACCGTGCCTCTAAAATATATTTATTTATTTAGTTTTGTTGACCGGGTAAGTGCACTAGACAAATCCTGCCTATTTTCAGGCACGACCCGGGAGGGGATACAGATGAATGCCAACTGACCTTGAACCAGATTAAGCTGTTGGTGGTATTTTTAGTGAATGAGGAAATTTGGCCAGGACACGGAAATTCCCTACTGCATTGCTGGCAGTAGGGGGACTTGCTGCTGATTGGTTCACTTGTGGATCAGTCTTGAAGTGGATGGTCATTTTGAGCATGAAGAGTGGTCGAGCCTTACTAGCACAATGATTGAATTGGCAGCGGTACCTGAGCATCAGGTTACTGAGGATAATGTGGAGGAGGAGAGATTTTGTCTCCACGGAGGATTTATCGGCAGTTGTTGCATCAAATGGAACCCTATCTACTTCAGGAGTACCGGAGAAATGACAAGAGCAGCTGGCAAGACAGCTATCTGATTTAGCTAGGAACACGAGCGAGTAAAACTCCAGTTGAAAGCTTATGCAAGTAAAGAACTACATGTGGCTGTCTCATCGATCAGACACTTTGCACAGTGGGATGGAGGCTGTGGATCCATCTAGGGAGATTTCAGGTGCTGTTTCCTTGAAGGTGCAGTCGCGCACCCCTGTTGTCACTGGTTTGGCTGGCAGTAATGAATCGGGAGTGATTCAGTGCGAGAGCCTGAAAAATCCTATTGCGGGGTAACTCCGGCGTCTCTCGGTTACCATAGAGACCAAGGGAGTCCCGGATGTGTTTATCATGAGCACGGAGGCTCTGTTTACACTGAGCCAGTGCATACTCTTTCTAAAGAAACCGGATTTGTCTTCAGAGCCCTCACTAAGCTGCCTCTGAGGAGTTACACCATACAGAGGTAAGCTGCATTTTTCAAACGGAACCACATAACCAGATGGGAGTGTCAGAATTTTCTTTTTAAAACATACTGTACCCATGGAGAAAAGGTGGGAGAGGACAGGAAAGAGAAATGGGTGGCTGTGATTTCGGTCAAAAGGAACTTGGGGGTGACAGCTGATGAACAAACTGTCTCGGTACCAGTAAGGGTCGCCTCCGCTCCTGTAATTCCTGGGGTGGTGCCCCAATACAACCATTATCTACCAATACCTGGACTCCTGAGCAAGCCTTAAGTGCTGCTGGCTGGACTCTGAACAATGGCTCATGGCGACCTACTCCAGATTGGGACCCCAAACTAAATTTCTACTAAAATGAACCTACCTGTCAGCCAAGGTTGCCTGATTTACCTGTGACCCTGATAAGCCTGAGGTGGAACAAGGGAATTGAGCCTTCTCATGGGGCTGTACAAATCAATCCTTCTGATGTTTTGATCGATTTAAGACCTGAGACATATGCTCAGCCTATACAGAGTAATTCTGAGACTGAGAAGCCATTAATGTCTGAATTGTTTTCCAAAATTAAAAAGAAGCAGCACCACATAGAAATGCAGTAAGGCTGAGGTATAAGGGAGGTTTAGAGGTCAGGCCTGATAGGCACTATGTTGGGAAATATTTATTAAAAGACTCCCTTCATTTTCTCCCGGGAGGTGTTTGCCTTTATAATTATCTCAGGTGAGGATAATTTTGATGTGAGCTTCGATCATCTTATGCCCTAGATTTATTCTGGAGCAGGTATAACCAATTAAAATGTTCTCTCCTCTGGACCCCTTTTGGTAATTCCTCTAATGAAACCATTAATTAAGTTTGTGACTATAATGTTCAGGAATGAGGAGTACATGTTGATGATATCTTGTATTGGCAGTCTCAAAATGTGAAGTGTTGAGCTCTCCAGAAGCTATATTAGATGCTGAACAGTTTTGGACTGGGGATGGCGGTTTAAGGTCAAGCTCAGACAAACTGATAATGGGATTTTACATATTCCAAATTCCTTTTGTTGGGACAAGATAGGGGAGTTTTTTTATGCTGGGCAGCCTAGGGCCTGCTATAAATGTAGTTCTCGGACGCATTTATCTCGTTCATGCGACAAACCTCATTGTGATAACTGTGGGGAAACTGGACACATTGCCTTCCAATGTATGAACTACAAAATGTGATCTTTGTGAGGATACAGGCCATGTTTTTTGGAATGTGAGTGGGCTGCTATGAATAAAGCTTCCACTAGCAGCCCTGATCTTCTAATTCAGAAAGCCCAAGATTTAGCTATAGGTGTTGCTCCAGTGAGCCCATTTCACGGGGAGTGGATATTTCTTCTTCACATCCCTTACTGGAGACATCAGAGGTTCAACCTTCTGAAGTTCCAGTAGATAATTTTCCATTCTATCTCCTGTGTGTTATGCTAAACAACAGGAAAGTCTTCCTCAGGGGTCTGTTACTTCCTTATTGCCTCAGGTGAGAAGGTCCTCCAGGAATCTTAAACCACCTGTAATACCCCTCCTTCTGTAGTTATGGAAACCAGTAATCCCTTTGAGGTTTTATCTACCTAATGGGGTGATTCAGTTATGGATTGCCAGGATCCAGACTCTCAATCTGTGCAGGATAGCCCTCCCTCCTGTGTAGTTCAAGAGGATATAAAAGTAAAAGAAAAAGAGACAAAAAAGATGCTTGATTTCTTACATTCTAACTGGCTAGTTTTAAACTGGGTTCAGTAAGTTCATAGTATATTGAACTTTAAAAGAAGGCAGGTCGTTTATGATTATATTCATAGTAATTCTTTGGATATCTGCCTGTTACAAGAAACTTGGATGTATATTTTAGACCAGGCCAGGATTTTTCAAAGAGAATGGTGCTGGGGCCCTTCATATTGGTCCTTGGGACAACAATCAGCTGATGGTTTAGGGTTTCTTTACAATTCTTATGAGTTTTCCTTGCTAAAATTAATGGATCTTATTCCAGGGTGGCTAATGATATTAGATGGGGTCTGAGGTCCATGACTTGTCGATTTATTAATGTGTACTGTTCACAGTGAAGGCTGAACAGGTGATGTTGTTTCAGATGATAAAACCATTTTGGTTACCTCCTTTGAAGTTTTCCTTGTGGAGATTTCAATTGTGAGCTAAAAATGGGGGAAGAACTCAAGGGATTCTGGGAAAAGATTTATTGTGATTCTCACGCATTAAGTACATTAGTAAACTCATCCGGGTTGGTCATTGGTAGTAGCCACCAGCAGAGGGGCCAAAATTTTCTTATAAGAAAATGCATATACATCCACTATAGATTATATTTTTATCAGATAATCTTCCTTTTATTTTATACAGTTCCAGTTTCCTTTTCAGACCATTTACTACTTCAGTGTAATTTCTCCCTACTCTCTCCCTAAGTGGCAGAAAAACAGTGGAAACTGAGTGCTCCTTTATTAAAGACCCTGCGTGCCTCCATAATATTGTTACATTACTTAGGGCATGACTTTCAGTTTCCTTTTTGTATGAGGATTTGGGGCGATGGTGGGGTGACACTAAAGACGATTTATGTAAGCTACTTAAAACCAAGGGAGGTCCAAGGAAAATTTTAGATTTCTCCGGTACTTAACACTAAGGCAACAGTTATATTATTTAATTTCCATGGCCAATACCTTGAAATTCGATTACTCAGTTCAAATTCAAACTTTAAAGCAGCAATTACAAGAGGCACAATATAATAGGGCTAAAACATCACAAGTACTTCTTCAATTTGGTGTAAAAAACAACCTCATGGGGACCCATACGAAGCCTTTAAGAAATTTAAAATAACACTACTTTAGTTGCACTGATAAATCAGGAGGGACAATTAGTGGAGGATTCTAAAGGTTTACAGAGGATTATTCAGACTTTTTACTCTCTCATACACCTGCCGTGCCCCATAGTGTTGAGGATATGAGGCAATTTTGCATACGATACAATTTCCGGATTCTCATTTTGACAAATCTTTGTTAACTAATCTAATTACTAGATCGGAAATTGTGGAAGCAATCAAATCTCAAAAATCTGGTACTTCACCTGGGCTAGATGGATTAACTTGAATTGTATAAAGCATTACCATTGGAATTTTCGAATGTTTAGAATTGGTCTTTAATTTTTATTTATCCGCTGTAGCTTTTCCAGTTTGGTTCTCCGAGGGGTTATTGATTTTTCTTTATAAATCTGGAAATAAAGCACTTATTGAAATTGGAGACCTATTACAATTTTGAATATGGATTATAAACTTTTACAGGATTTTGAATAACAGGCTTAAGCAATATGCAGTAACAGTGCTCTCACCTTCTCAATACTGTGCTTCGGGAAGGAAAATTCAGCATGCACATATGATTCTACTAGATTTAATTGAGTATGCTGGTCTGAAAAATCAATTAGGATGTATTGTCTCAGTGGATCAATGTAAGACCTTTGATAGAGTTTACCACCCATTTCTGTTTCTGATGTTAAAACATTATGGGGTTCCTGACATGTTTATAAATTGATAAAATTACTTTATAATGGGGCTGTTATTCATCCAATTGTGCAGCGAGTAATGGGGAGGGTTCCAGGTGCCTACTGGGTATGTCAACGGTGTCCCTTGAGCCTCTATTGTATTCATTCATTATAGATACATTGATCCAATCAGTTTCACAAATACCTGAATGGGAAGGAGTGTTGGGACCTCCTTTGTTGGAAAACCTTCACATACAGGCCTATGCTGATGATCTTTGTGTGTTTTTTCAAATTATGAACAAGTGGCAGTATTTTTGGAATATATGAGTTATTATTCTAAGGAGTCTAATTCTAATATTCAAAGGAAGAAAAGTCAGGGCCTGTTTATTGGGGTTGGAGGCTCAGATATTATCATTCAGGGACTACAATTTCATCAGATCCAATTAAAATCTTGGGATTAATATATGGCCCTCAGAATTTGCCTGAATTGAACTGGGATAATGCATTGGCCTTGATAGAGGGCAAAATTAACATGTGGAAGCATTGGAAAATATCAAAATTAAAAGAGTACAGATAATAAAAAGTTTATTATCCCTAGTCTATTGTATACTGCAATGGTATTTCCATTACCTATATGGTTGGAAAGACGAATTTATAGTTTATTTTTAAAATGCTGTGGGGCAATAGGCTCAACCCTATTAAGAGGCAATATACATACCTAGAAAAAACAAAGGGGCTTAGGGATGGTGGATCCAGTAACTTTTTTAATACATTATTTTATCACAAAATATTCGCATAGGATTATCATCAACCATGGCTCTGTATGGGTTATTAACTAAACAGGTTTTGAGACACTATTATACAGCTTGGCAGGTATCCTGCCTAAACCCCTCAGAAATTAATTCTTCCACATTATTTTTGCCAGTAGCAAAAAACTTTTCAAATGGGGTTTATCTACTCAAGTGGTGAGGAATAGTACAGGTCCACAACTATATAGAATAGTGATGTCCCTGTTATATCAAACTGAACCAGCCTTTAAAACTGTCCTCGATTGGTACAAAGAGGGTACTTCAGAGATTGAATAATCCCAGGTTACCTGAACATATGTGGGAATCCGTTTGGCTATCAGTATACGGTAGAATTGGTGTTAGGGGTAATGCAAAGCATAAAGCGATAAAGGAAAGATTTTGCCCATACCTTGAGTGCATAACTCAGAGGAAACGATGGAACATTTTTATTTTCGTGTACATATGCTAGTTCTCTTTGGAAATTCCTGGCCTTAAAGTGGAATATGACATGGTTATTACATCTGGATTATGTAATACTAATTTTAGGTAGTTATCCTCAGTTAGGGGAGGTATAATTTAGAAACCTGGAAAATTTTTGTTGTTGTTTAACTTATTATCTATGCAGGCTAGATGCCAGTGGGTTCTATAAAAATTAATGCCTTATGATACGGTGGGATTGTTAGTTCACGGGCAATGGAAAGGATTTATCTTAAGGACTGTGAATTGGCTACCGCTAGGAAGGTGTTTAATTGGTGGAAGGGATTCACAAGGTTTATTAAATATAAATAGGCTGATCTAACTAACCTTATTCTAGTAAGTTATTAGCAAACTGTATAACAAAATATGAGGGGATTGGGAGAATTATATTGTGTATGCTGTTTAGGTTGTTTGATTTTAGTATGCCTTAGTATGATTAATACCTTTATTTTTCTTTTTGATTATGGAAATGTGTGATGTAACACAGTTTATGATTTATTTTGTTACTGTTATTATAATGACAATTATTTTGATTTCCTTTTTTTTCTTCAGATATTGTTTTGTGTGATTCAACACTGTTTGTATTTATTTTTTCTGATGTTATTATAATAAAAATTCCCTACTCTTGCTGCACATCGCGCAGGCGCATTGCAGGAGAGTCGCATGGAGCTCAGTGTGCCTCTGGATGTGGAAGGGGAAGGTCGTGCTATGGAGCAGACACCAGGGGTGATAGACTTGTAGATACATCTGTCGTGGAGCCTATTTCTCTGAGTGCAGTTTTATTGCATACAGAACCCTCTGCCTCAAGAGACCCGCTTATGGAGGTGACAGATCCAGAAGAGGAGACCTTGAAATGGGATTTGGATGCTAAAAACAACAACTGTTGGAATTGATTACTGTGGCTGAGCAAGAATTTCTAGCGAGTAAGCTATCGTTGGAGGAACAGAAAGCAAAACGGTCAGGGGCAAAGCCCATTACCTGGGGAAGTAAAGGCTACCTTTGGAACCAAGTCAGATTCAATCTTCCATTTGTCTGAGTTGAATACTGTGGTAGACCAAGAACAGATTGCTGACGTCATGCCAGAGGTGACTAGCCCTGATACTGAATGGACCCCAGGCTGGCGCTGCAAAATGCTGGCTGGATTCGAAGAGACAGATGGATCCCAGACCCAATTACTCCATTACGGGATCCTTTGCACCAGCAGTTATTCCTAACCTGACTGTTCTGCATGGGAGCCTTATGTGAGATGGTTGTGGAAACAACACTGGAGGTTTTGATAGCGACTGAGGTAGTATCTTTAGCCCTCAGGGTATGGAAATGAACATGGATTTGAAGGCCCCGGGGTCTAGTGTGTTGCCTGATTCAGTTGTTTTGGCATGCCACTTGTTGACCAAGGTAAGAAGGTTTTGTCTTCTATGGGACATGATATTATTGATTTGGAGACAGCTGCTACAAGCAAGTGCCGCCTAAAACGTTTGCAGGATTATTTCATAAGCCTGCAGAAGCGGCTAGAGGCGTTTTCTGTCTGTCTTAAATATATTGGGACTGCACTATAGTCCCAGATAGGATCTGGGTGGGTAAAACATTGATAAAGGACTCTCTGGGTTTTGCCTTCTGAGGTCTATGCTTTCATACATGCTCCTGGAGATCGTATATATGATCTCAGCTTTTGTTCCATGCAGCTGCTGGATAAATTTTGGAAATTATATTATACTCTTAAAGATTTTGGTGCCTGGCATGACTTTATAGCTATTCCGTTAAAACCAACTATCAAAACCGTTACTGTTTTATTTAGGAATGAGGGGTTTGTATAAACGATATTATGTTTTGGCTGGAAAAGAAATGTAATGTTATGGAACAGCCCAAACCTATTATAGATGAAAATGGTTTTGGAATGGGGGTTGGTTATTCAGGGTTCAATTGAATCAAACTGAGGTTGGGATTTCACATTTACCCAGTTCTTTTTTGGGGGTCGGGATTGGGGGTCCTGTTCTATGCTGGGCAACCCAAAAGTTGTTATAGATGTGGGGCATTAGATCACCTTAATGTTCATTGTGATCAGATTAGATGTTTCCATTGTGGGATGCTAGGTCATACTGCTCCTCAGTGTACTGCCCACCCTTTTGTAATTTATGCAGGAGAAGAACATTCCTTTCATGATTGCCCATGGGCTGCTCACAATTTGGAGGGGAATCGAATCATGATTATTTTCTTGATAAGGCTAAACAACGTTTGTTCCTGTAAACGAGCAGACTCCTGAGGGTCACTTTTCAAGCCGTGGTAGAGGCCGTGGTCGTACCTCAAGGCCTGGGCCTAGGGTAGCCATCCCTCCCTCTGTTTCACATGTGGATATGGAAGCTTAGGATACTTCCTCTCAACCTTGTGGGCAGCAAGGACAGTTACAATCAAGACCGATGGATTCGTAACCCTTTGTTACTCCACATGGTTCCCCTATACATACAGTGTCCTTAGACGATTTCAAGGCACACCAACAAGCAGACAACCCAGTTTTGCCTCCCCTAGGACCGTCTGATGCTACAGAGGTTGCTGTTGTGGCTTCTCCTTGCATTGATCTGGGGAATGAACAAGGTATCTCTGCTACTGAGGATGGTTTTGTGTCCTTTACAGTCCCGATCTCAGTCACGGACTGAGGAAGTGACTCCTCTTTCTCCCTTACCCTTATCGAACCAGTTTTCAGTTTTTCCTGGGGTGAGCAAGTTGATTCTGATTTGCCTATGACGGCATTGACCCGGACCCTTCCCCTCTTGTTTCTAGTTCTGCCACATCAAAAAAGTCAATCCAAAACTCAGCAAAAAGGGTGACCATATCTAATGGTAAACTAGCAGCTATTCCTCCCTGATGGATTTGGTTTAAAAGTTGCTAGTTTAAATGTGAATAGTGTGTTATCCAGAAGAAAACATCTTGTTACTTTCAGGATTCTTCATTAGCTACCCTTTGATGTTTTCTTTTTCAAGATACTAGGATACAGTCATTAAAGGACATTAGTCAAATTACGAAAGAATGGACAGGAGGTTTATCCTTTTGGTCGGCAGGTCTGGATCCTTGTAGTGGGTGGGTTTTGTTTTAAATCAGATGTTCGTTGTTTTCGTCTGAGTCGATATTGAGCCAGGTAGTGCTTTTTGTTGGACATTGAAATAAAAATGTATCTTGTAGATTGATTAATATTTATGGATATCAATCAAAAGCCCTTAAGATTTCTTATTGAAAAAAATACAACCCTATTTATATACCAGTAGACTTATATTTTTTGCTGGGGATTTTAATATTAATATATTGAAGGAAGGTCTTTTACACAAAGTATACTGTGACAAAGCATTTTACGGGATTTGATATATCAGGCGGGTTTGAAACAAGTATCTGTTAAATCACTTCAGTTGGCTAAACCTTACTATAGGGTAGGTTGGCTTCATGTATTGATATGATTTTTATTAACAAATCTTTAGTACAAGGGAATATGTTTTCTATCCTAATTGAATCTTGATCACATCCTGATTGGGGTATGTATAGATTCTCCTTCTTGGAGAATGGCAGGACCAGGATATTGGAGGTTGAATTAGCCACACTTCTAAAGGACCCTACAGTTTTGTCATCTTTGTCCGAGATAATTCACGATAAGCTGTCTACTAAGTTTTCTATGATAATGTGGGGTATGGTGGGAAGACTTAAAAGATTGTTTATGTGAGTTTTTAAGGAAGTGGGTAGGTCAACAGTATTGAAATAAACTATTTACAGTTGAGGGAACAATTGGGTGTCTTACTTACTAAACACCATTTTGGAAGAAGATGTATCTCTAGAAATCCAAGAGGTAAAATCAAGATGGAGTTGTATCAATATAATAGAATGCTATCTTTACAACAAGAACAAATATTTGGCACCCAAGGAAATTGGACCAAGGAACCCCTTTTAAATTGTCACAACGGAGAGGGAAGAAATTGTTTCAGGGTTTACTTATGTCACAGGGTAATTATGTCACAGATAACAAGGGTATTATGTCAACTCTGGAAGAATATATAAAATTAGTATTTGGGACTTGGATACTGATGGGCTATAGTGACCAAATTTTGAAGTCTACTGCTTTACCCCATTTATCTTCTATTTCACAGGCTGAGTTACTTTTACCATTTTCTCATTTAGAAATGGAGAGGTTATTCACTCCTTGAAAGGGACAAGGCACCTGGATCAGATGGTTTGACTACTGAACTATATAAAATAATTTGGCGCATTATTCCAAAAGATTTTTAGAGGTGTTTAATTAAATTTGGACTGATTTTTATCTACCCTCCTCTATGTATGTAGGATTGATGATTTTCTGTATAAATCTGGTAGCCGGATGAGATTAAAATTGGTGTCCTATTACCTTATTGAATGTGGATTTTAAATTTTTTAAATTGATAGGTAATAGAATGACATCAGTGATGGCTCAATTCATTATTCCCACGCAGTTTTGTTTGGTTCCTGGTCGTCGATATCACTGAGGCTTTATTATTGATACAGGAAATATTGGAAAGCTGGACCTTTTACAGACAGGTAGGTAAAGGGTATATAGTAAGTTTGGATTAGCTAAGGCCTTGATGGGGTTTCACATGCTTTTCTTTTGAATTGTTTAGCATCGTATGGGTTTCAGATTTATTCATACAAAGGATTAATTATGTTATGCTTTGTCATGTGTTAAACCATATGAGAATGGGTGGATAGGGAAGATGATTTTGATGCAGAAAGGAGTAAGACAAGGTTGTCCTTTAAGTCCCATTCTCTATGTTTTACTTGGACCCATTGTTACGTATACTCAATACTCACGAACATTCATCCTTTAAGTATGGGTGTCAAATTATGTCATAAAGTGATTGCCTATGCAGATGATATTTGTTTATTGGTTTATGATGCAAATTCTGTCCGATTGGCCTGTACTTTACTACAAGAACTAGGAAACATTTCTGGATCCGGTTAAATGTAGCTAAATCTTGTTGTTTGGATCTTATGGTTTTAATGACTCAGAGGATTTTGTGGGTGATATTCCCATTTCAAAGGTGCCCTGTCGTATTCTAAGTATATATTTTGGTGGAGAGGATATGGCGAGTACAAATTGGAATCAGATATTAGACATAGGGCATTCTAAGGTTAAGTTGTGGAACCGTGGAAGTTGTCTAAGAAAAGGTGGATTTTTCTATTAAAACTTTTGATACCTGAATGTTTGTTTGTTAGTTCAATATTTTTTTGCCGTCGTGTTTAGTTACTTCATTAATGGCTGTGTCTTTTCTTGTGTATGGGGTAGCAGGTTAAATCTGATAAAACGGGATATTTTATATAATTCTTTTAAATCTGGGTGTTTAAATATGGTACACCCTGTGGTATTTTTTTACGATTTATCTTTATGATAATATTGTTCCTTTAGTTAAAGGCACTGTACAGTTATGGAGCAAGTGGGGTAATGCAGCATTAGCGGGAGTATTTCTGGAATGGATGAATAATACCTTTTGCATAAAATAAACATTTTCCTCATTTATCTGGCAGATGGGATGGAGTTATTGATGCAATAAAGAAATGGGAGTACAGTTAAGTGACTAGTTCATCTTTCAAGAAAAGCTATTTATGATCAAATTATTTTTCAGTATTTTAATGTACCAGTATTTACAAACTTTACTCAGCTGGAGCAAAACAGATTTCTGAATATATCTCAGATTCAAGACTTCCGGTCCATTTGTGGGATACTGTCTGGTTGGGATTACATGGTCGAATAAATGTAAGGGTAACCACAAACATAAGGCTTTAACAGAACGGTACTGTCCTCAAAACTCTTGTTTTATGAAAATTGAAACAATGGACCATTTATATTTTCATTGCCCGTATATTACAGATTTTTGGGATATAGTCAAAAATAGATGGAAAGAGATTGGGTCTATTCCACCAGCACCGGATCTATTGTTTTTGGGATAGCTCCATCTTTACCTAGTGGAGTACATTGTGGAACTTATCAACTTATTTTTGCTCATTTTCTTTATTGGATATGGATAGGTCGTTGCAGGTTTGTTTTGCAACAACAGGTTGTTCTACTTGAGAACTTTTCATATTATCAATACAGAATTGTATAAATGGAAATTGGAAGAAAGGACACAGTTTTCTTATCTTCAGTGGTCTACTTTTGGAAAAACTTTGCTTTTGTTGGCCATTAGATGTGATTTCAGTTTCTTTTTGAATATTCTCTCAGTTACTTTTTCTTCTCTCTTTCTTCTTTTTCCCTTATTGGTGGATTTCATTTGTATTGTTATATTGCCTTCTATATGTTCTTTCTTATATTTTTTATTTCTGAATTTAAATTGTTGTTATAATTTTGTTATGATTTGATGCATTCTTTGGTGTGAAGTAACATGAATTTGTATTGTTTAATTTTGTTATCTTAATAAAAATTCCCTACTCTTTTGATAAGTGCCATGGGATCTTTAACACCCACTTGAACTACCACCAATCCAGGCAGATGGGACCTCGGTTTAACGTCTCATCCAAAAGCGGCACCTCAGAAGTGCAGCACCCTCTCATGCTGCACTACAGTGTCAGTACTGGGATATTAACCCAAGTGGCAGATGTGGGAACTGAACTCACAGCCCTCTGATCTCCGGCCTCAGAGGTGAGTGTGCTACCTACTGAGCCAGTGATATACATAGGATATGCAATGGGGAGATGTTTATTCAGGTCATCGGTAGATTGACCTCAGGTAACCTCACAAGTGGAGCTAGCCAAGTGATGTACCGAGGTCAAACTGCCTGAGTGCAGATAAATCATGTATCATATTAAGATCCCCATTGCATATTTCATTTATGCAATGTGAAATCAGCTAGTGTTTTGTTAAAAAATTTCTTTTTTATTTTTAATGTTTGTTTATTACATTGTGTTACTGCGCCCTCAGCAGAGTTCATGCTATGGCCATTACTATGGCCATAATGTCAGATTGTTCCAGTAACACTGCTCCTGACTGGTTGAGCATCCAAGAGCTCCCAATAAATATAAGAAAAATGGTGTACCCACTTAGAAGGTAAAACTGAAGAAAGGAGCAGCATGGGTACATACAGTTTTATTTTAATTTACGTTATGAGCAGTTTCATTGAAAAGAGGAGCCCAGAAGCAGTGCAGTGGATTAATGTAAATGGGACCTTTTCATGTTGTGGTGGCTTGTGAAGGAGTGGAAAACGATTTGTCTTCACTGAGGAGAAGGTACTGCTTTTTAAGCAGGCGCTGATTATGGGACATGAACTAGTAAACATTTATTGAGGTTTCCAGACATGGAGCTGTGTAGTAGGCAGATACTGTAATTTGAAAAATTGGTGGTGGTAGCTGGAAGTAATTCCAGCTAGCATGATGAGTGAAAGGGTGGGCAGGCGCTCATGATATAGGAACTGTATATATAAATGTGGTGTGACATTAGAACTGTGTGGATAAATGAGTAACTGTGTGTATAAATGAAAGTTACTCAGAAAAAATGGATTTATCATACTACATTTATGTCACATCTATTGCATATATATATATATATATATATATATTATAGTGCCGCAGTTGCACCACTATATTTAGGGCTATGAAGGCACTGCTATGTTAAAGTCAAAATTTTGTGAGTAAATAACTTTGGACCTGTTCAATGGATCTGCCTGAAATTTGTTATGCATGGTGGGGCATGGTAGATCTCTTGATATGCCAAATTTTGTTTTAGTCAGACTTACAGTCTTTGCTCAAAAATGCTGAAAAATACAAAATTTTCCAGTTTTGGAGGCAGTTTTGGGATTTTGTCTGTGGCCCTGTGGATGTTGTGTAGTGTGCTGCTCTGTGAGATGGCTCATCTGAAAGAGCTTCACTGGCTGAACATGGTGCTTTTTCATTTGGTGAAAAATATTGAGGCATTCAAAGTTATAGCACTTTTAAGTTCCCATAATTAGCCAATGGAAAATTTATATCATTGTTTTGTGAACAAAGAATGGGGTTCTGGCCATCTGGTCCCACCTGGAAGTCAAAGAATTTGCAGCCTCGTGGTCAAAGATCTTTGTCCCAAAATTCTTTGATCGCGAGGTCTGCCATCTTGTTTTAAATTCTGATAGGAAAAATCAAATATCTCGGCTCTGGGGTCACTCCTGAAGTAAAACTTACATGGGTTTTACTCAGGGGTCTCCGATCTATTCAGCCATGCCTTTGATTTGGTGTAAAATGGTAAAAATAGAGTTATAAGCTTTTAAATTCTTTGATGCGACGCTAACGATCTTTGATCGCCAACCTGAAAATTCTTTGATCACGAGAGTCTTTGATCGCGATCTTACATCAAAGCTAAAAATACAGTTTTCTCAGCTCAGGAGTGGCCTAGGAAGAAAAATGAGGTTGGATTTTGATCAGGGTCTCCGTTCTATCGAGGCATGGTGGTGGTTTCATCTAAATTGTCAAAAACACACGTTTCACCATTTTTATTCTTTGAACATGAGCGTGCAATTTATTTGATTACGAGCCTGCAAATTCTTTGATTGTGAGATTCTTTGATCGCGATCTTGCATATAAGTGAGGATGAGATGTCCCTTTGAAAATGCAAATATCTCAGGGTTGGCCTAGGAAGACAAATGAGGATGGGTTCTGCTCAGGGAGCTTCGTTCTGTTGAACCATGGTGGTGGTTTGCAGCATTTGTGTAAAAATTTTAATTTTCAGCATTTTTATTCTTTGATCGTGAGTCTGCAAATTTTTTGATCGTGACCTGCAAATTCTTTGATTATGAGTTTCTTTGATCGCTGATCTTGTATAAATGAGCAAGGGGCAGATGGCCCTTTGAAAATGCAAATTTCTCAGCTCTGGGGTGGCCTAGGAAGACAAATGAGGTGGGTTCTGCTCAGGGTTTCGTTCTGTCGAACCATGGTGGTGGTTTGCTGCATTTGTGTCAAAATTTGATTTTTCAGCATTTTTATTCTTTGATCTTGAGCCTGCAAATTCTTTGATTGTGAGATTCTTTGATCGCAATCTTTGATCGTGAGATAGGGACAAGATGGCCAGATTTTAGAATGCATTAGATAGGCCAATTTTACTAATCTTTAACATTATATATCGGAAATGGTTTGATCTTTTACTTAAAATTTGGAGGGTGTTTACAGCGTGTCCTGTAGATGTCATTTACGGTGTTTAAGTGTCAGACAATATATTTTTGCAGACATATTGTTTGGCCACTTCATGCTATTGGACAGCATTCTGCATTGTCGTGGTGGCTTGAAATTGATAGGGTACCTAGCCTTAGTGTCATGGATGTACTTTTCTGTCATCGTGTCTTGTAAAATGTCAACAGGTATGAAATTGTGCTACTCAATGAATGGAAATCATTCATATTTTAACATGTTATATCTCAGACATGGTTTGGTCTTTTACATCAAAAGTTGGAGGTGTTGCTCCACCAACTTCTGCAATATTTTAGTTTTATATTCTTTCTCAAAAAGTAAGGAAATTATATGCAAAAACTGCATTAATGGATAATTTAGGGTTAAAACAAAAAGTCGGTAAATGAAAATCTTTAGGGCTGCCCATCCCCTCCCTCCCCAACCGCCAATCATCCCAGATTGACAGATGACAGGGTGTGTCATTGGGGTTGTGAGGCCTAAATGTCACCCCATTCTTTTCGCTGTCCCTCTCAATATGATTACACACAGAATGGCGTGACGCTTAGTTCACAACCCCAACGCACACCCGGCCATCTGTCAATCTGAGATGGTTGGTGGGTGGGGTGAGGGGCAACCCTAAAGATCTGTTATATATATATGTGTGTGTGTATATGTATTCAACCACTGTAAAGCTGTTTAAACCAGTTAAGTTTATTTATCCAAGTTGGTTTAAATCTAATATGTTTCTGCTTCTAGATACGTTTTACTGAAATATATATGTAGTTTACTGCACCCAATATTTTTTATTTAAACCAATACCTTTCTGTATAATCTGCTTACTGTGATTTGAGTATATCTATTTGCTGAAAACAGCAAACTTTCAGAAATCAGTACTAATGGTGCTGTTAAAACCTTACACTATATTCAAAACAATATGTGATGCAATTTGGTAACAGTGTTAAAAAACTTATTAGACAGCTCAAGATATCACGTTTTTCTTAATTGAGAAATGTATTTTCTCAGTAGCATATTCCATAAAGCAGAATGTGGGCATGTGCTTTCAGATAGGCTTGTTATCTATGATGTAATCACAGTCCTTTCAGTTTCATATAAAGTTACTTTAAATACTTCCGAGTTTACCAGGATGTGCTCATTACCCTTACCTACAGATTCTGCTTGAATTGCTAGGACCAAAAGATATTTTCTTTTAATAGTGACTACCTGGCCTTTTGGCGTGTAGTTTTGTAAAGGCACTGGAACAACCCTTGCTGATGTTTAAGCTGTACCAACATTTTTTAAACCAGTATTTATATCAATATGTACATAATTGCAAATTAGAGAATAAATTCTCATTAATAAACTCAATGTTTGCATATTTTTCAGTGTGGCAATAAGGTGTCAAATTAGCCAATATATTGTAATTTTGTGACAGCAGACTTTTTCTAACCTCGAGGCATTTCTGAGACCCATGCCCAGGGTCATGTTACATGAAGCTTTAGTAGCAGACCAAAGTATGTCACTATTGTGTTAAACCAACAATCCCACACATCAAATTGAGTGATGCTCTCACAGTGGTGCTATCTTGAAAGGAAAATGCCAACAGCTATAGATAGATACATAGATACCAATAATACAGTAGGCGAGGAACATTGGTGAGTGCTGGGGTGTGTGTGTGTGTGTGTGTGTGTGTGTGTTTGGGGAGGGAGGTCATAAGACAGTAATTGCCAAAATACTAAAAGGTATATTCTGAAATCCAAATGTAGCGAGAATGTGAAAAGTCAAGCGTTAGAAATTGTTTCTATTTAACAGTCTTGAAAAATTGTCTAAGGTGGTAATGGCGAAAAAAAAAATTGAAATCCATACCTTGGGTATAGAAAGTGCTATCAGAACCTGCAATCAGCAAAGTTTTTCACAAAATTCCTCAACTTTTACTTAATGGGCACAATTTTCTTAATCCATAACAGTGTTTAAACACGGTTAATAAAATTGCAGTTTTGAGTTCCTCGAGTATCCGGGTGTTCCCTACTTTGGATAAGTAGCTTGACTGTCTGAAAATCATTCCTGGTGAATCAGAAAGTAGTAAATTGCCACTGAACTTAAAGAACACTAGCCATACTTTAGTTTTGGACAAATTTAATCATGAATCTAAGTGTGTTTACAACTAAGCAACTATTACTTGATATCATCTGAAAATCTATACAAGACCAAATAACTTGTCTATTTTATAATCACATTTCCTTGTTCTTTAATTCCCATAAAACCAATCCTGAAGCTTAGACTCATTCAATGACTCTTTATTTCTTCAAAGTACTCCCAGTGCAAGTAATTTAGCAGAAACATTTCCTAAAATATTAAACTAGCCATTAAACATCTAACCAAGCCTTAAACATCTCCCAGCACAAACTACATACAAGCTTGGTGTGGGACAAGAAAAGTATTCAAGGAACAATACCTAAAAGCAAATTACTATGGGGAACTGGAGTTTCATTTTAAAACCTAGAGAATGAACATATGGGAACCAGCAGTAAAAGTGCAGAATAATATCTGCAAAGAATACAACCTATAAGTGATAGCTTGTTTATTCACAAAGTTGTTTAGGTGCTCTTCAAAGTATGTGTGTGGGCCTGTAGGAAAGTTTTATCAAATTTGATCTATAATGGGAGCTAAAACAGTAAACTGTAAGAGAACAAGTGCGCTACTTCAGACCACAGTTCTCCTTTCGTTTATAAGTTACTGGTGGTACCACCTCTTCCATTGCTCAAATGTGTGAAAATATATGTGGCAAAAGGAAATAGGCAAAATGTGCCACACAGCATCAACGTATGTCACTGCAAGCTCAGAACACTGTGGATATCAGCAGTGCACTAATGTTTATAATGTTAGCTGGTAACTGGGCACAATATATCATTTTCAGTTACAGTTTTAAACTGTTAGTGTGCAGAGTGGAATATCTCCTTCTCCACGTGAGGTAGTGGGTTTCTGAGATGTAAATGAGTTACATTATATAATACGTACCTCATTCATAATGTGTTAATGAGGTACTGTATGACAATGTTTTGAAAACTAACTGCAAAGGAAGCCTGGTAGTTCAGCTGACTAAGCTGTATTTTCATGACTGGAAACAGCAAGAGAGAGAGAGAGTGTTGGGGAGCTGGGGTTCAGGTTTGTTGCTGGGGTTTTCCCTCTGCACCTGGTAGAGGTGATGTGGCCTGATTCATGATCATAAAGGGGTTGAGGCCTATGCTTTGAGTTGAACTTGTGAAACCCCAGACAGGTGTAAATGGCACACATCCTGCTACTGGCACAGGCTAGAAAGCATGCACTTCAGGCAAAACTGCTTCTAAACTCCCCAAACTTGTGCACCTTTCCAGGACGTTTTCTAAAACAAAAAAAACATTTTAAGAATATGTAAATCTGCTTACCAAGTTTTGATGTGTGAACTGATGGGAACAATAATTTTGAGTTAAAAACAAAACAAAAAAAACAGGCGTTTGGTATTGTCGCCAATTACAATTAAATACCCATGACTCCTTACAGCTCTGTAGCAAAGCAGTTTACTTTAGCAAAACAAAAGAAAAGTTGATTGTACTACATACATAGGGAAATGTCCACGGTTGTCGAATAAAGGTAATCATTTTTATATGCGGTACAAATAACTAAAAAGCCCTATTTATGCATCCCTTACATTCTTTCAAAATTAGTGTAACATATCGGTGGGGCACTGCTTGAAACAGTATGTGAAGGTTCCCTCCCCAAGTTTTTGTGATGTTCCTATTTATTTATTTATTTTTCTTATTTGTCATAAATGCATGGGATTTTTGTTGTGATCCTCCTCTGGTTAGGGCTGGTTGTTGTGGTTACAAGAATCATTGATATGGACCTGACATAGCAGTGCTCAGAGTGTGCATTTTGAATGATTAGGTTTTCCATGTGGGAGGGCTGGAAATGTTGAAAACATGGCGGTCCATTTCTAGCTGAGCGAGTAAAAGGGTGCCTGTAGTTTCTGTGTGCATTCTGTTTTTATGCGGTAAATTAATATTGCAGTTTTAATAGTTATCTGGTTGTTCCTGCCTTAAAAATCCACAAAGTATTTTTCTGTGGCTAATTACATAGAGTAAAGGAGATGCCCAGTTTCCATGGATGCTGAGGAGAGAGTGGCGGAATGATATTTCAGCGCTTGTTGAGGGTGGATTTGCAGAGCAAGATTTCATGTGCTTGAGGTACGATAGTGAAGAAAAAGAAACATGATGTGCTGTACCAGTTGTCTTGTTTAAGGCTGAATGAAGATCAGGAGCTGGCCATGAGAACCGTGTCATGACAAGTTGTGATGGTAACAGTTGGGGTGGGTTTGCCACAGGGTGGGTTTTCAATAGGAGAGCTGAGAAGCAGAGCGGGCAGCAAGACAAGTAAGTGTGTAGTCAGAGAATCTGGGTTTTAGGAAAGTTTCTTTTTAGGGTTGCAGTAGGTGGAGCCCAGCAGTCCTTTTACCATCACTGAGAAAAGGGATCCACATTCCTTCGAACCTACAACATGCTGGAGTGTAAAAAGATGAATCTGCCTGAAAACACTCACGCTGCACAGGTTTCTTTTGTTTTACTTTGCTGCACTCTTTGGGTGGGACATTCAGACTGTGCCAGGCTGTGGCACAAGCAGTGCAGTGCAACTGGCTGTGCCAGGGCTCTGACAGGGTGATATTCAATGGTGCTGCACCATGACTCAGCACCATTGAATATCGCTCTGCAGCCACTCACATTGTACATGGCGCAGTGGCACTGCACCAGTGCAAGTGGCCAGAGAGGGGCAGGGGATGCGATAGCACAAGTGCCGTTATGTTAGGTGCATCAACTGAGATATTCAAAGGTGCACAAGCAAATGGGGCCATAATGCATGCAAAGGCACAAATGGGACCATTTGCATGTCATGCTTCATTTGTATGCAGATGCACTCATCCCAGCGATTTGCACCTGGCGCCTGCCAGGCTGGTAGCGTCGAGGGACCGATGCTCCCTGCAAAAGCGGCAAAGTGCCCCACAGCCCAATCACGGGCATAAGTATAGAATGAAACTCCTGAGTATCCCTGGTGGTCAGTGGACCACTCACAGCTAAATCGTGGCATAAGTATAGAAATAGGAAACTCCTATATCCCTGGTGGTCCAGTGGACTGCTCACAGCCTGATCACGGGCAGATGTCTAAAAGATTAGATCCCATCCCTGGTGGTCCAGCGGTGCCCCTTCCCTCCCTCCTACTGATCCCCCACCACCTGACCCCCAGTCAGCGGCAGGTGGCAGCTCCCTACCATAAGCTGCCTGACTGCCCACTGACTGACTTCGCATACAATACAGCTGTATGCCATTGAGTCCACAGAATGGGCCAATGGGCATGCAGACAATACTACTACAGTCCAGATATGTGAATGAATCATTCCATATCTGGACTGTAATAATGCAATATGGTCTGCATGTCCATTTGCGCCATGCTGTAGATCAATGCACAGCTGTACTGTATGCAGCCAGTCAGTGGGTGGCCAGGGATGGCTGCGTGGTGGGAGCTGCCTGCTGCTGACTGGGGGCAGCAGGGCTCCAGTGGTAGGGTGGGGAGGATTACCACTGGACCACTATACTTATGCCTGCGATCAGGCTGTGAGTGGTCCACTGGACCAACAGGGATATAGGAGTTACATATTTCTAAACTTATGCCTGTGATCAGGCTGCGAGCAGTCCATTAGACCACCAGGGATGTTGGAGTTTCATATTGCTATACTTATGCCGTGATCGGGCATGGGGTGCTAACCGATGGAGGGTGCACTTATATCAGCAGCAGCTCACCTGTGGGTGGCTGGCTGTTGCTCCTTTATTTTTTGAATAACTGTATGCGGCGATGTAGGGGTTGTGCCTGATGGCCTCCGCACATCCCTGGCTGAATATCAGGATGTCGGGGAAGGAATGGGCAAGCCTCTCTACTTGTGCCACATATATTACTGATGCACCTCGTGCATCGGGATTTGTGCTATACACTTTCCTCTTTTGAATATTGCACCTAGGTGCATCAATCAATCAATCAATCACTTTATTTAACCAGGCATAAACAACATTGAGCAAGCTCATTTTCAAGGTGGTCCTGGGCATTAATACAATACAGTACACTTCATAAGATTACAATTATGTTGGACAGCGGTGCAAAAAAAAAAATTGTGAAGGTGCCTATACATACGGTCAACATAATTAACATGCAAAGGTACATAATGATAAGCTTTACTGGAATGAAAAGAGACAACAATCCCATATAGTCTCTGCCAAGAAAGAGCCCATACCTAAATGATAAAAATAAGGAAGTATTAAGGAATAGGGTAGAAATTGTGGTGAAAGAGTAGGCAGCCAAGAGGAGGTCAGAATAGGTAAAGGTAGAGAATAGGCAGGACCATCTCAGATTGATGGAACTAGGCTTGGGGTCCTAGGTTTCTGTTGTTAGGAATGTGGGTGGATGAGATACTTAGGCAAAGGATTTGAGAGTGGCACTTGGGGCTTGGGTCATCAGCGTTTGAAACAGTTGCATGATTCCTTCAGATAATCCTTTACTAGAGCTTTGAATGTGAAAATGCTTGGAAGTGAGGATAATTTTAATGAGTCTTGCATAGTGTTCCAAAGTGATGGAAGTGAGAAGTTGATTGCTGCTGAGCCAAGGGTAGTTTTAACTCTAGGAATCTGGAAGAAGATTATGGAGAAGCATCTCAGGCCATAGGAACCTTTAGCCCATTTGAAGAGGTTTGAGATGTATGCAGGGAGATTATCAGATAATGCTCTAAAAACAGAGGACAGCATTCCTTTTTCTTGTAGTTGAGAGTGAGATCCATCCTGAAACCTAATATAGATGATAGTGATGTGTACCATGTGGTAGATTTAGGATAAATCTTAAAGCCCGTGGTAAAGGTTGTCCAGTTTGTTTAGCATCGTTGATGGGCAATGACTGTAAATGAAGTCAGCGTAGTCCAGTATAGGTAGGAATGTAGTTTGTACTAGTCTCATTCTGGCTTCTAATGTAAGTAGGTGTTTAATGCGATAGAATAAACCTAATCACTGTCTTAGTTTCTTGAGGTTTCATTTAAGTGGCACAGAAAGTTGAGCTTGTTATCCAGCCAGAACCCTAGGTATTTAAAGGTATCAACTACTTCAAGGGGTTCATCTAAGAGTGTTCGGATCTGTGTGATATGTGGACATACAGAAGTAGACTTTGGTGAGAGAATCATTACTTTAGTCTTTTTGGCATTGAGGAGGGCTTATGGTGAGAAGGTTGTATTGGAGGGTGCAAAGTCTTTCTGTAAGTACTCATGGGCCAAATCCAAGGATGAATTTGTGGCATAGAGTACAGTATCTGCGAATAAGTGCACATTGCCGTGCCCAGCTGTGAGTCCAGATTATTGATGTATATTGCAAAGAGGATAGGGCCCAGGATGGAGCCTTGTGGGACTCTCTGAACAAGGATTTTGTGGGGACAGATCTCCTATGTCTTTGACTTGTTGTAACCTATTAGTTAGGTAGCTGGTGAACCATTTAATGGCAGAGCTATCAAGTCCGATGTTACTCAGTGCAGTAAGCATGATGGTATGATCCACAGTATCGAAGGCCTTACTTAGATCAATGAAGAGGCAAATACATGCTTTAGAGTCCAAGGCCATTTGCCAGTCTGTAGTTACTTTGGCAAGAGCCTATACTGTACTGTGTTTGGCTTTGAAGCCGGACTGAGCTGGGTTTAGTAACTTTGTGAATCCAAATGTTCTCTAAGTTGGATGTTGACAATTTTTTCAAGTAATTTAGAGAAGACGGATAGTATAGAAATAGGCTGGTAATTGTTCAGATCACTCGGATCCTAAGTCTTGAATAATGGTAGGATATTGGCAGTTTTCCATGAGACAGGTAGCTCACCTTGAATCAGAGAGATGTTGAATAAGTGTGTAATGGGGTGGTCAGATAGGTATGGCCAAGTTTTAGGAAGTAAGTTCAATATTATCTGCACCGCACTCTTTGTATCCAGAGAAAGGAGGATGTCCTCCACTTGCTTGAACGTAATTGTGAGGAAGCTGAAGGGGTGGGATCGCGTTGGTTATGGTTGTGGTTATCAGTGAGGTCAACAGTGTAGTCTCTTGCTGGGCTAAGTTTGCTGATAGGTGAGGTGTCAAAGGCAAGCCTGCAGTGGCAAAGTGATCATTAAACTTCTCTAGTATATCAGCTTTGTCCGTATAGGTGGTACCATCAGACATAATTTTGTTTGGAAGGTGTGGCAGTGGACTGACCTTCAACTTCTTTGAGGATGTTCCAAAATTTGGCAGAGTTGTTTTTATTGTCTTCTAGTTCTTTTTGGAAGTACCTAGCTTTTTCTGACCTAATTAGCTTGGTACAAGCATTACTAGTAGTACGGAATGCTAACCAATTGGCCTTCAGGTGAGATTTCCTCGCTTTTTCCACCAGTAGTCCCTATCCCTAAGTGCTTTCTTCAGGATGGGAGAGAACCAGCCAGGAGTTTTATTTTTTGATTTGATCAGTCTTAGTGGGGCGTGGTTGTCTATTAGCCCCAGTAAGAGGCTGTGAAAGATGTTACATGTCTCATTAAAGGTGGGAGCTAGATAGAAATCCTGCCAACGAATGTTGCTTAGATCTTTCAGGAAAGTGCACAGGCAGAACTTTTCAGGCATCTTTTCAGTTTGAATTTGGAGGCCGTTTTATTTGTGAAGAATGTCTGATGCAGGCAGTAGCACAATGGTCACTTATATCATTGATAAATACTCCAGTATGCGCGATATTGTGAGGTTTGTTTACTAGCATAAGGTCCAGAAGGGTGCTGCGCTCAGGGTTTTTTCTGTTAGGTCTGGTTATAGCAGTCACCAATTGTAACAGACCATTAACATCGCAAAGATCCTTCAATTTCTTAGAGCTGTCATCATTCCAATTTAGATTGAAATCCCCATTAGAATACACTCAGTATTAGCAGAGACAAGAAGGTTTTGAAGGTGTAGCAGAAGGCGCAGCCACGTAGACGGTGGTTGGTAGCATGCTGCCATAAGGAGTGATTTCTTGCTGGAAAGTGATAATTTTAGAGCAAGGCATTCAAATTCCTTAGCCTTTGAGGTAGAGTCAAAGACTGTGCTCTGAATTTGTTTTGACATATACTGCAACCCCTCCTCTAGTCGGTATATCACAGCAGTAGATGATATATCCGGTACATTGAAAGATTTGTCCAGGGTCGAGGGTGTGAGCCAGGATTCAGTTATCATGAAGAAATCAGGAGATGCATGTAGAGCCCAGGTCTGTATAGAGTCAATCTTCTTTAGCAAACTACAGACATTGATATGGAGAAAGCTAATCCTTTATATTGATGGAGGTCCACAGGGCATCCACAGAAATAGGTGGGCCTGGGTTTAATTCAACATTTCCGAACAGAGTAGGAGAAGCAGTAGTAGTTTTTAAGGTGGAGTCTTAGCCTGCTAAATAGTCTTTTGTTACTCCTTTTGGCGTACATTGGTTTAGCAGTGGCTGTGTTAAGGGCAGGATTGCTATTTGCTAGGGATAAAACATAGAGAACTGATAGGGCCGATACCATCCTTGGGAATTGCCGTGTTCTATAGTTATGGCCTGGTGGGAGGAGGGCATGACCATAGAGGAGAAGGTCCCTGATGTAGGATGCCATGGTCTAAGGTGGAAGGTTATATATTGGTAGATGATAGAGGAGGAAACTGGCCATTGTCCGAGTTGCAAACCAAAATTTTGGGTAGAGCATAACTTAGTAATATAAGGCAACTATAGCGAAGGATAGGCGAGATGGCATTCTTAACGTGGAGATATTCCTTTTACCAGTAATAAAAACAGGATTTGCAAAAGTTCCTTTGAGAGGGCCAGGAAATTAGTGGTTCCTGTGGGAGGATGGGGTACCAGTGAAAATTAAGGCCTAGATAACCAATGAGGCGTGGCTGACAATAGCCAGTAGGAGTGAGCTAGAAAGCCGGGTGGGGTTTATGGGTATTTAATCAGGACCGGGGGTGGGTGGGCAAAATAATTGCAGCTAGGGCTCCCTTCCTGAGGTAATCAGTCTCTGAGGGCAAGTCTTTACCTGTGTTTCTGTGAGGGCTGGTAGCTTTTAGACCTGGACTCAGGGTGACAGTCTGGCAGGTTGGGTTTGTCAGAGAACCACAGCTGTGGCTATCAGACTACCTGGAAGGAGAAGGCAGAGGAGAATTAAATAAGAAAGTCAGAGGGTGGGGCTGCTTGTGGAGCTAAAGGAAATGCAGACTGGCTTAAGCGGGGTGTTGCAGACCAAAATGTTAGGCAAGGTGTCTTCAAGTCTGAGGGGCAACAACAGGGCTATTTAAAACACAAGACTATTGTAAAAGGTAAAGGGGGTTTCAAAGGCCTGAGCTGAGATCACTACTAGTCTTATGAGGAACACAATAAAGGCATTTACATTAAATCAGAAAACTTCAGCTATAAAATACTAACAAGACAGTTTTAACAGAAAACATAATCTAGCACAATATAATCAAACATTAACAGTGCAGAGCTATATGGGGCCAATTGAGTGCTCCTGGGACTGACTGCAGCCAGTGGGCCACAGCAGTAAAAGACTCTGGATTTAACCCAGAGACAACTGTCCTCATGTAAAGAAAGCAAAAATTGGCAGCTAGGGCTCCCTTCCTGGAGGTAATCAGTCCCAGAGGGCAAGTCCGTACCTGTGTTTCTGTGAGGGGCTGGTAGCTTTAGACCTGGACTGCGGGTGACAGTCTGGCAGGTCGGGTTCATCACAGAACCACGGCTGTGGCTATCAGACTACCTGGAAGAGAAGGCAGAGGAGAATTAAACAAGAAAGTCAGAGGGGTGGGGCTGCTTGTGGAGCTAAAAAGAAATGCAGACTGGCTTAAACAGGGGGATGTTGCAGACCAAAATGTTAGGCAAGGTGCCTTCAAGTCTGTATGGGCAATAACAGGGCTATTTAAAACACAATACTAGTGTAAAAGGTAATGGGGGTTCAAAGTCCTGAGCTGAGATCGCTACTAGTCTTATGAGGAACACAATACAGGCATTTACATTAAATCAGAAAACTTCAGCTATAAAATACAAACAAGACAGTTTTAACAGAAAACATAATCTAGCACAATATAATCAAGTATTAACAGTGCAGAGCTATATGGAGCCAATCGAGTGCTCCTGGGGCTGACGGCAGCCAATGGGCCACAGCAGTAAAAGACTGGATTTAAACCCAGAGACAACTGTCCTCATGTAAAGAAACAAAAAATTGGCAGCTAGAGCTCCTTCCTGGAGGTAATCAGTCCCTGAGGGCAAGTCTTACCTGCGTTTCAGTGAGTGGATGGTGGCTTCAGACCTGGACTGTGGGTGGCAGTCTGGAAGGTCTGGTTCATCAGAGAACCATGGCTATGGCTCTCAGACTACCTGCATTTCTGTGAGGGGCTGGTGGCTTCAGACCAGGACTGCGGTGGCAGTCTGGCAGGATGGGTGCATCAGAGAACCATGGCTGTGGCTCTCAGACTACCTGCATTTCTGTGAGGAGATGGTGGCTTCAGACCTGGACAGTGGGAGGCAGTCTGGCAGGTCAGATTCATCAGAGAACCACATCTGTGGCTCTCAGACTACCTGCATTTCTGTAAGGGACTGGTGGCTTCAGACTTGGACTGTGGGTGGCAGTCTGGCAGGTCAGGTTCATCAGAGAACCACAGCTGTGGCTCTCTGACTACCTGCATTTCTGTGAGGGGCTGGTGGTTTCAGACTTAGACTGCGGATGGCAGTCTGGCAGGTTGGTTCATGAGAGAACCACAGCTGTGGCTCTCAGACTACCTGCATTTCGGTGAGGGGCTGGTGGCTTCAGACCTGGACTGCAGGTGGCAGTATGGCAGGTCAGCTTCATCAGAGAACCATGGCTGTGGCTCTCAGACTACCTGCATTTTTGTGAGGGGCTGGTGGCTTCAGACCTGGACTGCGGGTGGCAGTATGGCAGGTCAGGTTCATCAGAGAACCTCGGCTGTGGCTCTCAGACTACCTGGAAGGAGAAGGCAGAGGAGAATTAAATAAGAAAGTCAGAGGGGTGGGCTGCTCATGGAGCTAAAAAGAAATGTAGACTGCCTTAAACAGGGGGATGTTGCAGACCAAAATGATAGACAAGGTGCCTCCAAGTCTGGTGGGCAATAACAGGGCTATTTAAAACACAATACTAGCTTAAAAAGGTGAATGAGGGGGTTTCAAAGCCTGAACTGAGATCGCTACTGGTCTTATGAGGAACACAATACAGGCATTTACATTAAATCAGAAAACTTCAGCTATAAAATACTAACAAGACAGTTTTAACAGAAAACATAATCTAGCACAATATAATCAAACATTAACAGTGCAGAGCTATATGGAGCCAATCGGAGTGCTCCTGGGGAGGACTGCAGCCAGTGGGCCACAGCAGTAAAAGACTCTGGATTTAAACCATGAGACAACTGTCCTCAGGTAAAGAAAGTAAAATTGGAAGCTAGGGCTCCCTTCATGGAGGTAATCAGTCCCTGAGGGCAAGTCTGTACCTGTGTTTCTGTGAGGGGCTGGTAGCTTCAGATCTGGACTGCAGGTGGCAGTCTGGCAGGTCAGGTTGATAAGAGAACCATGACTGTGGCTCTCAGACTACCTGGAAGGAGAAGGCAGAGGAGAATTTAATAAGAAAGTCAGAGGGGTGGGGCTGCTCGTGAAGCTAAAAAGAAATGCAGACTGGCTTAAATGGAGGGGTGTAAAAGACCAAAATATTAGGCAAGGTGCCTCCAAGTCTGAGAGGGCAATAACAGGGCTATTTAACCCTTAGACTGCCGACAGAATTAGAATGTATTGGAGTTCTGGTTCTGGACAGATATATCAGTCCGTGGCCCTGTAAGGGTTAAAACACAATACTAGCATAAAAAGGTGAAGGGGGGTTTAAAGGTCTGAGCTGAGATCGCTACTGGTCTTATGAGGAACACAATAAAAGCATTTACATTAAATCAGAAAACTTCAGCTATAAAATACAAACAAAACAGTTTTAACAGAAAACATAATCTAGCACAATATAATCAAACATTAACAGTGCAGAGCTATATGGAGCCAATCAGAGTGCTCCTGGGGCTGACTGCAGCCAGTGGGCACAGCAGTAAAAGTCTTGGGATTTAAACCCAGAGACAATTGTCCTTTGTAAAGAAAGCAAAATTGGCAGCTAGGGCTCCTTCCTGGAGGTAATCAGTCCCTGAGGGCAAGTCTTTACCTGCGTTTCTGTGAGGGACTGGTGGCTTCAGACCTGGACTGCGGGTGGCAGTATGGCAGGTCAGCTTGCTCAAAGAACCACGGCTGTGGCTCTCAGACTACCTGGAATGAGAAGGCAGAGGAGAATTAAATAAGAAAGTCAGAGGGAGTGGGGATGCTCATGGAGCTAAAAAGAAATGCAGACTGGCTTAAACAGGGGAGATGTTGCAGACTAAAATGTTAGGCAAGGTGCCTCCAAGTCTGAGTGGGCAATAACAGGGCTATTTAAAATACAACACTAGCGTAAAAGGTGAATGAGGGGTTTCAAAGGCCTGAACTGAGATCGCTACTGGTCTTATGAGGAACACAATACAGGCATTTACATTAAATCAGAAAACTTCAGCTATAAAATACAAACAAGACAGTTTTAACAGAAAACATAATCTAGCACAATATAATCAAATATTAACAGTGCAGAGCTATATGGAGCCAATCGGAGTGCTCCTGGGACTGACTGCAGCCAGTGGGCCACAGCAGTAAAAGACTCTGGATTTAAACCCAGAGACAACTGTCCTCATGTAAAGAAAGCAAAATTGGCAGCTAGGGCTCCCTTCCTGGAGGTAATCAGTCCCTGAGGGCAAGTCTGTACCTGCGTTTCTGTGAGGGACTGGTGGCTTCAGACCTGGACTGTGGGGCAGTCTGGCAGGTTGGTTTCATCAGAGAAGCACGGCTGTGGCTCTCAGACTACCTGCGTTTCTGTGAGGGCTGGTGGCTTCAGACCTGGACTGTGGGTGGCAGTCTGGCAAGTCAGGTTCAACAGAGAACCACGGCTGTGGCTGTCAGACTACCTGCATTTCTGTGAGGGGCTGGTGGCTTCAGACCTGGACTGCGGGTGGCATCAGTGCATGGTGCAACTGTGTTGTGCCATGTGCAATCCTTCTGAATATCCCACCCTTTATGTTTAGTGCTGACTTAAACAACAGGATGGGATTTGGAACACGGTTATGCAGAGTGACTCTGGAGATCCACCGATGGGTCTTCTTCTTTGTTGTTGGCATACTGTAGTGGCAGTCATTACCAATCCCGAGTCAGCCATCGGCACTGAAAAAACACCTAAACCTATGTTTGCAGGGAGCCTCCTTATAGTTTCTTGCTGTCTCGGTACTGGTAGTGTGCACTGCAAGTGTAACCCACACCCTCATGGCCATTTCAGATGTACATTAGTGAAGCTGCTTGCTGGCATCTTCCCCACCCTTTTACATCAGGAAGCAAGTGAGTGAGACAGCAACATTGGGCTTGGCACATGTGATGCACACTTTCTGTATTTTCCTGTCTCTCTCTGTCAGTGTTGCATTCTGCTGTTCCACTCTTAGTACCCCCACCTGTCCCCCAGCCATCCCAAATTGTGGTACAACCAGGCAGCCTGCCAACTTAAGACACAGTGAGAGGAGTCCCCTGCAGCCACCCCGGACTCCCCATGAAACAGTGTCCCCACTTCAGTACCTGTAAACTGCGGGGAGAGAAAGAGAGCCTCAAACCCATGGAGTTAGAAAGTCCAGAAGAGGGAGAGTGAGAGTCGGTGACACACAGTGGAGCAGGTCAGTAGAAGATGTGTGTCTTACTCTCTCTGTGAGCACCCATTGCAACCCAATGGTGTCAGAACTGTGGCTGGAGATCCTTTGTCTGTGTGTGTCCCCATGATGAGGTCTTGGTGTGGTAGGCACACATCAGCGATAGCAGTACAACCAGGTGGCCTGCCAGCTTAAGGGAGAGCAAGAGAGAATCTTCTGCAACCACCCTGGTCCCCAATGACACAGTGTCGAAGTCTTAATCTTCATGCTGTGCAGCTTCCAGTTTAGGCATTTTTTTATATTAAAAGTTGTGGTGGCCTCATGCTTGCTACCTAAGTTTTCTGTTGAATATAAAAATAACACTGCAGATCGACTGATTCGAAGCATACAGTTCTAAACTATCTATGATATATCTATTTAACAGATGCTTTGAGACACACACCAAATGATCTCCCGCTGGCAGTGTTTCCCTTTACATTGCTCAGGGTGCATTTAAGCAGTATTATACCACTGTTTTCCCTTGGCTATTTCTCTCCCCTCCCCATCCCAACAGCTCTCCCTTTCCCGTTCTTTGTGTCAAGGCTTCTTTCCACCCTGTCAACATTTGAGTGTTCCTACTCACTCATTTTTAAACTATGGATTGATTATATGACATTCAGTATCGGAGCAATGTGTCTCTTGACACATAATATTTTCCACTGATGGGTTTACAGCTGTGAATGTAACACAGTGCATAGACCTTATTTAGTGTTCTTTGTTCATTTGCTGTTAAATGTAAACAAGTCATATATTTATTGTGTGTTAAAGAGGTGTCAAACTGATGTGTTGTACACAGTAATGTTTGAATGTTATAGATTATTTAAAGCTTTATAGGGTGCAGCCACAATTGTTTGGTTTAGCTTAGTTTGGATTTGGCTGGCACTCTCTCATCCATGAGAATGAGGCATTTGTGTTTCTGGGCATAACATACTTATCTGGTTATCAAATAAATTTTATTGATGAATTTTTTCAATCTTTCTGTAAGTTACATCTTGTCCTTCTATGAGGGAAGGACAGTGACACCCTCCCCAACTGAGAGAGTACCTGCACTGCCTGCCTCACTGGTTTTCTATTTGTTTGTTTATTTGCATCTAGGATTACAAGTACATTTGAGCCAAGGCTCTTTACAAAGGTTCCACATCAATAGTACAGGCAATCATCAACAGGCAGGTTACATAGTGACAGACCAAGAACATATTAATGTTAACCCAGTACATAGTATAAGACAGTAACATTTGGTTGACAAAATCTAACAAAGATATTGCTTTATTCTTTATTTTGAAGGAGCATATATTCAGTCTGCCTCTGTCCATCTTGACACTTACCTAAAATTCAAAAATGCTGTCAAGAGCTTCCAAGAAAATGAAGCATACCTTAGTTGTTAACCACTTGAGTTCGTCTTTATTATTTGTGCTTGAAAGGTACTTAAACATTAAATACAAACTAACAAGCAACTCATCTTCCTGGTCCCCCTCCTCTTACATGATGTCACCAGCATCTCGGGTGAGAAGAGGGATTGTTGGTTCATTTTTAATGTTTAAACACCTTTTCAAGCAAGAATAATAAAGAACTCAAGTGGTGAACAGGTAAGGTATCATCATTTTCTATGAAGCTGTTATCAGCACTGCAGTGTAGAATTTCAGGTGTTCACAGAACACAGGTGCCAGCTACCCATATTGAGTAAACTGCACAGTATATACTATTTGCAGCAGTTCAGCAAAACTATCTGTCCATTCAAGTAACTGATGTAACTATTGCTCTCCTATATATCCCACCTTATGAACTCCGATAGCTCTACACGATTTTGACTCTACATTCACATTTGCTACTTGAGGGCTATATGGCTCATCCAGTTCCTCATAATGTTGGATCTAGTTCTAGACATACAACACAATAAATGTTACACTAACTTTATGCACAGTTATTTTTGTTATTATTTTTCCTTTCTTTTCATTTCCTCTCCCACCAGCGCTCCCTCTTAGCACCCACCAAAAACATAACAGTGACATGGAGGTGCCCAATCCCCAGTATCATGATGGGCATCAGTCCTACTTTTTTTATTCAACCTGTAAACAAAAAGTCAGTCAATTTCTTTTCACCATTTATGACACCAGCCAACCCTCCCACTAAGCCACCTCTTCCACCAAATCCTTACTTAACTATCAGGGTCCAATGCCTTAATCCTTTCTGGACCACAGACATGTTTTCACTCTTCAAAGCTGGACCACACTGAAGAAACAGGTATGCCAGTTCAATGTATTTCAATGGGTTTTGAACTTAGAGGCATAACTTGTTTGTCCTGGTCTTCACCCTCTCGGTTTTGTATCTACCATCATAATCTCATCACTTCACACTGTACATAACATGTTGCTTTGTGCTTGACTTTGTCTGTTGACATTTTTGATATTCTAGATCATGTTCCATTATGTGTTTTTAACAGTTGTCAAACCCCCTTTCCATTCCCTTCTCACTCTCATACACGTTCTACTATTGAGGGGTAAGTTTTACCAGGACACTTCATTTATAACATTTCACAGCATCTCTGATGATCAGCCTTTGGAACATTTCAAATCTTCTTTCCACCCTGCCTCCACTCTCAAACCACAACTAGACAGTATGGCTACTATGACAATAAGTTTTTGAGAGGCAGGATTTTTTTAGCCAACTCTTAAAGTCTGGCACGTCCCTGCATTACTGACATAGTAGGACTATGGGCTGTGTGCTTTGACTTTTGTCCTTACAGACTGTCCCACACCACCAAAAGTTGAATTTTCAAACTCAATGTTATTTGTTTATTAACAGTATTTGTTTTTCTGTCAATTCAGTCATCATTTGCCACTGTTTGTGACATTGTTGACACCTCTTGCAGCCAGTTTGCCCACTGGGAGATCCTTTAGCAATCACTTGCAATGCATTTTGAATTGTGGTTCATAGTACATTAAATAGCATTCTTTCAAAGTTTTCAGCACAGAGGAATGTATGATCCATAATGTAATCTACTGAATGTATTAGTTATAGGTATTTTTCATTTTTTTGCTTGATCAACCTAGACTTTATGGGCACTTGTTATTTAACTTAGCACGGGGGCTGTTTTAGCACTATTATAGCCACCCACTATTTAAACTTTCACATGGAACATGTTTTAAAGAAAAGACCATGGTATTGCTGGTGATCACCACTTGGCATATCCACTAGCCACTTGTAGTACTAGCCAGTTGGCTACTAATTCTAATTATTCTGCCATTTGAATATTAATAGTATATGAATTACTATGTATTAGTGAATAGGTGTTGACATTTTTTTCCATAGTATTTTGTATATTTTACAAAGTATGAATTAATCACTTTAAGGAGAATTACATATTTAAGGGTAGATGTGAGGGCTTTGATTCCACCTAATAGGGAGGCAGTGTAACCTCAAAGCACTGGTGTAATACCTCTGCTGATGTGATTTAATAACGTACAACTTTTTGCACTTCCAAGGTGAGCATAGTACATTTTGTGTTCTCAGCATTTTGGGCCATTTTGTACAGAAGCAGCCCCATGGAGTACATGACAGCCTGCGGTTGTTTACGCTCAGTTCAATTCCAGGAAGCTGGCTTCCCATTACTGCACAGCTCCAGTTTTGTCCCTCATTCAGAGTAAATGTTCCCAATGAGTTAAGATTTGAAGCTCAGTTCAGTATAGAGGTAATACAGTTTTCTTCAGACCAGTGTATCCTGACAGCGGTATACCCCAAAAGTAATAACAGTCCAGCAGCTTTCTCTAGCATAAGATGAGTGACATGGAAAGCTCCATGAACTCAGAACAACATATGAGCTTAGAGGGACACAAGCATCCAGTCTGGAGTCACTCCTGGAGATTATCAGGTGATGCCTACTGTAAATACCACAACCTTTTACACAAAGTAATACAGAAGACCTTTCCTCTACAAATGATTTAGAAAGCCTGCTTGTAAAACTAGAAAAATGTTGAAAACCAAACTTAGCTTGTACTACATCAAAAGTCTAGAGGAATACTTAGAAAATGCATGGGTTCCAAGGGTCTATGCATAGGCAAGGATCCAAGTTGAACACAAGGACCGAGATATTCAAAAGTTTGCGCCATGCGCAATAGGGTTGCTCCAGCTAAGTCCTAAAAATGCGCCATTCTGCGATATTCAGTGGGAGGCAGATGCGCCCCCAAATCACACTGAGCAATAGGGCAATGATAATGAATGTATGCGCAACTGAAGGGGAGGAACCATGCATAAATGGCGCAGTCGATTTCAACAACATCGCCATGCGCAAAAGAGAGCAAGCGGAAGTTGCGCGATAGCGAAATGAGCCAAAATAAAAGGAACAAGGGAGAGGCGCAAGAACGCTACAGGGAAGCACATGAGACTGAACCATAGCAAGTCAAACTGGGCAGAAGGGACACACAGGGCAAGCCAGGAAAGGGCACCCTGAACAGAGAGGCAGTGGGAAGGTGTGGGAGACACAGCCAGTGCAGAAGGGAAGTACCACAGCACAGAGGCCACCACATTTAGGTGTTCCGTGCAGGGAAGTAGCAGCCAGGACAGCAGGGGAACACAGAAACAGCTGCTGGGGAGGTGAACACAAGCCAGGGACATGGTCAGTGCCACCATCCAGATGGAGGCAGTAATGATGGGGTGAGAAGGTGGGCAGCAGGGGCGCGGCCATGGAAGGGCCTGTCGGCAGTATGCCCCAACAGGCAGTACCAAGCCCGCACCAACTTTGAGCTGTACAGCGATACTGAGATCATGGGCTGGTACCGACTGAATAGGGCAATTCTGAGGCAGCTCTGTGAGCTGTGCAGTGATGTGATGCAGGCACCCACGATGAAGCCATGCTCTGTCAGTGGAGACTAAAGTGACAGCTTGCATGTGCTTGCTCACCACGGTACCTTCCAGAGACCAACAGGGGACACCACAGGCATAACCCAGTCAGTCGCATCATACCACCTCACCCAGTTCCTCAGCGCACTGCTGCCACATTCTGCAGAGTGCATCCATTTCCCCAGCACACCGTGGAGTGCACAGCAAACATACAGGAGTTCCACAGGGTAGCACATATGCCTGGCATGCTAGGGGCAATAGACTGCATCCATGTGGCCATCCGCACACCACCTGGCTCTGGGGGCCTCATATTAATCGGAAGGGCTATGCTAGCATCAACTGCCAGGTGGTGTGCGATGCCAGTGGGTGCATAATCAATGTCTGTGCCACGCACCCTGGGGAGCACAGATGCCTTCATCTGGCACCAGTCAGCACTGTGCCACAGATTCGAGAGTGGGGACATCCCCACTGGCCACTTAGTGGGTGAGTATGCAAATCACACAGACAAACATAGGGCTTGGGAGGGCATGGTCACAGGTGACATAGGTAGTGGCCTACATGGCCCGGGGCAGGCAATGCTGATCACCAAACTAACCTCCACCCTCTACACACAGGTGACAGTGGATACCCACTCCGTCCCTGGCTGCTCACACCGTACCGGTGGCCCTTTGACCCCATCGCAGCAATGCTACAGTGAGGCACATGCTACCACGCGTAATGTCATCGAGCAGGTGTTGGGTATGCTGAGCATGTTTCCGTTGACTGGACACCTCCAGCGGTGCCCTACAGTACAGCCCCTCAAAGGCCTGTGGGTTATTCCTGGTTTGTTGCATCCTGCACAACATGGCCAATGAATGTGGCATAGCCGACAGGCCGAAGAGGGACAGCGATGGGGACGATGAGGACACTGGTGACAATGGTGATGGGTAGCCCCCTTGACGATGGGACCCCGACTGCTCCAGCTGGCACAGCTGCACCAGGACACCATCATGGAGGAGCACTTCAGCCAACCCAGGTAAGTCATGGGGTCATGTGCAACCACCAGTGGCAAAGGCACAACCCACAAACATGCATGGACACACACCAGGGTGCATGCCATCAGAAGTGGCTGGGCATGGAACCACACACACCACCAGGGATGGGCGAGGTCTAACATGGCACGCAGTCAGATACACACACACACACACACACACACACACACACACACACACACACACAACTCACCAGACATGCACAAAGGGTAGGAGGCATGCTGACCCAGAACGCCACCCCTAGCCACACACATGTCCACAGACCACCACGCCCACTGCCTGTCATTGTGCATGTGTCAGATGCTGGGCACCATTGCACAGTGGCATACAGCACAATACAGGCATCATCATGCACACGCAACTGTGGACAGCAGCCAGGAGGGTGTGCAGATGGACTTGTGTGTGTGCGTGCAGGCTGGTACCCACCGTGCATTGCCCGCTGAATAACACAATGCACACAGGGCAGCATCAGACAGTAGCCATGCTGGGAGACAGGTCAGTCATGTGCCACAGTGCCATGGCCACCACAGATGCATGGGCGGCTCTGCCAAGACCCGCCAGCAGTAACAGGCTGACACCTGGCCTCATGGTGTGGCACCAATGGTACCCCAGGGGTTCCACTGTGTGAACACGACCATGCTCGCACTGGAGTATGCAGCACACTGAACATGCCTGTGCCAGGCATGCTCGGGATGCCCACAGCTGAACCCGTGTCGACAAGGATGGTGTCGCATGACACCGGAATGAGGGTGGACAGTGCACTGCGTGGTGTCTGCAATGCATGGGCAAATAACTGTGTGCCCATTGTGGCCTTGACAGCAGTGAATGCCTGTGTCTGCCTGTCAGTGGCAGTGATCACATCCTCCACAACCGGTCCATCCTGCCAGGAGCAGAGCGGTGTCTCTGCCACGACGCTCCTCTGTCTGGCACAGAGCCACACTCAGTGCATCCACGACTGTCACAAGCTGCATCTGCTGAGTGACTGATGCTCGCAGTATGCCATTGTGTTCATCCAAGAGGTCATCTGCCTGATCGGCATGCTGTCCCTCGTTGTTCAGAGCCCTGATGCTCAACACCCATTGAGGGTGGACGCTGCACACCAGGGAAAGGCCTGGGCATATCCACAGGCACTGCATTGATGCCGCCCTGACGCTGTACTCCCATGCCCATTGACCGACTACTGATGCAGCCCTCCGGATGCCACTCCCCAGGGCTCAATGGTGCCACCACAGTGGCTGCAACAGTCCCACTGCCCTGTACACACACCAGTGCTGCCCCACCAGTGCTGACAGGCACAGACTGGGACTGCGATGACACGCAGACCTCCACGGCAGCACCACCCACAGCCATGGCCATGATGAACCTACTGTGTGGCCATCCTGTGGCACACACATGTCTCTGCCCATGATGTTAGCGACACCATCATCGGTGACGGATCCGGCACCAGCCTGAGTCTCAGCATGCTGGCATCCATGGACGCTGGCATGCTGGGACACAGGCAGGGCCTCCTCCGCATCTGCTCCACCAACATCAATCTGGACATCCAGGCGGGGCCACTGTCGCCTGACCCGCGTATTCCTGTGGAGGTGGATGGGCCCTCCTCCATCTCCATGTGACTGGCCTCAGTGGAGAAGCCCACCACAGCTGACCATGCAGATGCTCAGGAGCTGTAAGGAAAACAAAGTTGCATTACTGCATGTGACCTACCCTGTCCCCCAATAGACAGACCATGACCTACCATGCAGTGACAGGCTACCACCCATCTGGAATCCACCACCCAGAACACCCTCAATGGCACAAAGCTGCATGCTGACAGTAACCCGCTCCTCCTGTGGGGTCAGGCGTAGCACCTCCGCTGTCCCCACCTGTCTGAGACTGTGCTGCCCTGATGGCAGCCACCTTCTCCTTAATCCTCCACCTGTCTGTGCCCATCTTCTTCTTGCACTCCTGCATGGAGTGTGGTGGCTGCCATGCAGGTTTACAGCACATGCCACCTCCTCCCATGCAGCAGCATGGGCCTGTGGTGTTCCCCGGCATCCGCTGAGAAGCGGCTCCTGGTCTAGGTAGGCCTCGAACAGGGCATCTGTCTTAGCCTAGTGAAATTGGCCTCCTCTTCCTCCCACGACTCTGTTCCTCTTCCTCCACAACATGCTCGGTCATGATTCAGCCTGTGAGAATGACAGGTGTTACCTGTGAATGTGCAGTCCCATGCATGTCCCAAAATCCACAGTCCACACTCCCAAACAGCATGCAACTCACCGCAATAGACTGCAGTAACCGACTATAGTAAGTGCAGCCCAATGTCGCACTTTTATAGCGCAACCCATGCAAATGAGGTGAGGCACATCTTTAAGTGGATGCAAATGCAGTGACTGCTCCATTGAGTGGCTGATTAGCTGATTTGCATATGCGGCTGCATATCGGCGCTGTTGCGCTTCGCGAGTTGTGTTGAGCGTGCTGAGCCAAAGATGCAGTTCTGTGACATGTGCAGTACACACCTAACTCGCGCATGTACGGGTTGATGACACAGGCGCCTGCTGCACTGCTGACGTGCTGTGTGGAGGCAATGCAGGGCCGGCCACCATTGTGCCAGTGGCGCTATCGCTTTGTTCACCTATATGGCGCTGTTGCACTGGGGTGTCATAGGCACACTGGGGCAACAGTGCAGGTCACAGGAGGTGGCACACAGGCACCCAATTGTGCTACACGCATTGTCCACTGCGCCTGTGGCTGTCCATGCACCAGAGACCCTTGACTCCTGTGCCTGACCTTTGCCCCCTAGCGCATGCGGCCAGGCATGGGGGCACCACTATCACACTGTTTGGTGACAGCGCAATAGAGAATGGCAGCACTGTACGCGCAGCATCTGCATGTGGCAGGACCACACCGTGAGCGCCATTTTGACTGAACTGGGCAGCAGAGATGGCGTGGAGCGTGCAGTGCAGTGGAGCCAGGTTGAGCTGGCAAACCTTGTGGCCATAGTGGAGCCACATGTTGGGCCTTTGTTTGGGAGGCACCCTGGACAGGGCCAGGAGTCAGGTGTGGCAGGAGGTGGCCGACACCTGGAGGAGGCCACCGGTATGGGGCAGACGGCAGAGCAGTGTCACCACCGATATGGGGACCTGAGGTGGAGGGACCTGGACTTGCTTGCCCACCTGCGGGCACGTGCCATGAGGGGCACGGTGCCACAGCCAGATAGGTGCAACATCCATACACTTTTATCATCCATACTGCTATCACGGGTGCATGTGTCTGGCACATGGGGAGAGTCGTCCGGTGTTGGCCGTGGTGGTAGTATCGAGTGTGGGTGGGTGGATCTGGCTGTGTAGGATTGCACACACTTGTGGCTGGGGGAAATTGCTACAGGATTGTACTTATCTTCCTCCTCTCCATGTTTTGCACCTTAGGGCCCGCAGAACGCAAGCAGGCCAGAGACTGGAGGTGCTGCCTGAGGAGCAGCAAGCCAGAAGGGGTAATGGTGGTCAGCGGCGATGGATCACCCTGATGATGGTGAGTGCCTTACATCCATGATTACTATTGCATGCTGTATAACTGGGTGGGCAGCGGGCATGGCCACCATCCATTGAAACCACTGCCATGCACGCAACTTGTTACAGTCAGCACTGTCCAGTGGCACTGCATGTCTGGGAGTGCATCAATGGTGGTCCATGCATGCACGGGCACATGGCTGTGGCACTGCCTTCACACCACATAGCCAAGTCACTGTACGGCCATGGTGGTGCTGTGCAAGACATGGGCGGTGGGTGTGCAGTGGTCCACATGGCTGTGGCTGCCTGAGTAGGCAGGTCTGTGGACATGGTTCCTGTGGGTGGTCGCACACCAGCACAGGGGCATGGCACATGGCTGTATGCCATGCACAATGGGTGAGCTGCAGGGGCTGGACAGTCACACTTATGACCCTGCTCCCTCGTCCTAGGTGGACAGTGACTCCAGGTGCTGGAGAGGAATGTGAGAGAGCTGCTCCAGGTGGAGAGGGCAACACTGGAGCTGTTAGAGTGCATCCACTGCCACGGGGTGAGGAGGAGGAGCGGCAGACATAGGCACCACGTGAGGAGGACCGGGCACACACTTAGCACTCCATGCCCCTACTACCACCTTTCCCTTTGACCCACCCTCACACCCCTTCTTCCCTCTCCCATATGTTCACCCCTGTCCTTACCCGCCCCCACCTGTTATGTGTCCTTCCCTCTTGTAAATACTTGTATATATGTTTTGTTACTTATTTTAAATATAAGCATTTTGTTATGACAACTGTGGTGGTCTCTGATTTGCAGCGGCTACAGGTGCTCAACTGCAGTGGTGTGCATGGCATCAGGGGTAGTTCACGCATGGGCGTGTGTGTGTGTGTGTGTGTGTGTGTGTGTGTGCAGAGGTAAACCGCCTATGGTGTGGGCAGGGGATCAGTCACTGTCTGTGGTTTGTGTTTTGTACTCTGTGCACTGGATGCCTCTGTGCAGTGGTCCATGGGGCCTGCACTGTGTGCATGGCACCCCTGTCAGCAAATCCATGGCCTGTGCAGCTGACACCTGCATGTCTATGATATGCAGAGTCTGCTGGTGTGTCAGTGGTGGCTGTTGTGGCCAGTGCTGGGACGGGATGTGTCCTTGGGAGGGTGTGCAGGGTGCTGTACTGCTGGAGGTGGTGTCCGGGCATGTCCTGTCGCATGTGGGGTACCTGTGTGCTGGCGCATGGTGGTCTCTCAGCTGTACCTCAGGGGGACGTGCAGGGGCGGCACTGTGTATGCATCTGTTGCATCACTGTCTGCTGCCGCCCACTGCAGGGTGCCCATGGTGTGGCTGCCTTGCATGGCTCCATGGTACAGGGTTGCATTGTCACAGTGGGGTGGTGGCATGCATGGGGTGTCCTGCACTGTTGGGTGCTACTCCCTGCGAGGTGTATGGGGATCATGGTGCAGGTGTGCTCTACATTGGTGGGATGGTGTAGTATGGGGTGGTCAGCCATCTTTGTGTGCGGTCACAGCTTGCCAGGGGGTGTTATGGGGCACCATGGCCCAGCTGTGGGTTGGTTGCTGGTATCCATGGGCCGGTGGTTATTCCAGCTCTCCCCAGTTGTGCATTGCATGGAGTATGGGGGATGATGTCTGTTCTGCTGTGTGTTCCTCTGCCCATCTGTGGCATGGCTGATGGCCCCTGCATCCCTGGTTGTGCTGTTGCATTGCTGCCCTGCTGCTGGGGCATCCCTGGTTGCTATAGCGCATCTGGACTGCTCAGCTGAACATCCCTTGTTGCACTATGGCGCATCAGATATGCTCAGCTTCACCTCCCTAGTTGTGCTATGGTGCAGGTGGTGCGATATTCAGTCGTCGGCTGTAGGCGCATCTTGGCCTGTGCTGTTTTTGAATATCGCACTTTACGCATGGGCGCAGTGGACTTGCACTTGCTCCTGCTGTTGAGCACTTTTGGGCGCAGTTTGAATATCTGGGCCAAGGTATTTGAACATGATAATTTGTTGAATATGTGCCTCATCTAAATCCAAGATATGGAAGCTTGAAGTTTTGTTTTTTTAGTTTTGGTCTAGAATGAAAGATCATATAGTCGTTTTGCTATTTATCAATAGCCCTTCTTTGTAGAAACCAGTTCAGTAGGTGCTGAAAGTCAATATTCAGCGTGGAGAGTATTATGAAATTTCATTTGATCTGTTGTATAATATTAGATTACCACATAGATTAAGCTTTGGCTGTGCTGACAGCAGTTGGGAATATTACTGAGAAACATGAAAAATAACAGTGATCCAACTATGGAGCCTTGTGAACATCATTCAAGTAAGGAAGGGCATGGAGAGCATTTTACAAGTTTTACTAGTTTAATTTGTTGCATTCTCCATGTTTAATAGCTGTTCAACCAATTTGCTATTTTATCAGATATACTCAGGACCTTGGTGAAGGTGATTCATTCCATACTGCAGGGACAGTTAAAGGTCCCACCATGTTATTAAATTCTGCTGGCAAAGGACCTTCATGGTGGTGGGGCTGGTCCTATGAAATGCTCTACTCAAAGATAGCTATCTTCCCAGCTCCATCTCCACGTTTAAAGGAAGTACTTCTTAACCATCTTAAAAAAAACACAAAAACAGCTTTGTTACAGTATCTATTACAGCACTATTAAGGTCCATTACTTTAACCTCTGTGTGGAACTAGCTGGTTACAGTACCTGTTGTCCTCTCCATGGGTATACATGACAGTTTGATTACAGTTTTCAGACACATAAGGATAAAAATTATACAAATGCTCACAGAACATTTACAACTTATTGTCTGAAATCATGCTATGCCAGCTGAGTTGATAAATGAATAGCTAATGTTAACTGGAAACACAGCTGATACTCTACAACAATCCAACAATCAAAATGTGTGCTTTCTTATATGTGTCATGTGTCTGGTCTTTTATGCCTTTACTTTATCCATTGGTTTACATTTGTTTTGTATTAATCTCAGTTATTTCAATATCAGTATTGAAAGCAGAATGGGAGGTGGGAGGGGCAGCAATGACAAACAAAACAATAGTAACATGGGTGATATGAGCCTTCTACAAAACAATAGTAACATGGGTGATATGAGCCTTCCATCAAACCTACCCATAGGGTCCTGATCAGCAGCTAAGTTTCTTAAGCCCCAGCCCTAATATTCAAGTCCACTCAGCAGGCCACAGGCCCCACTACCACTGTGTCCCTCACAACCCTCTGAGCCAGGGGAGACCTCACCCTCACCCCTGCCCTAGCTTTGCAGTGTGGTGCTTTTGGTCCATTCATAAATCTGCCTCACCCTTCTGTGCCATTCTACCACAGTGGAGGCTCCATCTGCAGTCAGTTGGCTGTTATGCATTTCAAGGTCGCTGCTAATAGTATTAACACTACCTGGTGTGTGGCCAAGGGCATGCAGACCACTGTGGGAATGCAAGGACCCAATTGTAAAAGTATCTGGGATCACCTGCTGTAGAATCTATTGAGTGATGCCTTGGATTTTCCCCAAAATCCCACCAGCCTGGGCCAATGCTAGAAAATGTGCCAGTGGGAGCCAACCCCTCTCCCTTACAGAATCTCCAGCAGTCTGCCATATTGGTGGTGTTAAAATGTTTTGCTATGGTTGATGTTCTAAGTACCTCATTAGCACTCTCCAGAAATACTCCCGCCACATGGGGTAGGATGTCATTCTCCAGCCTCTCAGAAAATGAGCATTCTAATTGTCCTCTAAAACACTGCAGTAAGCCTTCACCTTGCAGTCTGCTTTGATCATAGTTTAGGGTTCTGTTTGGTGGTCTGCAATCTTTTATATGTCTGGGATACATGTAAAAACCCTCCCTGTGTCACCGGTGCATAATGTTGGTAGGGAAGTGGAGGGACAGGCTCAGGCCAGCTCAGACCCCTAAGATGGTCCTACTGAAGTGCACTGAAGTCAGAGCAAAATTGTGCTAGAAATCTGCAAACACACTGGTTTGATAGTTAAAAGTCTTCCCATTCAGCTGGTCTTCAGGTGCAGACTGTTGGAAGCGGAGGACAATGTTCAGGACAGCTTTGACTGCTCATATGGTCTCAATGAAATGCACTGAAGTCAGAACAACACTATGATTTCTTAGATACTGTTCTTTTCTTAGACTGTGATCTTAAATTTCAATCAGTAATTTTAGTTCCCCAGCATATGAATATGACAGGTATTATTTATCAAATTCAACTAAAACATTGTTTTGTGGAAAGACCACAAAACAGTTTTTGGACCAGGATTTGAAAATGATGCTGATATGTTCATACACTGGAGTAATGAAAACTAGTATATTGAAATTCAAGGTTGCAGTCAAAGAAAACAGCATTGTCTGTTCTAAAAAAGAAGCATTATCTGTGAACGTCTTCATTTTCCAATCATGATAATTTCACTATTATAATTCATGTCATTAATTTGTTAATTTTAGCCTCTGCACTATCTATGCCCAACTAAAGCACAGCAAGTACAAGCCAGCAAAAATCAACATTGACAAACACTTTTCTCTCAAGTGATGGTGTTATATTGACAGTTATCTGTTAAAACAATGTTACTACTGCACACTCCATTATTGCCACAATCCATTTGTGTTCTTGTAATATTTCTTATTCAATAAAGGGTCCATTATTATGTTTCTAAATGTTACCTACATTGTTTATACTGTAATTGTCATATTTTGTCTTTGACTGCTACTGTAACTGTCCTAGGTCATTCCTCGAAATTAGCATATGTAAGCATTAATCCCTCAAAAGGAGGTATCTCGGACTTAATGCATGGTTGTGGTGCATGAGGTTGAAGGCCAAGTGCTCCCACTACCCAACCATGCATTAATTCAGAGGAAATGCCTCCTGTCAAGGGGATTAATGCGCTTGTAACGTGGGCAAGCACTGGCCATACATATTGCAAGAAAAGGCAAAGAGTTGAGGAAGTCTTGACTTATTTTATATAAAACTGACATGTTACACTGTGAACAAGGTTAAGCTACAAACCATGTTTATTTATATAAACTGGTTATATAGACTGGTACAATAATCACTTTTCAGAAAATATGGTTTTGCTTACTTATGTTTTAATATTGGTATTCCACTTTTTAAAACTTTATCAAATATGTTGTGCAACTGTACACATTACTCACTAAATATTTGCAAATGGATGCTAAGAATTGTGGGATGAAAAATAACATTTGCATATTCATTGCTAATCACTTCCCAAACTCTTTCTGTGGTTGCTGAGATTGAGGGTGCATTATTTTAACATTTTAACATTAGAAAGCACTTTATAACTGTAATAGGCAGTTTTATTAAAGCATATTACAACACAGAATAAATTATCTGTGTGAGGCTCTAAAACAGAATCACAGCAACCAGGAAGTGCTCCAGCTCAATATAGCATTATAATCTTTCTACATGTGGCAGTGAATGGTACTGCACAACAGGGCATTTCTAAGGAATTAATGCTCAGTTGATCTGTGGTCATGTGTTGTGTTTTAGCCAATGTGTAACTAATATTTCAGTTAGCATTAATTGCCATGTTACAATTATAATAATTGAATTTTACCTGGTATTTAAAACACATACCTGTAAATAGGAGCTGGCAATGTAGCTCAGTGATTAGAGTAACAAGCTGTGAATCAGCTTGATATATCCATCAGACCTGGATTTGATTCCCACAGCCTCACTTGCATACTGTGTGACTGAAAAGGTCATTTAACCTCCCCAGTGATCCTGGGTTGCCCCTGAAAACAGGCAATTGTGCCTATTTTACTTTACTCTGTTACAATAAAATCAATAAATAAATGGATGATGGCACATATTGCAAATGCTTCCTACCAGTTCATAAGGGCAGCTTTCTTTCTGATTTGTGCTTCATCAAATTAAGGAATTAAATACAATGAACCTGTGCATTATTTCATAGAAATATAAAATCTGACAACAGATAAGGGCAACTTTGCCCAGCCAGTCTGCCTACAGTATGTTTCTTCCTTGCCTTTACCAGCACTGCAGACAATATTTAATCTCTGGCTTCCACCCCCTTCCACTAAGATTCCTTCTATCTATCCATGTATTATTGAATCCCACCACTATTTTCATCCCCACCACCTCGAATGGAAGTCCATTCCAGGCATCCGCCCTCTTTCTGTGAAGAAGTACTTCCTCACTGTCTCTTTTAATTTACACCCTTCCAGGTTTGTTGTATGTCCCATTGTTCCTGTGCATCGTTTCCTTGGGAAAATACCCCCACTGTACCATATTTACCCCATGAGAGTTATATTAAGTTCTCTATCATGCCCCTTTCTGTGGTGTGTACATTGAGGTCCTTCAGTTTCTCCTCATAGGACTTTTGATGCAGCACTCACACCATTTTAGTTGCCCTTATCTGGACAGGCTCCATTCTGCCTACAGTATGCCCTTCCTGAGATGCGAACTCCAGAAATGGACACAATACCCTTGATGGGGTATCACCAGTGACCTATACAGTAGCAACACCACCTCCCTCCTTCTGCTGGGGATACCTCACTATGCACCCCAGCATCCCACTGGCACTAACAATTTCCTTGTCACATTGTCTCTCCACCTTGAGGTCTTCAGATTTGATTACTCTCAAGTCACTTTTCTGTGACAGTCAATACCTCTTCTCCATTTTGTACACTGCCTCTGGGTATCTGTAACCTCAGTGCATGATTTTGTACTTTTGCATTGAAATCCAGCTGCGTGTCCTTAACCAGTCCTCAAGTTTTTAAGGTCTCTGCACATTCTTTCCACCTCCTCTGAGTGTGCCACTCTATTGCAGATTTTGGTGTCATCTGCAAAGAGGCATACCTTCCTTCCAGCTAGAGAAGTGCTAAATTGGAAAATTTAGTTCCATGAAATATTTTGCAAAATTTGCACATTTTGTGAAATATTTTGTGGGCACAAATTGAATTCCTTGGGCAAATGTGAAATTTTGTTCACAAAATGCAAAATTGCACCATGCAATGAAATTTGCCCATAAATGAAATTATGCTCAAAGTGGTGAAATTTGACAAAGTTTGGGCAAAAATTGTCAACATTTCAAATTTTTAGGTGAAATTTCATGTTTGCATGTGAAATTTTGCAATTTGCAAAAGCTTTTGATAACTCTATAAATATGTCCTCAACATGAGACCCTGTCAATGGCCACCTGTATGTCCGACACAACTTTAACTAATGCAGTAGAGGTACTGTGGAGAGCTCTAAATCCTGATTGGTAGGTATTGTACAATTTGTGGTCCCCTCAATACTGATTTGATTGATAAACTAATAGTTTTTCAAATATTTTGGAGATAACAGAAAGTAGTGATATAGGCCTGTAGTTACTCATAATATTTTCTGGACACCTTTATAAATAGAAACTGTGTTTATCTGTTTCCAGGCTTGGGAAACATCCCCAGTTTGCAAAGAAAGATTAAATATAACTGTTAGATAAGGAGCTGTCACTGGAGCAGCCAACGATAAAAAAGTAGGACAGAATGCCATTCTCACCTTAAACCTTTCTTATGTTTAGTTTCAGTAATTCTTTTAGAACTTGGCTCATGTAAATGGGAGTAAAAGAAGCTAGGTAGTGATGTTTTTTCCTCTGTTTTTATTGGATGTATTAGATTGCTCCCTGTATGAAAGGAGGATGGCAGGCTGTCAGCCAAGGATGTTCTTATATTGACATACATTTCATTAAACAAATTTGCCACTTTAACCAAAGTAGCTTGTGGAGGTTCCATCCACCAAAAAGAACTGGGCAACTCAGTTGATTTGTTGCACTGAAGTTTTTTACCATCTTCCAAAATTCTCTTGGGTGATTGACCTTCTTAGACTCAAAATTAGCAGGAAGTAGTCTGCATTTGCATTTATTTATTTTTTAATATAAATATTTCTGGCCTGATGATGTTTGTCTCAATATGATCTTGCATTGGGATTTTATTTTGTGAGTTCGCATGCCTTGTCCCTAAGCTTATGGAATTTTCTTAAAACAACTGTATACCATGGGGAGTTGTTATGTTTAATTTTTTTTGTATGAACTGAGGCATGAGTATGGAGCATGGATATCACACACAGCCAAGAGTTCACTTCAGAAATACTGCCAGGCATCATCAACATTTGGTATAAGCTTCAGTCGATTCCAATTTAATTCTACCTTAAAGGCAGTATAATCAAAGGAATTCAGGGCTTGGTATGAGAGAAAGAACTGTGGCATGATGACCAATAAAAGGTAACTGTAAAAGTGGTTTCTCATGTGACAGAAAGGACCTGACTGCATCTAGAATAATAGAAATCCTTTACAAATGATACTGGCAACCTAATCCTGATCTTTGATAACAGATCCCCCACCTCTATTCACATGTTCCAAGTGTGTATTTAAGCAATAAACCACTCCAGGTGTGGGTTGTGCTGGGATTACCTACAGCTGGTGTGGTTTGGCCAAGAGGCCACACACAGACCAAGTGGTCAAAGCAGGTCAGCTGTGGGTAAATTAGAGCATAACCCACACCCTGGAGTGGTTTATTGTGATTATACAATGTCCTCCTAGATTTTGTAAGAAAAATAAAGAAAAAGCAGTTAATTTGGCAGGTTAAATAATTTTTGTAATTTATTCTTCCACCTGAAAAAATAGTTGCCTGTTCCTTTAACTAGGTGGGCATTCTTGCTTGGTTGGGGAACAAGTATTCTTTTGTGCCTGTCAGCTATCAGTACTGCTTAAAGTCAATAAGTAAGTTTGTTATCCTGACCACGCTCTACTTTTTAGCAAAGAAAAGGTTTTTAAGAAAAAACTGTCTTCACTTGTGTGGTAAGACTGTGGAGGCAGAAGCAAGAGGCTGAACTCCAACATACAGTCATATAACTAATGTTATCTTGGCCGGTTCAGTTATTTTAGTAAAGAGCTGAGAATTAAAAAAAATGGTCTTTTTATCTCTGGCTAGTGGCTGACACTATGGGGAGGCAGGAGAGAACTCCAGCAGACACCTGTAGCATTGCAGGAGATGGAATTCATCTCTGGGTACCTGGTTGCTGCCTTTCCAATTGGGAAATAGTCAAGGAAGTGACAGTCAGTCAGTGTCTTTTCCTTCATTTCTTTTTTTTGGGGGACTGCAGTGATTGGGACAGCACTTGACTGTATCACTGGAATGCAGCCATTATGGATAAACCAGGAGTGGAAAAGTAAAAAAAAAAAAACAGGAGAGGTGTGTGGGCAGAGCATTCCATCACATCACATGGAATAAATAAAAAGAACAAATCCTTGAAGGGAAAATTACTGTGTCAGAGAGGTTAGGGCCAAGCAAGGTCCCTGAGTCTGTGTTGGTAACAGCAGTGCCTGCAGTATCATTCTTAGCTTAGGTGGTGTGTGAAATAAGTTCAGTGTGTGTGTGTGTGTCTGAAATAAAATGTGCCAGCCAGTCCTCAAGTAGCAGCAAGTAGCCATGTAGGTAAAAGTTAGGAATTAACTCTGGATTTTACCACAGGCATGAGGAGGATGACTTTGAATATTCAAGTAGTATTCAAGTACCAGTGTGGTGCATATTTCACTTCTAGCATTGTACTCATTGTCATGTCACAATCACAAGTCATTAGACAAATTCGTTCTTCATCTTCAAGATCATGAATCACACAACTTTAACCTTTTTAGTCCAGCACTGTTTTTTTAATCTTCAGTTTCATCACAAATCAGGACTGGTGGACACCAGTTATTATGTCACGTCACTCAAGATCCTTGATCTAGTGCGATGCTTCTCTTGTGTTCACATTCTGAAGGATGCCCTACTCAAATCATTCTCCTTACAGGAAGCTGGACCTATTTAATCCAGTGGCTATTATCTCAGCACGAACATTATACAGTTCCAGGAAGTTCATCAAGACTGAGTCACGTCATGTCATGATCATGAGTCACAGAACTTAGCTTAGGTGGTGTGTGAAATAAATTGAGTGTGTGTGTGTCTGAAATAAAAACTGCCAGCCAGTCCTCAAGTAACAGCAAGTAGCCATGTAGGTAAAAGTTGCTAATTAATACTGGAGGTTTGCCACAGGCATGAGGAGGATGACTTTGAATGTTCAAGTATTGTTCAAGCGTACCAGTGCAGTGCATATTTCACTTTGAGCGTTGTACTTATTGTCATGTCATGATCACAGATTCACGAGTCACAAGGCAAATCACAATCTTCATACTCACAATCACGAATCACACAACTTTAACTTTTTTTGTACCCAGTCATGATGATGGTGTTGTTAAATAATGCAGGTGAAGCAGACCATCCTTGTTCAGTGTGAAGCAGTTACGTACCATGGTTGCTGATGCAGTCATGGAAAAAAAATTCCAGGTGGGTATAACTCTGGAACTTAGGATTGCAAGGGCTGCTTTGCTTTTTTTTTTTGTTTCCTGTTTTCCCAGGTGTAAAGTATTTAACAGTGGAGACATACATGCCAGATGATGGATACAAAAAGATAGGAACAGAACTTGATATAACTCACTAGGGGTAAATAAGGTACAGGGTACTGATACTAAATGGGGTACTGGAATGAACTCAGAATAATTTATTTTTCTTCTGTTTGCAGGTAGCATCGAGGTACTATGAACAGCAGTGGCGGTTTTTCCAATCTGAAGATGGACAACAGTTTGGATGCACTGAAGACCTGGAATGAAGACAACAATATTAATGAAAACTGTTTTCCAAATGACCCATGCAACTTCCCAAAAAATACTTACCTTTCATGGATTGACATTGTTCGATAGCTGAAGTCAACAATCAGACATGTGGAACACATGTGCAGTGGCAACATGGTTTCATCACTGCAGTCATGAATCTGTGTGCTGTAACCTGAAAATGTAAAAGAAAAGAACAGTAATGAGAAATGCTTATAATTCACTCACTCACAGCAATAGCCCCAGGAAGAAAATTAAATTTTACAGTACCATATTAGATAGCAACATATGTGGGGTGGGGGATAATGGAGGACAACCAGAAGCCCTCTCCTCCAGATGAGGGAGTAGCCTTCAAACCCAAGGGGAGGGGAAACAGACTAGGGAGGAGGTTTCAGAGGAGCAGAGGAAGGATGGAAGTATAAGGAACCTGGGTGGGTTCGACAAAGGGATCAGGAATAAGGGGTGGGGTGGTGTAAGTAAATGCCAGGAGCTTGGGAAACAAGTTGCCAGAGTTCCAGACCATGCTGTTCGAGTGTGGTGGATGTGGTGGTGGTCACAGAAACGTGGGCAACAAAACCATGACTCGGACCTAAACGCATGGGGTACACTATGCTTAGGAAGGATAAAAAGGAGGGCAGAGGGGTGGAGTGGCTATGTTCATTAGAGATGACATAGAAATTGCTAGGGTAGAAAAGGCAGAGGGAAATGTGGAGGCCTTATGGGTCACCTTACGAACCCCAGCAGGAGGTAAGGTCAAGCTGGTGTAGTATAGGCCCCCAGGATGGGTGATGTTCTGGAGGATGGTTTGCTGGACAACATCATTGCCCAGTGTGGACCAAAAGGGAAGGAGTGGTGTTGATGGGGTACCTTAATATGCCATGTACAAACTGGGGAACCATGTCCTCTAAGGTGGCCAAGTAGCAGAGGCTGCTGGACAGCTTCCAGGATGTGTTCTTAACACAGCATGTGATGGAGCCCATAAGGGAGAGGCATGTCCTGGACATGGTTCTGGCAGATGGAGATCTGGTAAAGGACCTGGTTGTAGGATTCCCTGACTGGGAGCAACCACAATACTGTCTGGTTTCAAAAAAGCATGGGGAGGGGAGATCTAGGACACTGGCAGTGGACTTCAGGGGGCAGACTTTGTAGGCATGGTAAATATTCTCAAGGATCGCTTGAAGGATTACATCAATGACAAATGTGAAAAAGAGATGAGAGATCATAAAATGGGGACTTCATGAGGCAGTCAGGACCTGCGCTAAGGTGAAACATAAGGGAGCAAGGTCTCATAAACCATGCTGGTGGTCCAGTGAGGTTCAAGTAGCGGTCAGAGAAAGAAGGTGACCTACAAAAATATAAAACAACAAGAGGTGATAGGATAAAGGAAATGTACCATCTTGCATCTAGAAAAGTCACCTGGATGGTGAGGGGGCAAAGTTCAGTAAAGATCAGTGGCTGGCACAGGGATACATGGAGGGAAAGGGGGTCTTCTGGTACATTGGGGAATGGAGAAAACTAAGGGCCATCTTGGCAGGTTGAGATCAGATGGAGGGTGGGTGGAAGAGGTGAGGACCAGGCAGAGGTATTAAATGAGTACTTTGCCTCTGTGTTCACTAGGGAGGGTGGGGATATCTACAAAGCAAGGCACAATGGGGATAGAAGCGGTAGTGAGTGGGATCAGGGAGCAACAGAGATGGAGGTAAGAGGAGGAGAGGTACCCCAGGGTGTCACATCAGGATAAGGATAAAAGGCCAGTAAGGTGGAGGGACAGATGATGCTATCTCCACCGAAAGGGTGATTATCCCTCAAGGCCCTAAAGAAAGATAAATCTCCTGGGCTGGATGGCATTCATCCGAGAGTACTATAGGAATTGGTGGACATACTGGCTGCACCTCTGGCGGAGCTCTTCAACAGGTTGCTTGAGACAGGGAGGGTACCTAGGGATTGGCAAGAGGCACATGTGGTGCCAATCCATAAAGGGGGTCGAGGAAGTACCAGGTAACTATAGACCCATCAGTTTGACCTCGGTGGTGGGAAAATTAATGGAGTATACTAAAGGAATGATTGGGGTGTACTTGGAGGAGATGGGCGGTCTGGATAGTCAGCAACATGGGTTTTATGCCAGGTAGATCATGTCAAACCAATATTGTGGAGTTCTATGAATGGGTAACAGCAGAACTGGACAGGGAAAGGCTGTGGATGTATTATTCTTGGACTTCAGCAAGGCGTTTGATTCTGTCCCCACAATGGTCTGGTGGAGAAACTGACGGGGTTGGGAGTAGGCCTTTGATGGTCAGATGGATTGAAAACTGGCTAGCTGGATGCACCAGAGAGTAGTGGTCTGTGGGGAGCTCTCGAACCATAGAGAGGTCAGTAGTGGGGTACAGGGAGCTCTGTCCTAGGTCGATCCTGTTTAATGCATACATATTGGACATCAGGGAGGGTATAGGTGTGAAATGAGTCTCTTCGCTGATGACTCCAAGATGGGAGCAGTAGTTGAGGGGAAGAGGGAGGCTGGCACTGCAAGGGGACCTGGACACCCTGGAAAGCTGGGCTCACACATGGAAATTAAATTTCAATATCACCAAGTGCAAGGTGTTACATCTTGGGTGGGAGACCCTAAACACATGTACACACTGGGAGAGGAGGCTCTGGAGGCCTCAATAGGGAAAAAGACCTGGGGTCATGGTGGATGCATGTATGAATAACTCTGAGCAGTGCAGGAGAGTGGCTAGCAAGGCAAACAGGATGTTGGGATGCATCGTAGGGGATCACCTCTAGGAGCTGGGAAGTGATTCTGCCACTGTACAATGGACTGGTTAGACCACACCTTAAGTACTGTGTACAGTACTGGAGACCACACTTGAAGGGGGGATACAGTTCCTGGAGAGGGTACAGAGGAGGCTAATAAGATGATACAAGGACTAGGGATTTAACATATGAGGACAGACTTGAGGGCTCTGCCTGTTTTCATTGGAGGAGATGAGAGACAGGGGGACATGATTGAGGTCTCCTGGCACCTCAAGGAATAAATAGGGTAAACATGGAGGGATCTTAGACTAAAGCAGGAGGTATCACCAGAGGGCATGGTTTGAAGTTGGAAGGTGGAAGGATGAGGGGAAAAGAGGAGGAGGTTTTTCACTGAGAGGGTGGTGGACCATTGGAATGTTCTGTTGGGTGAGCCGGTTCAGAGATCCACAGTGGAGGGCTTCAAGAGAGGGTGGGACAGACACAAAGCGGATGTATCAGATGATGGCCTGGCCGGGGGTGGGGATCAATGATAGGGTTTCTGGAACACAAGGGGAGAGGGCCTCGGCACCCAACTAGAGATCTGAGGTTCGAGCAGACTCCATAGACCTTAAGACCTAATCTGCTGGCAATTAGTATGTTAGTATGGCATGTGAATGAGACCATGGCCAACACACTGGTGAGGGGAAACATTCAGTATGTATGATGATGATTCCTGCAAAGGAACAACAGGACTGACTGCTCAGTGCCTACAACAAAAAACAAGATTCAATACAAATTAAATGGCAATGTCTCTGAAAAACATGACAGTGACCTGACACTAACTTACCAGTGTTGATATGAATACACACTATAGTACAGCATGTTTCAGTCAACGAGATAAGCATTTCCCAGAACATCAAATTATTGTTATAGTAATTATAATCACGGACATGGAACCTACAGATGAGCACCCACTCACAGGTGTTTTCCAAGATATCATTAAAATAAAAAAAATAAATATTTCGACCCCATGATCACCTGTGGCTATCATCATTTAGCAACACGCATCATCAGCAGCAGAAAACAAATGGACAACAACAGCAGCAGGCACCAGCAAGCATTTTCTCACTTGGACAGTTATGCAGAGTTCTTGCTCTAGGTGCACACTTTAGCAGTGCATCAAAAGATACTTGTGACTTTTCTAAACAGTTTTCATGTAATTATTCATCGGGACTTTTCATGAAATGAGAAAGGCCAAAACCAGCAGCAGCGCAGCAGCAAGTGTCGTCACAATGCAATGATGTCATTTAACACACTGTGATGTATTTCTGGATCGGTATTAATTTTCATCTTGGCTTTTCATGAAAAAAAAATGGGTCATTCAAACACAAAACAGCATATTGTTGGGGCATGCTCGGTGGTGTTATGGTATTGTGAATATTGTCCTGGTGCTTTAACTACATGTTCAGAAAAAAGGAACAAGTACTGTATTTTCACGGTTGTTATTTAAGCTACTTAATTTTTACATGACTGATGGTCATGAAAATGGCGGACACTCGTGCTTTCATTACTGGTGAAACTGTCAGGCCAGAAGTCATACTGCAATACAAGTGTCTTGCAGATGGCGTTTGGAGACTCAAGATTTAATTACAGGCAAGCATGCAGTGTCCGCATGTCCGCAAACTTGGCAGCCACAGGACTTACTACATAAAATACAGTAATGAGTATGAACTTAAAATTGTTATTGCTGAAGGCATAATGGCCTGGGAGGGGGACTTAGGGGTGGTGTTGTCGAAACTGGAATATTTTGCCGAGTGAAATATTTGGTGTAATTAATGCATTACGCGAAATATTTAAGCTTGGCTAATGTGAAACCCGCAGTTGTGAGTGAAATTTTTCCTCAGCTTGCGAAATTTCACAGTTAGGCTAAATTTCACCACCTACAGGAGAAATTTCACCTCTCACTGTTAAATTGTGTTCAAACTTCTCCTGGTGTCCAGTGCCCCCAGTCATCACTGGCCGTAAACATTAATAAGCACCCTGAAAGTTGCCCTGCCACCTCCGTTTTTTTAAATATATACCCTTCATTCCCTGGTGTCTAGTGATCCTCCCCAGCCATAGACATTAATAAGCACCCCCAAGTTACCTGCTGCCTCTGTTGTTTGTTTTAAAAATATATATATACATACATATATATATTATGGTAGCAGGTAGTGCTACCATAGTTAGGTTGAGGAGCCATTTACATGTTAAACTCAAAATTGTGCACCTTAATAACTTTGCAACTGTTTTACAGATTTGCCTGAAATTTGGAATACAAGATCAAGACCCATACACCTTGGGATCTGCCAAGTTTATACTTGTCAGATATATGGCTGTGGAGTTATTAACCATGATCTGTGCATGCGTTTATGCTTTTTTGAATTCTAACGGTCGTGCCTACAAGTCACACGATTTATGGACCAGTCTGAAATCTTCAGGAATGTGCAGCCTGGTCCCCATGTGCCTTTCAAAGATTTCATGAAAAATACTAAACGGTTCAAAAGTCATTCAAAAACAAGTTCCCATTATAAATCAATGGGAAAAGTTAACAAAAAGTTAGAGCAGTATCGCTTAATGCAGTTTTACTTCCATAAATGGCCCTTTTACTGTCGCAAATCCGCCATTTTGTTTTCAGTTGGTGATCAGAAAATGTTTGGCATTTAAATTTGGGACCCTCTAGCAACCTAATTCTTTTGTATTCACCTAGTCGGACCCTGAGGATGCTAGCCATGTCTTTATTTTGGGTAAAACACCCCAGAAATATATTTTCACATTTCTGGAAAAGTACTTTCACAAAGCACTTTTGCACTTGCGACACTCCTGTACCTCTTCTTCATTACATGTGATGGGGTGAGAGTTAAGGCTGACGACGATCACGCACTAATGCTGGTTAAAATTGGGCTGCCAGGGTCAAGGGGTTTCAACTCTAACACCGAATTTCATCACTTTTGTCACTGTTGAGCAACCCTAACTGATGCATTAAACAGAGTTTTTGCCTCTAATATATATATATATATATATATATATATATATATACATATATATATATATATATGTATATATATATATATATATATATATACCCTTCACTCCTTGGTGTCTAGTGGACCACCCACCCACCCCATCAGCATATAGCAGCACCCACCCAGCTCTCCCACAGCAGCCCAATCAGGCCACTGGCACAACCCTCCACTCACCTCCCTGTATTCATTTTACTGGTGCTCCACTCTATATAATATTTGGTGATGGAGTGCCTTGTATGCTTGCTGTTCTTCTAAACACTCACAGCTCTAACCTTATTTACCAATTCTCCAAAAAGTATGAAATCAATAATTATTCATACCATGTATTTCTTCTTTTTTTAGCTCAGCACTTGCACTTCTTTACTTGAATGACATACATCAAGGAAATCAGAGTTCTCCACCTCATCACTAATTGTGACTGCGGACCCTAACTATGTCTAAAACTGACAAAATTAAGTCATAGATGGCACATATCAAACAGTGAATAAAATGTGAATATGTACATACAGCATCAAGTTTACATGAAGAATTATTTTTCCTATTTCCTTTAAAACAGGAATTTTACACTTTTGACAGAATTAACATCCATCATCTAAGCTCACTACCTTTCTTTTATTCTTAGTCTGACTATACTCTGTGAAACTGCATTAGAAAAGACCAACCCAAAAACAGCAGAGGATCTCAAGCTCCATTTAAATTCTGGTGTGCTACAGTGTACTGTAGTAACAGATTTATTTCTTCTAGCTTTCATTATTTATGTACATGGCCAGATGAGAACCTTTTCTTTAAAATATGAAAACTGATATTCTTATGGTTACCATTCAATGCTTATTTATATGGCCAAATAAAACCTATATCTGACCCACCCTGCCCAGATTAGACAATGGGGCTGTATAGTGGCAGCCTACAATCTCCAGCCCCTAAGGAATGGTTCAGTAGTATGGTCAATCAAAACATGTGAAATCTGCTAACCCACTAATAATGGTGCAAATAACAACTAACCTAATGGTAACTAGAAAATTTAAATCCATGGAAGAAAATATTTAGGACAATCTGTGTCCAATTCAGCAATAATAAAACAGGCTAATGCCACATCTCCAAAAACTAGTACAGTATTCAATTTGTAGCAGAACCCCTGTGGCCATTATCTACCTAAAATCCAAGTAATGTCAGCACATTGTTGCATGAACTTCTGCCATGCTATTTCTTTATTTAACCCATATCTGAGGTTGAGTGTGTTGAATCTGTCTATCCAATAGGCTTCCCTTAATAGAATATAACCCAGTTGGGGTCATTCAAAAGGCTTCTATTAAGGAAGCCTATTGCATAGAGAGATTAGGTACATTAGACCCAAGATACGAGTTAAAAAATAAATAGCATGGAATATTTAATGCAATGAATTTATGACATTATTTGGATGGTACATAGATAATGGCCACAGGAGTTCTGATTATAAGAATAATCTTTCTTCTAGCTGACTGGGGATATTGGCTTATTTTATTTTTTGTTGGAGTGGACAGGGTTTGTCTTACATACATTGTCTCCTCAGGATTTACATTTTCTAATTACCATTAGTTTACTTGTCATTTGCACAATTATTAGTGGGCTAGCAGATCCACATGCTTTGACTTACCAGCTACTACTGACCAGCCCTTAGGGGGGAGATTGATGGTGGCCACTGTACAGCCCCATTGTCTGATTTGAAGCAGGCTGAGTCAGGACCCAGGGCTATATCCCTTTGGTTTAACACTGGGCCCCAAATGAGTCCTCCAGCTCTATAGGTTTCTATTTGGATATATTAATAAGCAATGGATGGTAACAGTAAGATTATCAGTTTTGTATTTTAAAAGAAAAGGTTCTTGTGTACCAAATGTAGATAGATAATGATGGTTAGAAGAAATAAATATGTTAGTGTCACACTAAGAATTTAAAAGGCGCTTAAGAGATCCTCTGCTGTTTTGTGGTTGTTTTTATATGGCAGCTTCCTAGTGTATAGTCAGACTAAGTATAAATGCAAATGTAGTGATCATAGATGATGGATGTTAATTACGTCTACAAATTTCAAAGTGCTCAATTTTATTGACTGAGCATGCATGAAAGTTTTGTGCGCATGTCAGTGTTGCAATGGTTATGAGGACAATATTTCAACAGAGCGGTAAGCACCACTCTGTCTACACAACACAAAACTCCTTCTTTTAAGTCTATTGAGTTTTAAAAACTTTGTTCTGCTACCTTCAGGGTTTGCCACTGTTACCTCTTATTCTATTGCCTCTCTGTACATAGCATATGAGCAAATGCTTATCCCAAGTTATTAATATACTGTACTGTAATCACAATAAATCCACGTAGCAGATTTATTCAAGTGTTCACAGGTTTAACTATAAAACATTTCTTATTATTCTGCCATTAAACCTCTACTATTAAAGCCACAGCATCGCACCCTTAATGTGTAAATTTATTGTGGTGTGGATGTCAGCCACCACTTACAGCTCCTTTGAATAGTGTATTTATTAACATAAACAATGGATGAAATAGCACACTCATTTTATGCATGTTCATTCAATGTTTACTTTAGTCTTTTGTCAGATAGACACCAGTTGCTACATTACTTAAATACTCAATTCCAGACACATTTGAAAATGAAACAAATCAATATTCTATTGCCATCCAATCAATTCTAAAATAAAATCTTACAGGCTCCTTATCTATCATGCAGGCTTCTTTATATTGTGGACACCGACTGGCCCTTACCAATCCATTTAATTAGTGCCCTCATAACCATGCAGACAGAAGAGCATGCAAAACTTTCATCCATGCTCAGTCAATGAAATTCAGCATTTTTTTACTTTTTGACAGTATTAACATCCATCATCTAATCTCTACCTTTACTTTTATTCTTACTCTGACTATAGTCTGGGAAGCTGCGATATAAAAACAAACCCCTAAAGAACAGAGGATCTTGAACTCTGTCTAAATTCTAAAGTGCTATAGAAACAGATTTATTTCCTCTAACTTTCATTATTTATTTATATGGCTACATGAGAATAGAGGTGGGAACTGGCCAAAATCTGTTTCGCTAAGGATTCGAGGATCAAGGCAGAATCAAAGTAATCCGTAACTTGAAGCTGAGTACTTTATTATAATGAGGAACATGAAGTTCACAAAACAATGACTTTGCATTACTCCACCTTTCCCCAACTACTTCTCCACCAATTTTAAGGTGAAGTACATTGAAATAAATGTACTTAGCATCACTTCGCCTTGTTCTTGAGCTCCAAGGCAAATTTTGCAGTGATTCATGAGATTGCAGGTCACATGGGCTTCAGATTTTTCTGCACAGCCTCAGTTCTATGTAGAGTATGTGCAGTGGTAGCTGGAGACAGTTTGCTCTCAGAAGAGCTCTGAGATACAAACCCACTAAAAGTCATTCAAAAAGCCTTTTGAGCCAGTTATTTGGTCACAATTTAGTACATCAATTGTAGGAAACCCTTCTGTGCTCATATCATTGAGTGTTTATTGTTTGTGTGTGGATTTTGAATGTTAATTTAGAACATTCAGTCTGTGTGTGACTGACACTTGAAGTGTGGTGGGGAGGGCATATATGTGCTGGAGGTAGATTAGCTGGAAGAAAGGCAGTCTTTCTGTTTTGGTTATATTTTTCATGCATAACTGTGTTAATGTCACACAGTAATATTTTCAGTAATTTTTGACTTTTTGCTGATTGTTGTGGTGCAGCAGTGCATAATTTCAGTTTGTTTAAAAGATTTGGTTACATTACTGAAATTTTCAATTTGCTGTACATTACTTGTAGTGTGTGTGAGTGTGTGTGCGATGTGTGCCATCAAATCAGACACATTTTAGTGAGCCAGACAGTAATTGCAGCAGTGTGAACCTGCTATCCATGCACCTGCATGATTTTTTGTACTGTTTTGTTGTATATTGGCAGTGCACTGTTACTGCAGTGCACTGCCCCCAGCTGGCAAAAGGTATTCTTTCCAGATTTGGATTTGTGACTTTTGAGCATGGGTTATGTGTTGTTGTGCCTTTGCTTCTGCATCTGCATCTCTTGAGTGTGCAGTGCAATCCTAATCTGTCGGTATGTTTGCATCTCTTTGGGGCCCAATCTCCATCTGTAACTTAAGTCACAGTTGTTTGTTTGGCTTCCCTTCAGAGTACTAGTGTGGTACATATCTCAGTGTGAACATTGTACTCAATGTGCATTTTAAGTCAGGGTGATCATCACAAGTCACTCACGATACAAATCATGTTCTTCATCTTCACAGTCTCGATTCACAAATTACAAAACATTTAAGTTTTGGGTTTTAAGTTGCATGTAAGCCTGTTTTGTAGTATCTTGGCTTGAGCATTGTAGTCATTACTATACATTACTATAAGTTTTCAAGTCTGGATGTTTTTGAGATACAGGTCAGGGAAATACAGCCATAGGTATTTGCATACAGTTTATTATCATTAGTCATGTCACACCACTCACTCATTACGACTCTTACACAAATCATGTTCTTCATCTTCACTGTCACGATTCATGAAAAGTTGCATGTAAGCCTGTTTTGTAGTATCTTGGCTTGAGCATTGTAATCATTATTATGAGTTTTCAAGTCTGGGAGTTTTGTGAGGTGCCGGTCAGGGAAGTACAGCCATAGGTATTTGCATACAGTTTATTATCATTAGCCATGTCACACCACTCACTCATCACAAGACAAATCATATTCTTCACGAATCACAGCAGTTACATTTTTTTCCAGTTCTGATGATACGCTGATTGGGAACTGGAGAAAAGGAAAGTCATGATTGGCTGTGTCTGGGTTTGTTGGTGTTAAATAATCCTTCTCAAAAAGTTGTGATGTAACAGTTCATGTTGATGATGATGACTGGGGAGGAGGCATGATAGAAAATATGAAGTACCAAAATGGAATCAACAATGTACAAGAGGGTAGCACCATCCAGAAAAGAGATGTGCTTGAGGAATGGCCCAAAATTTGAAGACAGAGGGGGATGGATCGGGCAACATCAGGAACTATTTTTCACTCAGAGGATGGTGGGTGCAAGGACAAAATAAAACTAGTGATCAATGTTCTGATGGAACAGCAGCAGTTAACATCTCCATAATTTGTAGCTGGTCTCCCTTAATTCATTCCAACTGCTGCTCAACATTGTCAAAAGGTGGTTAACAGCCTCCAAATCACTTCATGTCAGGCCCAAAATGGCAAATGTGGCAGGTAGTTGGACAGGGTTGCTACCGTCACCTGCTGCAGGTTGTAGTGATGGAGCAGTCACTTTATCCATGGCCTCCATGCTTCACACCACCACATGCAGGTGAATGTTGTGCTGCCCTCTTCCCCACCCCAGCAGGGCCTGGAGTGCATTACTGCCCTGTTCTGCAACCTTGGCATACACAGTGGTGGTTGTACAGTTGGTGTGCTGACCACCTGTGCCAAGGTGAGTTCCCTTGGGGCCATGGTGCACCTCCACACCACACAGATTACATTTCACTACACTGCTGTCCCAAGGAGTATAATAAGAACTCCCACATGAGGTACGGGAGGACCAGGCACAGGCAAGGGGGGCAGGTGTTGTTGGAGCAGGGGCTGCTACTGCAGTGAAACTCTTTTTCAAGCATGATTCACTTCCTTCCTGCCTGAAGCATGTGACCTAGACTGTGTAAGCCATGTGATGTGTTTGTGCTGCCTGTAAATTCTCACTCCACCTTTAAAATGGAGTGAGCAATGCAACGTCATTATCACCATCATCACAAGGTAAAGTGGCTAAGTAGCACTTTCAATGGGCACTTTGCATAGCCATAAAGTATTGCAAAGTGGTCTACTTCATGTCTACTTCACTGGTGAAATTTAACTTCACTGCATCTCCACCACAACCTCTTTCTCCATGCTGGCCCAGTGGTGCTGAGGGTTGAGGTGCTGGACACCACACCTCATGCCACGCTGGTGACTCAGGTTCAGGAATGAGTGCAGGCCATCAGGGGTCAGCAGGGAGGGAGAGGATTGAATGACCAGAGGACTGTTCTCCTATTGATGGGGAGGGATTGGGTTTTCACCACTCTGCAGTGGCCTCTGATGGAGATCTGGTGTACTGCAAGGGTGGTGCACTTGAGGTGGAGTGCTGCTGATGTTGGCACACAGTGCCTCTGATGTCATTGCATGCTCACACTCCAATAAGGGCATTTCATGGAGGGAAAAGCTGGGCTCGGCCGAGCAGCTTGATGGCTACACTTAGCACCACCTGGGAGGTCTGTCATGGAATTGTGCTGGTTGACTGGTCCTGCCCGGCACAGGGGGGCATAGGGGGAGCCCTCAGCAGGTACAGGAGCCACCACACCAAGCCTTGACATGCTAGTGAGCCTACTGAGTCCCAGGCAGTGGAAGGCGAGCTGGAGGTACACAGGTCTTGCTACAGAGGCGGAAAAATAAAGTAGTGATAAAAAATAACTCTTTCTCCTACTACAAGGTGAAAGTGAAACTCTCTTTTAAGCATGAGTCACTGCCTGCCTGCATGAAGCATGTGACCTACACTATGTAAACCATGTGATATGTGTGGGCTGCCTGTGAATTCTTACTCCGCCTTAGAGTGAAGTAAGATGGAGTGAGCAATGCAAAGTCATAATTACAACGTGAAGTGGTGAAGTGAGGGTTTTAATGGTCACTTTGCATAGCAGAATGGCAATGTGAATTGGGTCACTTCATGTTCACTTTGCAGTCAGAATTTAACTTCACTGCATCTCTACTGATGAGAACCTTTACTTTAAAACATAAAATTAATATTCTTACTGTTATCATTTATTACTTATTTATATTGTCCAATAGAAACCTATACTTGTTCCACCCAGGCCAGATTGTGCAATGGGGCTATATGTTGGCCACCTGCAAAGTCCAACCCCTAGAGTTGATCCAGTAGTAGGTTATCAGTCAACATATGCAGAATCTACTAACACTTCTAGTTACCTTATCCTGGGGAGGGTGGCAGGTTTATTTCATGGTAGTTCTATCCAGTATCCTTGGAAATGTTACTATGCAGATAGTAGTACGGTTAAATAGTGTCACATTTTGCTCTGTAGGTATTAGGAGACATAAGCCCTTTTACTCAGGATTTCATGACAAGTTGAATTCCTTTGGGAACAATTGCAGTGACTGAAGTGAATATAGGTTCACTAGGAGAGAGAGAGTGTGTGTGTGTGTGTGTGTGTCTGTGGGAGAGAGAGAGAAAAAGGGGGGAGAGGGAGAACAACATCTCCTTAAAGCTATATATCTCCCCACCCACATTATGGTGATGTGGGGTGGGTTAGGGTGTATTGTTTGTATGAAGAGGAGGAGAAATTACATTTTATCTCTTTTTCAGATTCCTTAGATACTTGTGGTACATCAAGTTGTTACATTCTCAGTGTATATTGACATCAGTACATATTAGGCTACATGGTCTTAATTCCTTGAGGTTCCTCGACTAGAGTTTTTGTTTGACACTAAATTATCAATTTATATTTAAATTATCATTTATATAGTCCTGAGGTTTTGAAATTTCTTGGGCCTTATATCTAGCTGGAGAGTACAGCTAGGTGACAGGTCCAGCTAGGTTTACACATCACACAGTGTGCACTGATGTTTTAAGACAACTTTACTGGTAAATTCTTGTCTATAATGCAGACATTGAAACTTCATGAGCCCTATAACAATCTTAGTTTGTCTTTAATCTGGGTGGGGTTGCCTTTCAGTAATCACATCCTTATACTAACTGTGACACTCATAGCTTAATTTAGGAGTTATCTGCTTCAGCAGTGTTATCTTATGTCAATTAAATTTATATGCAGTAGGATTCTTTGTATGTGTGTTCCACCAAGCACGTTTAACCCAGGGTTGCTTCTGGCTGAAGGCAGTATGGTACTGTTAAACTTCTCTGACATCATCTTCTGTTTTTTTTTAAATGAGTATTTTAAACCAATGTGGAGTTTTTTCTGTTTTTCTCTGCATTATCTAGCTGTTATAAGTATTGTATTTTCTAAACAACTGCCATGAGCTTCTGAAGAAGGACTGATTGGTCCGAAAGCTAGAGCACGTTGTTCTTGTTGTTACATCTATGTTGGTCCATTAAAGGTATCAAATCATTTGCTTCTGGATCCATTAGGTGACTTGTCATTTGCACTATTAGTGGGTTAGCAGATCCACATGTTTTGACTGATTACCTACTACTGGATCAACCTTTATGGTTTGGAGATTTTAGGTGGCAACTGTACAGCCCCATTTACCAATTTAGAGCAGGCTAGGTCAGGACCCAGGGCTGTACCTCTTTTGGTTTAGCACTGGGCCCCAATTAAATCTTCCAGTCTGTGTAGGTCTTTATTTGGACATACAAATAAAATTAAATGAATGGCAACAGTAAGAATATAAGCTTTTATATTTTAAAGAAAAAGTTCTTATAGGACCAAATAAATAATGAAAGGTAGAAGAAATAAATCTGTTACTGTCATACCAGAATTTAAATTGAGCTTAAGAGATTCACTTTTGTTTTGAGGTTGATCTTTATATGGCAGCTTCCCAGAGTATAGTCGGGCTAAGTTTAAAAGGAAAGACAGTGATCTTAGATGACGGATGTTAATACAGTCAAAAACATCAAAGTGTTCAATTTTGTTGACTATGCATGCATGAATGTTTTGTGTGTGTTTCAGTGTTGCCGTGGTTATGATGACAATATTTCAACAGTGTGATAAGGCCACTCAGTGTCTACATGACATAAAACTCATTCCTTTGAAGTTCATTGAGTTTTTAAAACTTTATTCTGCTACCTTTTGGGTTACTAGATTCCATCTCTTTCAAATATCATATTTTGATTTAATCATAGATTAAACAAACAAATGGGGTATTTATATCACATAACAATCTCATGGTTGGCACCAGGCATTTGTAAATGTATAGTCTTCTATTTTTGATAATTGATTATGGATTTATAGTTCATTCATATAACTCAAGTAGATTATTAAGAAAACTTCAGGTAATACATCATTCTGTTATAAATTTTGTTACCAGACAGCCCAGATCAACACGCCATTGTTATCTCTAAAATCCCTCAATTATCTTTCATTGGTTGAACGATTTAATCTTAGTTCCTGATGTTTCTCCATAAGATCCAATTTGAGTACTTCTGAATAGTATCTCAAGTTTATTTCCATGGATTTCTAAACATGGTTACACACGATTGCAATGGAAAAACTCTTTTCAGATTCCTTTCTGTCATACTATTTTTGCTCAAAACCTCTGACCTTTTCAGCCACTAAACTGTATAACGAAATACTGGACCAAGTACTATAGTTAGTTGATCAAAGATGACAACTTTTAAGACAGCCCTCAGAAATAACATGTTTATTAACTCTAATAGTAAATGCTTTACTTAAATTTAGTAACTATATAACAGTATAGTGCAGTGGTTTAAAGCTCTGAGCTGCAAATCTGGAGACCTGGGTTTTAATCCCACAACCCCTACTTGCATATATCTGTGTGACCTTAAGCAAGTCACTTAAGTTCCCTATGCCCCCAGGTTGCATCTGTAAAAAGCTTTCAGCTTAGTGTGTCTCACCTGGTTAAACAATTAGAAAAAATATGTGTCTGACATATGTATCAATGTTGTGTATGTCTAAACTGGACATCTGTGAAAATGAGTTTTAGCTCACAGGCTTTTTAGTATAAAATAAAAATGAAATAAAAAATGAAATTAAATAAAAGGAAAGGTAGTGAGCTTAGATGACAGATGTTAATACTCGTCAAAATTGCAAAGTGCTCAATTTTGCTAACTGAGCATGTATGAAAGTTTTGTTTGTGTTTCAGTGTTGCCATGTTTATGAGGACAATATTTAAACAGAGCGGTAAGCACCACTCAGTGTCTATACAATGTAAAACTCATTCCTTTGAAGTCTATTGGGTTTATAAAACTTTATTCTGTTACCTTCTGGGTTTCCACTGTTAACTCTCATTCTAGTGCCGCCAGGTCTATAGTATATGAATAAATGTTCATCCTGTTTTATTAATGTAAACCACACTAAATCCCAAATAAGTTTATTTAACTGTATTCACGAGTTGAACTATAAAACATTTCTTGTTGTTCTGCCTTTAAACTGCTGCTTATTAAGGCCATGGCATCTCATCCTAATATGTAACTTTGTTTTACTGTGTGGATGCCAGCCAATACTTACAGCTCCTTTGAATAGTGTGCTATTATCATGAACAACAGTTGAAATAGCATGATCATTTTATGCATATTCATTCAATGTTTTTTCAGCCTTTTATCAGATAGACCCATTTCCTACCTGAACTAAATACTGAATACCAGACGATATGAAAACAAAACAAATCAGTATTCTACAGCTATCCAATCAGTTCTAAAATGAAATATTGTAAGCGCTCCTTACCTCTAGTGCTGTTTTTTAAATTGTGTGGACGCTGACTGGTGCTTACCACTCCATTTAAACAGTGCCCTCATAACCATGGCAAGACAAAAGCACAAAAACGTTCATGCATGCTCAGTCAATAAAATCCAGCATTTAAAAAACGTTTTTACGGTGTTAACAGACATCATCTACTCGCACTACAGTTTCTTTTATTCTTATTCTAATTATAGTCTGGAAAGCTGCCATGTAAAAGACCAAGTGAAAAACAGAGATCTTGAGCTCTGTCTAAATTCTGGTGTTACAGTAACACATTTATCTCTTCTTCGTTTTCATTATTTATTTATATGGACACATGAGAACCCTTTCTTTAAAACATAAAAACTGATATTCTTACTGTTTACCATTCATTGTTTATTTTATGGCCAAATAGAAACCAATACTTGACCCACTCAGGTCAAGTTGGACAATGCAGCTGTGTGATGGTCACCTACAATTTCCAACCCTTATGGCTGGTCCAGTAGTAGGTTATCAGTCAAAACAGTAGAATCTGCTAATCCACTAATAATGGTACAAGTAACATGTAACCTAGTGCTAACCAGAAAATGTAAATCATTGGGAGAAAATGTATTGAAGACAACCACTGTCCACTCTATCAATAATACAACTGGCTAATACCACCCCAAAAAGGTCAATTTACAACCAGAATCCAGGTGGCCATTATCTAGCTAACATCCAAGTAATGTAGATACTTCATTGTATGAATCATGCCATGCAATTTCTTTATTTAACTTGTATATCAGGTTTAATATGTTGAATCTGTCTATACAATAGGCTTCCCTTAATAGAATACAACCCAGTTAGAGGAGTGGACATTGAAAAAGGCTTCAATTAAGGAAAACCTATTGTATAGACTGATTCGATACATTAGACCTGAGATACATGTTAAAAGAAGAAATAGCATGGAATTATTTAAAGCAAGGAATTATTGACATTACATGGATGGTAGTAGATAATAGCCAAAGGGTTTTAGTTATAAGCTGTATACTGCACTAGATTTTTTTGGTGGGGGGCATTAGCCTGTTTTATTATAGTTGAGTGGACAGGGTTTGTCTTAGATACATTTTTTCCTCAGTATTTACATTTTCTTGTTACTATTAGGTTATTTATTATTTGCACCATTATTAGTGGGTTAGCAGATCCACATGCTTTGACTGACAATCCATACTGGACCAACCTTAGGGGTTGGAGATTATGGGTGCTCCCGTACATTCTCATTGTCCGATTTGGAGCAGGTTGAGTCAGGTCCCAGGACTGTACCTCTTTTGTTTTCGCTCTGGGTCTTTACTGAGTCCTCCAGTCTGAATAGGTTTCTAATTGGACATATAAATAAGCAATGAATAGTAACAGTAAGAATTGTCAGTTTTGCATTTTAAAGAAAAGTTTCTTATGTGGCCATATAAATAAATAATGAGAGGTAGAAGAAATAAATCTGTAACTGTCACACAAGAATTTAAACAGAGCTGAAGAGATCCTTTGTTGTTTTGGGGCTGACCTCTTATATGACAGCTTCCCAGAGTAGAGTCAGAGTAAGTATAAAAGGAAAGGTAGTGAGGTTAGATGATGGATGTTAATACTGTCAAAAATGTCAAAGTGCTTCATTTTGTTGACTGAACATGCATGGATGTTTTGTGTGCATTTCAATGTTGCCATCGTTATGAGGACAATATTTTAATGGAGTGGTGAGTGCCACTCAGTGTCTGTACAACATAAAACTCCTTCCTTTGAAGTATATTGGGTTTTAAAAACTTTATTTTGCTAACTTCTGGGTATGCCACTGTTACCTCTCAATCTATTGCCTCCTGCTCCATAATACATGAGTAAATGCTTATCGTATGTTATTAATATAAACCACACAAAATCCCAAGTAGTAGGCTTATTTAACAGTGTTCATGAGTTGAACTATCAAACATTTCTTATTGTTCTGCCTTTAAACTGCTACTATGAAAGCCATGGCATCTCACTCTTAATATTTAACTCTGTTTTACTGTGTGGATGTCAACCACCACTTACAGCTCCCTTGAATAGTATAACTATTACCATAAACAACGATTGAAATAGCATGATCATTTTATGCATATTCATTCAATGTTTAATTTTTATCTGATAGATCCCATTTTCTACCTTACCTAAATTCTGAATATCAGACACATTTGAAAATGAAACAAATCAATATTCTGCAGCCATCCAATCAGTTCTAAAATGAAATCTTATAAACATCTCCATATCTATAGTGCTCACTTTTTTATATTTTAAGGATGCTGGTTGGTGCTTATGGCTGCAATTAAACAGTACCTTTATAACCATGGCAAGATGGGCAAGATGGAAAAGCAGGCCATCCCTTAGGGGTTAGAGATTGTAGGTTGCCACTGTACAATCTCATTGTCCAATTTGGAGGAGGCTGGGTCAGGACCCAGGGCTGTACCACTTTGTTTTAGCAATGGATCCCGACTGAGTCCTCCAGTCTGTATAGGTTTCTATTTGGAGATATAAATAAGCAATGAATGATAACAGTAAGAATATCAGTTTTGTATTTTAAAGAAAGGTTCTTATGTAGCCATATAAATAAATGATGAAAGTTCTCTAACAAAACCATTAGTGGCTGCTACTCCTCACTTACTGCACTTACTGAAGTAATGGGATTAATAGACAGTTTCTATTGTCTACCCACTTTTAATTGATTACCTGCTTTTTCTTTTATTCAAGTTTATCTTTATTGTAAGTTGTCTTGGCATTGTGCTGATACAGTTTTTCCACTCTGTATTATTGTTGCTGCCTACCTTGTCAAATTTGCCTTGCTGTTTGTTCTCTGTATTGTACTGTTTGTGTTCTAATGACTTGGAGCCTTAGTAAAGAGCTGGCTAGGCACAAATGTTGTAACTCTGAAAAATAAATAAATAAATAAATAAATCTGTTACTGTCACACCAGAATTTAGAAGGAGCTTAAGAGATCCTCTGTTGTTTTGGGGTTGATCTTTCATATGGCAGCTTCCTGAGTATAGTCAGATTAACTATAAAAGGAAAGATAGTGAGATTAGATGACGGATGTTAATGCTTTCAAAAATTTCAAAGTGCTCAATTTTGTTGACCGAGCATGCATGAAAGTTTTATATGCATGTCAGTGTTTCCATGGTTATGATGACAATATTTCAACAGAGCAGTGAGCACCAATCAGTGTCTCATACAACCTAAAACTCTTTCCTTTGAAGTCTATTGAGTTTTTAAAGTTTATTCTGCTTCCTTCTGGGTTTGCCACTGTTACTCTCTGCATTTCTTGTTATTCTTACTCTGACTATAGCGCCTGGGAAGTTGCCATATAAAATACCAACCCCAGAAGAACAGAAGATCTTGAGGTCTTTCTAAATTCTTGAGTGCTACAGTAAAAGATTTATTTCTTCTACCTTTCATTATTTATTTATATGGCCACATGAGAAACTTTTCTTTAAAACAAAAATTGGGACGGGGGATGTTGGATGGTGTCCTGTCCACCAGAGGGAGCCTTTTCTTTTTTTAATCAGATATGATGGATCCTTCGATAGAGCTTTTATCATTGAATATTAATGGTATTAATTACCCTATTAAGCACTCTAGAGCACAGCAGTAACTCTGCCAGCAGACAGTGGATCTTATTTTTTTACAAGAGACATATTTGTCTGCTTCAGAACACCAGAAACTTTCTGCTGGTCACAGGTACTCTGTAATAGCTTCTTGCAGTAAGACCAGCAAGCATGGGGCACTGCCATACTGATCCCTGCTGGAACACCCTTTCTGAAAGAAGCTGAGAGGATTGACTCTAATGGTTATTTCACCATTGCTCAAGGACATCTCTGTGATTCAGCTGTTACATTGGTGTGTGTATATTTTCCTCCAGGGACCCCCAGTCCATATGAAAAGGTTCTTCAACCAGCTTTTAGATATACAGCAGGGTATAATTATAATAGGGGAGATTTTAATATGATTCTATCCCCCATTTGGATGCCTCTCATCCCCCAAGCATAGAACTAGCCTTCTCAGAAATATCTCAAAGCCCAGCTGCCTATACTGGGTCTGACAGATTTATGGCAGCAAGTTTTCCCTACAAAAGGAGGTTTTACTTATTTTCCCCAGACATCATATCTCCTCTCATCTAGACTACTTTTTTTCTCTACAGAGCATGTTAAAAAATTAGAGACATTAGGTTAGGAGCCTGTCTCCTATCTTATCACACCCCAATTACATTAAAATTAGAAACTGCAGCACCTAGGAAGACCACCCTTTGAGGCTGAACACCTCTATCTTGAAAGATCCAGTGTTTAAGACAATGATGGAGGAACCAGCTCCCCAGATAATTTGAGAAAATCAGCCCCAGAGATTTCCCCAGCAGTGTTGTGGGGTACAGTTAAGGCTGTCCTTAGGGGTGAGATAATTTCATACACAACCCGACAGAGGAGAATTAGAGAATCCAGATACAGACAGCTGCAAGATAGGCTAGCAGAGCTTCAAAAGCTAAACAGGAAGGACACATAATTCAGCCTACAGAATTGCGGAAAGTGCAGGCTGAGCTCCAAAAATTCTGGACCTGAGGGTACAGGCTGCACTTTATATACTAAAAACACTTTTATGAGGGAGGACCCAGTGGAGCCAGGCACTTAGCTAGACAGACCAGAATGTTCAAGTAGAAAGCTACAGTCACTGCAATGAAGGATCCTAGATCTGGTATCCTTCTTCACTGAGACCCTGAGATAGAACAAGCTTTTCAAAAATGTTATACAGAATTATATTTTGAAAAGCATCCTCCCCAGAGATAAGAACCTTTCAGTGAGTAAGTTATGTATTCCCATGCTCTCTGCGATACAACAAGCCTAGTTACTGAGTCCGATCACTAGACAGTCCATCCAACTGGCTATTAAAAAACAAAACCATGAAATCCCTGGACCTGATGGCTACTCTGCTGAGTGGTACAAGGATTTTCCCTTTATTAAGCCCCTTGCTGCTATAGGTTTTCCAAGATGTTCAGAATGGCGAACCACCTCCAGACTCCTGGCACTATGCTGTGCTTTCAGCCATACTAAAACTGGTAGAGATTCCCAATCCCCAGAATCATGCAGACCCATATCTGTACTCAATTGTGATTACTAGATATACATGTCTATATTGGCCTCAGTGTCTTGATCATATATTACCAGAAGTAATCCATATGAACCAGGCAGGCTGCTTACACAGAGGCAAACTGCAGATAATACCCAGAATATTCCACCTGATGGACCATAGGACCTGTAGTTCTTTCCATCAGTATCAGTATTAGTGAGTTTAGATGCCTTTAAGGCTTTTGATAGGGTCTATTGGGATTTTCTTTGAGGGTCTTGGAGGTTTTGGATTCCCAGAGCAATTTGATACATGGCTTAGTCATATATATTCTGCCCCAAAGCCTTTTTAAAATAAACAGAGCAATTTCCACCTAGATTTCCTTAGAGCGGGCACTCATCAGGGATGCCCCTCTTCCCACTACCATTTGCAGTTTATATTGAGCCTTTAGCTCTGGCAGTCCAGTAATCAGATGACGTACATGGAGTAACAGTGGGAAAGGATACCTTCACACTAGCCCTATATGCACACGATGTCCTACTGTCTCTATCAGACCCAGAACATTTCTTCAAGCCTCTGGAATATTATTACTCAATTTTCATTAATTTCAGGGTATAAGATAAATTCTACAAAAGCAGAGGTTTTGACTTTCTGCTTTTCCCTTCTCCACCCACTTGAGCTTATTTACCTTTTAAGTGGTAAGGGACAAAGTTGAAATATCTGGGTACACAGTTACCTCAAAATAGTGATCATACCTTTCTGATAAATTATGAACCTCTCACTCAGACAATAGAGAATGACCTTCATACTTGGTCTCAACTGCTCTCCTTCTATTCAAGGATTGACCTAATTAATTAGTATATTGCCCAGACTACTGTATTTGTTTCAAACCATTCCTGTCTTGCGCCCCCATACTCTATATTTTATATCCTGGAATAGGATCTTAGCTCGATTTGTCTGGGCTGGCATGAAACCTCACATTCAATGTTCCATCTTACAGCTTCCAGGAGACAAAGGAGGGTTGGATGACCTGATCTGGATAAATACACACAAGCAGCTACCCTGGCCAGGATACTGGGGTGGATTGATCCAAATTACAGAATACCTTGGAAAAAGCTAGAGATTGCACTAAATCATATTCAAGATATTAAAAATGTTCTATTTGAACCAAGGAGCCCTTCCCAGAGCAGAATGATTATCACAGAGGAATGCAGAGCAGTTTAACAGTCTGGGTCAAACTGAGAGCCTCTCAGGAACTTGCTCCGGTCTTTTACTTTCACGACAACTTAGATTAGAGGTGAAGAATCTTCAGGTCCCCCAATTGAGACTCTAAATTGGTGGCATAATAGACACCTAACATTAATTTTTCAGATACTAGACAACCAGGGTATGCTACACTTTTCCACATTAAGAGACACCTATGGGCTACCACCAGAAACTAATGTAGCTTATCAGCAGATACAAGCTTATCTGGTGAATAAGGCTCCTCAATGGAACCACCTCCCATTCCCATCTCCACGGCTATTGATATTGATTATATCTTCCATAAGGATTAACACCGCCTCACCTGATTGAGGTACTGTATAGGGATTACAAGAGGTTACTAAGGACTCAACTTTGGGGTCCTGGCTGCCTGGAATTGGGAATTTTTGGTACTGGTCTCAGAAGCTCTCTGGTTTAAACATGTCAAGTTATCTCATGGAATATTTCTAGCACCATACTGGTGGAATTTGCCTGGAAAGTCAGGCTTAGATTTTTTCAATACACCAGCTAAACTGGCAAAATTTGCAACTGTACCAGTAGGAAGCTGCTGGAGATCTTGTGGGAAAAGATGGCTGGACATGTACACATTTTCTGATCATGCCCGGTGCTCTGGCCATTTTGGGGTGAGGTGGCAGAAATCCTGGGGAGCTGGTGGGAGAGGAGGCTGTCCTTACTCCTGAAATGGTCTTGCTTTCAATACCTCCTGTAGACCTCCATATTCCAAGGGGCTGTCTCTTGATTACTTATATATTAATAGCTAAGAAAGCAATTAATAGATTTTGGGGCTGGACCTCACCTCCGACCAGAAGTGACTGATTTATGGCCATGAAAGAAGTATACTATTTGGAAAGACTGGCGGCCAGCCATTTAAATAGAAAAGATACATTTGAACTACAATGGAGGAAATGGGTCCTCTATATGTCTGTACAAGATCCTCATTTTGTCCCATAATGAGTGACAAGATAAGTGACCTGATGTTGAGAAAGGCGAGAGGAAAGGAGAGATTTAGGGGAAGACTTATCATTTTAGTACTAGTATCACAGAACTCTATCAGGATGGATTTATTTATGGCTGTATATGATTTATGATCTTGTGCTCTTAACTGCAATGCATTGTGTGCTGCTTGAGCTATGCTTGATTGTATTATGTGAGCTCTATAATGTATTGTATCCCATATGTCTCTTACATATTTTAAAACAAATAAAAATACAATTAAAAAATAAAACGTAAAACAATATTTTTACTGTTACCAGTCATTGCTTTTTACAGTATTTTTCCAAATAGAATCCTATAGTTGACCCACCCAGGCCATATTGGAGCTGTACAATGACCACCTACAATGTCTGACTGCTAAGGTTGGTCCACTAGTAGGTGCTCAGTCAAAACATGTAGAATCTGACAAACCACTAATAATGGTGCAAATTACAAGTAACCTAATGTTTACTAGAAAATGTAAATCATTGGAGAAAATATATTTAAGACATATCCTAGCCATTCCAACAATGATAAAACAGATTAATGCCCCCAAAAAAATCTGGTTCAGTAGTTAACTTATAACCAGAACCCTGATGGCTGTTATATACCTAGCATCCAAGTAATGTCCGTACATCATTGCATGAACTCATTCCATGCTATTTCTTCATTTAACCTATATCTCAGGTCTAATGCACCAAATCTGTCCATCCAATAGGCTTCCCTTAATAGAATAGAACCCAGTTAGAGGAGGGACATTGAAAAGGATTCTATTAAGGGAAACCTATTGGATACACTGATTGGGAACATTATACCTAGATACAGGTTAAAGGAAGAAATAGCATAGAATTATTTAATGGACTTAGCTATTGACATTACCTGGATGGTAATAGATAATGGCCACAGTGGTTCTGGATATAAGTAAAATACTGTACTAGATTTAGTTTTTAGGGGGGTACATTAGACTGTTTTAATATTGCTGGAATGGACAGTTTGTCTTAGACACATTTTCTCCTCAGGATTTACGTTTTCTACTTACCATTGGGTAACTTGTTATTTGTTCCACTATTAGTGGGTTAGCAGATTCCACATGTTTTGATTGACCACCTACTATTGGACCAGCCCCTAGGGGTTGGATATTGTAGCACAGCCTAATTTTTTCCGATTTGGGGAAAGCTAATTTGGGACTCAGGGCTCTGCCTAGCTATATACTTACATAGATACATATAAATTGTCAGCAGGTAAGGACTACTAGGCCCATCTAGTCTTCCAGTAAGGCCCTATACTTGTATGCAGTCACTGACCCTAAGTGATCAATGGCTTTTCATCACTCCCTTCCCACCCAATGTTCTCTTGTGTCTGTCCCAGGCATGTTTAAACCCTCCACTGTGCTTGCATGTGGCAGACTGCTTCAAGCATCTGCCACCTTCTTTGTGTAGAAAACATCCTCATGTTACCACTTAATCTAGCCCCTCCAATTTCATATTGTGTTCCCTTGTTCTGATATCTTTTCTACATTGGAAAGATCCCTACCTGGACCTTGTTTATGCCCTTGCAGTGCTTGAAGGTTTCTATCATGTCCCCACTTTCTCTCCTCTCCTCAGTGAGTACATATTGAGGTCTCTTAGTCTCTCATATGTTTTGTGATGCAAGCCATGCACCATCTTTGTCACCATCTTTATCACCTCTTTTGATTTAGCACTGGGTCCTGACTGATTCAGTCCTCCAGTCTGTATAAGTTTCTATTTGGCCATATAAACAAGCAATGAATGGTAACAGTAAGAATATCAGTTTTATCTTTTAAAGAAAAGGTTCTTATTAGGCCATTTAAATAAATAATGAAAGGTAGAAAAATAAATCTGTTACTGTAGCACACCAGAAGTTAAATGGAGCCAAAGAGATCCTGTGTTGTTTTGGGGTTATACTTTTATATGGCAGCTTCCCAGAGTATAGTCAGACTAAGTATACTAAAGTAAGTAAAGTGAAATAAGTAGACTTCAAATATACATACTATGTTATCACTGTTGATCAACCTATTTATTCCATGTGTACTATTATGTTCCTGTATTGCCATCATAACCGTGTTGTTGTGATACCTGTAACCCAAATTATGCTGTTTTAGTCTCCTGTGCTATGTAATCCCGGTCACCCTGAAAAAGGAACTCTGGCTCAGTGGGCTTACCCAGTCAGCAAAATTAAATAAATAAGTGTAAAAGGAAAGGTATTGAACTTAGATGACAGATATTACAAATGCAGACTTGTAACTTTGGTATTTTCAACAGTTGTTCCTGAAATTTGCAACATAGCCATATCTTTACAGCACTTCATGAATGTGAGAGCTGTCATTCTTAACATCCTTGGCAAAATGCTTTTACATCCCAAAAGGTGGGTTCATGACCCTGTGTGAGAAGTCACCTTTCAAGCTGGAGTTGAACATTTTCTGCCTTTGTTCATGAGGTGGTGTCATAAGAAGACTATGTTGAAAAGTTGGTGTAAAATATATATATATATATATATAAAAAGTTATGAGCCTACATTTAATTTTGTGAATGCATGCCCGTAACTTTTGTAATTTTTCAATATTTTGACCCAAATTTACAACATATCTTCACAGCATCTCATTAATGTGACAGCTGTCATTTTTCAAGTCCTGGCCAAAATGTTTTACATTCTCGAAAGGTGGTTTTTTATGTCCCTGCACAAAATCACCTTTGGTAGGAGACAAACATGTCCTCTGACCATGTACATTAGGTGGGGCATTAGAAGGCTATGTTGAAACTTTGGTGTACAGGTATTAAAAAACAACATTATGAGTCTACGTTGCAGTTTGTGAATGCAGGTTCATAACTTTGGTAATTTGGTAATTTTAAATATGTTGTCCCCACATTTACAACATAGCCATTTCTGTACAACACCTTATGAGTGTGACAGCTGTCATTTTTCAACTCTGACCTAAAATGTGCTTTTGCATCCAGAAAGTTGATTTCACAGTACCTGCATGAAATCACCTTTAGGGCAGGAGTCAACATTTGATCTGACCTTCTTCATGAGGCAGGGTCATAACAAGGCTTTGTTGACAATTTGGTGTACAAATATTACAAAACAACAAATTTAAGAGCCTATGTTACATTTTCCTAATGCAGGCTTGTAACGTTGGTAATTTTCAATATTTTACCCTATTTTCCTCTCATGCAGCCCTATCAGCTCTGTCCAGATCTGTTTAACTTAACCTTTACCCATTTATATGCTTACATTAGATAGGGTGTTTTCTCCATTCCCACTGAACTTTGCTGTTTCTTTCCTGCTATATCCTCCTTAACTGTTTATGAACTCTCTTACTCAGGCACCACGGAGCAGCACAGTTCTCTGCATGCCTAATGTTGCTTTCAAATGCCTGTCAACTCCAATCCTGTCCCACTCCTGCTCTGTTACACACATACTCTGGGACATGAATATGAATGGGACTCATTTGGAGTGGATCCTCTTATGTGGAAAAGCTGCTTTCTACTTGCCTGCTACTGGTGCATTTGGTCATGTAGTCCAGCTGATCCTGATTCATCTGAAAATGGCTGCCCTTCTTTTCTTGTCCCTGTAATAAAAATATTGCTAAATTATTAATACAACTTATTTTTTAGCATGATCGTGCAATTTTGCTCCTCAGCCTCAGGAGCCAGGCACTGTTTTTTTCTCAAGTATCACTGAAATACCAGTGCACACCACTGTTTATTCCAGACAAGCTGCTTCTTGCTTGTCTTCTGCAGGTTGGCCTGGTCACATGGTCCTGCTGCTTCTGATTTAGCTAAAAGCCACACCTCATCATACACCTAGGTAAAATGAGCTGGCAGGCAATGAAGTAGGGAATGTTCAAAACAGGTTCAAGGAGCTGGCATGGGGATGTAGAGAGAAGGTTAACTCTTTGGCTTTTCAGATGTCTTGCGGGTCCCCTGTGCCAGTATTGTTATGCAGCAGAGGATTATGTATTTCAATGGCTGGCTAAGAGATTGGTGTGAAGAGGAGAGTTTTACCTACTTAGGGGAGTGGGGGGACATGGACAGGAGGAGTCTATACTCAAGTATAGACAACACATCAATGAGGGGAACTCATGGTACACTGCGGTAAGCTGCAAGGGTATATAGATGTGGTCCTGGGGAGGGATTTAAACAAGGAGGGGAGTATGGGGCTAGGAGGAAGACAGGTGAAACTGATGGGTCTTGCATATAGAGCACTCCCAACAGGAGGAGATAAGGGAAGAAGGGATGGAAAAAGAGAAAGTAGGAATTTATTGAGGGGTATGCTAGACAATGCCAGAAATATGGGAAATAAATTGGGAGACTTAGAAGGCACAATGGAGGATGAGGGATTAGACCTGGTAGCCATAACTGAGACCTGGTGGACCAATGACTGAGACATGCTTATCCCAGGGTATAGCCTTTTAAGAAGGACAGGACTAAGAAAAAGGGGTGGGTGGCATGCTATGTAAAAGATGGGATAAAAGCATCAACAGGGCAGGAAAAACAAGGGTGGCAGATGCCCTGTGGGGCATGTTAGAAAAGCAATCAGGTGAGACAATACTCCTAGGGGTAGTATACAGACCATCAATGCAGGGGAGGAAGTGGACGGGAACTAATGCAGGTGGTGAAGAGGGCAGCAAGAAGGGTGAACTTCTGCTGGTGGGGATTTTCAACTCACGATGTTGATTGGGTATCCGTCAGCAGCATCAGCAAGGAGTAAGGAGTTGTTGGAATCCCTGCAAGAAGTGTTCCTTCAGCAGGTGGTCAGTGAATCTACTAGAGGTGGGGTGATACTTTACTTTTAGTACTAATGGGTAAAGTGTGACTGAGGTCTTGGTGGTGACTGCCTGGTATCAAGTGACCACTAAGCTATTAGATTTAGGCTAACGATGGGATGAAAGTGAGTTGAACCACCATTAGTGTACTTGACTTTAAGTGGGTGGACTTCAATGAGGATGAGGGAAATTTTTAGGGAAGTTTTGAGGGCAAGGAAAAACTGGGGACATGGAAGAACTGTAGGGTGTAATAAAGTGGGGAATTTAGAGGGTCACAGATCTGTGCATAAGGAGAGTAGGTAAAATAAATGAAGGAGGAGACCACTCTGGTTCACCAGAGAGGTAGCAAGGGCAATAGGGAAAAGAATAAAACTTTCAGAGCATATAAAAGAAAGCAGGGAAAGGAGGAAAGGGAGGTATACAAAGAAAAGCTGTGGGTGTCTAGGCAGACAATTAAGAGGGCAAAGGCAGATACGGAGGAGAAGAGAGTGAGGCAGGCCAGAATGGGGATAAAAAGTTCTATAGATATGTCAGTGAATAAAGGAAATCCAAACAGTGTATAATGAGAATTAATGGGGAGGGGTAGTTCTTGTAGAGATGGACATTGAGAAGGCAAACTTACTGAAAAGGTACTTCTGTTAAGTTTTCATGATTGAAAGGAATGATAAGGCACTGGTGTTATCAGGAAGGGGCACTGAGGGCAAGGAGGTGGACTCCACCCATTTGAGGAAGGCAGGGTTAGGGAGGAACTGGGTAAGTTGGGAGGACAAGACTATGTGTCCTGGTACTCGGAGCTGAGGGAGGAACTGACAGAACCAATGATATGGCTTTTTAATCTATCACTAGACATGGGGAGGGTTCAGGGACTGGAAAGGGTGGACATGGTGCCACTGCACAAAATCGGTGGTAGAGAGGAGGTGGTTAACTATCATCCAGGGGCATGAGACAGCAGCAAAAGCTACTTTTATTTTATGGCAGGCTGGCAGCAGTAAGCAGAACAACTAGACACCAGAGAATGTTTACATCAGCGGCGAACAGAGGTGATGGGCGACCACTAGACACCGGGGAAACTTTACTCTTTATGGGAGCACTGGGCCAGCAAATTGGAGGGTGGTGGTGCCACTAGACACCAGGAAGACAGAAATGTTAAACTGAGAAGAAAATCCACAGAACTAACTCACTGACAGTAATCAGTTATGTAGAATTTCTTTCTCACAGTTTAATATTGAACTGCAGTCCATACATTTATTCCATTGTTCTAAGGCAGAATTTCTGCATAAAATGCAAAATGAATTTGAACTTTAACAGAAGTGAAAGTTTGACTTTTATTTATTTATTTATTTGTTTTTGTTAACCACAAGTGCCTATTTTCAGGTGCGACCCTGGAGGTTACAGTACAGAAAACATGGTACATATTCATGGTGGCATACAGGCCCACAACTACAAATAGGCCAGATAGAATACAGTACACAGTACATTGCATAGACAAAGAACAATCTCACCCACACACAGGTGGGGCCAGAGTACAGCATATAGACAATAGTACAGAGTCAGAGCTAACAAACATGAGTACAACTACAGGCTCAATACAATAAGCCCACATTGTGGCAGGGGTGAGGAGAACAACAGGTACAGGAGGCTGAATGGAGGGCCTGAATCTGCAGATAGCCCATGTGGCAGTTGGGAAAACGGGCAAGGGGTTGAGCGAGATGTTACAGTGGACAGCATAGAGCTAGTGGGTGAGGAACCCAACCTGGTGGACCACCACGGCAGAGGCAGGCATGAGCTGCAGGGGAGTACTGTCCAATCCAGTGGCAGGCCCCAGTGGGCAGGTCAGGAGATAGTGAAGGGAGTTTCTGGTGCCTGAGGAGGGTGCTAGAAGGGTAGGGACCCCAGACAGTGGAGTGGGGAAAAAATGTGCTGTCCGGATGGGAGCTAGGGACCAGGAACAGCTTGAGGGTGGGGAGCAGTGTGGCCATGAGGCAAATAAGTGCGGGGAGGAGAAGTGATTGAGGCGAAACCTACTTGGTGGGAGAGGTGTGGGCAGCCGCTGGTGGCAGCTACTCGTTTCCACAAGGACAGGTGGAAGCACCTTTGAGGAATTTCCAGAGGGATGTTTTGAAGCCGGAGTGGGAAGAGGTGGCTCGAACTGGAGCAGGAGGGAGTTCAGAATCTGGGGGCATAGGAGGAGAAGGCCCGATCCGTGAGGGAGTGGGTCCAGGGACCTTGCAAGTGAGAGTCGAGCTGGGCCTAAGCTGATAGGCTGGGGTGCAGTGTTGGAAGGGAAGGGCAAGTGCTGGGGCAAGCAGTTCGGACTATGTTGTCTACCAAGTTACCAAGGACAAAGGCTTGGTGTTTATCAGGGAAGCCACTCCAGACAGGCATAGAGGGCACACCGATGCGTAAGGCGATGGGCAGAGAGGAAAAATGACAGAGCGTTGTTATATGCCATGTCCCATTTAGCTAGGGAGGCATTTGGGACTGGTTGACCAGCAAAGCCCATAGCAGCGTGAGGTAGGAGGATCCCCTGGCTATAGCGAGCCAAGCAGCCGGGTGAGGCAGTCCTTGGCCCTGTAGGCTAAGCCAAGCTTACAGTTCCACGCTTTGCAAATGTTCCGGAGATGCTCAGTGAAATCGAGCTGGGGTCTAGGTCACTCCTAGGTACCTAGTGGAGTTCAGGATAGGCAGGAGGGACGTTCCCCATTTATGGTGAGGGGAGGAGCAAGATGCAGTTTTGGCCACTGACCTGAATAACATGGTGTGTGTTTGTCAAGATTTACAGTAAGCTTAGTCCCACGAGCCAGTTTAGGATTCGCCCAAAGTCAGAATTGAGTTGCGAGTTGATGGTAATGGGGTTCAGGCGCTAGATAGTAGTACTAGGTCATCCATATAGAGTAGTAGACCCAAGGTAGTAACTGAGGAAGTTTGTTTACATAGAGGAGAACAGAATGGGACCAAGAGCGGACCCTTGGGTACTCCACATCTGACTGGGGAAAGGGCCCGAAGGCACAGTTAAAACAGGTAGATTGTTGTCTCCCCTAAGATAGCTGGTGAACCAGTCAAGAGCTCGGGGAGAAGCTTTGCCCATGTAGGGTGGAGAGAAGGAGATTATGGTCAACCAGGTCAAAGGCCTTAGGAGAGTCGACAAAGATGGCTCCAGTCAGTTTACCAGCATCTGTGGTGGCTCTGACCTGGGAGGTGACCACAGCAAGAGCAGTGGACATGCTGCCCCTTCCTGAAGCCGTGCTGGGCAGGGAAGAGAACTGCATACTCCTGCAGGTAATGGGATATTTGTCCGGCTACAGCTTTTTCAAGTAGCTTGCTGGTAGCAGGGAGTATGGCAATGGGCGGTAGTTATTTAACTCCTTGGGGTGCCTTGCTTAAACACGGGACAACCTTGGCCACCTTCCATATTTCAGGTACAATTTCAGAAGTGAGGGAAGAGTTAAAAATGTGGGTAGTCGGCCAGGCAAGGTAGGGCGCCCTAGACTCAGAAGCTTAGGCTCTAGTTGATCATAACCCACCCTGAGTGGTGTGAGAGCCCGCTAGGAGAGTTTGAGTCTCTGGCAGAGATTTGCCTCAGGTAAAAAGGAGGCCAGGAGGAGGGGTGGTGGCCCTGAGGTTCCATGGAGAGGAAAGGAGGTGAGGGGGCCGGTAGTTCTGAGAACAGACAGTTGAACGCTGAGGCTATGGTCTGGGGGTTGTTGCAGTTGTCCCCTCTAAGTTCATGTCAACGACTGAGTGCTTGTGAACACACGCCATACTTTTGATGTTTTTCCAGAAACTACGGGGTTGTAGGCCGATTTGAGCAAAGCTGATTTACAGAATCAGTCTTGGCGGCACGTATAGCGGCCTTGCAAGAGTTCCTGAGTCGTCGATATTCAAGGCGATCTTGTGTCACCAGAAATTTTGTAGTTGATCTAGCACTTGTCTCTCTGCTTCATGAGAGCAAGTAGTTCACCATGCAGCCACTTGGTGACAGTGCCCTTACTCTTCTTTTAGTGAGGAGCATGCCTATTCTGCAGGGGGATGAGAATCGATAGGAAGTGGTCCAATGCAATGGTCGGTTACTGGTACTAAGTACTCTGGTCCAGTCTGTATGACGTAGGTCATCCAGGTAGTCATTTTGGATAAGCCTGGAATAATCCCTGACCTGAATCACTCTACTGGGAATTTTTGGGGCAGTGGACCCCTACACGCAGTAGATGGGCGAGTGATCGGATATTGCGTCCGGGAGAGTACCAGATTGAATGATTTTATCCGGACGGTTGCTCAGTAACCAGTCAATAAGCGATTTTTTCACACACATTTAGTTAGGATGATTAGCAGTTACAGTTGCATTGAACTGTTAGGGTTGCCTTGTAGAGCCCTCTTAAACTGGTCAAACTTATGTAGATTGAGCAAAGTATCAGGCAGCTCATTTAACTAGCCAGCAGTCCTAACTGTGAATGAATGCTTGCTCAGCTGAGTATGGTGAAAAGGCAGTTCAAGGGCATTCCCTGGCATGTTCCTGGTATTATAGAGATTAGCAACAGGACAGAAGCAGTGAGTTAGGTCTGGGACAGGGTTAGACCCAGTAGCACCTTCCTGGCTAGTAGACATATCTGTAATTTAATTCTGCTAGGTGGGGATAACCAATTTGTTTGGGTGTAGAGGTGCAGCAGTGGGTACACTAGTCAGCCCCAAGCACACAGTTTCAAGCCTTATTACAGATCAGATTTATTTTGCTGAGAACTGAGTCACAGGCAGTTGCATAGACAGTGAGACCATAGTAAACTAATGAAAGCACTGAGCTTGCCACTATAAGGCATCTAGCATTAGGAGTGAGGCTGACCCCATCACAGTACAAAACTCCCACTCTTCTGTTTACCGTGGACAGAGTGGTCAAAGTGGTGAGCAAACAATAAGGTACCACCCAGGATCATTCCAAGGTATTTAAAGGTTTCACTTTTTCAAGTGTATCTCTTTGGTCATTACAGATGACAAGGAGGTGATAACTTTTTCTTCATTTGTGGGCTTGTGAAGAGCATTTTCTAATTTTTTTTCATAATTTAAAATCAGTTTATTTTGGAAGAATCATTTTTCTTGATGTTCTTAGGTTTGCAGGTACTGGATATGTGCAGTGCAGAATCTAGAGAAGGGTCAAGGGTTGCACCAAGGTACTTGAAAGAGTTAACATTCTTAAGGAGGATACCATCTGTACTTGAAACTGCCAAGCAGCCAGTACACTTTTTCAATCTCAGGACAGAGCATATTCACATGTAATTTGATTCACTAGTATTAAGTAGCAGTTTGTTTTGGGATACCCAGGAATGGACCTTATGGAAATCAGACTGAAGGTTAGAGTTAATGTCAGCTACATTTTTGAGCTTGTATATAGTACCAGATCAACAACATAAAGCAAATAGGAGCAGAATATGGGCTTAAGGAAGAAATCCTTTACAAAAATAGTGAAGAGAAGAGAATCCAAGATAGAGCCTTGAGGAACACTAGTGTTTATAGAAGCGATTGCAGAAACAGCTGTACTGAATTTGACAAACTATTTTCTGTTCTTCAGGTAGCCATCAAATTAGGATACTTCTTCTGGGAGGTGGCCAAGATGGCAGTTTTGTCTCAAGTTAAAAATATCCATGAAACCAAAGGCCTTAATTAGGTGAATAAACACTGCCTCTGTGAACAAGGCTTTATCCATGGCTACCGTGGTATAATTTGTGAGTTGATGCAGAGCCAGGTTGGGCATCAGAGAATAGGTTATGATTATGGCCATAAAAAATCACTAGACAGCAACAGGTTTCTCCAATATTTTACTCAGAACAGAGAGGATAGCAAGTGGGTGATAATCAGTAAAAGATTTAGTGTCACCTTTCTTGAAAACAGCTGTACCCCAAGTCAAGTTCTGTCTTGACCAAAGATACCCTGATATTATAGGCTTCATGTCCTCACTCCCACCTATTTGAAGTGCTTGGTGTCACTGTTTTTAAATGTTGTAAAGTCTGCAGGGTTGTTAAAAGTCAGCAGCTTGCATCATACAAAACAGTTGCTACAAGTTGTGCCTTCATAAACCCTTTATGCTGTAGGCTCTCGTGATCAGCTGGCACAGTATAAGAAAGCAAGCAAGTGCAAAAAGTGGTGACCTTTATTATTCTTAACAGTTCTTTACTCAATATACTGATTGAAGTTTTAAGACCCCCTACTGTTTGGTTTGGCCTTCTCTTTTAGATATTATATCGCTTAACTGTTAGATATCATTAAGTGTATTCTCTGATGGGGACAGGACAAGTGCAATCCTTTTAAGATTATAGTAGACTGTAGTAAGCAAACTCTCCAGCTCTATGTACAACCTGTAGCCCTTACAAGATTGTAAATGTACTCTGTTACAGGTAATGTCTGTCTGAAATTTAAATAATAAAAACTTTTAACCACAAAAATACCTGATTGAAAGCACCAGATAAGAGTGCAGCTAATGCTGAGGCACCACTTTAGGGAAGCTTGCAAAGTGACTGCCTATTCTGTACCTGTTATGTGACTAAATAGAGTACTGCGGTCTTCAGTAATGACAATCTGGCACCTTATATTCAATTCATTTTCACAATATAAATTATAAAAAAAATTTTTAAAAACAGTTAAAAGCGTTTGTCACAGTGGACAATTAGCAGCACATTATGTTATAGCTTGAGATACTCAGGGTTATTTTGGGAGAATAAAATGCAGGTATCTTATTTGCTGGCTGGCAGACAGTTGATTTCGAGCAGATGCTTAAATCTTTTGCCAAGTAGTACTGTAGGGTCACACTCAGGCTTATAGTATGGCCATATTTAGACACCACCATCCTGGACAATTTATAAGTGCAACTTTTCATGAGTCTCTGAAAAGAACACTTACTTACCCCTCACCATATAGGCAACACACAGGCAATACAGTTATGAATTGGGCTGTGCTGCAGAGAGAAAAATGTTAAAATAAACAAGGATAATTTATTTGTTTATAAAAAGATTTGTAATGACTAGTTTAGTAATGGGTGGTCCTCTTGCAGGTTTGGCTTGTAAAAGGTTAAATATTTCCACACCCAAAAATCTAAAAGTTAGTGTTCTATGTCCAAATTATTGTTTGTATTCTTTATAACCAGGTAAGCTTATTTATTTATTAATTTATGCTTTTGTATTTATTTGGCAAATGGGTGGTGCACTGGTTTGAGGGACCATTTTCATGAACAACCCAGGCTATCAATATGGCACATGCAGCATAGTAAAAGAATCATACATAACAAATGGTACAAGTAGAATCAAAACAGTAATACAATGAAGCAACACAGATACAAGACAAGGCCCTGAAATAATAATAATTATATTTAGGGTCCACAGTAGTAAGTCCTGGAATAGGCACTGAAAAGTCCACAATAAAGAGAATAGGTTAACAGCATGTGACACAGTATCATCATGATTAGATTTGGGATTTAGACTCCTGACCATAGCTAGAGGCATATTATCATTTGATATAAACTATGACTACCAAATAAGTAGTCAATTGCTTCAAGAACTGCCTAGGGGTCTTCCTCTGGACCTAAGGCTCTCCGCCATCTCAGGTTATGTGAGGCACTTGCATAAAAGCGGTTAGAAGGGCATTTTAAAATGTGTTTTGAATGGGATGGAATGTCTAGCAAGGCTGGCAAACTATTCCATAGCATATGGTCGTCATTGGAAAAGCTTTAAGACCCATCTCAGTAGCTATCTGAGGAATGTCAAGGAGACAATAAGGTGAGGACCTGAGATGTCATGAGCCATTCCTAAGATGGAAAAGGCTTGGCAGGGGGCAGTTCTCCTTTTCCCTGAGGATGTTTCAATAAGAGTACCAATAAGGTACAACAGATAAATACTGAGGCCCCACCCCAAGTATTTACCTGTTGGATCGACTGTGTCTTAGGGTGGCAGTGTTTGGACTGGACTATATTACCATTACCTGTGGCTCCATCTTGTTTTGCAAGGCCTCCATTTTCTAGTAGCCATATTGTAGTCAGGATGGGCCTGCAGGAAACCTGCCAAGTGTCTGATAAATGGAGTAGTGGTAGGTGTTACAACGGAGCAGTGAGGCAAACTTACAAATGCTGTTGTAGGCAGCATTAAGTTTAGTGAGGAAATTTAGTGAGGTTATGATTGGAGGTTTTACAATAAATGGGGCAACAGTAATCCAGTAGTTGGAGAAGTGTGCCTCGGGTTATGGCTAGCTGCACTGCTGGGGTTATGAGACTCTTTTCCTAAAACAAACTCCCAGTTGCTGGTTAACATGCTTGACCAATGTTCCAATATGGTTAGCAAAAGTAATGAGGAGTCCACGGTGACATCTAGGCATTTAAACATAGTTATCTGTTCAACAAAGGAACCATTTGGAGCCCAGATGATCAAGGAGTAGGGGTATTTAGATTTACTGCCCACACTGTGAGCCTGGGTTCTGTCCCAAGAACCATGATCTTCATCTTTTTGGAAGTAAGGAGCAATCAATTTGCAGTGAACCACCCATGGACTGGATTGAACTTCCTGTTGAGGGTTAGGGATCTTCCTTAGGGTTCTTGTCACTGTGGCAGATGATCAAGTCTTCCACATGCATCAACATTTGGTAACCTCTTTTTCCCTTATGAGGTAGTTCATGGGAGAACAGGATGGGCGTCAGTATGGACACTTCAAATTTACCCACAGGAGTTGGATACCCAGTTTAGACCACTAGCGGCTTCCTAGTGAGGTAGTTCTCAAACCAGGCATAAGTTGGTGGAGGAGAGGAGGCTGTACTTGGATAAGTGGTCTGAGATTTTTTAGAAGACTATTTTCTCCAGAACTTTACTTACGTAGGTGAGAAAGGATGGACACTGGATGATAAATGTCATGGAATTTGTGGTCCTCTGATTTAAATATACTGTAGGTACAACTCTATCCTCCTTCCATGTCATTGGGGTGGATGAGGAAGGAGGTTAAGATATATCATAATGGATGGTTAGGTGTTCAATGATGAAGATGGCCATAAGATTGAGGAACCAGGGACAGAGATCATCAGTACTAGCTGTACTATAATTGGAGAAGGCCATGAGGAGCCAATGAACATCTTTGCGTGAAGTGGCCTTGAAGTGCAATGCAGGGATTACAAGCACATCCTTACTCCCATCTCTGAGTGCAGGCTTGGAGACCTTGAACAAGAGCTTAGCAAAATACTGACAGGTTTGTAAAGCTCATGTTCATGGCATCTACAATCTGTGAGGGTCAATTAGGGTCCCAGCTTCAGTGAAAAGGAGATAGAATTTTGCCTAGTGCTAGACTTATTTAGTGAGTTCACCGATGCCCAGAACTTGTGTGGGTTGCCCAGTGTGTGTTGTTGATTATTAAGATAGGCAGCCTTGAGTGATTTAGTTTCTTGCTTACAGAGGTTACAGAGACTCTGATAGTTGTTTCAAGTGGTGGAGGATAGTGCGGTTTTGTGATCATCCCTCTGCTTCATCTAAGCTAGAAGCTGTTTTGTAAGCCATCTATTGTTCCTCACTCTCCAGGTAGTGACAGGGAACTGTTTGTCCTGGATGGAGGACAAAGTAGTAGTAAGGAATCCCAGGGCTTTGTTCACAACAGATAGGGTGTGGAGAGTAGGCCATTTCACAGCCATGATAGCTGATTGCAGTTTTGCCATATCTCATTTAGAGAAGATCCTTTAAAGACAGAAACTTTGGGGGCACATGCAGGACCAGATACAGAAAGATGGGGAGTAGTCACTAATGGAATCAGGCAGTACCCCAGCCTGAAGGATTCTGCCCTCCAAGTTGGTATGTCAGGACGATAATTCCACATGGGGAGCAATTGCCAATAAACTGAGTGAGTTGTGAGAGACTCTTAGTGGGGGTTGTAGGCACAACCAGTTAATAGTTTCCTAGCAGAACCAAGGGTCAGTTCAGTCATAACCCATTCACTGATAGAACCTTCTGATGCACTACATGAAATCAGGACCACATTTAGAGATATTCTATAATATAAGAGTAGTCCACCACCTTTTTGCTGCTTTGTCTATCCTGTTTGAGCAGGCAGCAGCCCTTGATGTGGCAGCTGGATTCTGGAATGGAGGTTTTAACCATGTTTCAGTGATACCTAGGATGTTGGGAGTGCAGGGTGATCCAGGCCTCCAACTCCAAGATCTTTGATAAGAGACTACACATATGCTTTATCCACATTAGACTTCATTATTCTTCCCTCTCTCACCATAATACTTTCCTCCTCTATGTCTCTTTCCTACCTCCTTATCTACCCATCTCTCCTCCCCTCCTCTTTCTCCTCCCCTCACTCTCTCCACCTTTCCTCTCTCTTATGATTTCATCCTCATTTTAGGCACTTACTGTACTTTGTTTTGTATAAACCTTTCATTGCTAATGCCTGTTTCACTCACCATGTAACTCAAGTTGTTTATGTTACCTAAATGTATTCTCCAGTTTGCCTCCATTGTAACACTCCCCTAAATACTCCTAATGTGAACTGCTCTTTGAATTTATTGTGTCAGTTGTTGTTAGCTGCCTGCATTCCTCACTGTGTTCCACTCAATTTCATGTGCCAAGGCCACATGTTTGTTTAATTTTGTGTGTTTTAAACTGTCTTCTCCTGGGTCATGCCTGAAAATAGGCATTGCTATGCCTAGTGCATTCACCCAGTTACCAAAAGCAAATAAATAAATATATAATATTAAAGTGAGCTATCTTTAGTCCATGAGAGTCAGCCAAGAGGGGTCATTGTGACATGGTGAGGAGCTTTAGGTCACTCTTTACTTCAATATCCCACCCAGTAGTTGGCATGAATGAGGCACCATAGGTTTCAACCAGCCTGTCAGTGGCAGTGGACAGCCAGGTAAATCTAGGGTATAAATATAAGTACCAAGAGGTGACCAAGCCTCTTCCCTAGGAGGCCAAGCTTCATTACAGGGTATGTCAACAAATTTTGTTAGGGAGAAAGGGGCTGATTCATAATTGGAATGCTTTTAAAATGCAGTAGCTCAGCTTGCTCCAAGGACAGAACATAGGCACAGGACTCACATAGTATGACAAGTCCTAGCAGGAGTGAGCACATCAGCAATGTGTTAGGTAGAGGTTTCTCTTTGGTGTGGCCATGGCTTACATAGGGTGGAGAACCCAGTAGAGGCTAACTGTGGCAGGCCAAAGAATTTTTGAAAACCCAGATAGGGACATACTTGGGAGTGTTGTGGGTCTGATGAGCACAACTAAGATTAAAGAGACTCAGTTTGGTACTACAGGCCTGGATTACAGCCACACAAACTGGTAGCAAGGCAAAGTAGAAAGCAGTGACACTAGGGAAGCTTACTGTCAGGTGAGACATGAGATTCAAGGGTCACCCAGACAGGGACTAGGTAGGGTTACCAGATATTGTCTATAATATACCTAATAGTTAGACGCTCACCAGCACCAGATAGAGTGTTACTAGGAAACAGCAGTACAGCACACCAATTAACTGAGAAACTGGTAATACAGTATATAAAATAGTATAAAATTAATCTGACACATACAGGGTAATTCTAGGAACAACAACACAGGATACTAAGTAACTGGGGCACTTACAATATGTCAGACAGCAAAATCATCATCCTTCAACACTACTTTGCCAGTAGATCCCAAATAGTTGTGTCAGTGGGATAACCTCTGCTCCTTAGAGGATGTGCGGAGTCCCCAAGGGGTTCATTTTGGGCCCCATCTTCTTTCCCTGTTCTTGAATAAAATACTTAATGTCAATCTGGACTGCCAGAAAATCATGTAAGCAGATGACCTAATTCTGTTTAGGAGCACCCACAGTCCTCAGTCTCTATCCGTATCCCTTATAAGGAGTTTACACTCAGCACAGTTGGTTCACAGCCAACAGACTCCAGGTCAACACAAAAGAATATGAAGACCATGCTTTCGGGTCTAAACATAGGCTTTCTAACAGCTCCGGGAATCAGGTGCACCCCTGGATATCCCTGCCCGGATGGAACCGTCCCTGGACAAGTATCCAGTTACAAGTACCTTGGAGTCATTCTAGACTCCTCATTCACATTCCAAGATCACATAGGGATGACAGTCTGAAGAATCAACCAATAGGTCAGTGTCTGTTCTCGTCTGAGACACTTCTTCACCCAGGATGTGCAAGTGGCAGTTGGCCAGGGTATACTTTCACCTCTTCTAGACTACAGCTCCACAATCATATCTCAAACCTCTGCTCATCAACTTTACTGCCTCAGTAGTGCTTACTTATTTACTCTAGCTCCACTTTCTACTCACCACTGTTCTTATATATGCTTCACTTGGGTGGCTGTCTCTCTCCAGTCCTGCCATGACCTCAATATGGGCACACTAAATCTAAAACTAGTCACAGACCACCTGTGGCAATCAGGTGCTCAATGGGAGAAGATCATTATAGGCGACTTTAACATAAACTGGCACTGCCGAAGGAGACAAAAGCCAGGGATATAATATCCAGCCTATTGTTAGCAGATGGTAACTGATGACACCTGGATTGAATACAAAACAGGAGCAGCTCCCTTATACACTGGCTCCTGTTCACACATCAAGAGCATATATCAGATGTCACCATCCTGCGACAAGCTTCAGTGATCACTCACCAGTGAAGTGCCCTGGTCAAACAACTTCACCAAGGCCCACCTAAGGTGTCCAAAATTACTTCCTGAGGCCAGGGCTACTTGATCATTTCAAGCAGTACCTATCACAACTGGACTGGTCTCCTTTGGCAGGAGATATTGATGATAACAAGGCCTTGAACTATGTCATAAGGATCTTTAACCATGCCTGTGATATTTGTGCTCTGTACAAAACAAAGAAAATCAAGGCTACCTCCAATCCATGGCATACTAACTCCTGATTGGTTTAATGAAGAATATAGACAATCTCTGGCACATTGCAAAATCATCTGGAACTCCTGTGTCACTCACTGACTACAAGGCAGCCAGAAATTCCTGCACCAAGCTCATTTGGCAGTCTAAAGCTTCCTATGATAAGGACCTCTTAAGCAAGAGCTGGGACTCCAGTAGGCAATTTTGGAAGTCCATCAAATCCTAACAAGAAAGACCCTAAGGCCCTACCCAATCTACTAGCAACAATGGTGGACCCTACAGGAACCCATTGACATCACAAATAAGCTCAACCACGCTTTCACAGACTTTTCTGGTGTACTCCTGCTGAGTACTTTAGAGATCAGCTTGGGCAACAACACCCCACTACACCTCCTAACCCTCCAAAGGATGCTATACCACCTTTCTACTTCAAGCAGGTCACTGAGTACAAAACCATCAAACACATTAAGGGAGTTCTTGGCAAGACCAGGATGGGGGCTGATCTAGTGGATATGAAACTAGTGTGTCTCTCCTTAACAAACTGGCCAGTCCCTCTCGATGGTGTTTAATGCATCCTAGGAATAGGGATGTTTCCCAAAGTTATGGAAGTCAGGCAACATCACACCTGTCTTTAAAGCCAAGAACAAAACTCAAACATCCAACTACAGACCTATATCCATTCTATCTCCCCAAAGCACTTGAAAGAATGGTCTTGGAACAGCTTACAGAGTATCTTGATAAATATAACCTACTTTGCCTACAGCAGCATGGGTTCTGAAAAAGCACTCCCACTCACCACCCTTGTTGATTACTCTTCCAGCTTTATGATGCCTTAGATAATGGGGAGGCAGTAGACTCAATCTTCATCGACCTTACAAAGGCCTTTGACTCTGTTAACCACAAACTACTCCTAAGCTGCCTCCATTCCACAGGCCTACCCCCAGACATGGTATTGTGGTTTGGAAGCTACCTCACAAACAGGTCACAATGAGTCAAAATAGGAGACACCCTATCATCAGC